>CM027388.1:5358969-5369293 GCA_015711505.1 Sylvilagus bachmani | reverse complement strand
GCCGCAGCGCGCCGACCGCGGTGGCCATTGGAGGGTGAACCAACGGCAAAGGAAGACCTTTCTCTCTGTCTCTCTCTCTCTCACTGTCCACTCTGCCTGTCAAAAAAAAAGAAAATCTCTCTCTGTTTCAAATAAATGTTTTTTTAAAAAAACAGATGTCTAATATGGGTCTTATATCAGAGTACCTGAGTTTGACACCCAGCTTCTGCTCCTGTTTCCCACTTTCTACTAATGCAAACCCTGGTAGGCAGTGGTGATGGTTCAAGTAATTGGGTTCCTGTCAACTCATATGGGAGACCCAGAATGAGAGTCCCTGCTCCCAGCTTCAGATTGGCCCAGTTCTGGCCATGGTGGGCATTTGGGGAGTGAAACAGCAAATGAAAGTTCTGCCTCTCAAATTAATATATAACTTTTTAAAAGATATATTTATTTATTTGAAAGAGTTACACAGAGAGAGGAGAGGCAGAGAGAGAGAGAGAGAGGTCTTCCATCTGATGGTTCACTCCCCAATTGGCTGCAATGGCCAGATCTGCACCGATCTGAAGCCAGGAGCCAGGAGCTTCTTCCCCATTTCCCACGTGGGTACAAGGGCCCAAGGACTTGGACCATCTTCTACTGCTCTCCCAGGCCATAGCAGAGAGCTGGATCGGAAGTGGAGCAGCCGAGTCTCAAACTGGTGCCCTTATGGGATGCTGGCACTTCAGGCCAGGGTGTTAACCCACTGTGCCACAGCGCCGGCCCCAATTAATATACAATTTAAACATTTATTGATGGATTTTGAAAGAACGAGGTCTCTCATGTTGGTGGCAGGCACCCAAGTACTTGAGCCATCCTCTGCTGCCTCCTATGGTATGTATTAGCATGAAGCTGGATTGGAAGAGGCACCAGGATTTGAAACCAGGGACTCTTTTATGGGATTCAGGTGTCCAGACTAGCATCTTAACTGCTAAACAAGTACTCGTCTGTAAATGCATTTCCTTTTTTTTTTTTTCCCCCTGGCAGGCAGAATTAGTGTGAGAGAGAGACAGAGAGAAAGGTCTTCCTTTTCCTTTGGTTCACCGCCAAGATGGCTGCCACAGCCAGCCAGCGCACTGCACTGATCCAAAGCCAGGAGCCAGGGGCTTCCTCCTGGTCTCCCATGCGGGTGCAGGGCCCAAGAACCTGGGCCATCCTCCACTGCCTTCCTGGGCCACAGCAGAGAGCTGGACTGGAAGAGGAGCAACTGGGACAGAATCCGGCGCCCCAACCAGGACTAGAACCTGGGGTGCCGGCGCTGCAGGCGGAGGATTAGCCTAGTGAGCCACGGTGCCGGCCTTAAATGCATTTTCAAAGTTAAAAAAAAATTTTTTTTAAAGATTTAATTATTTGAAAGTCAGAGTTACACAGAGAGAGGAGAGGCAGAGAGAGAGAGGTCTTCCATCCTCTGGTTCACTCCTCAGATGGCTGCAATGGCCGGAGCTGCACTGATCCGAAGCCGGGAGCCAGGAGCTTCTTCCAGGTCTCCCACGTGGGTGCAGGGGCCCAAGTATTTGGGTCATCTTCTGCTTTCCCAGGCACATCAGCAGGGAGCTGGATTGGAAAAGGAGCAGCTGGGTCTCGAACTGGTGCCCATATGGGATGCCAGCGCTTCAGGTCAGGTGTTAACCCACTGCGCCACAGTGCCGGCCCCTAAAAACAAATTTTTAAAACAGTTTGTGTGAGAAATGGAATTAAAAGATAAATTTATTTTAGTGTAAAAAATTGAAATCCAAGGGGCCAGTGCTATGGCACAGCAGGTTAACACCCTGGCCTGAAGCACCGGCATGCCATATGGGCACCAGTTCGAGACCCAGCTGCTCCTCTTTCAATCCAGCTCTCTGCTATGGCCTGGAAAAGCAGTAGATGACCCAAATACTTGGGCCATCGCACCCACGTGGGAGACCTGGAAGAAGCTCCTGGCTCCTGGCTTCGGATCGGCACAGCTCCGGCCATTGCGACCATCTGGGGAGTGAACCATAGGATGGAAGACCTCTCTCTCTCTGCCTCTCCTCTCTCTGTGTAACTCTTTCAAATAAATAAAGTAAATCTTTAAAAAAAATTGAAATCCATGCATGATTTTTTTCATAATACACCATTTCCATGAACTTTTTGAGGGAACCTCATATTCTTCAACTGTGTCGCTCATTAACATCTGTCTTACTTGCTATTAGGGCAAGGACAGTATGTTTCTGATTCGCTGATACATATGTAAATTGCTTCATTATTTTTTAGTTTATTTATTTGAAGGCAGAGTGACAGAGACATGCATAGAAAGAGCTCTTCCATATGGTGGTTCACTCCCCAAACACCCACGACGCCAGATCTGGGCCAGGCTGGCAGGCGGGATCGCTAAGTCTCCCATGGGGGTGGCAGGGACCACGCACTTGAGCCATCATCTGCTGCCTCCCAGGATGCACTAGGAGAAAGCTGGACCAAAAGTGGAGTTACTGGAACTGACACGGGATGCAGGAATCCCAAGCAGCTGCTTCACGTGTATAGCACAGTACCCACCCATGTTCTACTGCTTTAGCCTCTGCCTAGTATGGCACAACACACCTGCAAAGTGCTCCATGAGTATTCTTGAGTGAGGGAGTCGTAGGGTGTTGCTCAAGACGGGCCCGATGAGGACTTAGTGCGAGGTAGTTTGACTGCTGAAACCAGGTCAGGAAAGAGACACACAGAAAACATGTTCTCTTGTTTGTCACGGAGCCAGGTCAGCTAGAGTGATGGGATTTAGATTGCTAAATAGCGACGAATCAGAAATGAAAACCACAACAGGAGTAGATCCCATCCGCTGCAGGGAGTCGGACGTCTGGGAAGATGGGACTGGGATAGAAGTAATGGTGAGTGCAAACAGGTGACAGTAATCCCAGAATTTGAGAGTGAGATAAAAACTGCCTTTTTTGGTTACTTAAATAGCATCACAGCTTACCCAGTAGGAAGAACTGATCTGAGTCATGACATATGCAGGGAAAAGGAAAAACATGCCACATGCCAAGAGGGGGTCAGCACTGTGGTATAGTGGGTAAAGCCACTGCCTACAGTGCCAGCATCCCATATGGGCATCGGTTCAAGTCCCGGCCACTCCACTTCCGATCTAACTCTCTGCTAAGGCCTGGGAAAGCAGTAGAGGATGGCCCAAGTCCTTGGGCCTCTATACCCCCATGGGAGATCCAGAAGAAGCTCCTGGCTCCTGACTTTGGATTGACCTAACTCTGGCCATGGCGGCCATTTGGGGAGTGAACCAGACAATGGAAGACCACTCTCTCTCTGCCTCTGCCTGTCTGTAACTCTGCCTTTCAAATAAATAAGTAAATCTTAAAAAGAAAGAAAGAAAAGAGAAACGTGCCAGGAATGACACCAGATTTGAGACTGAGATTGAAAATCTCTTGGTGTCACCCCATTCAAATTCCATTTTGTCAGCAGTGTATACAAGTAAACTTGTTTTGGTTTTTTTTTAAGGGGAAAGTGGTGGGAAAAAAATTTAAAAACTTGCTACTAAGTATGTTGGTCTCTTTCCCTTGGCTCCAATAGCTTGTGCTAATTAAAGGGATTTCAACAGAGGATTCTGGAGTGTGCTTCCTTTATTCTGTCTTTTAACTGCCTGTGTTGGCTCTCATGTTCTTTGCTTAAATAATTAATCATCATTACTCTCTGTGGTGCATCGTGTGGAGAGGAGTGAGCAATCTTAGCTCCCAGGGCATATGCACCATGCCTGTCCCCTTTGCCTCTGCTTTCATGTGAAGGGCTTCATTAGCTGGCACCAGGGTGTAAATCTGCCACCCTCAGCCTTTAGTGTTTATTAACTATAAAAAAGAGCCCCCTCCAATTCACCAGCCGGGGGCAAAGACTGCTGATGGGAAGTAATCTCCTGGAAGCATGATAAGAAGAAAATTAAGTGACAGTAGGGGTGGAGGAAACAGAATGACAAAGTTCATTTAGATTGAGCAGTCTCTGCTGGACTGGGTGAAAAAATCTAAGCGCCTGTCACACCATGGCAGGCACAGCCGAGTCTTAAACAAATAGCAAAGCATTTCAGGAAAGCCCTGGCTAAACAAATGCACGTCCTACAGGAGGGTTAATGTGTTGCAGTGGTGAAGGGTGAAGGGAGGAGCTAAGGAGAATCCACTAGGAACAGGCTCTGCTGCAGTGTGCGGCTCAGCGGGATGGAGAAGGAACTGCTTGTCTGAAATGGTCTTTCCAGTCCCACCCGGATACACGGAGAGCATTGCAGCTGCACTTATGAAACGGGGCGGGGCAGGACAGCCAGTTTATCACTTACTCCTAGACAGTAAGGGCTGTTTGCTTTTGGGGACAGTCATTTTCTCTGTCCTTAGTTGAGCAATAACCAGCAGGAAAAAGATGATAAATAGACTGCTGTGCTTAATGGCGGACAGGCTAAACATCTGGACTCCTGTTGCTTTGTCTTTACTCTGTGATGAGAACACAAAGATAAAATACACTGGTGAGACACGCTGGTCAGTGAAAACGCTTGGCCATGGGGCTGGCGTTGCCACATAGCGGGTTAAACCATCACCTGCAACGCCAGCATCCCATATGGGCGCTGGTTCATGTTCCAGATGCTCCACTTCCAATCCAGCTCCCTGCGAATACACCAGGGAAAGCAGTGGGAGGTTAGGCTAAGAATCTGGGACCCCGCATCCCCATGGGAGACCTGGATGCAACTCCTGGCTTTAGCCCAGCATAGCTCCAGCCATTGTGTCTATTTAGGGAGTGAACCAATGATTGGAAAATCTCTCTCTCTCTTGCTTGCTCTAACTCTTTCAAATAAATAAATAAATCTTAAAAAAAAAAAACTGGCGACAGAAATTAATAACTTTTACACTGCTCCCAAGCTCATACAGCAGGGTTCTTTATTTTTTTTTAAAGATTTATTCAAATACAGTTGTTGAAAGAGTTACACAGAGAGAGGAGAGGCAGAGAGAGAGGTCTTCCATCCACTGGTTCACTCCCCACGTGGCCGCAATGGCCGGAGCTGTGCCGACATGAAGCCAGGAGCCAGGAGCTTCCTCCAGGTCTCCCACATGGGTGCAGGGGCCCAAGGACGTGGGCCATCTTCTACTGCTTTCCCAGGCCATAGCAGAGAGCTGGATTGGAAGAGGAGCAGCCAGGACTTGAACCAGCGCCCATATGGGATGCTGGCACTGCAGGTGGTGGCTTTACCCACTACGCCACAGCGCTGGCCCCAGCAGGGTTCTGTGACGTCAGGAGAATCACCCCATCTGAGGCTGCAGAGACCAGCGTGCCAGGGGCAGGCCGGCAGGGAGCCCAATGTTCCCAGCTGCACATAGACCACTCATGATGCAAAATATGTATATTCCCTGGTCTACAAAACACTCATCGCTGTGAGTAATAATTCCTTATTATCTCCGAAGTACAATTAGATGACAGGTACTTGGCCAGGGCCCAGCACACAAGGACGGCAAGTGACGGGGGCCCCAGCCTCCTACTGTCTGTCTGTCCTCAGAGACCTTAGACGGGGGCCCCAGCCTCCTACTGTCTGTCTGTCCTCAGAGACCTTAGAGCCACACCGAATACAAACAGGATGACAAACAGGAACCGAAGCAAATGAATTATTTCCCTTCTTATATTACTGGAAATTATTAATTCATGTTTAAAATTTGGTTTTCAGAAAACAAAAGGAATTTTTTTTAATAAAAGACATTTTATTTGAAAAGCAGAATGAAAGGCAGCAGGAAGAGAGGGAGAGACAGAGAGACAGAGAGCGAGATCGGTCTTCCACCCCTCAGGTCTGAGCCAGGCCCAAGCCAGGAGTCTGGGGCTCCATCCTGGTCTCCTATTTGGGTATTAGGGGTTCAAGTACTTGGGCCGTCTCCTGCTGCCTTCCCAGGTGCATTAGCCAGAAGCTGGATCAGAAGTGGAGCAGCCAGGACCCAAACTAGCACTCCAGTATGGGTTGCTGGCATTGCAGTGTGGCTAGCCCCGGGTTCTTTTTACTAAAAACAAAAAGACTCTAAAGTCCCTTCCTTTCTCTCCCACTCTCACTTCTCACCTTGCACCTGCTCAGCTCACGAGCAGGACGGCTCAGAGCGGGTAAACTCCCAGGACCACGCTGCCATCGGGCGGCACCAGTTGGAAGTAGCTCTCACTCCCTGCAGCCGGCTCCCTGTCGTTTCATATTCAGCCTGAAAATATTCCTGTCATACTTATCCCTTTGATATAGAAACAGCTGTTTTTGCTTCAAAAAGCAACTATCTAAAGATACATGTACATTCTGGGACCAGGGAGGCCCTCCCCAAAGTTAAAAGGAAGAAATGTGGAATAAATGGAGCTGGCGGGAACAGACAGTAGAAGGGGCTGGCAGTAGCAGTGGCAGTCCTGGGTGAGAATGCACACATTTACTTATTCATGCAATATTTGTTAAGCCAGGTACTACTGTGCTTGGTGGAAGTGGGCCAGGGTGACGTGGTCCTTGCCCTCTTCGAGGTGTGGCCATGCTGTAGGACTGGGACCAGTACACACCGGGAAGTCTCCTTGAAGACCAAGTATTCAGGCAGGTGAAGGGGCCACCGAGGCCCAGAGAGCTCCACTCTTGTTCTCACAAGAAGCTCCTGGCGATGATGGCTGGGGAGACGGCCAGGGCGTGGCTGGAACCCAGCTGGCAAAAGTGGCTAAAGATCAGGCTGGACAGAAAATGGCCTTGCTACGCATGCGTGACACCCAGATGGGGTTCTAGGCTCCTGGCTTCAGCCTGGCCTACCTCTGCTGTTGCAGTCATTTGGGGTGTGAACTAATCGATGGAGGATCTCTCCGTCTCTCCATTTCTCCCTGTTAACTCTTTCAGATAAGTAAATCTGAGGGGTGAGTGGTTGGTACAGAGGCCCCCCATCATATCTTTATTTATTTATTTAGACTGGCAGAGTGGACAGTGAGAGAGAGAGACAACAGAGAAAGGTCTTCCTTTTTTCCGTTGGTTCACCCTGCAATGGCCGCTGCGGCCGGCGTGCTGTGGCCGGTGCACCGCGCTGATCTGAAGCCAGGAGCCAGGTGCTTCTCCTGGTCTCCCATGGGGTGCAGGGCCCAAGCACTTGGGCCATCCTCCACTGCACTCCCTGGCCACAGCAGAGAGCTGGCCTGGAAGAGGGGCAACTGGGACAGAATCTGGCGCCCCGACCGGGACTAGAACCCTGTGTGCCGGCGCCGCAGGCGGAGGATTAGCCTAGTGAGCTGCAGCGCAGGCCAACACCATCATATCTTTAAAAACACATCATTTGGAGCAGGCATTGTGGCACAGCGGCTTAAGCCACTGGTGTCCCCTGTCAGGATGCCTGGGATCCTGGGATCCTGCGCTTCCTGCTAATGTACATGCTGGGAGGCAGCAGAGGAAGGCCCAAGGACTTGGGTCTCGCCACCCACATGGGAGCCTGGGATGGAGCTCTTGGCTCCTGGCTTTCAACATGGCCCAGCAGGCATTTGCGAAGTGAACCAGTGGACGGAAGAATCCTGTCGGTCTGCCTTTCAAATATGTAAATATAACTTTGGAAATTAAAAAAAAATCATTTATACACTACGTCTTGAAAAACCAAGCAACATACTTTTTTTTTTTTTAATTTATTTACTTGAAAGGCACAGTCACAGAGGCAGAGAGCCATCTGATGGCTGGTTCACTCCTCAAATGTCTGCAAGGGCCAGAACTGGACTGATCCGAAGCAAGGAGCCAGGAACCTCCTTTGGGTTTCCCACGCGGGTGCAGGGGCCCAGGGACTTGGGCCATCCTCCACTGCTTTCCCAGGCCACAACAGAGAGCTGGATCAGAAGGGGAGCAGCCCGGGCTTGAACCTGCGCCCATATGGGATGCCGGCACTGCAGGAGGCGGCTTCACCCGCCACACCATAGCGCCGGCCTCCAACATACTCAGTTTTGATTTGTTCAAACATCACCTTTACAAAGAACACCGTGAATGACTGCTCTCCTTGCACGGGCGCTGTTTACTCTGGGAGGCTCGCAGGCCAGCGCCTGCCCTGTGCATGGGACCCCTCTGGGGCGGATGGGGACACAGACATGGCTGTGAAACACTGCTGGCCCTTCAGAGTTAATATCATGATTTTGACTCAAAACGAAAATATTCCTCAAATAACTCACACAGTTGTTGAAAGAGTAAAGCGTTATATGGAAATTTCAGAAGATAAACAGGAAAAAAAAAAAGTATTTCCTATTCTTGCCCCAGGAAGGGGAAGAGGTACGGGGTGGGGGGCAGACACGCGGCGGGGGGCTCAGGGCAGCAGGCTGGGCCACGTTATGCAACCGGCAAGTCAACGTGCTGAAAACCAGGCCACACCTTGAGATACGTGTCCCTTTAAAAGGACGGCGATGTCAGCAGCTGCTCCGCAGAGCCGGACCCCGCGCGGAAACGCCTGGACGCAGACCCCCGCCCCCGGAAACGCGCCCGGCGCCAGGACCCCGCGCTCCGAGCGCCCTGGCGGGCCCTGACCGCCGCCCGGGCAGCAAGGCCCCAGGCCCGCGACGCCGCAGGGAGGAAGGCGCCCACGCCCGCTCCGCTCGGCAGCCACGTCCGTGCGGGGGCGTCCGGAGGCGCGGGCTACACCGGCCCGTGGCGGATTCCTCCCCCGTCGGGCCGCAGCCGGTTGCATATACAGACTGGTGCGTGGGAGAGGCCATTATCGCCACGGCATCACCGGGCTCCTGGAGTAGCTAAGCCCGGGGAGAGTCGCTCACCGCAGAGCCTGCTCCATCCAAACCCGCGCTCCTCCCTCGGGCCGCCTCCCCGCCCACCGCGCCCGCTCCGCCCCTTTGCTCTTCGCGCGGACTCGGTCTCTACCGCGACTTCGTTCGGCCCGCCCCCTCCTGGCCCCGCCCACCACCCCAAGGAGCCCAATCAGCGTCTCCGCTTGCCGGTAGGGCCCCGCCCCTCCCCGGGAAGACCCCGCCTCGCAGGCTGCGTCAGCCAATGCGCGACCCCGGCCCCGCCCCTCCCGCAGGCCCCGCCTCCGGCGCCCGGCCCACCGCGGCCTGCCTCCCTCCGGGGCGTTGCCGTGGCCGCGCCTCGCCGCCCGCGCGGAGCCGATGCCGCCCCCTCCGCCGGGCCCTCCTCCGGCGGCCTGGCGCCTCCCTCCCTCCCCGCCGCGGTGACTCACGGAGCGGGAGGCGGAGGCTGAGGCGGCCGCTCCCGCTGCTGCTGCTACCGCCGCCGCGGCTGCTCGGGCTGAGCGCGCCCCGGAACAGGCCGCCGCGCGCCGCGCTCCGGACCCCCAGCCCCCGCCGGCCCGGCCGGGTCGGGCGGCCCAGGTAAGCGCGAGGCCGGCCCATGCTCGCAGTGCCCGGGCCCGCGCCGCGCCGGAGCCCGGGGCAGCCGCCGGCCCTTTGTCTCCCGGGGAGGGGCCGCGCAGGGCGCCCCCGACCCCTCGGACCCACCGGCCTGGCCCGGCCTCCCCGCCCCGGCCCGGGGGTCGCCTCCACAGGTGTCCGAGCCCCCGGCCCTGTTGCTCACCCCTCCGCGTCCGCGGGGATGTCACCGTCTGGCCCCTGGTCTCTTCCCTCACCTGCGCGCGCCTCGCAGCATCCTGGCTCCAGGTTTCCCCAAACTAAATGCAGCCGGGGGCCGACCCGGGGCCGTCGCCGGGGTCTGACTGGGGTGCGTCCCAGTGCCAGCCCTCCCTGGTGGGTGTTCCTGGAAGGGACACCTTGGAGGCGCTGGTCTCACCTGGATGGCGGGTGCGTGTGTACGTGAACCTGCAAAATTAACCACTTGGAGCCCGGAACTCCACTTCTCATCTCTTCCTCGTCCCTCTCACTGCAGCCGCCTTCCTCTTTAAACCTGGGAACCAAGACCCGCAGGTGTGGACGCCCGGGCTCTGTTAGGCCCTGCGTCCCGCGTGTCTTTTGGGTGCTGAACTTGACCCAGCAGTACCTTCTGTCAGGTTGGCCCCCGGGGAGGCCCAAGGGGCCCGGGTTGGCATCAGTCAAGAGTTTTAGGAATAATGAGACGTGCGACTAGCAGCACCTCCTATCTGAGTGTGCCCCAGCTGCTAATTGCCTTGTCTCCTGTCGCTGCCAGTACTCAGGGAGGCCTGCCTGGCCGGCTGCTGGGGAAACTGAGGCACGGGGTGCGTTGGTGAGGGACCTGGAGCAAGTTCAAAGTTTGTCTTGCGGTTCCGTTCTCAGGTTCCTTGGCTCCTAGCTCCCTGCTACAACCGCTGGGCTCTCGTTCCTGGCTTCAGACCCTAGGTGATAACTGATCTCTTGGGCCATTAAAGTGTCCAGGATGCCAACAGCTCCCACTGATTTAAATCAGGACACTGAATTA
>CM027388.1:5341089-5358469 GCA_015711505.1 Sylvilagus bachmani | reverse complement strand
TGTTCTCTGTGTGTGTGGAGGGTGTGTGGGAGGCTGTTCTGTGTGTGTGGAGGGTGTGAGGGAGGCTGTTCTGTGTGTGTGGAGGGTGTGAGGGAGGCTGTTCTGTGTGTGGGGGGGTTGTGTAGGATGCTGTTCTGTGTGTGTGGAGGGTGTGTGGGAGGCTGTTCTGTGTGTGTGGAGGGTGTGAGGGAGGCTGTTCTGTGTGTGTGTGGGTTGTGTAGGAGGCTGTTCTGTGTGTGTGGAGGGTGTGGGAGAGAGCTCCTTTGCTTGGTGTATGCCAAGGTGGCCCGTACAGCTTCCATACTTCTGCTTCTCTCCCAGATTCTCCGTAGAGCATCGGGCCACATCGCCACCTCCTAGCTCCTCCTGTTTGATCACTTGATAGAAATGCGATGCTGCCTAGAAAGCATAGCTGTTTCTGGTGTGGGCCGAGTGGGGTCAGGGAGCTCAGCAGAGCCCCGAGACCCAGGATTGCAGAGGCGGCTCCTTTGGCTTCCTGTGTTTGCCTTCTGGTGTTCCGCTTTCACCTCCCCCCACCCCCAAGGCCGGCTGCTCCACCGGGAGTTAATGGGAGCCAAACAGGACATGTTTGCAAGTTGCATTCAGGGTCCTGGGGCATTCGGTGGCAGAATCCTAAATACCTGTTGGTCCCAGGCCGTCTGCAGCCTTGTAAAGCCAAAGTGCAGAGAGGGCGCGACCTGTTTCTCTGTGACTGGCTTTCTTGCCACAGACGTGATGTGTGCCCTCTAAACGACGAGCGTGACGGTGGCCTTTTGCGTTCATGCTCTCAACAGTCCTCTGGGCCGTGAGTACTGTCGACACGTTCAGAAGCTGAGGCCTGGCAGGGGCTGAGGTCCAGCTGGCTGGGAAAAGTCAGAGTCCAGACCCAGGCAGCGTTGCTCCCTAGGAGCTCTGAGCACCTCGTTATGGTGATTTCTCGGCAGAGAAGATTGGGAAGAAAACGAAAATGTGCCTGAAGCCCCGTGGAGGAGATGAACGTTCGCTGGGCTAACGTGTTGGCTGCTCTAAAGGGCTTCATCTTAGGCCTTTCCCTGCCTTTTCTGACCTTGGGCAAACTAATTAACCTCCCTTTCGCCTCGCTGTCCCTGGCCGTAAATGGGGATAATGATACTGGTGCCTCCCTGGTTCCCAGGGGCGCTATGATGTTTGAGCCAAAGTGCTTTTGAACTTCTTTTATGAAAAGGGAACTGGGCACCAACTGCTGTTGTACTCAGTCATTAAAGACCCATTAGGCCCCGGTCTTCCTCGGAGCCTTATTAAGAGGCTGAGGTGGCAGTCCCCGGAGGGAAGGGGTCCTCCTTGGTGGGCACGGCCCAGTCAAACCACTGCCTTTCCCTTCTGGGCTTCTTTAAGGGTTGAAGATCAGGAAAGTATCCCTGCTTTTCTTGGCTGTGTTGCACGGGGTAAGCCCCCGTGAGCAGGCGTGCACATGAGAACAGAGCCGAGGCACCAGCAGCAGGGCTGGGCTTCTCGTCCTCGTGCTGAGGTCACGTCGGAAGTGTTGGCTGGCTCCGTCTGCACTCCGTCCCTTGCCCTCCTCTCTTCCAGTGGCTCATTCAGTCAATTGAGATGTCTTTATTGAGGCCTTACCACAGTGCGGGCACCGTCACGGGTCCTGGGAATCCTGACGGTGGTGAGCAAGTCAGATGCTTTCTGCCCCCTCCAGCCCCCGACACAGCCCGCATTCTGCAGCCGAGGGGCTTGTCCTCCAGCCAGGGTCGTGTGAGTGTGGAGAACATGTCGCCAGGGTGCCCCAGCTCTCAAGAGAGTCAGCATACAATCCATCTCCAGATGTGCGCTTGGTCCGGCGCTTCCCTGCCCAGCGTGGCCATGCAGGGGTGGGGGTGAGGGTTGTGTTGGCTTCCCTGGAATGCAAGGGAAAATTTCATAGACTGGAACCGCTCGGTGCTGCATGTGACGAAGCTGCACATGGTACAAGCATCTTTTTTTTTCAAGATTTATTTATTTATTTGAAAGGCAGAGATAGAGGGAAGGAGAGAGAGATCTACCATCCGCTTATCCACTCCCCAAATGACTGCAGTGGCTGGAGCTGGGCAAGGCCGGAGCCAGGAGCCAGGAGCTTCTTCTGGTCCCCCATGTGGCTACAGGAGCCCACCTTCTGCTGCTTGTCCAGGCACATTAGCAGAGAGCTGGATCGGAAGCGGAGCAGCTGGGACTCGAATTGGTGCCCACATGGGATGCTGGCGCCACAGGTGGAGGGTTAACCATCTAGACCACAGCACAATCATCTTTAAACAGCGAGCATCCCGGGGTAGGCCTTTGGCTCAGCAGGCGAGTTGCTGCTTAGGACACCTGTATCCTGGCGTCCACTTCCTGGCCCGTCCACTTCCCATCCAGCTTCCTACTAATGCACCATGGGAAGCAACATATGGCCCAAATACTTGAGTGCCCCTGCCCACGTGGGAGACCCAGATAGAATTTCTGGGCTTTTGAGTTTGGCTGGCCCCGCCTTGGTTATTAAGCCATTTGGAGAGTCAACCAGCAGATGGAAGGTCTCGGTCTCTCTGTCTTTCAGATAAAGTAAAATAAAAAAAAAAATAAACGATGAACACCCAGCAGCTGAGAGCCCCTCCCTTTGCCTGTTACTGAGTTCAGGGAGGGAAGAGTGATCGCACTGAGTGTCTCTTTCCAGAGTTTGTGCTTGGAGGACGGTCATGCCACCAAACCGCTGCGTATCTTACGTAACAGCTGCCAGACCTTGCCTCTGCAGAATTCTCTTCCTGCCGGTCAGGCCTCCCCCTGCCAACTGTGGACAGCAGGCGAGGGGTGGCTGGCGGGCTGCGGGGCTGACTGCCCTCTGCTGTGTCCACAGGGTTCCCCAAGGGGCTGAGGCCTGTAGACACCTGTATTCTTGAGCCCTCATGTGGGGTCAGTACTTGCAGAAAGGGGTGGGGCAGGTTCTCTGCTCCATATCTGCCCAGCACCAGGCCTGCAGTGTCTGCAGAGACCAAGGTCACGGAGGCCCAGTGCAGTTCATGTGGAAGCACAGGGTGACCTTCCTGTCTTCCTCCAGAGGGGCTGGGGAAGCCCAAGGCCGCGGAGCTGGCTGCCCACCTGCGGGGGGAGGAGCAGAGCTGGGGCCTCGCCTATCCCAGCCCCAGACACGTCCCTGCGTGTGGTGCCCCTGGGGCTGATGGGCCATCCTTCATTCTGGGCAGCGGGGCAGGGTCCCTCGGGCCGAGCGAGAGGAAACCTGGCCCCACGGTGCTCCTGGACTAACTCGAGTGTGCCGGAGCCCACGTGATGCCGTGACCCACTTCCATCTCCTCCCCGGCGTGGACGGCTGCGTGGGAGGCTTTGAGACCAGCTCCAGTTAAGCTTCTCTTGGGCCTGCACATTACCCACGTGTTTCCTCTGCTGGAACCCCATGGTCCACGGCCTGGCTGTGCGGCGGTCCTGCCTCTGCCGGCGGGCTTCCTGCCAGATCAGGGTCCCGGGCGGATCAACAAACGCCTCTCACAGTGCGGGCCCCACCCCTCTCTTCCTGCTAAACCGCTGGGCAAACCAGGGACCTGTTTCCAAGGAGATGGGTTAGCTCTGACCGCCCTGGCCCAGGCTGCCCTGGCTCCTCCCAGAGACCGTCCTGACCCTGGCTTCACCCTCGCGGAATCCTCTTCCGCGCAGGAAATAAAACCTGTTGTGGACCCTCTAGGTTTCTTGCAGGTGGAGGAATTGTGGTGATATCCGGTTTTATGATTTCTGTTTCCTCACGGGCCCGTGGGGACCGATTTATGCCACAAAGCCGTGTGAACTAGGGGACTTTCAGCTTTAGGTAAAGGGACGGCTCCAAGCCCCGGAAGGACCCAAGTGTGTTTATGAAGGAGGGGGCGGGGGTGGGAAGGCCGTGTGAGCCAAGGTTGGCTCTGGGGAAGCTGTGTGAGCGAGCGCGTTCCCGACCCACACTCAGCTTCCGGACCAAGGCAGGGGCCCCACCCCGTGTGTGTCAGCACCGCAGCACGTGGCCTGCCTTGGCTGACCGCCGGCGCGGTGGGCAGGTGGGGGGACAGGCAGGCACGCTGACTTGGGGCGTCTCTCCCAGTCCTGCTTCCTGCTGAGAGCTTGTGGTGGGTGCTGCTGAGTGCAGCCGGCTGGAACCTGGCACACTCCCTCCTTCCTCCCTGCCGCTCTACCTGGGGGGTGGCGTCTGCCCGTCTGCCCTACGCTGGCCGCGCCCTCCTTGCTGGTGGCCTCTGCAGAGACCAGGTCTTGCAGGCCCGTGAGCCTCAGAGCAGGTGAGGAGTGCATTGCTCACACGCAGACTCTGCACGAGGCCGGCCCAGCCCCCCGAAGACCCTTCTTTCCTTCTGAGCTTCTGGCCCCATCCCTTCCCCTACTCCACCCTGTAGGCAAAAGACAGCGCAGAACCAAAAGGCGACCTGGTCTGCCCGGTGACGGCGACGGCTGCGTCCCTCCCTGGATTCACAGCCATGCGGGCTCCTGCGAAGTGCTGCTGTTAGCAGGGTCCCTGGGATCTCAGTAGGGCCGCTCTGCGTTCTGTGAGCACGGTTTTCCACAGGCGTGACCGCGCGTGTCTCCTTGCACATACCCTCTGGATACGGTGTTTTTTATTTACTTTTTAAAGATTTATTTATTTAGGCCGGCACCGTGGCTCAACAGGCTAATCCTCTGCCTTGCGGCGCCAGCACACCGGGTTCTAGTCCCGGTTGGGGCGCTGGATTCTGTCCCGGGTGTCCCTCTTCCAGGCCAGCCCTCTGCTGTGGCCCGGGAGTGCAGTGGAGGATGGCCCAAGTGCTTGGGCCCTGCACCCCATGGGAGACCAGGGAAAAGCACCTAGCGCCTGGCTCCTGCCATCGGATCAGCGCCGTGCACCGGCCGCAGCGCGCCGTCCGTGGCAGCCATTGGAGGGTGAACCAACGGCAAAGGAAGACCTTTCTCTCTGTCTCTCTCTCACTGTCCACTCTGCCTGTCAAAAAAAAAAATTAAAAAAAAAAAAAGAGTATAAAGATTTATTTATGTCATTTTGAAAGAGTTACAGAGAGAGCCCAGCCTCTGCTTCACTCCCCAGGTGGCTGCAACACCCAGCGCCACTCTAGGCTGAAGCCAGGAGCCAGGAGCTTCATCAGGGCCTCCCACGCGGGTGGCGGGGGCCCAAGCACTTGGCCATCAGCAGGGAGCTCGATTTGAAGTGGAGCAGCTGGGACATGAACCAGCTCCCAGATGGGCTGCCGGTGTCACAGGCTGTGGCTTTACCTGCCACGCCACAGCGCTGGCCCCTACCCTGTGTTATGTAAGCACGGTTTCCACAGGCGTGACACACACGTGTCTCCATGGACACACTAGAGACGGCATTCTGCTCAACACTGCAATACAGTGTTCTGCACTGCAGTTTTCCCACTGGTTGAAGACCAGGTCATCGTCATTGTCCTTTTGCTGCCATGGGGCTGATGGCACGAGTGGTCACTGTGTGCTGACATTCACCTCGCTACTCCACACACCAGCCCTGCAGAAGCAGTACTGTTCTTCTTTTTTTTTTTTTTTAAGATTTATTTATTTATTTGAAAGTCAGAGTTACACAGAGAGAGAAGGAGAGGCAGAGAGAGAGAGAGAGAGAGAGAGGTCTTCCATCCACTGGTTGAACCAGGGTGCCTGGGTTCAAGTCCCACCTCTGCTTCTGATCCAACTCCCTGTTAACGTGAACCCTAGGAAGCAGGTGACAGCTCAAGTATTTGAGTCCCTACCAACCACTGGGAGACCAGATGGAGCTCCTGGCTCCTGTCTTTGGTCTGACTCAGCCCCAGCTGTTGCCAGCATTTGGGGAGTGAACCAGTGTTGGGAGATATCTCTTTCTCTCTCCTTCTCTCTCTCCTTCTCCCTCTCTCTCTCTCTCTCTCCCTCCATCACTTTGCATTTTAAATAAATAGGGGCCAGCATTATGGCATAGGGGGTAAAGGTGCCACCTATGACATCCATATGGGTGCTGGTTGGTATCTCGGCTGCTCTACTTCCAATGCAGCTCCCTGCTCATGTTCCTGGGAAAGTAGTGGAAGACGGCCCAAGTGCTTGACCCCCTGCCACCTACGTGGAAGACCCTGATGAAGCTGCTGGCTCCTGGCTTCAGCCTGGCTCAGCCCTGGACATTGGGCAGTGAAACAGCAGATGAAAAATATGTCTCTCTCACTCTCCTTGTCTGTCTCTATTTATAACTCTGACTTTCAAATAAATAAATAAATAAATCTTAAGAAAGGACAAACAAATGAACAGACTTGGATAATAAACAATAAAAACATACTTTAAAATCCTTTTTTTTTTTTTTTTTTGGATTTGAAAGGCAGAGAGACAGAAACAGAGAGATCTTCCATCTGCTGGCTCACTCCCCAAATTCCCACAACAGCCAGGGTGGGTCTGGCCAAAGCCAGGAGCCCGTTGCTCAGTCTGGGTCTCCCATGTGAACGGCAGTGACCCAAGCACCTGAGCCCTTCCCTGCCGCCTTGTGGGCTGTGCCCCGGTGGAGACCAGAAGAGGACGCAGAGCCAGATTGAGCGCAGGAATCAGTACCTGGAACGTCGATGTCCCGAGCAGAGGCCTGACACGCTGTGCCACAGCACCCGCTCCAAGATCTAACACTCTGTGCGCGCAGGCGCTGTGTGAGGAGGCCTGTTTCCCCGTGTCTCAGCCCAGCCTTGCCGAGCTCTGTGGCTGGGAAGTGGTCGTGAACAGTTTTTTATTTGCATTCTCCTCATTTGGAAGTGAAGCCTCATCTCCTGTCTACGGATCACTTAGGAACCGTCTGCTGTGTCCTTCGCCCGCTTCCTTCTTTTGTTGGCAGTCTTTTTCTTACTGATCTATGGGTGTTCTTTTTGTGTTTTTATGTAATCAAAAATTTTTTTGTTTCCGTTTTATTTGAAAGGCAGAGAGTCAGAGAGATAGATGGAGAGAGATCTTCCGTCCACTGGTTTACTCTCCAGGTGCCCGTGACAACCAGGGCTGGGCCAGGTGGGACCCAGGACCCAGATCTCCATCCAGGTCTCCCCCTGGAGCCTCCATCTGCTTCCCCCCAGGGTGCGCACCTGCAGGAAGCCGGATCGGAAGTCCCGGCACTCCAGTATGGGATGCAGGAACCACGGAGCCGAACGCCTGCCCTGTGGGTTTTCTTTTTATATTGAGGAAGTTTGTCCTGTGGCTGTGATATGTGCCACTCATGTTTCTCCCCAGTTGTCATTACATTTTGATTATATTGTTTTTCTCATACACAGTTTTAATTTTATTTGTCTATGACTTCCAGGTTTTATTCCATATTATTTTCTTCTCCCGCTGGTTTTTTCTTCTGTTTTTCCTCTAATATATTTAATGTATTTTCTATCTATGGAACTTTGACCCATAACCTAGGTATCAGAGAAATCACCAGCAAATGGGGCAGACTGGCCCCATGTCTCCAGTAGATCTTGGATATCATCAGCTCGCCAAAATGTTCAAAATTAATCCAGTTCTAAGCCATAATAGGACACATTGAGGCTGTGGGAATCCCTGAGGCGGCGCTGTGGCTCTGACGTTTAGAGCTGTGAAAGGCCAGCAGCTGCGTGCTGCGTGGTGGCATGGGCGCTGCGTGCAGCTGAGACCCTCGGTGAGGCCCTGTGCTAGAAGCCAGCACGGGCCGGATTGAGAGGTGGGCACAGGTTGGGCTGTACATCAGAGGCTTTGCGGAGTCAGAATTGAATTCCTGGGGGCAGACGGGGTTTGTCCCAGCAGTTAAGACTCCGGTTAGGATGCCTGCATCCCATGCCGCAGAGCCTGGGTTGATTCCCGCCTCCAGCTTCCCAGCAGTGCAGACCTGGGAGGCAGTGGTGATGGCCCGAGCGAGTCGGTTCCTGCCGCCTGCATGGGAGGCTTGGATTGAGTTCCCAGCTCCTGTAGACATTTAAGCAGTGAACCAGCAGCAGATGGAAGATGGATCTCTGTCTCTGCCTCTCCCTCTCTGTAGCTCTGCCTTTTAAATAAATAAGTAAATATTTTAAAACTGTATATTAGGGGCCAGCACTGTGGCATAGTGGGTAAAGCTGCTGCCTGCAGTTCCGGCATCCCATATGGGCGCTGGTTCAAGTCCCAGCTGCTCCACTTCCGATCCAGCTCTCTGCTGTGGCCTGGGAAAGCAGTGGAGGATGACCCAAGTCCTTGGAAGAGGCTCCTGGCTCCTGGCTTCGGATCGGTGCAGCTCAGGCCACTGCAGCCAATTGGGGAGTGAACTAGTGGATTGAAAACTTCTCTCTCCCTCTCTCCCCTTCCCTCTGCCTCTCTGTAACTTTGACTTTCAAATAAATAAATAAATAAATCTTAAAATAAAAACAAATTTACAAATTTTTTTAAAGAGCTCTCTATTAGAAGACAAGCGAGTTCTGTGAGTGGGATGACACTGGTTGTGGGAGATTGGCTCCAGGTTATGAGACTCATGGTAGGAGAGGCGTGTTGGGAGGAGCAGCTTTCAAACGGCTCCGGAAGGAAGCAGCATCCGTACCCCCAGGAGCAGCCCCACGCACACGCGAGCCTGGTGGCTGCTCTCCCCAGGGATGACTGCAGGGGCCTCCGTGTGGAAGTCTTCAGACCACCTGTGGTGGAACTGCTGTCAGTGAAAACATCGTGCATGGATCGCACACTTTTCACCAAAAATCACCTTTGAATTCCACTTTTCCATGTACTGCCTCCGGTGTTTCTGTGGCTTCGTAATTTCTCGGAAAAAAGGTGAGGAGGAGCAGAGTCACTTGGTTCCGTCTGGTGTTTGTTTCGGCGGTGGGCCCCTGGCCCGGCCCGGCCCTCGGCTTTTGTCCTGGCTTGCTCGGGGCGGGCGCCCGGGTGTCTGTTTCCCTCTCCTCCCAGGGACGTTTGGGTAAGCCGTCCTGTCTGTGGACTTGGGCGTTTCTAGGCTGAAATGCCTTTCTGGCAGATGTGAGTTTCTGGAGGCAGGTGAGAGCCAGCGTGCTTTCTCCTGCCCACTGGAGCTTGTGCCTTTATTATTATTATTATTATTTTTTTTTTGCATTGCGTTATGTGCTCCAAGTACATTTTCAAGGAAGTTGAGTTTCCATCCTTAGGAATATGGTCGTGCGCAGTGAGCCTTGGTGGAAGCCGTTTGCTCTCAGCTGAGTTTTGCAGGAGGTCTGGTCTTGCCCGCACTCTGTGGCCATGGGCTGTAAAAAAGCCCCTGGGTGTCGTTTTGTGAAACGTGACAGTCGGATGAGTCGCTGGCCTGTGAAACCGGGAGTCTCTTTGCCAGGGGAGTCTCACCAGGCCAACTCTGCCCCGTGGCCTGCTGACTAATGGTTTTGTGGCTTTGGGAATGGAGGTGCCATCTGGCTCCTGAACTGGATTGCCAGGGTGTGCCTGGTTCTGGGTGTTTGTGCCTACGCCCGCTGGGAAGAATGGGGACAGCTTCTCTCTTGGAGCCTCCAAGTGGCCCCTGGGCCTCCACACCCATTCCTCTGCTCTCCTGAGCTCCTCCCTGGTGGCCCCAGCCTTGAGCCAGCCTTCCAGGGCCCGTGCAGGGTTCCCGCTGTGTCAGGTGCTGTCTGCTGGTCACTCGCCTCAGCTCAGCCACTAGCTGCTTGTGCAGAGACTGGACAAGGCCTGCGCCCCAGCATTCTCATCTTGATGCTGCTTCCTCCTTCAAGTTCACGGGAGACACACGTGGGAGACGCCGACGGTGTCTGTGGAAAGTGTCTTGAATTTGATCGTCAGCTCTGCACATGTTTGGGGAGGAAGGAAACTTGTCCTCAGCATCCCGGGGAGGCCTCCTCCTTCCTTGGGTTGTGCTTTGCTCCGAGGCAGCCGCCCACGCAAACAAGCAGTGTAGCTTGGTGCTGAGTGGAGCTCAGAACGCGCGTGCATCCCTCCAGAGTAAACAGGCACACCTGTGGCTGGGCGCCGGCTAGCTCATGCCTGTGTGCAAAGCGCCTGCTGCAGAGTTTGGAGAGTTCCCCCCAGAAGACTGCGCCTGGTGCCCAGCAGGGCTCCAGGGTGGCCTTTGCCAGTGCTGGGCAGTGAGGAGGGGGACTCGGGAGGGGACACTGGATTGACTTAATGACCTCTCAGCAGAAGGGCTCCCCTGCCCCAGGACTTGGCAGGAGCCTGGTTTAGTTGGACCAGTTACAGGGGGAGGTAGCGGAGGGAACAGGAGAGGTGTTGGCAAGAGCAGTGGTTCTCTCTCTCTCTCTTTAAGATTTATTTTATTTATTTGAAAGGTGGAGTGACGGAGAGAGAGGGAGAGACAGAGAAAGAGGTCTTCCATCTGCTGGTTCACTCCCAAGAGAGCTGCAACAGTTGGGGCAGGGCCAGTCTGAAGCCAGGAACCCAGAACTCCACCCGGGTCTCCCATATACAGTGGCAGGAGCCCAGTCACTGGGTCATCTGCTGCCGCTGCCCCAGGCGTGTTAGTAGGGAGCAGGATCGGAAGCCGAGCAGCCAGGACTCCAGCTGGTCTCTGATGCAGCAGCTTCACCCACTGCACCACAGCGCCAGCCCTGGGGCCACTGGGCGGCTTGCGCTGGGTTGGGGCCAGGCTGGCCTCTGGGAAGCAGGTGGTGTCCAGGAGAGCTGGGTCCTGTGGGCCTGTCGTGTGGTGCAGAGTCGGGTGACCCTGTGACCCTGTGCAGGTGTAGAGGAATATGAATGACCTCCTCCGGATAAATGGGTAACAGCGTCAGTGAGTCGTGACCCTGCGAGAGCTGACAGGGCTGTCCACGTCGGGTTGAAGGAGCTTTTGTGGTCTGATTGCCCTCTGTGCTTCTCTGGAGGTCACTCAAGGTCTGCGGGCCTCCTCCCACCTCCTCCCTGGGCTCACTGGGCCTGCGCTGGTCCTTCCTCCCTGAAGTTGACCCAACAGAAACGCTCCTTGGGGGGGCTTCAGCAGCAAGCAGGGGGTCCCGGGAGAGGAAAGGCCCCCACCCCGCTTCCTGTGTGGAGTTTTTGCTGCCCTCATTCAGGAAGCTTCCTGGCAGGTACGCAGCCTGCGGGGAAGTGGCTGGGGCCGGAGACGGCTGCCCAGGCGTGGGGGGCACTTGGGCCCACTGGGGAGCCGGGGATTCCGGCCCTACAGGACTTGTGTGTAGCGGGGGCTCTGGGTTCTGCATTACCCGCCCCCTGGAGTCTGCCAGAGCCCCAGGGTCCTGAGCCCGGCTAAATGAGCGGAAGATCTGGAGCCGGAGTTTGCAGGCCTACCGGTTCCTGACTCCAGGTCCAGGGCTCCTACTGCTCCCTGGGAGGAAGAAAAATCCCTTCCAAAGCCAAAAGATGCCGTTCGCGCCTGCTGTCCCGGTTCCGCTCCCGGGCGGGGATGAAGCCTCCACCACAGGTCTCCTTGCTCAGAACCGTGGTGCCCGAGGGCCCAGTCCAGGGGGTTCTGGCGCCGCTGAGGGGTGCCTCAGCTCAGCCGCCACGTCCTGTGTCAGAGCAGGCCCGCCAGGTGCCCCTGCCTTGCCGTCACCCAAGTGAGGGCCAGAGACCAGTGCGTTCTGGGGGTTGGTTCAGCAGCTGGGCCAGAAGCACAAGCTAAATAGCTTACATTGTAAGGTCTCTGCAGCTTGTGAAAGGTGCTCGGGTTCCCTGATGTTTTAGGATTATCTGAGATGTTAAAGTTACAGGACGTTCCTTGGACCAAGCTCCTGCACAAGGCCCTGGCTGACCGGAAGGAAAAATCAAAATGGAGTCACTCGCGCTAAAGTTGTCACTGAGCTGGAACCAAGCGAGGAGCGGACTTCCCGGGAGATCAGGATTGGAGATAACGGCTGCCTCTCCTAGCAGACAGCTCAGCTCCTTCAGGAGCCGGCACCGTGGGGCAGAGGGAGCAGCCGCTGCCTGGGGTGCCTGGGGTGCCCACATGCCGTAGCAGACGGCCTGGTCGAGTCCCAGCTGCCCTGCTTCTTCTTCTTTTCTTTTCTTTGTTTTAAAGATTTATTTATTTATTTATTTATTTGGAAGTCAGAGTTACACAGAGAGAGGAGAGGCAGAGAGAGAGAGGTCATCCATCCGCTGGTTCACTCCCCAATTGGCCACAACTGCCTTCGCTGATCCGAAGGCAGGAGCCAGGAGCCAGAAGCTTCTTCTGGGTCTCCCATGCGGGTGCAGGGGCCCAAGAACTTGGGCCATCTTCCACTTCTATCCCAGGACATAGCAGAGAGCTGGATCAGAAGAGGAGCAGCCGGGACTAGAACCAGCACCCATACGGGATGCCGGCACTTCAGGCCAGGGCCTTAACCTGATGCGCTACAGCGCTGGCCCCTGCCCTGCGTCTGATCCAGCTCCCTGCGGGTGGTCAGGTACTCCCTGAGTACCTCCCGAGTACCTCCCTGAGTACCTGACACTCCCTGAGTACCTCCCTGAGTACCTCCCTGAGTACCTGACACTTATGTGGGAGACCCCGCTGGAGCCCAAGGTCCTGGCTTTGGCTCGACACAGCCCTGAGTGTTGCAGGCATTTGGAGAGTGTCTCTCCCTCTCTCTCTCACTGACTTTCAAATACATGTCTACATAAATCTATTTTTAGAAAAAGGTTACCTAGAGTCACGTGATAACCAGTTACTTTTCTTTTGTTCTGTCTCCCTGTCTTACAAAGAAAGTAACTTCGAAATGACCCACCTACTTGTTCGTTGTCCCTCTATTATGAGTTTTTGAGAATTATGTTTAACAAGAGATCCAGTACATTTTAATGCCTCTGCGAACAAGGCTGCGTGGGGCCTGCGAGGGCCACAACACCGCCTCTGGTCTGTGCTCAGCAAGCATCCTGTGTCTGATGGTGAAAACAGGCAGCTGTGTAGAGAATGGGTAACTGGGCCCCACCAAGGGGCACTTGTTCCCGTCCCCTTCCCCCAGGTTCGGGTGTGAGGACACGAGCCCCCGGGTCTCTTTGCTGTCAACAGACACCCTGTGCTTCTGCAGGGCTCTGGAGCAGGTGCCCCATAGAGGAGCAAGCCACTTCCCTGCACGTGCCCGGGCCCACATGCCTGCTGCACGTGGGGTCTCCCGCCCCCCGCACCATGGACAGGGGCAGGTAATTCTTCATGGTGGGCATGGACCTGTGGTCACTACCCGGTTTGTCCTCTTAGTCATGACTATGAAAAGTGGCTCCAGATGTCGCCAGAAGTTGCCAGCTGTCGGGGGGGAGGGGTGCCCCATCACGAGTCACCGCCACAGAGGTCAGCTTGGATCTGACTGGCCGTCTGCCTCTGGGGGGTGGAAGCAGCATCTCTTCTCGCTTCCTGTCCAGCACACAGGTCCCACCTGTGCTGGACTCCTGTGTTTGCTGTAGCCGGGGGCTCTGCGTGGCGGGTGTGCGCTGGTCATTCTGCAGCTGATCTGAACCAGGTCGGGGACTTGATTCAGTGCTGCCAGGGCCTTGGGGTGCCTCATGCCTGGGGCAGCAGGAGGATGCTGCAGAGGGCAGACATGGAGAGTTCCGGAGTCACCTGTGCCTGCAGAGGCCTCCATCTGGCTTCACAGCTGCTCCCCAGTGGAGAAGGCCAAGCTGTGGCCAGTGTGGGGCAGTTGGGGTGGGATACAGACAGGGTTCTAAATAGCCAGGGGTCTTCTGAGACCAACTGCCCATTGTGGGACATCCCCATTTCCATGGGACTTCTTAATGTTTTCCCAACTTGTAATTCTTGTTTCTTTTTTATTTATTTAAAAGGCAGAGTTACAGAGAGCCAGAGGCAGAGAGAGAGGTCTTCCGTCTGCTGGGTCACTCCCCAATTGGCCACAACAGCCCAAGCGGGGCTGATCTGAATCCAGGAGCTTCTTCAGGGTTTCTCATGTGGGTTCAGGGGCCCAAGGACTTTCTACTGCTTTCCCAGGCCACAGCAGAGAGCTGGATCAGAAGTGGAGCAGCTGGGACTCGAACTGGCGCCCATATGGGATGCTGGCACTGCAAGCGGCAGCTTTACCCACTACACCACAGCGCCGGCCCCTTAATTTTTGTCTCAAGACTACAGGGAGTTGAATTTTGACAGCGAGCACCCACGTTCCCTTCACCTGGACTCACTCAGGGTAGTTAATGTGTGGCCATCTTCACACTGTGCTCTGTCTCTGTATCCGCAGATCCGTGCAGAGTCACACATGTACATGGTTGCACAATGCACACAACCACATGTGATCACACATGCACAGTCGCACACAGTCACGTGTGCACTGCTGCATGCTGCACACTTGTGCACACACATGCACACAGTCACACATGTGCACTTACACACACGCGTGCACACACACACACACACTTGCGCTTTTTCCTGAAGCATTTGAGGGTAGCGTGCAGGCATGGAGACTTCACCGTTCGGGGGGAACTTGTCACTGAGGAGCCAGATGCCACGGCTCCCTGCTGGGTCTCCCCCACAGCCTTTGGCTCTTCCCTTGCTGCTGCCCGTCCCACCAGGCTCCCCCACGTTCTCTGGTGCCGGTTTTCTCGATTTTCCCGTTGGTCCCCAGAGGCAGGAGGCGTGGCTCTGGCTTCCTTGTTTTGCCCCACCAGGTGGATTCCCATTTTACCTAATTGAAAACAGATGGTGCTCTGTCAGCCCTGGGGTGGGAGAGAAAGCCTGCACATACACCAGCCTCCGCCACTCGGAGCTCCATGGCCTTGGGCAGCTCTTTGCCTTCGTGAGCCTCAGTTGTTTCATCTGTGAAATGGGAGTAATTCCTGCCTTGAGGGCTTGTGAGGGTGAACATTAAACGAGACCACGTGCTCACCATGACTGGCTCGGCGCCCGGCCTCCAGGAAGTGCCGGGGTGGCACAGGTAGGAGCTCCAAGCAGGCTTGCCTCTGGGCTGGCACCTCGGGACACATTCCTCGGCCCAAGGTCAGCCCCCAGGAATGGTGCCGTGTCCCGCCG
Organism: Sylvilagus bachmani; assembly: GCA_015711505.1. NCBI lineage: Eukaryota > Metazoa > Chordata > Mammalia > Lagomorpha > Leporidae > Sylvilagus > Sylvilagus bachmani. The sequence continues at coordinate 5,343,603 of CM027388.1, read as the reverse complement.
TTTAGGAGGCCGCTGTGGGATTTGCTCCCAGGCCTGGAGTCTTGCGTTGGTTTGTCACTGAGCACGGGGCGTCCGGGAATTCTCTGTGCCACCACCTACAGTTCTGATGTCACCGGGGGACCTGAGCTGCCAGCCAGGGTGCGTCTCTGTCAGCAACCTGGGGGTTGGCCTCAGCACCACCCCGCCCCTGGCTCAGAGCGAGTTTTTGTCCGGTTGTTTCCGCAGTGGGAGCCGTGGGTTCCGATCCTGCTGCAGGGTGGCCCAGCTGCGTGACCGCGGCCAGCTCGGCCCCGTGCTGTACTCACCTGCAGGACAAGCCGCGAGCCTGGGGTGCGGGGGTGCTCCTCTCCTCCCCCAGCACCTGGCAACAGCTGGCTGAGGACACTCTGGGCACAGCGGAGGAGCTGCTGCTGGCGTCTGGGCTGTGAAATGTGCCGCAAGCACAGGACAGCCCCTTGCGAGGGACCGCCTGGTCCTGCTGTGGTGGCCCTGGGGACGGGCAGGCTGTGGGACATGCGGCTCCTCCCTCCGCGTTCCCTCGAGCCAGTGTGGGAGGAGATGGTGCTGGGGGTATTTTAATCCTTGGAATTCCTTCTTTAAAAAATGTGTTTTTGCTTTTGTTTCTTTGAAAGGCAGAGCAATAGAGACAGAGAGAGACATCTTCTATCCACTGGTTCCCTCCCCCAGATGCCTGCGACACCCGGGGCTGGGCCAGGCTGAAGTCCGGAGCCTGGAGCGCCATCTGGGTCTCTCATGGGTGGCAGGGACCCGAGTGATGAGATAGCATCCACTGCCCCTGGACGTTGACTCAGAAGTGGAGCAGCCAGGACTCAAACCAGACACTCCGGTGTCAGACGTGGGCGCACCAGCATGCGCCCTGGTTGGTGGCTTTTGCCCACCCCTGGCTGTGATGATGGACACTAAGTGGTATCATCTTATTGCCCATGACAGCCACTGGTAGCTATGGAGCACTCACTGTGCCCAGGCACTGGGCCCAGCACTATCCGTAAATGCTGTTTCCTCTGACTCCCCCAGCCCCCCCTTGGAGCAGGTACCGTTCCCACCCCTAGGGCCAGATGAGGAAGCTGAGACCTAGGGATGGGGACGGCTGTGGACGCCTAAGATGCAGCTCCTCCTCCTCCCCCACGGCGCCCACTCAGGGCCGCCACCACCTCCCTTCCCTCTCATCCCTGCCCTCGTCACCGTGCTTGCACCGCGCCATGGCCTTGGCTCTGCCCGCTCCGCCTCGTCTCCATGGGAGCAGTCAGGTGGCCCTGCCGGCCTTTGGCTGCCAGCTGCTGCCCCACCCCCCCGCGGCCGCCCTGGGCATGCGGGTCACGGTCGGGTTTTCATGGAGGCTTCCCTGGTGCTAGTGATCAGCACAGACCCCGCGCACGCCCCGTACAGCTCTACCCCAGGCTCGCTCCCTGACCTCTGCAGACCTGGCTGTGGGAGGCCGGCCTGACCGCCGGGGCTCATCAGAGCACTTGTCTTCCTCCAAGCCTCGTTACTCACCCACTGCCGCCTACGCAGGGAGATTTGGCTTTTGGTTGTCTTAACTGATGTACCCCTGTCCATAGTAGGTGCTTCATAAATTTGGTGGTGGGAGATGAACACATGCCTGCAGGGGGCATGGCTGGCCAGGGCCGTGTGCTCGGGCCCCCCTCCCCAGGCGGCCGCTGCATCCGGCCCTCCCTGGCTCGTTTGCTTCTACGCATGTCTGTTTCGAATGTGGTGTGTTTTGTGTCTTTGTATTTTGACTTAACCTGACTCAGTGCCATATTTCTTAAGAAAAAGGATTGATTATTTATTTTATTTATTTGAAAGGCAGAGTGACAGGGAGAGAGTAACCACAACAGCTGGGGTTGGCCAGGGCTAGACCGAAGCCATGAGCTGGGCACTGGATCCTGGTCTCCCCCATGGGTGGCAGGGGCCATCCTCTGCTCCTTCCCAGGCACAACAGCAGGAAGGTGGTTGGAGGCAGAGTGGCAGAGCCTCAAGCCTGCGTTATCGCCTGGGCATGGCGATGGCATCTCAAGGCGTGGCTTTACCCTCTGTGCCACAGCGCTGGCCCACCGTATTCCTGTGCATCGCAGCTCGAGTTAGAGGGCAAGAAGCAGATCTTTCTGGGCTCACCTGTGTGGGATGTTCGGCTCCGGGCATGGAGGGGGAGCAGGCGTCCTGTGTCCCCTCTTCTTCCTGCTGAGTGCCCCGTGTAGGTGCCTGGGTCCTCCCAGCCCCTGCCACAGCAGCCAGGGTGGGGTCCTCCCACACCCCTCCTCTTCCCTGAAGGCCCTGCAGCTGCGAGCAGTTCGCTGTCAGGCCACCCTGGCTTCTTCCCGGCCTAAGCCTTTCCCACGTGGCTGCCGGCTCTCTGCTCCTTCCTCCCACTCTGCACCCTCCTCCTCCTCTGTGGTGTGACCTCCCTTGCCCCCCACTGTGGTATGACCTCCCCCGTCCTCCTCTCCCTCTGTGGTGTGACCTCCCCTGTCCTCCTCTCCCTCTGTGGTGTGA
>CM027388.1:5312555-5332337 GCA_015711505.1 Sylvilagus bachmani | reverse complement strand
GGGGGGGGGGCACCTGCTGAGGATGGGGCGGGGGCTGCAGTGACCTGGGCTCGAAGTGAGTGCCTGGGCTGCTGTGTGGCAGTCGGGGTCGGGGGGAGCTGCAGTGACTTGGGTTGCCAGGGCCCCGGCAGAGTGGGGGTTGCTGCTGGGCCTGTGGCTTGGTGTTCAGGCCCCAGATATTGAACCTCGCACATCCAGATCTGGGAGCGCTGCATTGGGGCCAGGAGGGTGAAGGCCATTCTGGATCCCTGAGGGTTCTCTCCTGGGGGCAGCTGAGGGGCTGGGCAGGGCAGGCATCGGGAGGGGCAGCAGACATGCGGGTGTGGGGCTGTGTTTCAGGAGAGGGGAGGATTTGGAATTGCTGTTGGCTCACTGGGCAGGGCCCATCTTCCCACCGCCCTGTGCTAGCTGAGATTCCATCTGAGTGACAAGGCCTGTGGGCCCCTTGGACCACGTTCCAGGGGTGGGAGGGGGCCGTGCTTGCTCGGAAACCAAAGGGTCAGAGCTCAGGAATAGAGTCCCGGGACAGAGGAGGGGGCCCCCGGGGGTCAGGCAGGCCTGGGTGGGGGCCTTTGGGGAGCAGGTGCACACCGCCCTCACCCTCTGCTGTCTCACCCTGCAGCTGACAGCCAGTGAAGAGGAGTTCCTGCGCACCTACGCAGGGGTGGTCAACAGCCAGCTCAGCCAGCTGCCGCAGCACTCTATCGACCAGGGTGAGTCAAGACCCTTCCCGGGGCACCGATTCTGCTTCCTTTAGGGAGCTGGGTGGGTGATCTGTGGGACTTGGAGCTGGCAAGAAGGGCCATAGCTCCTTGTCACCCACAGAGTGCTTCCCTGGGAGCCTCCTGTCTGGTCCCACCTCCAGGGACCCTCCAAGGCAGACTGGGGAATCTCTGGAGACCCTCGTGATTGCTGGGGGCGCTGGCTGTTGCATTTCCTTAAACTTTGGCCTGGCCCCTGCCCACAGGGGCAGAACTGCCCTGGTGTGCTGGCACAGTGCCATCTCTCTGTTGGCTTGGGTGCTGGCTACGCTGCGGCTGATGTGGTTTGGGCTGCAGCCAGAGGGATGCCCAGAGGCCCAGGAACTCTGCTCTTCGTGTGCCTGGGGAGCTCTGCCTGTTCTGGGGGGACCCAGCCAGTCATAGGCAACATTTGAGTGCTCCGTGTAGCTGGCACTGTGCCTAGGCGTGGTCGCCTCTCACACATTCACTTGACTGTGGGTAGCACTGTTTGTATCACCTCCACTCAGCAGACGAGGACACTGGGCACGGGGTCGGTCCTGCCGGGGCCCTGGGAGACAGACCTGCAGCCCGGCTCCCGGAGCTGCTGCGGCCACTCGGTGTGGAGGCTCAGTGTCCGGAAGGCTCACCCTGACACCGCAGCCCAGGGTTCTGAGCAGCCCTCTCCTTTTATTCTGTCCATGCTTTGTTACCATTACTGGCTGTAGGATGTTCCAGCCCGTGGCATGTCAGGACGTGAGCGGGCTCCCCGGAGAGTGCTGACAGGTGTGCTGAGTGCTGCCGCCCTTATTTCCCTGCGCTGATGCGGCCTCTGCCCTGGCGCAGGGGCCGGTTCCCAGGCTCTGGCGCTGGGTGCGCCCCGGCTTGTGCACCCGACTCAGCAGAAACCTTCCAGGCAGCTCGGTGGCCCTGGAGCAGCATTCGCCGTGCACAGCTTCCCCGGCGTGTTGCCCAGGCATGCCCACCCCGCCACGCCACCTTGGCATCCTGTTGCCTGTGGAGTTGGCCCCAGCCCTTCCCAGGGCCTCTTGTGAGAGGCCTGTCACCTTCCAGGGCTAGCCTGGGCCCTCATTGGGCTCTTCCTGGCTCCAGAGCCTGGTCTAGCCAGGCTAGCTTCAGGCCTCTAAGTCCCCGGGGTCTCACCCTCCTCCCTGCTTGGCGGTTGGTCCCCGGGGTGACCTGAGCTTGGGCTGGGTTGGTAAGAACGCCTCGTGTGGGATGCTGTTAGGGAAAAACTTGAAGTAAGCTATAGAACTCTTTGTCAGCACAGAAAACAAACCCCAACATGTGCATTTGTGTAAGACTGGTTTTCTAACATTGTGTATACCTTTGTATTGAGGGGAGGTTAAGGATGTTTCTAAGAGAACAGTCTTTATCTCACCTAGCTGAACCTGCAGTTAAGAATTAAAGTGAGGTCTGCTGACTTGTTCAGGAGGGTCGCAGAGGCCGGTGCTGTGGCGCAGTGGATGGGGCCTCTGCCTGCAGCGCCGACATCGCACATGGGCAACGAGTCCTGGCTGCTCCACTTCCCATCCAGCTCCCTGCTAGTGCACCCAGGGAAGCAGTGGGGGATGGTCCAAGTGCTTGGGCCCCTGCACCCATGTGGGAGACCTAGAAGAAGCTCCTAGCTTCAGATAAGCCCAGCTCTGGCTGTTGCAGCCATCCGGGGAGTGAACCAATCGATAGAGCTCTCTCTCTATCTCTGTTTCTCTCAATAACTCTGCCTTGCAAGTAAAACAAATCTTTTTTAAAAAAATATTGTGTGTGTGTGTGTGTGTGTGTGTGTGTGTATAAGTATAAAAGAAGGCCATGGTGACCTCTCCTAACTTTTTTTTTATCTTCATTTATTTGAGAGGCAGAGTTCCCATCTGCTGGTTTACTCCCCAGATGCCTGGGGTAGATGGGGCTGAGCCCAGGGCCAAGGTCTGGAGCTGGGAAATCATTCCTTGTCTCCTTGTGGGCAACAGGAACCCAATTACTTGAGCTGTCACCGCTGCCTGTGCCATCTGACTGCATCAGCAGGAAGCTGGAGTTGGGGGCCAGAGCTGGGTATTGAACCCAGACCCTCCAGTGTGGGATCCAGGTGTCTTACCTGCTAGGCTGCATGCCTGTTCCCAACACCCATCTTTGACCTGGTCTCAAAACTGCAGAGCGGTCAGGAGTAAGCTGTGGGCTGTGGGTGTGACCAACCTACAGGCCCTGGATCCCAGGCCCTCTGCAGATAGTGTCCACCAGGGATCCCTGGGCAGGGCAGGGGCTCCTGGAGCTGAACTGGGATCCCAGGCGGAATCTGGAGAGGGAGTGGCAGGGGTGGGTCTCTGCTGCTGGAGCGCCTCGCACAGTCACCTCGGACCTGCTGAGGCCTGAGCTGAGATTTCCCATGGGCAGAGCTGGAGAGGGGAGGGGGCAGCTGTGCCTGGAGCAGCTTCTCAAGTGACCACAGTCCAGTCCCCCACTGGAGCTTGCAATCTGGGGGCAGCACCCTGCATTTCTTTTTATTTATTTGAGAGGCAGAGTGATAGGGATGGAGGGGGGAGACAGAGAGAGATCTTCCATCTTCTAGGTCACTCCCCAGATGATCGCAGTGGCTGGGGCTGGGCCAGGCTGATGTCGGGAGCCTGGAACTCCAGCTGGGTCTCCCACGTGGGTGTTAGGGGCCCAGGTACTTGGGCCATCCTCTACTGCCTTCCCTGGCGATAGCAGAAACTAGATCGGAAGTGGAGCAGCCGGCACCCCAGCCAGTGCTCCGACATGGGGTGGTGGCATCACAGGGAGCGGCTTAACCTGCTGTGCCACAACGCCAGCCCCAGCCCCCGCGTTTCTGCCTAGGCCATAGGTTCAAGGGGTCCCTGCTCAATCCTCACCTTCCCTCTTCCCTGTCGGCCTCTCAGCTGACGGTGCAGTGTGTCCTGTCACAGGCACAAGTGCTGCCCAGGTGCCCAAGACCCGGAATGTCGCCTGTACAGGATGGGGATCAGGGATCCTGTGAGTCAGGCCTGGAGCCTGGCGTGAGTGCCTCCTCCCACTAGGTGGTGCTGTCTCTCAGCAAATTTTCCAGGCTGCTCCTCCCTACGCTTGAGACCTAGGAGACACCCAGTTCCCCTGGCCTCCGCCAGGCAAGGCCCTGGAGTGGATCACCCACAGGGCAGCACCCTCTGCAGGTCCTGGCCGCCACCTTTAGGCCACAACACTTCCCCTCAAGCTGGGGAGAGGTCCTGGACATCCCTCAGCCATGGCAGTCCAGCCTTACCTGGGAGAGCCGTGGCATGGGCCTGCGCCCTGGGCCGGCACAGGTCCCAGCCGAGGCCCAGCAGCCCCCAGCACGAACGTTGGTTCCTCCCTGGTTTCAGCCTGCCTGGCCTCTGCCCGATCCCTCTGTTTCCCTGTGTCTCCCGGATTCTGTCCTGTAAGCCCCGTCTCTCACATCCTCCTGGGAGATCCCCTGTGCCCCAGTGAGCTCAGATCCAGTCCTGCCAGACGCGCACCCTCGGCTCAGAGCACTTTGCTGTGGACACGCCTGGGCCGGCGGATCTAGCTTCCCCGCCTCCTACCTGCAGTCTGCTTCCCCTTCCCACAGGGGTGCAGGGGCCTAAGCGCTTGGACCATCATCTGCTGCCTGCCCAGGTGCATTAGCAGGGAGCTGGGTGGGAAGCAGAGCAGCCGGATTTGAACCCGCACCCCCGTGTGGGGTGCTGGCATTGCAAGCAGTGGCTTAACTCATTACACTGCAATGCTGGTGCCTCTATTTTAGTTTTTTTTTTTTCTATTTTAGTTTTTAATGGACCTGTAGTAATTATAGGGCGCAGCGTGCTGTCTCAGTACCTGTGTATATTGTGAAAAGTGGGCAGATCGGGGGAGTACCAAATCTCTACCTCCAGTCTGTCATTTCTTTCTGTTGGGCTCATGACAGTCCTTGCTACTAGCTATTCAGTTATTTCTTATTGAACTCAGAGTAGTTCCTGTATGATTGCTGCAAAGCCCTCGTGGGTGGCTTCTCATCTTGCCCCACCATGGTCCGCCATCCACCCCATAACCAGAGCAGCTTCACAAGGCTCACGGTGACATTGGCACATCTTGCCCCACGTACACTCCCTGCTGCCTCCTAGGTAACACCCAGCCCCCAGCAGGACAAGCAGGATCCCCCGGCTGCTGCTGCACCAGGACTCACGGTAACGGCCACGGCGGCGGCTGTCGGTGCCGACCCAGCCTTTCTGCCCCTGCTCTTGTCTCCGCTGCCGGGCGCTCAGCCCTAATGCTCTGCTCTCTCCTTCCTCCCACAGCCTGGACAAGGCTTGAGCTTGGGATCGTGGCGTCCTCCCACCCTCCCATTCCTGTATCCGGCAGCCGCTGGGCCCCCAGTGCATGCTGGGAGGAATGAGTGTGCTAGGGTCTGGGTCCGGGAGCCCCCGGTCTGCCAGGAAGGCAGTGAATTCTCTGAGTGTGACACTGGATTCCCAGGGTGGGGGGCAGACCTGGCAGCCAGGCAGGGCTCAGCTTTGAGCACAGGGAGTCGATAGTCCTCTGCGAAGGTCGCCTTGCAGGCCTGGCCAGAGCTGTGGTTTTGAGAAGCAGGCAGAATGCTGAGCTCAGCCCTTCCTTCTCCCCGGTGCTCCTCCCCCCAGAACAAGGATCGATTGCTTTTCCTGGTTGTAAAGCAATGCGTAGTCATCATGGTCATGTAGGAGGCCTGCGAGCCCGGGGACGACAGGCAGTTCCTGGGATGGAGCCCTGCTCCGTGGACGGGTCGCCAATGCCTCTTCACTTGGGTTTCCCAGCAGCCTTTTGACGGCTCGCTCACACTTCTGCCCCCAAATTGGGACCGTGCTGTACAATGACCTGATCACACTGTAACTTAGAGTTGCTCTACTGCGATCCTTAACAACTGCCAAGGAAGCGCTGGATCGATTGTGCAATAGGCAGCTGCGTGGCTGGGCTGTAGTGTATCCGCCAGTGCCTTCCGTGGGTCGTCTCTTCCTCATTCTGTTGTTAACCGTGGCCATGCTCCTTGACTCATCCCAGGGAATCACGGCAGAGCCCTGGGAGGGAGGTGCTGGCATGGACCCCAAGTTCAAGATGAGCGAGCGACCCAGAGAGGTCAGGGTGGTGAAGCCTGGGGCCGGCCTGGTGGTGCGGCAGGTAAAGCTGCCGTTGGCAGCAACCGTGTCCCACGTGGGAGCTCGAGTTCGAGTCGCAGCTGCTCCACTTCCAATTCAGCTTCCCACTAATGCACCTGGGGGGAGGGGGTGATGGTCCAAGTACGTCAGTCCCTGCCACCTGCACAGGACACTGGGTAGTCAGCTCCTGGCTGCAGCCTGGCCTGGCCCCAGCTGTTGTGGGCATTTGGGGAGTGAATGAGCCCAGAAGATGAAAGATTCTCTCTTTCTCTCTGTCTCTCTCCCTGTGTCTTTCAAATAAATGAATCCTTACAAAAGAGAGAGAGAGAGAGCTCAAGGCCCCACAGCTGGTCAGCGCGGGTCCAGGTTGGCTGAGCCCACCTCCGGATATTTCAGGTGAATCCCAGCAGTGGCTCAGAAGCCCTGTGCGGAGAACTGGTCTGCCCGAGGCCGTGTCGGGACGCTTCCCTCCTGCTCTCTCCTCCCAGGCCCTTCCCCTGCAGCCGCTCCCTGGAGGTACCCGGCCAGCGCCAGTTCCAGGCCCCAGTTTGCAGAGGCTGCCCTGCAGCTGGGCACCCAAGGCTGTCCTCGCGCGGCGCCCAGGGTGGGTGCTTGTCTGAGAGGCCTAGTGTGGTCGCTCCCCCACTTCCTTTTGTCAAGGAAGCCCCTTGTTCCTTCTCTGCCCTGGTGCCCCCGAGGACGTGCCCTGGCCGTCTGCTCGTGCACCTGTGAGCTGTACGCTGGCACTGCGGCTCCTCAGGCCGGCCCAGCCTCCATGCGCTCACACCGTCTGCGACAGACTCTCAGTGCCCTGCTGGCCTTTGCCCATCAGGGACCCAGGCTGCTGATTCAGGGTTTGCTGCCAGGGAGCCTAAAATGGACCTCATGGTCTCCGGATTGCACTGGGAGCCTTCGTAGAACTGCTGGAGCCAGCTCGTCTCAATGGACTCAGCTCCCAGCTCATCACCCCCTGGGGCCCTCTCCACGGCCCAGGGTGCACCGGGTATGTGTGTGTGGGGGGGGCTGAACTCCTCCCAGCCTCTGTTCTTCACTCCCTCGTGGAGCCGTTGCCCATCTTTCTCCCTGTGGAGCCTTCACTATCTTCCATGGGGCTCTGGGCCAGGATCTGTGCTGTGTTTCTGCCCGCTCAGCCTCTGAGCCAGAGTGGGCACGTTTGCTGGATAACCCAGACACTGACCTTTCTCAAGGGCTGAGCTGCTATGAGCAGCTCCTCCTCCTTTGCACCTGCCGTGCTGCGCGTGGATGATCCGGCTGGTTTCTGGGTCTCCTGGCCCCGTGTGTGGCCTCGAGGCTTCTCCCGGAAGCTCCAGGCCATCGCCGCCGACTCTGCTCTGAGACTCCAGGGAGGCCCAGGAGGCCCCAGCTGTGGGAGGGAGCGCTCGTCTCACTGTAATCAACACTTGCATGAGAATTACCTGTAACCTAGTAATGACAGTCACATACACAGGGACTCGGGCAGCAGCGTGCTGGGAGGTTTGGTCTATCATTTGTGTCAATGAAAAACGGGAAAAATCCCCCCAAAAGAGGACTGTGCTGACCCACAGAGACCTGGAGGCCTGCCCCATCCCCCGCAGCGTGGAGGGTTTGTCGTTTGGAACAGCACCCCTCATGCCACCGGCTGTACCCGAACCTCCTGACACCGTGACGAGAGGGGGACCCCTGCCAAGGAGGGCCCCTCAGTCCAGCGGTTGGAGGCTCTGTTCTTGTGGGTGGCCATGCCCTTGGGCCGCCGGCACAGCAGGGCAGCTGGACAGGTGGATGAATGCCTGAGAGCTTTGAGGCACAGGTCAGAGTTGAGTCCTTGTGAGAGAGGGGCCGGGGGGGGGGGGGGCTGCAGCGGGACCTGGCCCAGCCTAGCGGAGTGTGAGGTGGTGGCTGCGCAACCCTGAGACCCCACTGCTGGGTGGGCCCTGAGGGGCTGCAGAGGCAAAACTTGTGCCCAAAGACTGCAGGGGCCCAGGGGGAGGGAGAGACCCAGCAGAGGCCTAGGGAGGTCACAGGGACACCAGTGAGATGAGTGGATGCGTTTCAGAGTTGAACACTTAGGAGTGGACTGCAGGAGGGGGAGAAGACCAAGAGCCAGTGGGAAGGTGTGGGAGATGCTTGTGGATGTCACATGGGGGAGGAGCAAAAGTCATGGTCTCGGACAGCGTGGGCGCAAGGCTGAAGCATGGAATTGGGAGGTCACGAGGAGGGCAGGCCGAGCGCGGGGCCGGGGACAGCCTGGGGGCCGCACAGAGCGCTGGGGCAGGGGAGGGGAGACTTCCCCCCAAAACTGCTGGCGGCGGGGAGCGCAGCCGTGCCTTTCAGCCCGTGGGCCAAGGAGGGGTGAGGGCTCCGGGTTGGGGGTTGGGGTTGGAGGTCAAGGACAGTCCATAGTGCCGAGTTCTCAGGGTGTAGTCCATAGACCATGGCACCTGGGACCTGTTGAAAATGCAGGCTCCCGGCCCTGCCCTAGCCTCAGCCAGAACACTTGCCCAATGAGCCTGCAAATGTGTTTTTTTGGGGGTGGGGTGGGGGTGTGTATTTTAAGTAAGTCCCCAAGGTGACTCTGATGCCCAGAATCTGAGATCTGAGACCCTGCCAGGAAGGCAGGTGGAGATCTGGTCATTCCTGGCCCCTGCAGGGCCTGCCCATCTCTCCCCTGGGCTCTGTCTTGGCAGCGCAGGCAGGCTCTGTGTTGTGGGAGAGCTCGTGTCTGGGGAGCCAGGGACCTCCCGTGGAGGACATGCGCACCCGCAGCAGGAGAGCAAGCCATGGGGTGGCGTGTGCTGGGCGCCGTGGGGGCGGGCGGGCGGGCGGACGGGGCGAGGTGGGCTTAGAGCCCCTTGGACGCTGTTTATGATGCCGTTGTGGCCAGTGCTGTCAGCTGAGCCAGTGCTGTTCATTTTGCAGATGCGTAAACTGAGGCTGAGCAGGGATTTCTCATGGGAGGTACCGCTAGTCAGGGTCAGGCCCTGGCCTGCGTCCCAGCAACTGGGTCTTGGTGCTGAGGGAGCCCAGTCCCTGGGGGTGGGGCTTCAGCTGGTCCGGCACTCAGGGCCCCCACAGGGAGCAGCCTCGTGGGCTTGTGCCATGGCTGTCAGCCTGGAACGCAGCAGGTGTCTGAGCCCCGGTGGATCAGTAGCCGCTGTTCCCATGGCAACCGGAGTGTCCTGCTGTCTCTGGTGAAGGCCATCCCCCTGGGAATGTTGGGACATCAGAGCTGAGCTACATAGAACACCCAGCACGCAGCCCTGGCTGCTAAAAACAGCACGGGCCACCCAGCGGAGGTGCCTGAGCCTTGTCCCCTCGGAAACTTTTCCCTTCGGAAGAGCCTGTGGGACCTGTTTTTCCAGGCAGTCTCCCCAGAGTTGGTGGCTGAGCTGCTGCAGGTTTGGGGCCAGGGAGCTGATGCTAGTGGTACTCACAGCAAGATAATGAGCTCACGGGCAGGGCTGTGCGTGGGTGCCATGTCTTCTAGCCTGGTCCTCCACCCTGGTCCACCTGTGCGGGTGGGCCCTGGACGAATCAGAAGCACTTGGTCACAGTGGATGCCCCACGCTGATGGTGACCTACCTGGGGGGTGGAGATGGGAGTCCTCCCTCCATCCACCGGGATCGAGCGTCCCTGGGCTCCAGGGTCGTATTTCCGAGTTTCTCAGGTTCCACTCATGAGGAAGGTGTAAGCTTCCTGTTCAGGAGGTCACTGGCTCCCTGAGCCCGGAGTGACTTCCACGGAGGCAGTCCTGAAAGCTGCGGCTCGCTGGGGTGCCAGGGTTTCAGTGGTCCTGGATGACTCGGAGGGGCCCCAGCTCGGCATCTGTGACGTCTGTGACGTCTGTGACGCGAGCGTGTCCACCTGTGGCTGAAGCCGCCTGGAGTTCGCCTTTTCTGTGTGCTGTCTGTGGGACCTCGGGGCCTGCAAGTGGGGAGCTGAGCCAGGCCTTTTGCCCCAGGCCACTTTTTTGGGGGGTTTCCCTTCCAGGCCACCTGGGGAGGGCACTCAACTCTGAGCTGGAATTTGCAGGATCTCAAGCTGGGAGAACTCTGGGGTGAGCCTGACCCTCCTGTACCGGGCCAGAGCCCACCTGTGTCACCGGGGAGGTGGGGGCCGCAGGCCTGTCCGCACCTGGCTCCGCCCACTGGCCTGGGACTGGCCTGGACCCTGGTATGCAAATGAGAGAGGCTAGAACAGGGAGTTCCCTGGTAAAGGGCCGGGGGCTCCGCTAGATTGCCGGTGGGGGCTGGTGGGGGCTCCGCTAGATTGCCGGCGGGGACTCTGTTGCCCTGGCTCCACGCCTTGGCCTTCAGGGCTGGGGCAGCTCCACCTTCTTCGCTGCTCTTTGCCACCCATTGACTCAGCCTGTGTGGTCAGTGGGCACCCGGACTCGCCGGTGCCTCTCAGCAGACCAGCGGCCCTCTCCAACCAAGCAGCTCCCTGTGCTGAGCTGGCTCTGGCCTGGAGTGAGTGCTGGCTGGAGCCCGAGCTGGACTTGCAGCGCTGCTGTAGACCAGTGACCCCATTGTCTGTCTCCCGCCCGCCCCCGCCCAGGGGCCAGCTTCCCTTTTGTAAGCTCCTGCATATTTGTCATTTTTCTCTCCCCAGTCACTTCATGGGCTTGTTACAGAGTTTGCAAAGCTGGCATTGGTGGCACTGGGTGTTGGGCGGGAGGACCTGCTGGGCGCCCTGCCCTGCTTCAGAGAGCTGTGCCCTGGCCAGTCCCTTGTTCCGGGCAGGAGGCACCCAGCAGAGCCTCGGCAGCAGAGCAGGGCATGGGGAGGAGGCCGGGGCAGGGCAGGGCTCCTCCCAGGTCGGCCCTCTTGAGTCTGTGTTGAATTACTTGTTTGTTTGCTTTAAGGGTTATTTACTTATTTGAAAATCAGAGTTACATAGAGAGGCCAACCTTCCATCCCTGGTTCACTCCTCAGATGGCCACAATGGCCAGGACTGGGCCAGACTAAAGCTGGTGAAGCCAGGAGTTTCCTTGGGATCTCCCACACTTGGGCTCTTAACAGGGAGCTGGACCAGAAGTGGAGCAGCTGGGACATGAACTGGGATGCCAGCTCTGCACACAACGCTCCCCCCACCCCACCGTGTTGGATTTCCTCCATTGCTTCTTGGACTGCTGTGGTGTCTAAATCTGGGTGCTGGTTCCATTCTGGTGGGGACAGAGGGATCGGTGCAGACTGTGCCTGACAAACAGTGCTCAGTGGCAGGCTGGGTAGGAAGAAATGGCAGAGAGCCCAGGAGTAGGGAGGGTCCGGTTTGTCGTGTGTCAAACAAGGGCTCCGGTGTGCTGGGAATGGCAGTGAAAGACTCCTGGTGGTGAGGGACACACGTTCCCGCAGGAGACAGCAGACCCGCGGGTGACCCGAGGGTTACCAGGGGCCTCCGGGCAGCACGAGGTCTGTGAGCCAAACGGCAAATGCAGAGGCCCTGAGGTCCAAGCTACTTGGGCCTGAAGGGCGGCCAGGAGGCCCATGTGGCCAGAGCAGAGAGGGCAGCCGGACTTTTATAAAAGGCAAACCAGCAGCCACAGGTGAGATCCCTTGGGGACTTGTGGGCCACAGCGTGGTGGTCGGCATTTGCTCTGGTTAATGCACTAATCAGCTTTTTGTTACCACAGCAAAGTATCCTTTCGAGAATCTGGGAAAGGAGTTCCTTTTGGCTCCGGGTCCGCGGTCGGGCAGCTGCATTCTGGGTAGAGGTGAATGTGCAGAGGGAGGCTCCCACGGAGATCCAGGCAGCAGAGGGAGAGAGGGTAAGAGGGCTGGGGGCTGGACCCTGGTCAGGCTTTGTCACCAGCCCTGTGGAGAGAATTACCTTCCAAAGACAGGCTCCCACTGAGCTAAGGGTCTCCCACCGGCCCGACTGCTAAGCACCGTAATTGGGTGAAGTTTCCACTCTGTTAGTTCCATTGATGTAGGATTTTGCAGTTTAATTCCTCCATGAGTTTGGGGGCCACATCCAGTTCAGACTACAGCAGGTGTGATGAAAGCCCCCGCAGTGAGAATCCCCTGGAGGGTCTGGAGCCAAGGAGCTGACCAAGATCTTTAAATCTTGCTCTGGCTGCTGTGTGCAGAGTGGGCCATCGGGCCAGTGTGGGAGGTCAAGGAAACCAGGATTCGAGAGTCCAGTGAGGAGGACGAGGTGTGGCCAAGAGCAGGGTGATGGAGAAACAGTGAGAGCGCAGGCTGGGCTGTCGCTGCATGGTGCTGCTGTGAGGGCTTCCAGTTAGACCCCGGGGCTTTCGGCCTGAGCAGGGGCAGGGGTGCAGGTGCACTGGCGCGGAGGGGAAGGCTGTGGGTGCCGCTGGTACCTCTCCTTGACCGGGCCTGCGTGGTGACTGTGGAGTGGTGTCTCTGTGGTTCTGCTTTGCACTTCCATAACGCCAGGAGATGAAGGGCACCTTACCACGTGCTCACTGGCCGTTTGCATATCCTCCTTGGAGAGGTGTCTTCGCGGGGTCTCTTGCCCATTTTATTATTACAGATTTATTTATTTACTGCAAAGGCAGAGTGACAGAGAGAGAGGGAAAGGCAGAGAGATCTTCTGTCCACTGGTTCACTCCCCAAATGGCCACAACGGCTATGGCTGGGCAAGACCAAAACCAGGAGCCAGGAGCTCCGTCTAGGTCTCCCACGGGGGTGGCAGGAGCCAAAGTGCTTGGGCTTCTTCCGCTGCTTTCCCAGGTGTATTAGCAGGGATCTGGACTGGAAGTGGAGCAGCCGGGAATCAAACCAGCACTCCGATATGGGATATCTGTGTTGTAAGTGGCGTCCTAACCCATTGTGCCACAACACCAGCAGCTTGCCTGTTTTTTAAAAACTAGATTATTAGACTTTTTTATTGTTTTTATTTATATGATTTGAGAGGCAGAGAGAACTTCCATCTGCTTGTTCACTCCCCAGACACCCCTAGCAGCCAGGACTGAGCCAGGGAGCCAATCCAGTCTCCCTCATGGCAGCGGAAACTCCATCTCCTGAGCCGTCGCCACAGCATCCCAGGTTCTGTGGTAGCGGGAAGCCAGAGCCAGCAGTGGGGACCAGGGTGGAACCAGGTCCTCTGATGTGGGGCTCCGGTGTCTTAACCACTAAGGCCAAATGAGAGTTCTTTCTGTATTCCAGGGAGCGTTCCATAGCCAGATTTATGATCTACAGATATTCCCCCCTTCTGTGGGTGGTCTTTCTACTTTGTGGATGGTGCCCCGTGAAGCACAGTGCCTCTGGTTTTGATAAATCCCACCTTGTCTATTTTTTGTTGTAGCTGTCGCCTGTGCTCTGGGTATCTGTCATATGTAGGAATCATTTCCGAGCCCTGTCATGATTTTTACTTTCTTGTGTTTTGTTAGAAGATTTTTATATTTTGATCACTTTTGTTTAGGTCATTGATCCATTCCGAGTTTGTTTCTGTATATAGTGTAAGGGTGAGGGTCCAGTTGCATCCGTTGCATTAGGATCTGACCGTCCCAGCGCCATCTGCTTGTTTTTTCCCATCGACGTGTCTTGGCGCAGGTGTTGCAGATCGATTGACCAGAGCTGGGAAGGTTTGCTGCTGGGCTCACTGGTCTGTGTGTCTGAGTGCTGTTGTCGCTCACTGTTGCTCTCTAAGAAGGTTTGACATCAGAGTACAAATTTTGAACTTTGTGAAATTCATTGCTAGGTGTCTGTTATCAATGCTGTTGTAAATGGAGCTAATTTTTTTTTTAAGATTTATTTTATTTATTTGAAAGACAGAATTACAGAGAGAGGTAGAGACAGAGAGGTCTTCCATCTGCTGGTTCACTCCCCAGATGGCTGCAATGGCCAGGGCTGGGCCAGACTGAAGCCAGGAGCTTCATCCAGGTCTCCCACGTGGGTGCAGGAGCCCAGGCACTTGGGCCATCTGCTGCCTTCCCGGGTGCATTAGCAGGGAGCTGGACTGGAAGTGGAGAAGCTGGGACTCAAACCGGTGCCCATACGGGATGCTGACGCTGCAGGCTTAACCCACGGCGCCACAGTGCTGGTCCCCTTACTTTGAGATTCTCGATGATACCTGTGAGGTTTTTGTTTTCATTTGTGCTGCTTATCCCGTTGAAGAAATTCTTTTTATTCCTAGTTTATTGAGAGGCTTTATTTTTTTTAATTATGAAAGGACTTTGGATTTTGTCAAGTGCCTTGTTCCTATCTGTTAAGATGGCTGTTGGTTTTATCCTTTGTTCTGTTGACAGGTGTATTACACAAATTGACTTCAGATGCTAAACCAACCTTGCATTCCTGGGACTCACTTGTCTGAGTCTAATCCTTTTTATGGGTTGCTGTGCGTACAGCTTGCTGGCATGTTACTGAGTTTTCACATCTGTATTTGTAAGAGATGCTGCTTTCTTGTGATCTCGGCACCTGGTTCTCACTGTCCTTGTCTCTTCGTGTGTCCCATGGTGTAGAACAGGCGAGACGGACCTCCCCCTCCTTCCCGTGTGCACCAGCAGCTCCAAGCTCAAGCGTAGCAGAGACTGGCCAGCGGGGGGGGGGGGGTGGGCAGCGCGGCCGCAGGACAGACATGCTTACGGGGAGTGTGGAGGGCAGCGCAGCCCCTAGACAGACATGCTTACGGGGAGGTGTAGAGGGCAGCCCCTGGGACAGACATGCTTACGGGGAGGTGTGGAGGGCAGCCCGGCCCCTGGGACAGACATGCTTACGAGGAGGTGTGGAGGGCAGCCTGGCCCCTGGGACAGACATGCTTACGGGGAGGTGTGGAGGGCAGCCCGGCCCCTGGGACAGACATGCTTACGGGGAGGTGTGGAGGGCAGCGCGGCCCTCCAAGGTCAGAGCAGGGCACAGGAGGGACAGGCAGTGGCTCTGGGGGTGCCGTCCTCACCCGGCCCCGGCTGCGTACGTGATGGCTGCAGGTTCCTAGCCAGGGCGGGGGCGGCCAGGTGGCAGCGTGGACATGTGGGACTCCTGCAGATCCTTCACTCTGGGTGTCTTGTTGTGACCCGAGGGGACTTCCTTCCTGCCTCAGAGTGCAGGCCAGGCGCTCGTCCTGGGCAGGCAGCAGCAGGCTGGGTCCCAGGCCCCTGGGTCCGGGTTCCCTGCAGCGGCAGCCAGCGCTGTCCTCGTGTCTGCTGCTCACTCCAGAGGCCCAAGGGCCCTGCGAGAAAGCCCCTGAAGCAGGTGGGCTGAGCCGAGGTGTCGACTCCCCGTCCCCAGCCTCCTCCCACTCGGCGAGCTGAGGCGGCACCCTGGGAAAGTCGCGTCTGTTAGGTAACGGGCTCAGCTGCCGTGCAGGCTCTGATGTAATCTTGGATTCCGTGGTTGCTAGGAAAATTCTGCCTGCAGTGATACTGCGTGGTCCCAGGCCTGGCGAGAACAGAATGTTCCCGAGAAGATGGGGAGGGTTCTAGGGCTTCTGAGCGTCCTGAGAAGCTGGCCGACGTGAGCTGCCTTCCAGAAGCGCAGTTCCCTCGACGGGCACAGGCTCGTGCTGGCTGGGCAGAGCCGTGACGGCAGGGGCTGGGCGGCGAGGTCAGCTCCCCCAGCAGCACCGGGGTGGCCCAGGGTCAGCCTGACGGCGCCTCCTCCTTGTCACTGGGCGCTCCGTCCCCAGCAGCTCCGTGGTTGGTGCGCTCTCTCCTCCGTGGGGCAGGGCAGCGGGAGGCAGGCGCCCTGGTGGTGTGGAGGAGACAGCAACACCGACTGGGACACAAGCAGAAGCCTGTCCTCACACCACGCCCACCAGCCCACCTCCGCTGGCCTTTGCCATCTGCCGTCCGCCCCACCGGGGAGCTTTGTGCAGTAGCACAGATGAGAAGTGTGCCAGAGAGGCCACGGCCACAGGCCACTGTTCTTGTCCAGGCACAACCAAGAGCTGGGCTTTACCAAAAGGCAAGACAGCAGCAGAACCCAGGGCCAGGGAAGCGGGGGGACCTGCCGGTCACCTCACTCGCCCCGCAGGGCCCCTCCCTTCCCGGGCAGCTGCTGGTGGGGGCGGCGGGGTCAGCACTCAGGCTCTGTCCCTCCTCCCTGCAGCCGTTCCTGGCTGCGTGTCAGAGCCTGTGTGTTCTGTGGAAAACAAGACAAAGGAAGCAGACGTGGAGCTGCTGGGCCACTCGCACACTCGGGATTAAGAAAATGAGTGGCAAGCGACGTGGACGTTATCTGTCTCCGCTGAGGCATGCAGGCAGCAGTCTGGAAGTGGGTCTGGACAGGTCCCTCTGACCAGGTGTTGGGCCTAGGCAAAGAGGAATGGCTATGGCAAGTCCAACTGACGGACAGGTGCTGTGGCGCCGGGGGCCGGGATGCTTCCTGATGGTGCACCCTGGGAGGATGGCCCAAGGACTCGGGCCCCTGCCAGCATGTGAGAGGGACCTGGAGTGAGGTCTGGGCTCCTGGCTTCAGCCTGGTCGAGCCCTGGCTGTTGTGGGCACTTAGGGAGTGAACCAGTGGATAGAAGATCTTTCTTTCCGCCTTTCGAGTTCGATGAAAGTAAATACGCAAATAACGAACAGAGCAAGAGCCCCAGGAGGATCAACACTGGAGGCTTGAGGAGGAGGAGGGGCTCCCAAGGGCCCCTGGGTGTTTGGTGGCATCGGAGCAGCTGCCGTGAGCAGGCAGCCTGGATCCTGTCCTGGCTCGGGAGCGTGTGGCCCTGAGCGGCAGCCGTCAGGCCACACAGGGTGCAAGGGCTCTGTGCTCAGCCGGCACCCATCCTGGTGGGCCGGTGCCCCGCCTGGGGGCCCGCAGGCTCCTGGCCGCGTCCCGGTCGTCCCGGTCGTCCCGGAACCCTCAGCAATTCTTGTCCCTGGTCTGCAGGTGCAGAGGATGTGGTGATGGCGTTTTCCAGGTCGGAGACGGAAGACCGGAGGCAGTAGCTGCAACCCCCCCGGAACACCCTGCAAGCCTCAAGGGCCAAGATCAGTGTGGCTCCTCGGCCAGCTGAGTGACAGGAGACCGCCTCCCCCACCTCCCCCAGCCCTCCTGCCCCTCCCCTGCTCCCCGCCCCACGGCCACCCGGCAGGGCTGGCGTCCGGGGAGACACCAGTGGTGCATTTATGATGGGCTAAGGACTCGTGATTGGCTGCAGGAAGAAACCTTTTTATTTTTACACCTTGACCAGTGGAAACCTTCCAGTTTTATTTCTGACTCTTATTTAAAAAAAAAAAAAATGCGCCTCGGTATCTGGCTTCCCAGGAAGCTCTCCGAGCTCTGGTGCTTCATTTCGGTCGTTTTTTTTAGGAATGTGAAGAGGTCTGATTGGCTGCTTGAACAGGAGCAGGGCTACGATTGGCTGGGCAGTGGGAAGTCGCTTTTTCTGTCATTGGCTGCAGGTGTTCTGATAGCAGCAGCTTCTCTCTTTTGAATGCAGAAAACAGGGTCTAGGACGCTGCTTGTTATATTTGACTTGAAAAAAAAAAAAACAGAAAACCAAGTGCGCTGTGCGATGTTTATTACACAGAGCTCGCTGCTGCCGTCACGGGCGGGTTTGTGTCTGAACTTGATCAGCCTTTTGGTTTCCTATCGGCTCTCCCGTGACTCCCGTGGCTGCAGATTCACCCCCCAGCCTGGGGGCTCCACCCGGAAAATGCATTTGCTTTAGTGACCACACCTGCCTCCACCAGCAAAGGGGCCCCCGAGGAGCTCAGCATTGCTCTGATCCAGCTGCCCAGAGAGTAGAGCTGGCCATGGGGCAGGATCACGCGCTTCGCCGCCGTGAGCCGGCAACCCGCCAGCTGCCCTCCATGACAGCAGGGTCACCCAGACACCGTCCAGGCCTCCACAGAGGAGCTCCGGGCTGGGCAGCTCTGTCCTCTAGTCTGCCCCTGCTCATCCCTCTAAAGAGAAGGCGCTGCCCTGCACCGGGAGGCCGCACACACCCTGAGGGTGTGGAGCAGGGGTCTCTTCCCTGGAGCCGCAAACCCCCATAAAAGCCCCAGCCCCGGGAGACCGTGGTCCCGAACACCAGCCTCTGACCTACCCAGCCAGCCTCCAGTGTCCGCCGCTGGGCCAGCGGGTCCCGGGGAGCACCAGAGCTCCCCACCGTGCACTGTGCTGCCTGCGGAAGGGTCCCTCTGCGTGTCAGCCTTCAAGGGACGTGCGTGTTTTACGGAGTGTGCACCAGGCCTTCACCAAGGGACCCCTCCTGAGGGGGCAGGGCCTCCCCCTTACCTCCCTCCATCACTCATGGGCTGGGGGGGGGCTGGAGAAAGGTGTGGGCCTGAGGTGGTGTGTGGCCGAGCTCCCTTTTTGGCCCAGCTATCAGAGCCAGGAGGACACTCTGAGCGTCGCGTGTTGTCCCCCTTCACACAGCCTGGGGCTGCGGGCCTCTGGTTCCCGTGTGTCGGCGTGTCCTGGGCCGCTGCCCTGGCCAGCCTCCCCATCCGTGGGTGCTACCCCTGTGCTCCCACATCATCAGTCTTGCTCCAGACAGAGCTAAGACCCTGTCGTGCACCACACGTGGGCCCCTGGTCCTCAGGAGTAGGTGGTTAACCTCCCAGGGCCACCAATTGCCAGGGGACGAGGAGTTAGGGGCACAGGGACAGCACCAGGCTAGGACCCTGGAGGGCGCTGACAGCCTCTTCCTCCTGGGCAGTGCATGTGAGCACACGCCCACACGTGTGCAAGGACACGTGTGCAAGGACACATGCCCAGCTCGAGGCCTGGTGCTGCAGCTGAGCCCTGGGGAAAGATGGTTTTTCTCGGTCTCCCCCTCCCTGGCCGTGGTGTCTGGAATCAGGCATTGCTGGCTGCTCCCTCTCCACCTGTTGCTCCTGGACGGTGTGTTCTCTGCCCGAGCCTGTCCTTGTCATGGTCACGGGTCCTGCTCTTCTAACAGTAACAACCCAGCCTGTCTGCTGTTCTGGAGGGGACAAGCTCAAGTGTCATCGTGGCTTCAGATTTCAACTAAAAACCTGTCTGTTGGGGGAAAGTTAGCAATAAAGATTTTTCATAGCTCGGGTGTGCACTGGACTGGTTCTCCCTCCGCGTCACGCCCTGGCGATACCCCCGGTGCCCTCGGCTGCCGCTGGGGCCACCCTTTCCGCAGCGACTTTGCTGAGTGTATGCAGCCTGGATTGCAGCTCAGGGGCGACGCTCCATGTCCACAGCGCCCTGCGCGTGGCTCCTTAGAGGGTGGAGCCCCTGTGACGCCTGGAGATTGCCAGTGTCGTCCTCCATGGGACAGGCTGCTCTGCACCCCCGTGGTACTGGTCCTAGCACGCCTGTCCCCGCAGTCCCACCAGCCCGGAAGCAGAGGGGCCAGCCGTGTGCAGGTCCTGGGTTTGGGAGCTGAGATCATCTCTGCTTCCAGAATTTTTTGCTTTGGGAGCATTTTCTAGAAATCTTCATTTCTACCCATCCTGATCCCATTTTAGGTTTTTTTTTTTTCCTGTTTACAGAGACTCACTGCTTCTGTTTCCCTTTCAAGAACTCCCCTGGGTTACGGCACCATCAGCATCACTACTCCTGGGTGTTGGAAGAGGTTTTTGGGGGTCCCCTCCCTGTAGAACCCCCAGTCCCCTCTGGAGCGTCTCTGCCAGGGGGCATGTCCCGCCTGGAGCACCCCCCCATCCCGGGAATCCATCCCCTCACGGGTTAGGGCGTCTGGTGACTTTCCCGCATCCCCGTGTTGAGGTGGTTGGCCTTTCTCTGTAACTTCCTTGTTCAGGAGAAGGACTGGAGTCCCTGAGAGGAAGGCAAAAGTGACGCAGGGACACACGCTCAAGGCCCTCGTGGGCGTGTTCCGAGTGACACCGGCAACCTTGAGTTAATCTTCACTTCTAAGCTGGCTCAGCTGAGGGAGGGACTGGCTGGCCC
Source organism: Sylvilagus bachmani (assembly GCA_015711505.1). NCBI lineage: Eukaryota > Metazoa > Chordata > Mammalia > Lagomorpha > Leporidae > Sylvilagus > Sylvilagus bachmani. Next base: position 5,312,690 of record CM027388.1, on the reverse strand, counting down.
CGGTCCCCCCCCCCCCCCCCATTTGGCCGCCCTCAGAGAGCTGGGAACCTGAGCCTGGGAGCCATCCGACCTGTCAGGTCTGTGACGATAACTGGGCCACGTAAAACGAACCCAGGGGAACACCAGGGACGGCGT
>CM027388.1:5279938-5303789 GCA_015711505.1 Sylvilagus bachmani | reverse complement strand
AACTGGAGTAGAGGTGGTTCTCTCCAGGATGAGGTCCCTTCCTCTGACTTGCCCCCAGAGGTCAACCTGGGTAGGACCATGGTGGGTGGGGGAGGCAGCAGGATTGGGCCAGGTGGAGAGAAGAGGAGGGTCAGCACCCCTTCCCCACCCCACGCCTGTCGGGGGCCCTGCGGTCCCAGCCAGAAGGGCAGCCACGTTTCTTGAGCTCTCAGGTCCAGACCAAGAGCTGAGCGCTTCCCAGGCGTGTCCAGGGCTGGGGCACGCGTGATCCCTCTGAGGTGCAAGTCTTCGTTCTCCCCACTCTGAGCACGAGGATGTAGCACGCGGAGGCTGCAGAGCTGGGCAGCGGCAGCGTCACGGCTTGGGGGCCTGAAAAGAGCTGTGTTCAGGAGTGGAGGCCGAGTGTGCGCTTTGTGTGGGAGCCTGACCTGGCCCGGGAGGTCAGGACACCCGCCCTGTGTTCTGGCTCGATCCTCGCCCCCAGCACCGGAGGTGGAGGTGGGGAAGGGCAGGTGCCCGCAAAGCCTGCCTCAGTGCCTCTCCGGCTTTCCCTGGCCTTGCAGAAACTCTCACCAACATCGTGCTTGAAAGCCTCGGCTTTAGAACCAGACAGATCCGAGTTTGAATCCCAGCTTTGCCACTTGGCTGTGTGGCTTTGGCCAGATCGCTTAACCTCTCGGAGCCCCCGCGTCCTTGTCTGGAAAGGAAGGTGATAACTGTGCTCATGGCAGGGGCCTGCCACCAGCAAGAAGTCGGTCCACAGCATGCCAAGTGTGAGCTATGCTTGTAACTTCTCTATCTCTGGGGGCTGAATAATCCCTGCTACGCAGATGAGGGAGGAGAACCAGGAGGGGTCCCAGAGCACTCTTGGGGCACAGAAGCTCTGCAGTCTGGCTCAGGAATTATCTTGGGGTTTCCTGGCTCAGGGGCCTTCGAGGTGGAGGAAAAAACAAACACAAAAAACCAGAGAAGCCTCATGCAAGAGCTGGCTTTGCTACTCCAAGCTGAGTGGTCTTTCCTCTTTTACAGTCTGTCTACTTTTATTTGAAAGGCAGAGAGAGAGAGAGAGAGAGAGAGAGAGAGAGAGAGAGAGAGAGAGAGAGAGAGATGGCTCTCCATCCATTGGTTCACTCTCCAAATGATTACAACAGCCAGGGTTGGGCCAGGCTGAAGACAGGAGCTTCATCTTGGTCTCCCACGTGGGTGGCGGGGACTCAGGCACTTGGGCCATCACCTGCTGCCTCCCAGGTTGCACGTTAGCAGGAAGCTGGCTCAGAAGCAGAGGCAGGACTTGAACCCCGTGCTGTGACATGGGATGCAGGCGTCCCAGGCGGCGACTTTACTGCTTTGCCAAATGCCCACCCCCGGGGCTGAGGGTCTTGTGGAGTTGCTCAGCCCACCCCCCTCCAACTCCTGCTTGCCATCAGTTAGATGGGGATGAAGAAACCTCTTCCTGGGAGAAGACCATGAGCCCAAAGCACACAGACACCCTTTGACAGAGGGAGAGCCCAAGCCTCACGCGCCCCCTCCGGTGCCGTGAGAAAATTGTCGCTGTCGGCGCCTCCTCACACCTCCCACATATGCTCCCGCGTGTGCCCGCCGGCCCGGGGAGGGAAGTCGGAACCATGTGAGCACCTGTACTGTGCTTGCCCCACGCCGCACGCTCTCGCGTTTCCCGCACGGCCATCGAAAGCGGTTTTTATGATTACTGTCTTACAGGGGAGGAGACTGCGGCTCACGGGAACTAGGCTGCCTGCTCTTTTCGGCTAGTAACTGGAACCCGGCCTGGCTGCGTCAGAACCGTGTAAGACATTCCTCTTTTGTTCCATTAACCCCTTTAACCCACAGTCTGGCTGCAGTGCGGGAGGTCTGGCGAGCCCCCGGGAGGACCTAGGGGTCCCGACTCCTCCGAGGTTGGTGTCATCTCCACCCACTGTGCTCACAGGTGGCTTCTCCCCTGCAGGGCTGGGGCGCTGTGCCCGCTTCGGCCCTGGCCTTTGCCTCCTCTCTGCCCTGTTGGGTTCGGGCGCGTGTCCTCACAGTGGGGAGCACACGTGTGCTGCGTGGCACACTGCAGAAGGAGGCAGCCGCCCCCGCGCCCCACACACTGGCGAGCGGTCCTTTTGCCTCCCCAGAGCAGGCAAGGGAGCTTGCTGGGCGGTGCCTTTGGTTTTGCAGTGGGAAGGGATCTATGTAGGAAGCCCCAGGCCTCATCCCAGCTTTGGGGTGCACAGGGGAGGGGCCTGGCTTCCGTGGGAGGGAAGGGTTTTGTTTTCCTGGAAGTGTTTGCTGGCGTGGGAATCCTTAGTTCTTTTCCAAACGGAGAGTCACAGAAAGTGCCAGAAGGTCCCAGCCTAGTGCCCTGGACTCCGTGAGAATGGCCTCTTGCCACCCGCCAGGACAGCTTAGCGCTCCGGGCTGGGAACAACAGGGCGTCACCGTCATGGCAGACGCCTGCTGACACTGGCTTCTAGGGATGGCCCCTACTTCTGTTCCGTGGCCATTGGCTCCACTGCCTTGTGCCCATTCTTCAGATGGACATGCTGAGGTCGAGAGGTCAAGGACCTCCCCGGAGGCCACAGAGGCAGGACGTGGCACAGGTGGCCACGTACACACAGACGTTCACCACGGAGCTCTCGCACGACAAATGACTGGAGGGAAACACCCCCAACAGGGACTGGTGAAAGCCATGGCAGCGTGGCCACACAGAGCATTACCATGCAGCTGGGAGATGGCAGGAAACCCATGTCTGTGTGCGGCGAGGGGCACCGTGTCCCACTAAGTGGCAAAGCAGTCATGGGATTTAACAGCAGGACAAGAACAGTGCGTGGAGCATTGGCTTGGATTTGGGAAGACAAGCCAAACACAGGCGGAAGGCTAACCCGGGAGGGGAGGAGGACATAGGGGTGGAGCTAGGGTTTTCCGAACTCTTTTCTTTCTAGACGAACTTGAAGCTTTGCACGACTTACGTAACTGAAGAGCGAAATTAAGTGGCGGCTTCAAAGGATGGAAATGGGTAGAAATGGACTTGAACCCAGGTCCGTCCAACCAGAGTCCTTGCTCCTGAGCACTGGTTTTGCCTCTCGTTAATTATCCCTTCTAACAGTAATGAACCAGCCAGGCCACCAGAAGGCAGAGACGGGGCCACACCTCCCACCTGCTAAGCGGCAGGGGGAGGGGGGATGTTGGTCCTGGGGGCCACGGTTGTGGTGCCCTTAGGGGTCAGTGATCAGCCCGGGACATTGGCTGGGATGGTCCCTTTCCTGCCTCGGGTCTGCTGTGCAAAGCCCTCAGGACACACTGGCAGGCCCCGCCCACTCGTGAGCCGTGGACCTGGGTGAGGAACCTGCAGCCCGGTGGGCTCTGCCTCCCACGGCCCTGGCACAGCCGGGGGTGGCACAGCCAGGGCTTGCAGTCCTGCCTTCTGACGGGTGCTGCAGGCTGGCTCCAAGCTGTGGGAGCCCGAGCAGGGCTTTTTTTGGTGTCTGTGGGGTATTTTCACAGATGGGCAGAGGCACCGTTTTGGGCTCACACAGGCATGAAGCTGAGCCCAGGAGTCCTACTTTCTAGCAACGCATGCGAGCAGATTTGACATTTGTCTCCTCCGTGAGCCAGGGAGGATGAGAGAAACCTCAGCAGAGGGGGCTGGAGGCACAAAGGCTGCGTCACGTGTGGGTGCAAACGTCGGCCTGGGGCTCTCAGAAGGCGCAGCTCCTGGGACAACCTCATATCCTCCCGCCTCTGGCGCTTGCTGGGCTCACATGGCCTCAGGAAGTTCAGGTCTTCCCTGGCCAGCTAACTCAGCCGTCCCCCTACCCTCAAGTCTATGTCCCCTGCAAAGGACCCTTGGGGGATGCCTCACTGCCACTGCTCCTGGGCGCTGGACGCTGCTGCCCAGGGGCTGGCTCAGCCGGAGCAAGCCCTCGCCCCTCAGCTAACCATAACCTAAGTCCTGATGGATCCCCACCCCAGGGCCACTTTGAGGATGAATTAATCCATCACAAAGGAGACCTGTGATAAGGGCCAACATGGCCGGGGCCATCCCGGCGAAGCAGAAATGAAATTGATCAGTGTCCTTTGCTTCCACCGCGCTCCGGCTGAGCTCGGCAGGTGCGCGGGCTCTCAGGTGGGCAAAGCCTCAGCCGTGCAGGTGTCGCGGAGCTCCCCAGCCGTCTGGCCACCTCACCTGTCTCCGGGCCTTTTTCATCTCTTTGTTTCTTTGAGGGACGGCAAGGGTGAGAAGATAGAGGGATCGGGACTTCAGACACTGAAGAGCTTTTGTTTGTGTTTTTAGCAGAGCTGAGTTCATTACATTTTCCCTCTCAGCATCAGCCTCCTGATTCCAAACGCGGCTCTGAGACTCTGCCTTTCTGGTTTAATGTTTTGTAAATAGCAAAGGTGCCTGGGGAAGCTTCCGGATACGGTTCTTACTCTCTGAGGTGTGAGCTGTGCAGTAATAATAAAAACCCCTTGCCCAACAGTTCCTTCAGTTCATCACTGAGCACTTACGGAGTACCCAGTACAAACTCAGTCCTAGCTTAGCTGCACCCCGCCCCGAGGGAAAAGAGAGATGATCGCGTGCCGCTTGATTGATTTTGTGTTATTTGGACATGTGGCATGCCAGGCTCTAGGGGGCACTTTAATCGCATCATCTCATTTAATCTCTCGACTCTAGGCAGTGGGTGTGGAGACCCGGGCCCCTGCCAGGGCCCCTGGTGACTGGCTCTGTCAGGTGAGCGGACCCAGTTTTGGAGATGTTGTATAACAGGGGGCTTTATTCCATTTCACGGGTGAAGACTCAGTTCCCTAACTCCGTCCAAGGTCATTTTTAGTAATTGGAGCCAGAAGTCCAGTCCAGTCCCATCTGACTGTACCATCTGGGTCCTCCTCGCTAGAACAGAGTAGGGAGGAGAAAAAGACACAAATGGATTAGGGAATTGGCCCATGGGGCAGCAGATTACAAAGCTTGGATTGTCTGGTCAGACCTGACAGGAGGACTTCCTGGGGGAGGCAGCCTGGGTTTGAAGGCAGGGACCCTGGGCAGAAAGGATTCTGAGTGAAGACAGAAGCTGGCCGAGCCCTGGGCCGGCTGGTGGGGAGCAGCAGAGCGCTGGGACCTCATGGGCTGGCAGCAGGGAGCTACTTCGTGAGCCAGGGAGGGACAGGCGGCCTGGGAGGCGGTGGTGACTCAAACCCGTGGCTGGAAGCAGTGGTGAGTGGGGCGTGGCCTTGGGAGGGTCCCTCCTCATCGAGGCGCGGGGGTGGGGGAGGGCAGCACCATGGGGTGGGCTCTGCAGGCCTCAGTGCCGGGGTGACACAGCACAGGGACATTTTCCATTAAGGGTCGCACACTCCCTGCTGGCTGTGGGATCAAGTCCAGACCCCTCCACGCATCACTGTGGGCTCCTCCCGCAGCCCCACAAAGCCCACCAGCAGCAGGACCCCCGTGGAGAACCTGGCCCTTGGTCCCACTGGGGGTTCCTTTTGTTTATATGAAGGAGTTTAGAGAGAGACAGAGAACCTCTGCCGGTTCACTCCTCAGATGGTAGCAACAGCCAGGGCTGCCCAGGGCTGACGCCAGGAGCCAGGAGCTTCAGAGCCCAAGCACCTGGGTCACCTTCCGCTGCTCGAAGCTGGATGGAAATGGAGCTGCCAGGACTCGAACTGGCACCCATACAGGATGCTGGCTGCACAGGCCTGGGTCACAGCACCGGCTCACCTTCGGCACAGGCTTGAATACAGCTGGTGGCTCCTTATGGGACCATCTGTCCCGAGGGGGGTCTCTGAGGGCGGTCTCCCCGGTGGAGAGGTCCTTTCTCCTTCCTGACTCGGTTTCCCCATCTGCACAGTGGAGCCCACGATGCTGTCTTGGGGTCGCAGCGCCTGGCACACGGGGTGTGCACGGCTGTCCTGGTGTGGGTTTGCCTCCAGCTCCAGCTGAGAGAAGGTGGGGGCCCCGACTCAAGGAAGAGGGGAGAACCGCAGAGACCCCGTGAGATTCGCCAGACTCTCGACCACTCGGATGGGCCTCTGCATCTCTGGGGGACTTGGGCATCCCACTAAGGTCTCGCAGACCAAGCCGGCTCCGAGAGGCCACAGCCGAAGTCTCCAGGGCGGACTCCCGAGGACAGCCGCCCTCCTCCCTCGACCCCTCCGCGCGTGGCGAGCAGAGGCTGGGGCCTCGGCCCAAGAGGACATGGGGATCTGGGGGCCGACGCGACTCGCCCAAGGGACCAGGTGCTGGGGGCGCGACGGCCCCCCGGGGGCCGCCTCCCGCCGGCGTCTGCGCTCCGTGGGGTGGGGGCTGGGAAGGTCAAGTCCTTGAGGTTGGCGGTGACGCGCGCGCGTGGGGGGACGAGGAGCCGGCGCCCGGGGGCCGTGGCCGGAGCCGGGGGTGCGGTCCCGGGCGCCTCCCCGCCGCCGGGAGCCAACCCGCGCGCGCGCGCATCCCCGCGGACGCGCGCCCCGCCCCCGCCCGCGCGCGCGCCCGGCGTCGCTCCCCTCCCCGCCCCTCCCGTCGCCACCCCGCCCCCGGCCGGGTACCCTCGCCGGACCCGAGAGAGAGCGGCGCCGCCATCTTAGCCGCCGCCGCAGCCTCCAGCGAGGCGCTGCTGCGAGCGGAGGAGGCGCCCGCGGCCGAGCGCGCGGCCCCAGCGTCACGGCGGCGGCGGCGGCGGCTCCTGCCTGGACCCCGGTGCTCGCCGAGCTGCCAGAGCCCTGCGCAGCGTCCCCGCGCACCTCCCTGCCGCTCCCGGGTCGGGCCGGCCGCGGCGCCGGGAGCCCGAGCGATGCTGCGCCGCCGCCCTGCGCCCGCGCTGGCCCCGGCCGCCCGGCTGCTGCTGGCCGGGCTGCTGTGCGGCGGCGGCGTCTGGGCCTCGCGAGGTAAGGAGGTGCGGGAGAGCGGGCGCGCTTCCCCCCGGCGCAGGGCCTCGGTCCCGGGCGGGGCTGCTGGGCCTTGGCCGCCCCCGGTGCAGCCCCGCCTGGGGGCCGCGGGGGTCCAGGCCGCCTCGCTGCACGCCCGGGGGCGGGGGGTGGCGCGTGAGCGGCTGCGGGTGCGGGGGTGCACGCCCGGCTTGCGGGGGCTTACATAAGAGCCCACTCCCCGGCGTCCTCCCGGGACCCGCCGCGGACGGGGCTCCGGGGGTCTCGGACACGCCGGCGAGCTCCTGGCGCTGGGAGACGGACGCTCCTTGCTCGCCTCGCACCTTCGCACCCCCAGGTGAGACCCGGGCGAGGGCTGCGGCCGCGCTCGCGCGGGGAGAGCCGACGTCCCCGGCGGCGGCGCGGGGGGCCCCTCGGATGCCTGCGCCTCGTGGGTCCGGGGTCGTCTCGCGCTTGGGCGGCAGTTCGCCTGTCGCGGCGAATGGGCGACTCTGTGTGTTCCTGAACCTGAATGTCCGTAGCCCTTGGGCAGCGGCTCGCGCGCCCGGGGACGGAGCGGTCTCGCCGGGAGCAGCTTACGCATTGCGGATGCGCGCTTCCCCGCGGGTCCCGACGGCCTACCCGCCGCGAGCCTGACTCCGCTCGGGGGCTTCCCGTCAGAAAGCAGTGATGGGGAGCAGGACTGGCGGGCGTGAGAGTGACCGGGGCGTTTTCCCGAGCAGCGAGACCTTGGAGCCCCCTGCTCTGCTCCTGGCGATGGTGGGGGGCGTGCGGTTCGCACCTGTGCGGGCGGGCGGGGCGCGTGCGAGCCTGGCCCCGCGCCCGCAGGGAGGTGCGCGCTGCGTGCTGTGGTTGCTGCGATGCGGGTCTTGGTGGCCGAGTCCCGGCCGCGCTCCACTGCGTCTCCGAAAGTTACCGAGAACTTGCAGTTCTTGGCGGACGCGGGGTGGAGGTCCCCTAATAGCCCCGGGCGTGGGGGGAGGTCAGAGTCCTGCTTCTCTCGGGGGAAGCCCACGCGTCTGGAAGCCGGGGGCGTGGATTGGACACTCCGTGTGCTCGGTGATCACGTCGCGGGCGAGAAGCCGGCGCTCAGGTTCCCGCCTCGCCCAGCGGCTCGCGGTGCGGAGGCCTGGGCTGCCGGGCGCCCTGGTGACGGCCAGCTGACGTCCGTGTGCGGGCCGGCCGCCGCCTCCAGGCTGTCCTCGGTGCAGTTATGGCTCCTCGCATTTCCCAATAAAAAACCTTCAGCACCGGTTCGTCGGTTTCCTTTTTTTTTTTTTTTTTTTTTTTTTTTTGCCGACCTCCGAATCAGAAAATGACTCACGAGCATTGTATGAAATGGTAACGAAACGACTTCGTTGTGAAATACTGCAGGTGCAGTTTGTGGGGACGCCGTTTCGGGGCTCGTTTTAAAAGAGATGGCCATTCAGCCCGTGCCCGAGCGTGTTTTCATCGCGGTCGGCACGAGGGAACTGTTGGCTGTTCCTGCTCCAGCCGCGTCCAGCAGCCGCCGCAGGATGCACCCTCGTGCGGGCCGCTGGGCTAACGAAAGCTTCCCTTTGGCTGCTGGCTGTTTCCCGAGTTCACCTCTTCGTAGCTGCAGTTCGCAAGCAAACAAAAAAGAACCAAGAAAACTGAAATATGAGGCAGGCGCCGTGGCTCGCCCCCAGGCCCGTGTCTGCAGGTGGCTCTGCCCTCTGTAGGGACCAGGGTTGGCAAATGCCCGGAAGTGGGGAGCTGACATGGAGGAGGTAGGAGGCTTGTAGGAGCACCCCTTAGAAATGCTGTCAGGTGATGCATTCCCAAACCCTGTTAGTAATACGCACAGTCGTTCACAGTGCTCACTGTCAGTACTGTCGTTAAGACTCACTGTCATTGATAATACCCACTGTCGTTGATGGTACTCACTGTTGTTAATACTCACCATCGTTCACAGTACTCACTGTCAATACTGTCGTTAATACTGTCATTGATAATACCCACTGTCGTTAATGGTACTCACTGTCGTTAATACCATCGTTCACAGTACTGTCAGTATTGTCGTTAATACTCACTGTCATTGATAATACTCACTGTCGTTAATACCATCGTTAATGGTACTCACTGTCGTTAATACCATCGTTCACAGTACTCACTGTCATTGATAATACTCTGTCATTAATACCATCGTTAATGGTACTCACTGTCGTTAATACTCACCATCATTCACAGTACTCACTGTCACTGACAATACTCTCTGTCATTAATACCATCGTTAATGGTACTCACTGTCGTTAATACTCACCATCATTCACAGTACTCACTGTCATTGATAATACTCTCTGTCATTAATACCATCGTTAATGGTACTCACTGTCGTTAATACTCGCTGTTGTTAATGATACTGTCGTTGGTCCCTTTGCACACAGACTTCTAGGGAGCCTTGTCCTCTGCACTGTGTGAGATTTCATTTCTGTCCCGGGGCCTCGGAATGCACCTTGCGTGCGTCACTTCCTCTGCTCTCTGCAGCTGCTGTCCTGACTCGCCCTCGTGCGCTGGCTCACTCGTGGTGTTGTCCCGTTCGCCCCGGCAGCACGTCTGCCCCAGGAGGAATCGTGCTCTGTTGGCGAGGGCGCTGGTCAGCGCACGCAGTGGGCACGCAGCGTTTGTTACGTGATTGAAAGAAGGGTGACGGCTGTATTTCAGCACGTGTGTGTGTGTGTTTTAAACAGATCCATTTTTATTTATTTCCTTCTCGTGGTTTAAATCCTCGAGGGGCTCCGCATCAGTGGCCCTCGCAGCAAGGTTGCTTCGGAATCCGGCGCGAACTGTGCCACCTCTCCCCGATTCCTCTGGGTGTCCTTAGGTTTGCCGCCAGGAGCCCCTGTGATCTTTGCGTTGTGCACATCAGCGCATCTGTCGCCCCAAACCAGAACATAAACAGCTGTGAGTTTGCAACAGCGCGGTGTGTTCCTGTTGGTCCGGAAGACCGTGCTCCAGAGTCTCCCAGACACAGCTGCCTTCCGGAAGTCCTGTCCCCAGCTCCTCCCAGGGAGCGGCCAGCGTGGCTTCAGGTGCCCAGTGAATGGCGCTTGGCCCGAAGGGGCTCCTTCAAGGACCTGTGCTGCTGACGGCAGCGGTGGGGATGCCGTGTGGACGCCGCGCCAGGCCGGGAGGAAAGACCCTGGCATGCTGCTGGGAGATGCTTTTCTTCATTTGCTGCCGTGTTTTTCAGAAGCTGCTTTTAGGAACAGCGTCCTCTGTGGGCTGCAGTGCGACCCTCAGACAGGTGTCCTGGGAGCTAAGAGTGAATGGCACTGATATCACAGAGAAGATCTGGAGTTGCCAAAGAAATAAGAAAGTATTACTGATCCTGAGTGCATTCCAGGTGAAGCGCTCTTTAAGCTGAAATCTCCCAGTTCGTCCTTTGCCTACATAATCTTTTTTCCCAAGATTTTATTTTATTTGAAAGAGTTACAGAGAGAGGTAGAGACAGAAGAGAGGGATCTTCCATCTGCTGATTCACTTCCCAGGTGGCCGCAAAGACCAGAGCTGAGCTGATTTGAAGGAGCTTCTTCCAGGTCTCCCACACAGATGCAGGGGTCCAAGCACTTGGGCCATCCTCCGATGCTTTCCCAGGTGCATTAGCAGGGAGCTGGATCAGAAGTGGAGCAGCCAGGACTTGAACCAGTGCCCATATGGGATGCTGGTGCTGCAGGTCAGAGCTTTACCCTGCTCTGCCACTGCACCAGCCCCTTAAAATATTTGTGTTTGAAAGGCGTGGTGGCAGAGCGGGAGAGGCAGGGAGAGTTCTTCCATCCACTGGCTCACTCCCCCGAAAGGGCCACGATAGCTGGGGCTGGGCCAGGCCAGGCCAGGCCAGGAGCTCCATCCAGGTCTCCCACAGGGGTGGCAGGAACTCTTGCACTTGGGCCATCCCCCACTGCCTCCCAGGAGCACCGCAGGAGGCTAGTGTGGGAACGTGGTTTGGGAGTTGCGAGTGGTATCACTGCCCCCCCGAGCCGCATATTTCTTTAGGAGAAAAAGCATGAGACCAAGCAGTTTCGAAGGAGTTCTTTTTTCAGAAGGTGGATTTGGGAGCTCATACCCATATGCTTTTTGGTACTGTTTGATTTTTAAGCCAAGAAGAGCAAGTGCTATTTCAGTTTTGGTTATTGAAGACGATGACCTAAGTGAAATTTTTATGAAATACGTTATTTTTACATTGAAACTAGAAAATGCCATGATTCCATGAAAGTAGCTTCACGACTTCATTAAACATATTAAACCAAGTCTAGGTATTTCCAGTGGAACCCAGGACTGGCATTTGGCCTAGGGTTTAAGGTTCACCTGTCCTATTTTAGAGTGCCAGGGTTCGATTCCTGGCTCCGGCTCCCGACACCAGGTTTCTGCGAATGCTCATGTTATGCGGTCCCTGCCACTCACGGGAGAAACTGGATTGAGTTCCCAGCTCTCCTGGCTTTTGCCTGGCTGAACTTCTGCTGTCGCAGGCATTTGGGGCGTAAACCAGCAGGTGGGAGACTCGCGTTCTCTCTCTGCCTCTCACATGAGATAAATGCAGTGAGGAACGCGGGTTAGTCCTGTCCACTGCTTCCTGCCGCAGGACAGTGGAGGTTTGCAGCGAAGTCTTCCCTGGTCCCGCTGGAAACCCCAGGAGGCCGCGGCTGCGGGCTCTGCTGCTGGCCGAGGTTGTAGGTCATCGCAGCGAGGTGTTGCTGGGTCTTGGTTTGGTATAACCAAACCAAGGAGGAGTCTTGCAACTTCATAAATGAAGCTGAAAATGTCCATTTGCTGGAAAACTCAGACTGAAGTAGGGCTTCAGGACCACGGGTCCAAGGTTGGTGGCAGTGACCAGTGCAGGGTCACGTTGCCGCATTGTTTAAAGAGCCCTGTGGACGTGACCTGTGATGCCCGAGGAAGGGCGCTGACCAGGAGTCCCCGCGCCCTGGCCTGCCACCTCCTGGGAGGTAGAATTCTGCATTCGGTCATCCCTGAATTTAGGCATATTTTTGCTCATTTAGCTTTAGGATGCGATTATTTAGATCAAAAATCCTCACACGATCCGTTGCCAAGGCATTTTTATTTTTAAAGGTTCTCGGCAGAGATTCAGCTGAGTCTGGAACATCTTAGAAACCCGCAGAGCACGTCTGAAAGGCCTTCCTCCGATGCAGGCCCCGTGGGCGGTGCGGAGGTGGCCTTCGGGGGAGCTGCGGTTTTCTCCATCACCTTTTTGGTCACGCATGAATGTTAATCGCTCAGCCATCTGTTTCAGGCTGCCTGATTCTCCAATAATAAGAGCATCTACTGAGTCTGCTGCTTTGCAAGTCGACCTTGATCTGAACTTTCGCTGGTTCTTTAGGGCGAAAGATCACCTTTCCTGACATCCATTCTTTTTTTTTTTTTTTTTTTTTAAAGCAAAACAGAAACACAGCAGCTTTCGAGGTTGGTGTGGTGGTGGTGCAGCAGGTTAAGCCGCTGCCTGTGGGCCTGCTGGTTTGAGTCCTTTCTTCTCCACTTCCAGTCCTGCACACTGCTATGTGCCTGGGAAAGCATGGATGGTGAGCCGCGTGTTTGGGCCCCTGCACCCGTGTAGGAAACCCAGACAACACCAGTCTCTGTCTCTTTCTCTGTCTCTGTCTCTCTTTTCTCTAAAGATTTATTTGAAAAAGCAACAGAGACAGAGGGAAAGATCTTCATCTGCTGGTTCACCCCCCAGACGAGCCAGGAACGGCATCTGGTCTCCCACATGGGTGCCAGGGGGCCCATTACTGGGGCTGCCATCTGCCACCTTCTCAGGAGCATTAGCGGAAGCTGAATCGGAAGCAGGGGACAATGGGGACTAGAGCCAGAGCTTTGATACGGATGCTGGTGTCACAGGCAGTGGCTTTACCTGCTGAGCCACGTCGCTGGCTCCCAGGCTGGCCCTCACCCTCCTGCCAGGACCTGCAGACCTTGTCAGGCCTTTCCTGCCAGCTGGTTCCGCGATCGTTCAGCCTGGGTTTGGACTTGGCGGTGTGGGCACCTGCCGGTCACCCAGCTGCTCTTCCCCGACCTCGCTGTTAGCCCTGCTTCGTGCCTGTGCCGCACCCAGCCCGGTGGCCGCTTCTGCTCCGACTCGGAGACAGGCTGGGAGCACTTCCTGCCCATGCCCCGCAGACCCTCGACTGACTGCCGGTCCCCACCTGAGCCTGAGCTGTGGCCGCACCCTCGGGTGGGGACCTGGCCCAGTGCAGGCAGAGCCAACCTCTGAGTTCCAGTGGCAGCGTTGAAAGGGGCTGGAAGAAGCCCTGCGGTTCTTAAAGCTACAGCTAGTTTAGAAAATGGCATTTCTTTTCTTCATTAACGTTTTTTGTGCTGATGATGGACTACAGAGTGCGCTCGGTTAGAAAGCAGATTGTCGTGTCTGGTTCTTCGATCTTGTTCCTTGACTATTTATTTACCCAGTCTTCAGTCACTGCATGAAACTCTTAGGAGTACATCTCCAGATCGAAGTGCGTTTTAAAACTCCGTGGAGACGAGCGTCGTGTGTGTTTAATGCCCACCGGAAGCCCAGAGGGCGTTTATTCTGAGTTCTTTCTCATCCTTAGATAGCTTCTCTTATATTTCATCGTCCGTTATTCCCAAGGCCACCTGGAGAGGTTGGTGTGTTGGGGGTTGGAGGTCGTCTCCAGGGGCTGTGATGCCGTGAGATCGGGTTTGGCCCTTGTGGTGTTTGGTGTGCCCGGGAGGTGACTGGGCAGCTTCAGGATGGGGCTGGGCGCCCACACACCAGGGCGGGGCCCCAGGGTGAGGACTCTGAGCCCCCTCCCCACCCTCTCGGGCACGGGGAGGAACTGAAGGCTCAGCTGATCACCACTGGTCAATGCTATCCTCTGTCTGAAGCCTCCATGAAACCCCAAAAGGATGCGGCTTGGGGAACGCCTGGACAGCTGAGTGGGTGGTGGGCCCCCGGATGGCTGCTGGCCAGGGCGCAGCAGCTCCCTGCCCCCTCCCTGCACCTCACCCAGGGCGGCTCTTTGGGTGCCGTGTGATGAGCTGGAGCTGCTCAGGCGCGGGAGGGAGGTGAGGGTGGACTGATGGCTGGTGGGTCGGAGCACAGGTTATATGACCAGGGACAGGACTGGCATCCTGGGGGTGGGGGCAGGCTTGGGGACTGAGCCCCTCAGCCTCTGGGGTCGGGCGCTGTCTCCTGGTCTGCCGTGTCAGAGTTGAAGCAGAGGACGTGGAGCTGGCACCCGTGGCAGGATTGATTGGCTGTCGGGTCGTCGGTGGGGAGAAAGCCTGGGGCGTAAAAGACTCCTGGTGTTGATTGTTGAGTGAAAGAATTAAAAAAAAAATGATTTGTTCCTAATATTTTTTAGAGTCTCTTTAAAATTTTTATTTATTTGGGAGGTGGAGAGAATCGGAGAACTCCCGTCTGCTGGTTTACTCCTCAGATACCCACAAGGGCCGGGGTGGACCAAACCGAAGCCAGGAACTGGGAACCCAGCCCGGTCTCCCATGTGAGCGACAGGGACCCCAGTACTTGAGCGGTCACTGCTGTCTCCCAGAATGCACGTTAGCAGGAGGCTGGAGTTGGGAGTGGAGCCCAGGACTCAGACCCAGGCACCTGACATGGACATGTGCGTCCCAGCCAACAGCTGAGTGCTGTTAACTGCTGCCCCCAGAGTGGCTTTTTTTTTTTTTAATAAGGATTTATTTATTTGGAAAGACAGAGTGCCAGAGAGGGCAGAGCCAGGGAGAGATCCTCCATCTGTTGGTTCACTCCCCAAATAGCTGCAATGTCCAGAGCTGAAGCTGGGAGCCAGGAACTCCATCTGGGTCTCCCGTGTGGGTGGCAGGGCCATCATCTGCTGCCTCCCCAGGGTCAGGAGCCGTGCTGCCGGGGGCTGCGGGCATCTCCCTGCACCTGCCCCGGCAGCTCTGTGGGGGCTGGGTCATCCCACCTGGTGTGCAGAAGGCAATGGAGTTTAGTGCTGGCTCCTTGCAGCTGCAGTTGACGAGCGCAGATAGGGTCAGCCACGTAACTCGTAACTCTAGGAAAGTGTGGGCTCCTGCTCCTGACGCTGTTAAGGATTTCAGGATGTTAACAGTATCACATCCAGCCCGGCGCCCCTGAGTGGGGGGTTCCAGCACATGCAGGAAACTGGCTGTGATGCTCACAAGCCAGCACAGCTGAGTCGTAGCAGCCAGAACGCCAGAGCCTCTGCTCGCCAGGGACCTCTTGATGGGGCAGCCGGACAGGGCCCCGCTCAGCTGCCCCTGCGGCTGGGGCTCCCTCCCAACCTGTGATTGTCCAGTGGCCTCTCTGCCCCAGCTCTGAGCGAGGGCTGAGCCTCCTGGGTTCACAGTGGGCAGTGAGGCACGGGGTTGCTAAGGACGGGGGATCAAGCAGATGATGTCTACCTTTAGAATACCTTGATGGGGTGGGTGTGTGGCTGAGTGGTAAGACGCCCGGACCTCACGTAGGAGCACCTGACTTCTCTCCCTGGCTCGGGTTCCCCGCTCTCAGCTTCCTGCCGGTGGAGACCTGAGAGGCTGCAGCTGATGGGTCAAGTAGTTGGAGTCCTGTCCCCCAGAGGGGAGACCTGGCTCCCGACTTCAGCCCCACCCAGTCCTGGCTGTGTGGCTATCTGGGGAGTCTCTGTCGCCAGCTCTCTCTCAGCCTCTCCAAAAAATCAAAACCAAAAACCCTGACTACTGGATGCCAGCTTCCTGTTACTTATGGAATTAGTAGCAAACATGACAGAAATAATGAAAATGCCTGGATAACCCCTTATCTTTTTTTCTCCATGCATTTCAGAGGTTTGTCAGAGTGGTTAATAAGTAGCAAAACACACTGATTGGAATTAATTTTCTCTACAGGTCCTGTTCACTCTGGGCTGAAATTATGGGAACCCTGGGGGGTCCAGCAGGTGGGCCACAGCCATTTTCAATTTTTTTTTTTAAATTTGATTATTTATTTGAGAGGTAGAGTTATAGACAGAGAAGGGGAGAGACAGATCTCCCATTTTCTGGTTCATTCCCCAAGTGGGTGCAGTGGCCACAGCTGGGCCGATCCAAAGCCAGGAGCCAGGAGCTTCCTCCAGGTCTCCCACGCAGGTGCACGGGCCCAAGCCCTTGGGCCATTTTCCACTGCTTTCCCAGCCCAAAACAGCTGGATCAGAAGAGGAGCAGCTGGGACATGAACCGGTGCCCATATGGGATGTCGGCACTGCAGGTGGAACCTTAGCCCACCACACCATAGCACTGATGCCTCCCCCCCCCCCCATATATATTGATTTATTTGAAAAGTAGACTGGTAGGGAGAGAGACCTTCCGTCCATTGCTTCACTCCCTAAATGCTGCAACAGCTGGGGCTGGTCAGGCTGAAGCCAGGAGCGCTATCTGAGTCTCCCACGTGGGTGCAGGGTCCAAGTACTTGGCAGTCATCTGCTGCCTTCCCAGTGCATCTGCAGGGAGCTGGATCGGAGTCAGAGCAGCACCCCGGTGTGGGTGCTGGTGCTGCAGCCTGCGGCTTACACCGGCCGTGTTCGGAGTCTTGAGCTGCGCAGATGCTAACCCGGCTGGCTCCTGGTGGGGAACTGGATCACCACACCCTGAGGTGTCCTTGACTGCCTGCTTGGTGTGCGTGGGTGACGTCCTCATTTGGATGGGGTTGAGAAAGCCCATGTCACGCTAATGAGACTGTCTTGCTTGGCTGAGCACAGCTAATATTCCTCTTTAAACATCCAAAGCCTTCAATACAAAGTGAATATTGCCATGAATGCTTTTTGTGTGAAATCTGACATTCTTTTAAAAAGATGTACTTTTAAAAATTTATTTGAAAGGAAGAGTTACAGAGAAAGAGGGTGCAAGTGTGAGGTCTGCCATCCTCTGGCTCACTCCCCAAATGGCCACACAGCCAGAGCAGGGCTGATTTGAAGCCAGGAGCTTCTTCTGGGTCTCCCACGTGGGTGCAGGGACCCAAGCTCTTGGGCTGTCTTCTCTGCTTTCCTAGGCCTTTAGCAGAGAGCTGGATACGAAGTGGAGCAGTTGGGACTCGAACTGGCGCCCCCGTGGGATGCGGGTCTCAGCTTTACCCGCTGCCCACAGCACTGGACCATAGTTTATTTTATTTTCTGCAGGTTCTTTACGGGATGCAGTCCAAGAGTTCCTCACATAGACACGCCCTTTTCCTCATTTTTGTGCTTGGAGTCCCTGCTGCCTGTCTCATCCTTTGCACAGGGCTACTGCACCGTTGTGAGCTGTGGCCTCCGGCTGACCCGGCCTCCCTCCGTCCCCAGCCTCCACGGGGGCAGCGCCCAGTGCAGATGGACCCTGCTGGCTGCATCGATGACCGCAGCATTCACGTTTTCCTGATGGAACGTGGTTTGAGAGTGGTCACTCGTGCCAGCGACCCTGACATATGTTTGCTTATTCAACTGGTAACATCTGTTAACACCATTTTTCCCAGAAGTATTCTATATTTAAAAGGTCTTCAGTTTATTATTGTTATTTTTAGCCCTACTTTGAAGAGGAATGCAGTGGCAAAAGTGTCGGGACAGGTTGTATCTTTGTTGCATTGTATTGTCTCATGGGGAATGGATCTTGGGCTGTTGTTGGGGTCCTGGGAGTGGGGGGGCAGAGGATGGGGTGGAGCCTGCGGGGGTGTGGCTGAGGCATTCCCTGTCCCTGCGGCCGGCCTCCGTCCGCATCGCGGAGGTCAGTGAGGACGGGGAAGGGCACGCTCTTCGGGAAGGCACGGTGTGGACAGAGCTGTCGGCTGCAGAGACTGCAGGGGTGGCTGCCCAGGGCCTGTACTGACCCAGGCAAGCCCTGGTTTTGGGGGGCTGCCGGGGGAGCCAGTGCTGGCTGGAATACGCCCTGCATCTTCGCAGGGAAGGCGCTGGAGGGCTTGGGGGTGGTGCGCAGGGACCACACCCCCAGGTCTGAGCCCTGGCGGAGGACGGGAGTGGAGCCCGAAGGCTGTGTCCCCTCAGCTTAGGCCGTAGGAGCCCCTGCTCGCTGGCTTCCAGCCCTGGGGACAGAGGGCAGCTGGTGCCGGGGGAACCAGCCCCTAAATAGCAGTTCATGAAGTGCATATGACCACCACCCTCCACACAGGGCTCATCAGTGAGGCTCCCGGCAGGCCACGCGGCTTCCTCGAATGCACACACGCCCCCGCCCTGGCTCTCCCCTTCTCCAGCGCCAGGGTGCTTCTTAGCCGTCTCTTTACAGGGACCGCGATGGGCACCCCCCCACCCCGTCTTCCTGTCCCTGGCTCAGCCGCGTGGCTCCCGCTCCCACCTTTCCACCTCCCTTCCACGTGGAGCAGGGGAGTGCTGCTGGAATCTTCCAGAGCCACCCGGCCCTGCTCCACACCCTCCTCCCGGACTCTGCCCGCCTCATTGCAGAATCGCTGACCCGTGCTGGGCGGCTGGGGTGCGCTGGGGGTGCCTCCTGCGGATGCGGGGTTCTGCAGGTTACTCCGGAGCTGTAACAGCTTCCTGGGGGGAGACACGCGCTGAGCTCCGCCTTGAACCGACAGAGCCGCCCGAAGGCCTTCCCGTCAGAGCAGCCTGGGTCCCCGCTGCAGGTGCCACACCTGGGGCAGGCAGAGGACCCAGGGGCACCGCAGGAAAACTCAGGAGGGAAGGTCTCCAGCTCAGCAGAGCTGGGCCTGTGCTGACCTCTGCTCCAGCCTGCCTCAGTTTACTCGCCTTTGCTCTCCGGGCCGCTCTGCTGCAAGCCAAGGCGTTTGTCCCTGGCCTCCCCTGCTCTCCTGCTCTACTGAGGGCATTTTTGGGTGGGGAAGCAGTGGAGGATGATCCAAGTGCTAGTGCCCTGCACCACGTGGGAGACCTGGAAGGAGGTCCTGGTTCCTGGCTTTGGCCTGGCCCAGCCCTGGCCAGTGCGGCCATTTGGAGAGTGAGCCAGCAGATAGATCTCTCTTCTCCCGCCCTGTAACTCTACCTTTCGAATAAATTGATCCTCTGGATCACTCCCCAGATGCCCACAGCAGCCAGGGCTGGACCAGGCCGAAGCCAGGATCTAGAAACTCGAGCCTGGTCTCCCACGTGGGTGGTGGAGACCAGGTACTTAGGACACCACCCCCTGCCTTCCGACACACTAACGGGGAGCTGGACGGGAAGTGGCGCGCCAGCACTGGAAGCAGGCCTAACCCGCGGTGCCACGCTGCCTGCTGCCAGGAGCTCCTCCCTGGGTGTGTGTGCCTGCACCGCATCCTGGCGGCAGGGATGGCGGAAGGTCAGCTTCCTCCTCGGGTGGTCAGCTGCGTTTCCCTAAGGGCACCACGGGGGTGGATGTTGCTGCTTGGGGGAGGGTCCGGTGATGGTCAGCGCTGGGCAGATGCTGTCAGCAGGTTTCAGTGCTGCAGGACTTATCCGAACTTCTGTACTTCTGCGTACTGAGTAATTGCACACGGGTAAAGTCCGTGTTTACCCAACCAACCCGCCCGCGGTCTCCCTGGAGCGCCTTGTGGCTCCTGGTCCCACAGAACACACTCAGGAGGGGCTTCTCCAGGCCTCCCCTGCCCCCTCCTTAGCAAAGGAAAATACACTTACTGTATGAAAGAGTAGACGGAACTGGCTGGAAGGGGGCAGCTGGCACTGTGGTTGGCATGGCTGCATCTCATCGCAGAGGGCCTGGGTTCAAGTCCTGGCTCTGCCTCCGATGCTGTCTTCCTGCTAATGTGCCCTGTGGCAGGCAGCAGCAGCTGGGATGGTTGGGTCCCTGCCGCTCAGCTGGGAGACCTGGATTACGGTCTGGCTTCAGCCCGGTCCAGCCCTGGCTATTGCAAGCATCTGGGGAGTGAACCAGTAGATGGAAGATCTCTCTCTGTGTCTGTCTGCCTTTCAAATAAATAATATTTAAGGTGACCTAAAGTACTGTTTAAGACCATTAATATTAACATTTTGTATATATCTTTCTAGATTTTCTCCTGTAAATATTTGTCTATAGTTTTTTTTTTTATAAAAGATGTATTTATTTATTTGAAAGACAGAGTTAAAGAAACAGAGAGATGGATCTTCCATCTGCTGGTTCACTCACCAAATGGCCACAACGGCCGGAGCTGTGCCTATCCGAAGCCAGGAGCCAGAAGCTTCATCCAGGTCTCCCACATGAGTGGCAGGGGCCCAAGCACTTGGGCCATCTTCTGCTGCTTTTCCCAGGCCATTAGCAGGGAGCTGGATTGGAAGAAGAGCAGCCGAGACTAGAATTGGTGCCCATATGGGATGTCAGCGCTTCAGGTCAGGGCTTTAGCCCACTGCACCACAGTGCTGGCCCCAACATTAAATTTTTTAAAATTTGTTTTTCTTTGAAAAGGAAGACCCACGTACGAATCACCCATCTGCTGGTTTGCTCATCAAATGCCTGCAGCAGCTGGGCCTGGGCCAGGATAAAGTCAGGAGCTGGAACTGGAGCCGTCACCCGCTGCCTCCCGGGTGTGCAGTTAGCAGGAAGCTGGACTGGAAGTGGAGCTGGGATACAAACCCAGGCGCTCTGACATGGGCTCCAGTGCCTCACCCACTGGCCAAAGGCTCATCCCTTGGAGTTACTTTTTTTTTTTTTTTTTAGTGGAAATAACAATGTTTTCCAAAGCAAAAAGATAATTTAGTAGAAAAAGCAGCATTGTTTGCATTTTTTTGCCAACGTGCTGTTGACTGGAGAGGTCCGCCGGATTCTGCATCCTTTTGTCCTGTTGTCTGGTTGAAGTGGATGAAGAATTGTTCTGCCTCACACGACGCACGGCTGATGAAGAGGACATTGTGGCTGCTGGGGACCCGGGAGTCCTCGGCCCACATCTGCTAACTGCTCTGCTCCTGTGCGGCGCTGGCGATGGCAGCGGAAGCAACAAGGCAGGACATGCAGAAGACTTGCTTAGAAAGGAAATTGGGGTTAATTTCACCTGCTGCTTACAGTCGCTGCCCCTCCCTCATTGTGGGAGGGTGTCCAGGCTCCCAGACTTGGAACTGCCAGGTGCCCACTGCCCAGTGAAGCCAACGTGTCACGAACTTCAGGGTTGCACTTGGTTTCCTTTTTAATTTTATTCTAAGGACTTTTTAAAAAAATTATGTCTTTTGAAAGGCAGTTAGAGAAGAAGAGAACGAGAGTCAGAGAGAGAGCTGGAGAGAGAGTGAGATCTTCCATTTGCTGGTTCACTTACTAAGTGACTGCAGTGGCTGCGGTTGGGCCAGGCTGCAGCCAGGAGCTCCATCCACGTCTCCCCTGTGGGTGGCAAGGGCTCAGGTACTCAGACCATCTTCCGCTGCTTTCCAAGGTGCGTTAGCAGGGAGGTGGATCAGAAGTGGAGCAGGGGCCAGCGCTGTGGTGCAGTGAGTTAAGCTGCTGCCTGCAGTGGGGTATCCCATATGCGCACAGGTTCAAATCCCGGCTGCTCCACTTCCAATTCAGCTCCTTGCTGATGCACCTGGGAAAGCAGTGGAGGATGGCGCCAGGTGTTTGGGCCCCTGCACCCTCGTGGGAACTTGGAGGAAGCTCCTGGCTCCAGGCTTCAGATCTGCCTAGCTCAGGCCGTTTGCAACCATTTGGGGAGTGACCCAGGATGGAAGACCTCTCTCTCTGTCTCTCTAACTCTTCCAAATAAATAAATCGTGGGGGGAAAGCAGTGTAACAGCCAGCCGGCCCCAGAATCTGCTTTTGCCTGGAGCGGTGGTGCACGGGCTTGTGCTTGCTATCGTCCCGGTGGGAAACTGAGCTGCCCAGAGTCCCGAGTGTCCTGGGTCCCCAGCGGTCATCCTTTTTTTTTTTTTTTTTAAGTCTTAGGAATTTCATTTTTTAAAAAGGTGTATTCATTTGTTTGTTTATTTGAAAGGCCAGGAACTCCATCCAGGTCTCCCGCGTGGGTGCAGGGCCCCAGGCACCTGGGCCATCTTCTGTGCTTTTCCAGGCCATAGCAGAGAGCTGGGTTGGGAGCAGAGCAGAAGGGACTTGAACCGACACTCAGATAAGGGACGCCAGCGTTGCAGGCGGCTGTGCCTTTTGTAAATCTAGCCTTAAAAACGCACAGACACACAAAACCTGCCAAGCCATTGCCAGAATTGGGTTTTAGGGCTGGAATTCTGGACCTGGAAGGGGCAGACTGAGCTGCCAGCAGCCATGCTGTGGTGCAGGCTTCCTGGCCCGGCCCCGGCCCCTGCAGGCTGTGACTCTGCCGTCTGTCCATCCGTCCGTCCGTCCAGTGTGGGCGGCGGTGTGCCATGTGACCTCACTTCCCTGATGAGTCAGATTCGTTGATGTTCAGCTTGATCGTTGTTTACCTTGCTAGGATGAGTGGTGACCTGTAGGCTCCTTACACACTGCACTGGAACCCGGAAGTTTCCGCGTGACATTTTAAACTGCAGTTCAGTGGCGTTTATCACACCCATGTGATGTGCAGCCCCCACCTCTGTCTGCTTCCAGAATGTTTCCATCATCCCAAAGTAACCTCATACTCATTTTTTTAAAACAACATGCTTTACAAAAAGTTTTATTTTTACATTTTTTTTGGTGTTTTGTGGTGTAATAGCTGGGTGACCTTGGGTAACTTAGTGTTTCCAAATCTCAATTTCCTTTTCTTTTTTAAAGAAATATTTATTTTTACTTGACAGGTAGAGTTATAGACAGAGAGACAGAGCGACAGGTCTTCCTTCCATTGGTTCACTCCCCAAATGGCTGCTACGGCCAGTGCTGCGCCGATCCGAGCCAGGAGCCAGGTGCTTCTTCCTGGTCTCCCATGGGGTGCAGGGCCCAAGCACTTGGGCCATCCTCCACTGCCCTCCCAGGCCAGAGCAGAGAGCTGGACTGGAAGAGGAGCAACTGGGACTAGAACCCGGCGCCCATATGGGATGCCAGTGCCACAAGCAGAGGATTAACCCAGTGAGCCACGGCACCAGCCCTATTTATTTATTTTTAAATATTTAGTTATTTATTTGGAAGGCAGAGTTACAGAGAGGTAGAGGCATAGAGAGAGGGGTGCCTTCCATCTGCTGGCTCACTCCCCAGATGGCATCAATGGCTGGAGCTGCGCCGATCCAAAGCCAGGTGCTAGGAGCTTCCTCTGGGTCTCCCACGTGGGTGCAGGGGCCCAAGGACTTGGGCCATCTCTCTTGCTTTCCCAGGCCATGGCACAGAGCTGAATCGAAAGTGGAGCAACCGGGTCTCAAACCAGCACCCATATGGGATACCAGCACTGCAGGCAGCAGCTTTACCCACTATGCCACAGGGCTGGCCCCTAAGGTTTAGTTTTATTTGAAAGAGTTACAGAAAGAGGAGGAGGGAGGGAAGGAAGGGTCTTCCATCCGCTGGTTCACTCCCCAAATGTTCACAATAGCCGGAGCTGAGCCGATCCAAAGCTAGGACTCAGGAGCTTCCTCCGGGTCTCCCATGTAGATGCAAGGACCCAAGGACTAGAGCCATCTTCTACTGCTTTCCCAGGCCATAGCAGAGAGCTGGATCGGAAAAGGAGCCGGGATTCGAGCTGATGCCCTCTGGTATGCCTGCTTTAACCAGCGCTGGCCCCTCAATTTCCTTTTTTATAATAATGAAAAAAGTCTGAAAATGCCATGAAAGCTGTAAATCTTTATTACTCTGTAAGGTTTTATTAGGAAAAATTTTATTGTAAAGGCAGAGAGAGACACAAATGCCTGCAATAGCCGGAACAGAGCCAGGCCAAAGCCAGGAGCCCAAAACTCCACCTGGGTCTCCCGTGTGCGTGGCGAGGACCCAGACCCCTGGGCTGTCATCTGCTGCCGTCCAGAGTCACCTGAGCAGGAAACCGGGCTGGAAGTTGGGCAGCGGGCACTTGATGCAGGTGCTCGGACAGGGGCGCGGGTGTACACATCCCGGGCAGTGGCACAGCGCCCTGCACCGGTGCCGCCTGCTCCGGCCTCTGCTCCCCTCACCCGCCCCGCACCGGTGCCGCCTGCTCGGGCCTCTGCTCCCCTCACCCTCCCCGCACAGGTGC
>CM027388.1:5269632-5279838 GCA_015711505.1 Sylvilagus bachmani | reverse complement strand
GTGGCTGCTGCCCTCACTCCGTGGCGTTCTGGGGGCTTCCCGAGGCTCATGCATCCCGCCTGGCGCGTGTGTGGAGACCGCGGTGTGTGACACTTGGTTGGCGGGTGCCCTGCCTTGCGGACGGTGCCGTCGGGAGCCTGTTTTGGAGCCTGTTTTCCGCTCTTTCCCGCTGTGCCCCTGGGGGGCATCCTGGTTCCGGTGCTGATTCTGTGCCTCGTGCCACCTGCCCCGCTCGGGGGTCTCTGGAGACAGGCTGGGGCGGGGTCCCTGCACACAGGCCTCCAGCGCCCTGCTCGCTGGGGTCCAGCCGCCTCTCCGCGGCCCTTACGTTTTGTCCTTGTGCAGCCTTTAGCATTTCCCTCTCATGTTTCCTCCGGCCGTTTGGCCGGCTGCTCCGTTGGTTGGAGTTCCGCCTCCTGACCCTGTCCGGTCTCGCTTCCCATCATGCTCCGGCCTGATGCAGTGGCTGTGGGGGCTGCAGCTGGGTCTCATGGCTTTGTAGTCCAGGCACTGCCGGGCAGGGCCGTCAGACGTGCCGTCCAGCCGGCTGTCTCTATTTTTGTCCGCGTCCAGGCAGACAGGAGGTGCCTCTTCGTGAGCCTGGCCACTGCCTCGGACCCTGCCGCCCGAGAGTGGGGGAGGCCAAGGTGCTGTCGGCCCTGCGGCTCTGCCCGCCTTTGCCCACAGCCCTCTCGGGCGAAAATGCTGAGATAGGCTGTCCTGCGAGTGATGTCACAGGTCCCTGTGACTTTCGGTCCTCTGAGGGCACAAGCGCAGATGTGGCCTTGGCCCGCAACCCGAGTCATGCTCACTGGGTGCTCCTCCCTGACCCAGTCACGCTCACTGGGTGCTTCTCCCTGACCCCAGTCACGCTCACTGGGTACTCCTCCCTGACCCAGTCACACTCACTGGGTGCTCCTCCCTGACCCAGTCACGCTCACTGGGTGCTCCTCCCTGACCCAGTCACGCTCACTGGGTACTCCTCCTCCCTGACCCAGTCACGCTCACTGGGTGCTCCTCCCCCAAGCCCATTCACGCTCACTGGGTGCTCCTCCCTGACCACAGTCATGCTCACTGGGTGCTCCTCCCAGACCCCAGTCACGCTCACTGGGTACTCCTCCCTGACCCCAGTCACGCTCACTGGGTGCTCCTCCCTGACCCCAGTCACGCTCACTGGGTGCTCCTCCCAGACCCCAGTCACGCTCACTGGGTGCTCCTCCCTGACCCAGTCACGCTCACTGGGTGCTCCTCCCTGACCCAGTCACGCTCACTGGGTGCTCCTCCCTGACCCAGTCTCGCTCACTGGGTACTCCTCCCTGACCCAGTCACTCTCACTGTGTGCTCCTCCCTGACCCAGTCTCGCTCACTGGGTGCTCCTCTCTGACCCCAGTCACTCTCACTGTGTGCTCCTCCCTGACCCCAGTCATGCTCACTGGGTGCTCCTCCCCCAAGCCCAGTCACACTCACTGGGTGCTCCTCCCCGTCCCGGTGGCGGATCCCGGAGGCCACCCTGGCGCCTGTCAGCAGCCGCGGCCTTGGTGTCCCCTCGTCTGGGACGTGCATGGATTCTGTTCTTTCTCATCAACACCGATGTGCTCTCGAGAGACTTGGTGTCAACTGAGTGGTTGCATTTTCTGTGTTTAGCATAAAGACGTGCCGTTCTTTCTTAAGCAAGAACGCGAGGTCGTCGTGTGGTAAGCGTGCGAGAAGCGTAGGGGCCGGGACAGAGCCTGGCTTCTCTGATGCGCTCCTGCGGTGACACAGCCCTGGGCAGTCAGGACCGCGCTCTGGGCCACCGCTGGCGGGATGTGGCGCTGCCGAGGACGAACGCCAGCAGGTGGCTTCTCTGAACCAAATACGTCACCGCTTGGCTGGGGACGGCACCCTGTGCTTCTGAACTCAGGACAGATGCGGTCGTGAGAAAGGAGAAAGGAGGGGCAGGCCTGCTCCGCGCTTTCCGATGCTTCCCAAAGTGGGAATGGCAAGGAAGCTGGGCGTGGGGTTTCTGAGGGACCGGCGTCGTGAGCGTTAACTGGCGTGGGGCTTCTGAGGGACCGGCGTCGTGAGCGTTAACTGACAGACGGACTGTGCAGATCCGAGACGTTGTAGGGGTGGCTCGATGGTGGATTTGTTCCCGTCGTGCAATGCACGATTTAATTCTCTAGAAGACATGAGAACATGTATTGTGAATAATTTGCACAGCTGGCTTTTTCTTTTTTTAAGATTTATTTTATTTATGTGAAAGGCAGAGTTAGGGAGAGAGCACGAGAAAGAGAGAGAGAGAGAGAGCGAGAGCACGAGAGAGAGAGAGCGCTCTTGCACCTGCTGGTTCACTCCTCAGATGGCCGCAACGGCTGGGCCTGGGCCAGGTCCGAGCCAGGAGCCAGGAGCCTGGCGCCCCATCCAGGTCCCTGTGTAGTGGCAGGGAGCTGGGACGCAGGTGGAACAGCCGGGTCTTGAGCAGCTTGTGTGGGATGCAGGCATTGCAGACTACACCCAGCACAGGCCCTGAGGCGGGTTCTTGGATCGGACTGGAGCCTGTAGGATGAGGACTGAGGGGTGTTCAAGGACCTAGTTCCAGGAGCGCTTGCCTCTGCCAGCAAGCAGTGCGCCTGCGTTTCTTAGTTTAGTTTCTAGTTAGTAGGAGATCCTTGAAGTTCTTTGCTGCCCAGATCGCTCTCCTGCGTCAGCACCGACTCCAGTGAGGGTCAGACCAGCTGGCCTGTCCTGCAGGGCCAGCGGCGTTGGGGCAGATCAGTTTTGTTTGGAATGCAGTGAAGCAGTCGGGGAGAGTCTGGAAGCATCTGTGTGGGAAACCTTGGGGGCTCCAGGAAGCCGGCAGCAACCTGTGCTGAGAGGAGTAGCTGACACCCAGGAGGCGTGCGGTTTGATTGACTGATGGCCGGACTGTGCGGGTCCGCCTGGGGGAGGTCTGTGCGTTGCCTCCGGAGGACTCAGAGTCGCATGCGAGCTGGTTTTGCTGAAGGTTGGGTTTGTGCTAAGACAAAAGCAAGGAGCAGCGGTGAGTATCCCAGAGGGGCTCAACTGGAGACAGGTGAGCGGGGACGCTGGGGGCGGCAGTGCGAGAGGGTGCGGGTGAAACCGCGCACTGTGGCTGACGATGCCCACACAGCTGGGGACCCACATGGCTGATGACCCTGATACGACTAGTGACCTATCATGGCTGGTGACCCTACACAGCTAGGGACCCTGACACAGCTTGTGACCCTGACCCCCACACGGCTGGGGTCCCCCACATGGCTGGGGACCCCCACATGGCTGGGACCGCCACACAGCTGGGCACCCCCAAATGGCCTGTGGACCCCCACACGGCTGGGGACCCCAATACAGCTGGGGACCCCCACATGGCCAGGTGACCCACACGGCTAGGGACCCCCACACGGCTGGGGACCCCTTCATGGCCAGGGGACCCACACAGCTGGGGACCCCGATGTGGCTGGGGCCCCGTGCTGTTTCCCTTGCCAGAGCACTCCAGATGGGCTGTGCCTTCTGGCCAGCACATGTCCTCTGTAGGGAGTACATTAGAATCTCCTCCAGGAGGCTCCAAACCAAACCCCAGGTCACACTGGCCTCAGATTCGGGGGTGGGCGGGCCACCCTGCAGGGGCCGGTGGGAGGCAGAACCTTGGCCCTCTGGCTGTTCTCTCCTCCCGTTAGGGTAAAGGATTCTGCAGTCTCCCCAATGCTTTAGTGAGAAAGGTGCGTTCTCCACCTCCAACCCCTCCTTTAAAGCTTTATTATTCATTCATTTGAAAAGCAGAGAGAGAGAGAGAGGGAGAGAGGGAGAGAGAGGAAGGGAGGGAGGGAAGGAGGGGTGGAAACAGAGATCTTCCGTCCTGTGGTTCACTCCCCAAATGCCTGCACCAGTCAGGGCTGGGCCAGCTGAACCCAGGAGCCCGGGATTCCTCCACATGGGTGGCAGGGCCCAGCGTTGGAGCTGTGGCTGCTCCTGCATTAGCAGGAAGCTGGAACTGGAAGTGGAGTGAGGGCTTGAGCGCAGCCACCCTGATACAGGATGTGGGCGTCTTAACCTCTGTGCCCAGCACCCCCTCCAGAGAGGCCACGGCTCAGTGGTTGGGGGGGATTTGAACAGTTGGTGGCAAATGGAATTAAAGGAAAGGTTTGGGGCTGGCGCTGCAGCGCAGTGGGTAAATCCTGCAGTACCAGCATCCCATATGGGCACCAGTTCAAATCCCGCTGCTCCACTTCCAATCCAGCTCTCTGCTATGGCCTGGGAAAGCAGTGGAGGATGGCCTGAGTCTTTGAGCCTCTGCACCTGCGTGAGAGACCCAGCTTTGGCCATTGCAGCCATTTGAGGAGTGAACCAGGGGATCGAAGATATTCTCTCTCTCTCTCTCTCTCTCTCTCTCTCCTTCCCCCTCCCCCTCCCCCTCCCCCTCTCCCTCTCCCTCTCCCTCTCTGTAACTCTGCCTTTCAGATAAATAAATCATCCTTTTTTAAAAACTAAAGGGTGGGTTTGTCTTGCTGCAGTTCTTCGAAATCTGTGCCATTTTTTCACGATGCGCATTTTCCATGAACTTTCCGAAGACCTTGTGTACATCAGCAGCTGCTGCCTGGGGGTGCAGGGCTCCAGAGAATTCCCAGAAGCCCTGAACCTGACCCTGACGCCCGCCCCAGCCAGCGCCTTTCGTCAGGCGTTTGTCTTCGTGCCTCACTCCCGGGTGTTCTGGGATTGGGCCCTGCACCTGCTGTTTCCGGAGAGGCTGCTGCAAAGGGTGTGGCACCTAACCCAGGGCCGGAGTCCAGGTCCCGGTCAGCGGCCAGGATGGCTGCTGGTGTGAATCACTGGGGGCCCGGGCAGCCTGTGACCCCGGGAGCACTGGCCCCTCACCACATCTCCCCGGCACACCTCGCCTGTCACGTGTGTGGCTTCTGGCAGATTCGGGTGTGAGTGGCTGCCACCGACCATTTGTGACATTGAATGGGGCCTCTGGGCTGGCGTTGGGATGCAGCGGGTTAAATCTCCATCTGGAGCGCCCACGTCCCATGTGAGCGCTGGTTCGAGTCCTGGCTGCTCCACTTCTGATCCAGCTCCCTGCTAACGTGCCAGGGAAAGCAGCGGAAGATGGCCCAAGTATAATAAAATCTGCCAGAAAAAGAGGCTGCCGTGGATGCGTGGGGGAGTGTCTGGTGAAGCTCATGAGTGGGCGTGGGCATCAGTGCATTGCTATTTGGGCTGGTGCCTGGCCCCGGAGTTTTCTGGGGGTCAATCTACATTCAATAAAGAAGTGTTGGATTTGAGGGGTGATTGACTTCCACACTAAACACCCCGGAATGTTTTTATGTGCTTGCTAGAAATTTTCTGCGTACGATGTTAAGGTAATTGGAAACGTAAGTATGATCTTATGACAAGCTGAGTGATATATATATATATATATATATATATTTTAATTTCTTGGTGACTTCTTTGAAATAGACAGGTTTTCCTGACTGCCACAGCCGGGGACAGACTCTCCCCTGAGGTGCTGCCCCTGCCCAGAGACGCCGTCTCCTTCCCTGTGATCCTTCCTCGCGCTCTCCCCAGGCGGCACGAGAGGGAATGAGGCTTCGAAGCGCAGGCAGCTTCCCCCGTGCTGTGCGGGGCTGGGGTGCTGGAGGAGCTTGCGCGTCTCTGAGCAGCACTTGGGGGCCTCCACCTGCACCCTCCTGCCCGGGGCTCTGTGCTTTTGCACTTTCTACTTATTTTTTTGGAGGAGGGAGAGAGTTCCTGGCTTTCGTTGGAGTCTCAGAAGAACCCTTGATCTAGGAAGGTCACGACCTTGGCTTCGGAAGGTCCTATCTGTTTAATTGCAGACCTGCGTCTCTCAGGGCTGGGGCTGCTATATTTAAGCCAGAGTTACCAACATTCCACTTGGCTTTTTTTTTATCCTAATTTTTAAAAGCACGTCATCACACCCTGATGTTTCAAAAATAGCCCTGTGACTCTGCTGCCTCTGCCTAATCCTGCAGCTAAGTCCTTCAGCTCGGTGTCAGTGGGGATGGAGAAGCCACGCACAG
The DNA here is from genome assembly GCA_015711505.1 of Sylvilagus bachmani. Classification (NCBI taxonomy): domain Eukaryota; kingdom Metazoa; phylum Chordata; class Mammalia; order Lagomorpha; family Leporidae; genus Sylvilagus; species Sylvilagus bachmani. The sequence goes on along the minus strand of CM027388.1, from coordinate 5,273,800 downwards.
AGCACCTGACGAGGGCCCTGGGCTCGCCACACACGCGTTACCGTCGATGCTAAAAATACAAAATCGGATGCATTCAAACCAGTAGAGTTTTTGGATCAAGAGCGAAGTGAGTTGCAATATATTGACAAGAATTTATTGAGAGGAGATCAGGGTCCTCCCTGCTGGTTCACTCCTCAGCTGCCTGCAGCAGCCGAGGGTGGGCCGGGGTGAAGCCAAGATCCGGGAAGTCCATCCTGCACTGACGGAAGTTTCCACTTTGCAAATAGAAATGGCAATAAAGTTGTTTCAAGGAAGCTCTCAAGGGAACATGAGCAAATCGGAGGCAGCTGTGTTCTGTGCCTGTGCCTGTAGCGTGATCAGAGATTTACCCACGTACCCAGGCTGGCGGAACATTCGGAACTCAGTACCCCCCCCCCCCAACAGCTGGCTAACGGAGGAATCGCGGGGCCAGGAGTTGTGGCACAGCAGTTAAGATGCTGTGTGGGACGCCCGTTTCCCATTATCTTGAGTCCTGGGTTCGAGTCCCCGCACTGCTGTCAATCCAGCTTCCTGCTACTGCACATCCTGGGAGGTAGCGGGCTGTGGCTCAAGCACTGGGACTCCTGTCACTTAGAAGAGCTGGGGCCAGCAGGGTCAGCAGCCAGGAGCTCCATCCAGGTCTCCCGTGTGGGTGCAGAGGGCCAAGCACTTTCCCAGGTGATCAACAAGGAGCTAGATCAGAAGTGGAGCAGCTGGGACTCGAACTGGTGCCCATACTAGATGCCAGCACTGCAGATGGCGGCTCAGCCCTCTGTGCCACAGCACCGGCCCCACCCTTGTGAACTTTGGGGATGATAAACTATGGTGGGTGGGAGAAGAGTTACTGTATCTTAGAGCTGAGCGGTGCTGTGGGATGAAGCGTGAGGAGTGGGATTTGCTCTAGGGCAGATGCTGGTGGTGGTGGGGAGGGGAGTGTCTGCGGCGTGGCTGAGTGCTGGGGTCCGTGGGGGTCCCGAGTCTGCTCTACCTGCGTCTGGGCACCTCCCTGCCCCTGATCGCCCCCAGAGGCCAGCGCAGGGACTGGGCGTTGTCCCCTGGGCTCCCTGGGTCTTGTCATCCTTGCTGGGCTTTGGTCCCGTCCTGTACCCGGGAATCCTGACCCCACGCTGCAGTCGGGACCCAGCCCTCGCCTCTCCTGGCTCCAAAGCCTGTCTGTCTTGTCCTGTTCCGTCTGTCCTTGCAGCCCAGGGCCGAAGCCGAGGGTCTCCCCTCACAGGCGGGACCGGCGCGCTTCCTGGCTTCCTTCCTGCTGCACCCCCCTTTGCAGCTAGCGTGGGGTTTGTGCCAGGGAGACCCCGAGCGCCTCTTGATCCTGCCTTTGCCCCTCCTCCTGTCCCATCTTAGGACAACCCCCCCCATCCTGTCCCCACCAGGAACTGCGGTAGCTCCCAGGCTCTGAGCCAAGTGACGTTGCCAGGCCCTTGTCTGCGGCGCATGATCCACTCTGACCTTTCAGAAGGTGACCACGCTGAACACGCAAGGACACGCGAGGGGGTCCCTTGTCGCTGAAAACATTGCTGTTAGGTGCGTGTAGGTTCAGTGTTCTTGTTTAAAGATTGACTTTGCCGGACCTGATGTACAGGAATTAGAAAGCTGTTTGCAAACGTGTGAGAGGTTTGCCTTGGCCAGGGGGTTCCAAGCCAGTGGCTCTCGGGGCGGGGCTCTGGCAGGGTTGGGGACGGCCTGGTGGCACCTGCGCTGGCGCTCAGAGGCCAGGGATGTGCGGCACCCATGCCCCAACCCGCCCCGGGCACGCAGGGCCCACAGAGCCCTTGTCACCTTCTGTGAACAGAGTTCATGGAAGATGCAATTATGAAAAAAAACAGCCATGGATTTCAAAAGTGTTTGCACTAAAGTAAACTTTTAATTCCATTGTCCCACAAGCTCTAATAAAAGTTTTTTTTTTTTAAGTTTTGTTTTTATTTATTTGAAAGGCAAAGCAACAGAGAGAAAGATGGGGAGGGAGGGTGTCTTCCTTGTGCTGGTTCCCTCCCCAGATGCCTGCAACGGCCGGGGCTGGGCCAGGCCAGAGCTGGGAGCTTCACCTGGGTCTCCCACATGGGTGCAGGGGCGCCCGTACATGGGCCGTCCTCTGCTGCCCCCCAGGGGCACCCGTACATGGGCCGTCCTCTGCTGCCCCCCCAGGGGCGCCCGTACATGGGCCGTCCTCTGCTGCCCCCCCCAGGGGCACCCGTACATGGACTGTCCTCTGCTGCCCCCCCAGGGGCACCCGTACATGGACTGTCCTCTGCTGCCCCCCCAGGGGCACCCGTACATGGGCCGTCCTCTGCTGCCCCCCATGCCCGTACACGGACTGTCCTCTGCTGCCCGCCACGGCGCCTGCTTGCAGGAAGCTGGTCTGGTGGTGGAGGCAGGACTCGAAGCCGGGCACGTGATGAGTCGCGTGTGTCCCGGGTGGTGGCTCCGCCTGCCGCACACAGTGCCTGCCCCCTGCTGGTTCACTGCCCAGTGCCCTCAGTGGCCGGGGTTGGGCTGAGCCCGGCCAGGCATGCGCGTGTGCGTGTGTGTGTGGTGGGTAGGTTTTTCAAACACTTTAAAATGGTCTATTTGGGATTGTGATGAATGAGCCCTTAAACCAGAGTTTGGAGACTCTTTAGAAGTTTTCTGTTTTAGAAACAAATCTTGAAAACAGTTTACAAAGCAAGAGGAAACTAGTGCTGTGCTTGTGTGAGGGGCCGGGTGCTGCGTGTGAGTGGGAGGGTCGTAGGGGGCGTGTGCTGCCATGGGGGGCGTGTCCTGTCGTGGGGGCGTGTCCTGCCATGGGGGGCATGTCCTGTCGTGGGGGCGTGTTCTGTCATGGGGGCATGTCCTGTGTGGGGGGGTGTCCTGGCTGCTGCTCTGGTGGATACAGTGTTTCCTCTTTGCTATACACAAGTGCCAGGACTTTGCTGGTTTTGGTTTGCACCCACAGGATAGCTGTGGGGGAGTATTCTTTGCTCTGCTAAGAAAGGATAAGCCAGGCCTCTCGATGGTCCGGTCTGTGGGGCCTCTAGATGGTCCGGTCTGTGGGGCCTCAGGTGGGGGCTGTGGGGCCTCAGGTGGGGGCTGTGGGGCCTCAGGTGGGGGCTGTGGGGCCTCAGGTTGGCGTTTGGGGCTTTGCTGCCTTGGGGGGGAGTGTGGAGCGTTGGTCTTTGTGCCTTCACCACTCCGCTTGCTTGTTTTAGATGTTTACTTATTTATTTTGAAAGAGTTGTAGAGAGCAAGAGACAGAAGATCTTCTGTCCACTGCTTCACTCCCCAGAGGCCACAACAGCCAGCGCTAGGCCAGGCCGGAGCCAGGAGCCAGGAGCTTCTCCCAGGCACTCGGGGCCGTTCTCACTGCTCTCCCAGGCCATTTGCAGGGAGCTGGATCAGAAGTGGAGCAGCCAGGATGCGAATGGGCGCCCGTATGGGATGCGGGCATCATAGGGGTGGCTTTACCCACTACACCAGGACGCCGGCCCCTCCCCGCCCCTTCTGAAGCAGCTCTGATGACTTTACCAAGAAACTGGCGTCGCGTGGCGGTGCCATGGGCGTCCAGTGGGCCCTTCCTCGGGGCCTGCGTCTGCTGACCGGTGCCATTCCTGACCTGGACACCAGGGTGGGGTGGGACTGTGGCATGCGCGTTCCCGGGGCAGAAGCCACGCCGTCACCTCACTCCTCCCATCCCCAGGTTCCTGCCTTTCCCACCTCGCAGCCTGGAGAGCGCCGGACTGGCCGCAGCCCTGCACGTGCGGGGCACACCTTGTCCTGGCCAAGGCTTTCCCACCCTGGTGCCTCCCACGCGAAGCCCTGTGGGCACGCTGGAGGAGCAGGCCTCTGTCCTGCTGGGCCCTTGGTGACCTGTGCTCACCGAGTCGCCTCTCTCGCACTCCCCCTGCACCCTCTGTGCTTTATCCCAGCCGCTTCATCGTGTTGTCTGGGGTGCCTGGGGGTGAGGGTGCACAAGGGTTATCCGGGGGTGTCTGGGGGTGTTGGTGCCGAGTGTTGTCTGGGGTGCCTGGGGGTGTTGGTGCCGAGTGTTGTCTGGGGTGCCTGGGGGTGTTGGTGCCGTGTGTTGTGTGGGGTGCCCGGGGGTGTTGGTGCTGTGTGTTGTCTGGGGTGCCCGGGGGTGTTGGTGCCGTGTGTT
>CM027388.1:5217532-5269532 GCA_015711505.1 Sylvilagus bachmani | reverse complement strand
CTGGGGTGCCGGGGGGTGTTGGTGCCGTGTGTTGTCTGGGGTGCCGGGGGGTGTTGGTGCGTGTTGTCTGGAGTGTCTGGGGTGTTGGTGTGCATGCGTTATCTGGAGTGTCTGGGGGCTGTTGGTGCGCATGTGTTGGGGAAGGGTCTGGAACAGGCACAGTGCCGGTGCCGTGAGAGGCAGAAGGGACCCTGCTCTGTGCTGGTTGGAAGGACCAGGGATGGAGTGACTCAGACTCGGGCTCAGACTGTTGGTTTTGGAGCTGTGTGCGCCTGTTCCAGAGAGTAAGCTGGGGCCGGCGCTGTGCTGTAGCGGGCTGGGCCGCCTGCGGTGCTGGCGTGCCCTGTGAGCCCCAGCTGCTCCGCTCCCAATCCAGCTCCCTGCTAATGTGCCTGGGGAAGCAGTGGAAGATGGTATGAGTCCCTGGGCCCATGCACCCACGTGGGAGACCTCAGCTCCTGGCTCTTGGCTCTGGCCCAGCCCCAACCGTTGTGACCTTTGGGGATTGAATCAGTGGATGGAAGACCTCTCTCTCCATCTCTCTTTCTCCATCTCTCTAATTCTGCTTTTCAAGTAAATAACATTAAGTCTTAAAAATAAAATAAACTGGAGATTTAAAAGATAATAGTTTGTGGCTGGCATTGTACCACAGCAGGTTAAGCCACTGAGTGTCGTCTTTAACATAGCGTCTACTGGCATTCCTTTAGTAAAGGAGCGGATTTCTGAAAATATTTATTTATTTATTTATTTGATAGAACCCTCATCTGCTGGTTCACTCCCCAAGTGTGTGCAGCAGTTGGGGCTGGGCCAGGCTGAAGCCAGGAGCCAGGACCCCAGCCTGGGTCACCTGCTGCTTCCTCGGATCTGCGTTAGCAGGAAGGTGGGTCAGGAGTGGAGTTGGAACTTGGACCCAGGATGCCGGCATCCCACACTGCGTCTCAGCCGCTGTGCGGAGCCCATGCCCTCTAGTGGAACTTAGAAAAATCAAAGCAGCACCTGTCGCCACCTGGTGGCAGTACTCCCTAATTGCAGACCCTGTTAAAGGTTGGCCCTAGCGTGGTCTAGGATTCCTGGGGGCAATGCAGTTACTCAAGGGATGACTCACCCAGGTGTTGGGAGGATGAGGCTCACACCCGCTCCTGTTGGAGAGTGAATCGGAAGAGAACGGTTGGTGTCACGGTTTAGCACCCAGGGTCGGGGCCAGAGGCAGAGCGCAGCCAGCCCCTCAGTCCACCCTGGGCTGTGCTTGGGAGGCGGCCCTTTTGTGCTACAGGTAACCCCGGTGTTGACTTGTCCATGATGTCAAAGCCTGCGTCAACTCCTGGTGATTAAAGTCTGCCGCGGCCACAGAAGGCTGGTGACGTGCCCCAGCCGAGCCCTGCACTCACTCCCTTAAATTCCTGCCATCCCATTAAAACGGAGGTTGGTTCTTAATGATCCGGGAAGTGACAGGTGAATGGGGCGGGCGACCCCGGTGAGCTGTGCGCCTGTGGTCTCTCCTCCGTGGGATGATCACAGAGACATCAGTCGCTTGGTCTATAAATCTCTCATAATGCAAATTGAATGTGATGAAATATTAAAAATACCATTCATTAAAAATTGAAAAGTTCAGCCTTTGGAACCGCCGGCTTTGTTAAAGGAGCAGTTTAAAGGTTGTGAATGATAGCATTAGGGTTCTGGGGGAGAATGGAAGATAGCCATGGAGCTGTTTCCCCCTCGGGCCGCTCGTCGGCTTCCTGCAGTGGCTGCGCCCCGGCCTCCCTGCCTGCGTGCTCGCTGGAGGCCACGCTGCCTCTAGGTCTCCAGTCCCACAGACACCAGGTGGTCTTCAGTGCTTACGTATGGCACGCTTTATTAACCGCACCTTAAACCATGGCGACAGGTCAGGCCAAGTGTCAGTGGCCTGGCTGGAGTCCTTGCCCAGCTGGGTTGTTGCAGGGCCCAGCCTCGTGGCACGGTTGGGGCGCAGCGGCATCTGGGAGGCTGGGTCCTGCAGGGGACACGTCTGATCTGGCCATAGAGCGGAGTCACCAGTGTGTCCTGTGTGGTCCTGAGGCCACTAGGCACCTCCCCCAGGGCGCTCGTGCTGCGGCCGCGTTCTTTTCCTTGCCAGACCTCTCGTCCAGGGTGGCTGCGGGCCTGAAGGCGACTTCAGAGGCCGCCAGAATTTCTGGACTTCGCGGTCTGTCTGGTGTTGCGTCAGCCACTCCGTGGCGTCCCCTGCTAGCCCTTGGCCTCTGGGTCTCGGGGCCACCTTGCTCGGGCCGTCCGCTTGCTGGAGGGTCGCAGAGCGCGCACCCCTTCCCCAGCTCCAAGGCTGTCTTCTCTGTGGGAGGATTTACACACTGGGCCCACGCGTCCTCTCGTGCCCGCTCATGCGCCAGGCGGTGCCCAGCGCGGGGAGCTTGAAGGCCATGCCTCACGGAGTCTGGACGGGGAAGAGAAATAACAGCACGGTGTTGTGACGTCTGCGGAGTTGGGAGGGTTCCTCACGGTGTGCGGGCAAGGAAGCTGTTACCAGGCAGGTGGAGTGAGTGGCGGTCCCGACGGGAACTGGAGAGAGACGGCCGCTGTCCACGGGCCAGGCCGGCCCTCCTGGGAGGCGGGGGTCCCCGGTTCAGAGGAGAGAGTTGTGAGGAGAGTGTGACAGGCTCCTTAAAAGCGATTTATTTAGATTTTATTTGAGGGAGAGGGAGAGAGTGAGCGTGCTCTCCATCTGCTGGTTCACTCCCCAGATGTCTGCAAAATGTGGGGCTGGGCCAGCCTGAAGCCAGGAGCTAATCCAGGTCTCGCAGGGGTGAGTGGCAAAGGCCAAGTACTTGGTTCTCACCGCTGCCCCCGCCCAGGGGTGCAGATCCACACCCTGGGCCAGGACGAGACCCTGGAAGGGGTCATTGTTTCAAACACTTTTGCCTTCAGTCCTGTTTTCTCCAAGAAATCTCGTCTTATTACTTACAGTCATAACTTTATTTTCATAAAGATATCTCTCTGGCCTCTTCAGTATGTGTTTGTTCCTAGTGCTGGTTTTAAGTGTGGTCTATCCTGATAAAGAAGTGGAACTGTGGTGGGCTGAACGTGGCGTGCACCCGTGTCCCTCTGCTGGACTTCCAGAGCAGCCTAAGCCAGCCTGCCTTTTAAAGATTTGTTCATTAGAGAGAGAGAGAGATTGATTGATCTATCTTCCATCCTCTGGTTCATTCCTCAAATGCCTGTTTAGCCAGGCCAAAGCCAGGAGCCAGGAATGCCATCCGGGTCTCCCATGTGGGTGACAGGGCCCAAGCTCTTGGACTGCTGTCTCCCAGGTGTGTTATTAGAAAACTGGTTGGAAGTGGAGTTAGGATTTGAACCGGGCCCTCCTGCGCGGGGCGTGGGCGCCTCAGCACCTGTCCAGGAGCGCTGGATTTCGTGTAGTTGCTGCTTGGGCCCCGAGAAGTTTCCCTCTAGAACGGAGTCTTGATACCAAACTTTGCACCAGAAATCAGTGTTGCCAGGCAGCCTGGGAGCCTCCCTGTTCCATGACCGGTGTGGGTCTTCAGAGGCGGGTGTGTTTCACAGTAACCACTCTGACCTCGTCTGTTCTTTCTCCCCTTTCTTTTGTGTCAACACAGTTAACAAACACAAGCCGTGGCTGGAGCCCACCTACCATGGCATCGTCACCGAGAATGACAACACAGTGCTGCTGGACCCGCCCCTGATCGCCCTGGACAAGGACGCACCTCTACGCTTCGCAGGTACGCCCACGGCTGGGCCGGGAGGGGGTGTCCCACAGCCCTGCCCGGGGTCTCTGGGCCTGCCTGGAACCGGCTGGAAAGCTGAGAGCTGTTTGGGGCTCCCTGGCCCCGCGGTTTTCCATCTTCATTGTGGGCGTAGCTGTTTGTGTACTTTAAAACAAGATGTTTAATTAAACTGCGACATTATGCTCCTTATCTTGATGTAGCCAAATAACAGCTGGAGAGTGTGGGAGCAGAGTCCCCGAGGAGGTGTGGCCGGGAACATAGCAGGTGCAGGCCCAGGGTTCTGCCGCCCACCTGCCCCAGGTGCTGCTGGCCTTGGAGTCTGCTCGCCCGCCTGGGCTTCCGTTCCCTGAAGAGCGGTCTTTGTAGAGAATAGAGAATACTTTGGCATTAATTTTACTTTCAGTACATTCTTTAAAAAATTTATTTATTTATTTGAAAGGCAGTGCCACAGAGAGGCAGAGGCAGAGAGAGAGAGAGGTCTTCCATCTACTGGCTCATTCCCCAAATGGCCGCAAGGTCAGAGCTGAGCTGATCTGAAGCCAGGAACCAGGAGCTGCTTCTGAGTCTCCCGCGCAGGTGCAGGGGCCCAAGCACTTGGGTCATCTGCTGCTTTCCCAGGCCACAGCAGAGAGCTGGATCGGAAGTGGAGCAGCCGGCTCCTGAACCAGTGCCCCATGGATGCCGGCACTGCAGGTGGGGGCTTTACCTGCTGCACCTGGCCCCTCAGTTCATGTGTTTTTTTTTTTTTTATAAAGTAAGTTACTAGAGCAAGGGAGAGTCAGAGATCTTGCATCCACTGGTTCACTCCACAGATGCCCACAACAGCAGAGGTTGGGCCAGGATGAAGCCAGGAGACGGGAGCTCCATCTGGGTCTCCCACAAGGGTGGCAGTGACCCAAGCATGTGGGTCATCGTCTGCTGCCCGCCAGGTGCACTAGCAGGGAGCTGGACAGGAGTGGCGGTGGGCAGCGTCTCGGGCACTCCTGAGCTCGACTCACAGCACCGCACCATGCGCCCCAGGTCACGTTGTTGAGAAGTGATCGCCGTCCAGGGTTCTGGGTTCACTGCCCTGGGCCTCTCTTTACCCGATGGAGTGTTTGCCCTGTGGCCCCATCACACTGTTAACAGATCAGTGTGGCATGGCGGGTTAAGCCTCTGCCTGAAACACCAGCGTCCCACATGAGCACCGGCTCAAGTTCCGGCTGCTCCACTTCTGATACAGCTCCCTGCTAACACTCCTGGGAAAGCAGCAGAAGATGGCCCAAGTGCTTGGGCCTGCACCCACCTGGGAGACCCAGAAGAAACTGCTGGCTCCAGGCTTCAGCTTGACACAGCACCAGCTGTTGCCGCCATCTGGGGAGTGAACCAGTGAATGGAAGATCCCTCTGTGTCTCTCCCCCTTCTCCTCCTCTCTGGAAGTCTGCCTTTCAAATAAATAAAAAATAAATCTTTAAAAACAAATGCGCTCCTTTGCACTGTAGCTGGGTGCGGTCCCTGTTGTCTGTGTTTGAGCCCCAGCAGCCCCAGGGGAGCGCGGTGTCCGCCGGGTTCCCTGGAGCTGGGCCTAGAGGAAGCAGGGGTGGGATGCTTGTCCGGCAGTTAGGGGGAAAACTGACATCAGTACATAGGTGTGATTTTTTTCTCACTGGACTTAACTTTGTATCATTTACCAGATGTACTGGGAGTGAACTAATGCTTACAAAGTTTGGTGTTTCTGGGGGTTCTCGGGCATTTTTATGAATGTACTAGGAGTCTCCATTTTTTTTTTTTTTTTTTGACAGGCAGACAGTGAGAGAGAGACAGAGAGAGAGTTATAGACAGTGAGAGACAGAGAGAAAGCTCTTCCTTCTGTTGGTTCACCCCACAATGGCCGCCACGGCCGGTGCACCACACTGATCCGAAGCCAGGAGCCAGGTGCTTCTGCTGGTCGCCCATACGGGTGCAGTGCCCAAGCACTTGGGCCATCCTCCACTGCCTTCCCGGGCCACAGCAGAGAGCTGGCCTGGAAGAGGGGCAACCGGGACAGAATCTGGCGCCCCAACCAGGACTAGAACCCGGTGTGCCGGCGCCACAGGTGGAGGATTAGCCAAGTGAGCCGTGGCGCTGGCCAGGATTCTCCTTTTTGAACAACACAGAGAGCAGTTCAGATGCAGGCCTTTCCCAGCTGAGTCAGGGATTTCCTTCTGGAAGTCTGCACGGGGGTGTGGGGTGCAGTTACTCTTGCATCTTGCTTTGCTTCTTGGTGATAGAGTTCACACAGCAGGAAGATCAGCCTCAAAGTGTCCGGTTCGCTGTGCTCACAGAGCTCAGCAGGTGCCCACCACTGCCTCGCGGCAGTGTCCTGTCCCCTCACCCCCTCCCGGGAAGAAGCCCTTGGCCCGCTGGCAGCGCCCCCAGCCCCTGCCGCCTGACCCTTCCTGGACCTGTGCAGTGAGGCCTCACGTGGCTGGCCGCTCCCACTCAGCCAGCCGGGTTCCAGGGTGCCTTCGCCGTAGCATCTCTCCGTCCATCCGCCCTCGCCCCGTGATGTGCCGTTGTTACTTGGTTTGGGTGATAATTTTTAATTTTTAGCAAATTTATTATTTTTTATTTTATTTATTTATTTGAGAAGGAGAGTCACAGAGAGAGAGAGACAGATCTTCCATCCGCTGGTTCACTCCACAGATGCCTACAACAGCCAGGGCTGGACCAGCTGGAAATTGGGGGCCAGGAACTCACTCTGGTTCCCCTGCATAGGTGGCCGGGACCCCTTGGCATCACCGTCTGTCTTCTGGGTGTGTCCACAGGAAGCTGGACTCAGAAGCAGAGCTGGGACTGGAACCTGAGCACTGGTGTGGGATGTGTTGGCCGGATGCCTGCCTGTGTAGTTAGGTTTCGCTTGAGGTGGCGAGGGTGGCGGTGGCTGATGCTGACCGAGAGCTCCCAGGGTGCAGCTGTTCTCGGGGCTCTGCGTGGATTCCCCGTCCTGGTTGTTCCCAGCGGTCTCACGCAGCGGGCTATCACCCGCCCCGTCTCCCGGCTGAGGAAGCAGGCTCCGAGCGTGCCGTCAGCTTGCCCCCATTCTGTCCCCGGGTCCCGGGTCAGCGCCTGGCACGGGTGGGCGCTCCATACGTGTGTGCGGAGGAGCGAATGAGTTCGCCTAAAACCACTCAGCTCATCGGCAGTGGAGCTGCCTTTGGGCCCAGCAGCGCCACGCCTGCCTGTGCCGTCCGGAGCCCGGCCTTGGAGCACCTGGCGAGCCGTCGCGGACAGGTGTCCTGCTGAGCGGTCCCGCTCCCACTGCTCCTGGGGGTGAAACCAAGGGCGCAAGCATCTCGCTGTTTGACAGGCGTTTTAGGAATTTTAAATGATGCAATTTCTTACTCCCCTTTTTAACCTTGATCTGCTAAAGGCCTCAGTACACGGAGCAAGCAGAGCGGGTGGCAGTTGAAGGCGTGACCCTTGTCCGGGAGCTGCTTGCAGTGAGCGCCTCTGTTCCGCTGCCCGCCCGTGTCAGCAGCCGGGCACCTGCCTGCCCGCCCCTCGGGAGTGGCCTTGTCCCCGCCCCTGCCTTCCTGTCTTCCCAGGGCAGATCGGGATTTCTCAAGGTTGGTTGAATAACAGCCGTGTAAACAGAATCTAGGAAGAATTTGCAGGTGAGGACGGGAACCTGATTGTCCTTCGTGGTCACTTGGAGCTCGCTCAGTAGGCCTTGGGTCCTCACACCCGTGATTGCTGCGTGCCGAGGACGGCCGGCGGGGTCAAGGGGGTCCACCCCACACTCCTGGCCTCATTGCCGAGTGCCCTGGGTGGGCGCTGTCCACCACGCCACGCCTTGTGGAGAACCACAGAAGCCATTGTAGCTGGTCCCTGTACCCAAAGCAGCTGCTCATGCTCCGAGCGGGAGGACAAAGCCCATGTGGGCAGGGGTGTGCCGGGGCGAGCCAGGGCGCCAGGACTTTTGGTCCAGTGCCGTGTGAGAGGGCGAGAAGGCGAGGCAGGGCTTGCGCCCCCACCAGGGATGATGGCGTCTGCTCGAGCAGCCAAGGTGGGACCGGCAGGGCTTTCAGGGGCAGGTGACTGGTCAGCCTGGGGGGCGTGGCGAGCAGTGGGCCAGAGTCAGCTCGAATCTGTGTGGTTTCTGGGCTGGGCAGGCAGTGTTCTCGGGCAGTCAATGTTCCTCCCTCCCTTGCTCCCTATTTGAAGGGCAGAGTGACGGGGGCGGGGGAGCAGCGGGGAGGGTCTTGCATCTGCTAGTTCCCTCCCCAGTTAGATGCAGCAGCTAGGGCTGGGCCAGGAACTGCACCCATGTTTCCCACGTAGGTGCCAGGGGCCCGAGGACTTGGGCCATCTGCTGCGGCTTTCCCAGTCCACTAAGCAGGGAGCTGGATGAGAAGTGGAGCAGTCCGGACTCGAGCCGTTGCTTTGATGTGGACGCTGGTGCTGGCCCTGGGTACTCGACTAGATCCCTCGTTCCCTGTGTTGGTGCAGCCCACTGAGCCCGCATCTCCAGTGGGGAGTGGGGAGTGGGGAGTGGGGAGCGGGTCCCAGTCAGCTGGCTCCAGAGCCCGCATCTCCAGTGGGGAGTGGGAAGTGCGTCCCAGCCAGCGGGGCGCTGGAGCCCACACCTCCATCGGGTAGCAGGGAGCGGGTCCCAGCCAGCCGAGCCCGCACCTCCAGTGGGGAGTGGGGAGTGGGGAGTGGGTCCCAGCCAGCAGGGCGCTGGAGCCTGCTGCAGTCGGTGGTAGAGCCGCCTGGCAGTGCTTCTTGAACGTCTGATGGCAGGGCCCAGCCCCTCGAGCTGCGACCTCAGGATTTTGGGGGCTGGGGCCTGGGGGCCGCGTGTGGAGCCAGCTTCCCAGACGGCTCTGGCCGCACCCTAGGCTCGCTCACGTGAGAGCCTCACCCTCGGAGTGAGTGTGGGGTTGTTGCTGCTGCCGTGTAGGGTCCCCAGAAGGCTGTACTGGTTGGAGCCCCACGTGAGCTTGTTCCAGAAACTAGCCTGGACCAGTCAGCCAGGAAGTCAAAGGTCTCCCAGACTGAGGGGCAGCCCAGATTCCTGACCGGTGGGCGTGGGCACCAGAGCCCAGGAGAGCCGAGGCAGGTGGGAGAGGGACGTTGCGGTGGGCACCTGCTGCTTGAGCAGTGCCCGTTCCGGGTCTTTATCCCCCCCCCCCGGGTCTGGTGACACTCATGCCCCACCCTCCTGGAGGGGTGAATGTGGAGCAGAGCGGCAGAGGCTGGGGACGGTGGGGGGCTCCACTCCCTCCCCGCGGGTGGACTGCTGTGTTTCCTGTGTCTCGAGCGGCCTGGGCTGCTGGCTGTTTCCAGTTCCCTGTCTGTAGCCTGCAGCGGTTCCGCAAGATCTCAGCCGCGTTCCAGGAAAGTCCCTTTGCCCAAGTTGCCTGGCATGGACTTGTGTTGCTTGCAACCAGAGCACCTTACCTGTCAGAGCTGGCTCAGACGACTTTGCAAGGAGGGAATGAGGGCAGGGCCCTGAGGGCTGGGAGAGGCCCTTCTCCTCCCCAGCTGAGAGAACCCTGCTAGGGTGGGCGAGGGAGACGTGGGCAGAGCAGCAGGGCCGCCTCCGCGGGGCGGTCCAGGTCGAGGAGCGTGAGGCCCAGGCCCTCCCTGGCTTTGGATGCGGCGAGGTCAGCTCTGGACTGCTTGGGTTCACCCGTGATTTCTGTATTTACGTCTTGCTTTTTAGGACTTTCTCCGTGAGGTTCCTTTTAGCTGTTTGATTTTCTGTTAGGAGAGGGTGATGGGGGCTGGGTTCTCGTTGGGGAGGGGAACGCGAGCCCCAGTCCTGAGCAGCCCTCGCTGGGGTGAGAGGCGGAGAGAAGGCGGAAGGCGGGGTTCAGCTGGCCGGGGGCCAGGGAGGACGGCTCCTGTGGTGCTGTGCTGCCTGAGGGGAGGGGCTGGCAGACCGGAGCGCTGCTGACACAGTGGGACTGGTTGGGGAGGACGCTGGCCGGCTGTGCGTGGACTCTGAGGCAGGGGCGTTCACTGACGGAACACCTGGGGAGTGGCCGTGGAGTGGCCGTGGTCGGTCTCTGCAGTTCTGTTAAACTCACTCTGCAGCGGCGCATGAGCAGGAGGTTGACGGGGGCAGAGACCCAGCCCCTCCCGTGCGGGCCTTCGTTCTGCACTCTGCACGTGGCCCCATCAGAGCCCGGGAGGGGGCCAGACCTCCTCACCCAGCCTTGTGTCTGGAGTCCCTGCTGGGCTGGCTCGTCTCCTCTCCTGCATGACGCCGCCTTGTGCACGTGCACCTGCCCCTGCCGCATCCATCATCATCCTTAAAATCCAGGCCAGGGCCGCAGGAATCCACGGACCCACGAAGTGGCTGTACCGGTGGGTTCTGCGTGGAGGTCGTGCAGCTGCCACAGGAAGCCCTCAGGGGGCTGGAGGCAGAGGACCCAGCTGGGCGAGCAGCCCAGGGAGTGCCGGGGGTGAGAGGCACCGCAGCCCGACTCGAGTGCTCGGAATCAGGGGACGTGGAAAAGACACACGTAATTGCTCTTCTCGTTATAAACCGGTTGGACCCAGTCTTCGGGAGAACAGCCTGGGGATACATAACGAGTTTCTAAATAATTTATATCCGTGTGTTTGATAATCACACCTTGGAGACGCTGTGCCAAGGTCTCCCCATGACAGATCGCAGCGCAGGTGCACGCGCAAGGCTGGGTCCTGGTTGCCGCCCCGTTGCACACCTGCGCGCTGGCCTTCCTGCTGCAGCGGCTTCATCCTCATGGGCAGGCTGGCCTTGCTCGCAGAGCCCCGGAGCCCACCCCCTGCGCCCCACCCCCCGTCCCACCCCAGCGCTGGTCAGAAGCCACCTGTGTGCTCTGATGGACTCATCTGAGCACAGAAGTCAGATGGGGCTTTCCAGAATATGACGCACCAGATGGGCCCAGCGCTGTGGTCTAGCGGGTAAAGCCTCCACCTGCAAGGCCGGCATCCCTGTGGGTGCTGGTTCGAGTCCCAGCTCCTGACCCAGCTCCTTGCTGATGGCCTGGGAAAGCAATAGAAGCAAGTGCTTGGGCCCCTGCACCCACGTGGGAGACCCGGAGGAAGCTCCTGGCTCCTGGGTTTGGATCAGCCCAGCTCTGGCCATTGTGGGCATTTGGGGAGTGAACTGGCAAATGGAGGACTTCTCTCTCTGTCTCTCCACCTCTCCCTCTCTCTGTCTGCCTTTCAAGTAAATAAATAAAGCTTTAAAAAATACATAACACATACAGAGGTATTTCTAAAAATTTGTGGAGAATTGAATTAAAAGTGTTTTATTTTTAAAAATTGACCTGAGGCCGGCACCGCCGCTCAATAGGCTGATCCTTCACCTTGCAGCGCAGGCACACCGGGTTCTAGTCCCGGTCGAGCGTCAGATTCTGTCCCGGTTGCTCCTCTTCCAGTCCAGCCCTCTGCTGTGGCCCGGGAGTGCAGTGGAGGATGGCCCAAGTGCTTGGGCCCTGCACCCCATGGGAGACCAGGAGAAGCACCTGGCTCCTGGCTTTGGATCAGCACGGTGCGCCGGCGCAGCGCGCTGGCTGCAGCGGCCGTTGGAGGGTGAACCAACGGCAAAGGAAGACCTTTCTCTCTGTCTCTCTCTCTCACTGTCCACTCTGCCTGTGAAAAGAAAAATTGACCTGAGAGAATGCCCATCTGCTGGTTCACTCCCCAAGTGCCCATAGTGGCCGGGGGTCCAAAGCCAGGGGCCAGGAGCTCCACGCAGGTGTCCCTCCCCTGTGGGTGGCAGGGACCAGCCCCTCAGGGCATCACCACTGCCCCCTTGTGGAGGCTGGAGTCAGACGCTTGAACCCAGGTCGTCCAGGGTTAGAAGTGAGCGTCTGCACTGCTGGGCCCGATGCCTGCCTCAGGTTAGTTTATTTTCACACACGCACACACGCATGAATTTCTTTTTTTTAAAGATTTTATTTATTTATTTGAGCAGTAGAGTCACAGACAGTGAGAGATAGAGACAGAGAGAAAGGTCTTCCTTCTGTTGGTTCACTTCCTAAATGGCCGCTACGGCTGGCGCTGTGCCGATCCGAAGCCAGGAGCCAGGTGCTTCTCCTGGTCTCCCATGGGGTGCAAGGCCCAAGCACTTGGGCCATCCTCCACTGCACTCCCGGGCACAGCAGAGGGCTGGCCTGGAAGAGGGGCAACCGGGACAGAATCCGGCGCCCCGTCCGGGACTAGAACCCGGTGTGCCGGTGCCGCAATGCGGAGGATTAGCCTGTTGAGCCACGGCGCCGGCCGACTTTGTCTGCTTTTCCTCCCTGTGCTCAGGGGCGCAGGGCTCCCCACTCCTGCCTCAGGGCCTCTGCACCTGCTGCTCCTGCTCTCGGGCATTCCCTCCCCGGTGACTCACCCCCTTGGTTGCCTCCGGTCTCCGTTCAGACATTGTCTCATCCACGGAGCCTTCCCTGCACACCTGAAGTCTAAAATGGGAAGCCCCAGTGCCTCCCACTCTCCACACTGCCCTCCTGCCGTCCCAGCCCGACGCCCCAGAAGAGAGCTGCTCACGTCTGCAGATCCTTGGCCTCCTCCCAGTCAGCTCGTGTCAGACGCAGTCTCAGCACGCGGGCTGACCCTCGAGGCTCTAGGACCCCTTCCCTGGCCGTTCCCAGTGCCTCAACCTGCACAGTCCCTGTCGGTGTCAGTGCCTACAGTGTTCTTTTTTTTGGAGGGAGGCTTTTTTTTTTTTTAAGACTTATTTTATTTACTTGAAAGACAGAGTTAGAGAGGAAGGGAGGCGGGGAGGGAGATAGAGAGAGAGAGATCTTCTATCCACTGGTTTACTCCCCAAATGACTGCAACAGCCAGAGCTGGGTAAGAGTGAAGACCGGAGCTTCATCTGGGTCTCCTGCATGGGGGCAGGGCCCAAACACTTGGGGCATCTGCTGCTGCTTTCCCAGGAGCATCAGCAGGAAGCTGGATCGGAAGTGGAGCAGCCGAGACTCGAACTGGTGCCCATATGGAATGGTGGCACTGCAGGCGGTAGCTTTACCTGTTAAGCTACACACCGACCCCTCTTCTTCCTATTTAGAATGATTTATTTATTTCAAAAGCAGTTAGGGAGAGACATCTCCATCCTCTGGTTCACTCCCCAAATGACTCCAACAACCAGGGCTGGGCCCAGCTGAAGCCATGAGCCTGGAACTCCTTCTGGGTCTCCTGTCCAGGTCCAAGGGCCCAATCACTTGGACCGTCTTCTGCTGCTTTCCCAGGAGAATCAGCAGGGCGCTGGATCAGAAATGGAGCAGCCAAGACTCGAACCAGAGCCACATGGGATGCCGGTGTCACAGACGGTGGCTTCACCCGCTGTGCGGCAGCACTGGCCCATCCGTGTTCGTTTGTTCTTCTTCTTCTTCTTTTTTTTAAGATTTATTTATTTGAAAGGATTATAGAGAGAGGCAGAGAGAGAGACAGAGAGAGGTTTTCTGTCTGCTGGTTTGCTCCTCAAATGGCTGCAATGGCTGGAGCCGTGCCGACCTGAAGCCAGGAGCCAGGAGCTTCTTCCAGTTCTCCCAAGTCCGTCTGCGTTCTTGAGAATAGTAACCTCCAAGTTTCCCCTGAGCCAAAGCGCACACTGCTCCGCTGTGTGTTAGGAAGCACGAGCATACGCCGAGGCAGGGCAGACAGCGAGCAGACCCTCGGGTGGCGCAGTGGCTCCCAGCGGGGACCAGCAGACCTCCCGCATCCGGAAAGCAGCTGTGGACTGCGCCTGTGCAGTGAGCCTCTGCCGTGGGCCGTGGACCCGCTCACGGGCAGTCCAGGCTGCTGCCTGCCGCGAGGGGACAGCGCTGAGCAGAGACCAGTGTCGGGTGCAGACAGGAACAGGCTCTCTTCAGCCCTGAGGGAATAAACATGCATTCACACGTGAGTGTGGGCCGCCCCACGCTGAGAAATGCCCATCACACGTGGGCCACAGAGCTGCCCGGGGAAAACAAGCCGGCGCTGTAGACGGAGAGAAACGGAGAGCCGGCCGTCCGAGTGCGCAGTGGGAAGGGGGCTCTTTCTGTGCAGCCGAGCTGGGGTCTGGGCATGGCCTTACCCCTGAGGGTCCTGCAGAGCCTGCGGTGATGACAAGAGGTCGGCCCAGGTGGGCTGCCCAGCGCTGCGGCGTGGCCAGCGTGAGGATGTGGACCTGGCAGCGGTGGTCAGTTTGAACTGGGATGTCCTCACGTGGCTGCTGCCTACGCACTGAGCAGCGCGGATCTGTGGGGAGGTGGTCTGTGCGACAGGGAGCCTGGGTAGGTGACAGCCAGAGTGAGGGCGTGGTCGTGAAATGCACCTGCGGGGGGTGGGGGCGATCTCCGTCCAGGTAACACAAAACTGCTTTGGGCCTCAGCTCAGTGGATTCTCACCGCTGGGTAGCAGTGCCGAGGAAGCGACCATAGCTGCACGCGTGGGCAAGGGTGAGTGCATCCTAGACACGCGGACTGTGTGAAAAAGCCGAGGCCACAGATGGCGCGAAGCCACCTTCAAAGCTGTAACAGCAGCAGGCAGAATGGAACAGCACAGTTGAGGGCGGATCCTGAACTCAGCACAGGAACCCAGGCGGTGCTGCCTTTGGGGGCACAGGAGCCTCCATGAGCGACCGCTAACGCGTGGCCGCGGCACTGGCAAGGTTGCTGTCGACTGGGAGTTTCCCATGGCAAGAACAGTGACCACGGTAGCTTCGCTCCGGCTCGTGCTGGACCCGGTTCCCGAGCGCCCACAAGCGGGGGGTTTGCGGTGTTGCCCTGCTCGGGTACCTTCGATTGGAGACCGTTGCCGCTTACTGAGCTCCAGGACACGGGGCTGAAACGCTGTGGTCCGAGTTTTCCTTTCCCTCCGTCCAGGGACGGGGTGAATGCCACCAGGACGCAGCCGAGAGAATTTAGCCTGAAAGTGGAAACCTGGAAACCGCAGTGAGATAGGGTCACGCGCCGGTGGTTAGCGTCAGGTGTCTGTGAACGGAGAAATGCTGGCGATGCCCGCAGGCGTTAGGCAGCTTCTAGGGGTGGTTCACCCCAAATGGGAATAACGCGGGAATGAGGCGGCAGGTGCGGGTTGGCTCCGAGCGGCGCTGTGCCGCCCACGCCTGTTTCGCAGGGCTGGTGGCTAGCTGCTGGGTCTGCTGTTAGATCACAAGTGGAGTTTCCCCGTGTGACGTGTGCACCTTTGAGCTTTTGTTCCTTGTTGTTCCATGCTCATTCTCTCCTGTGTTACTGACATGGGTTTATCTTTTCTCCCTTCAGAGAGTTTTGAGGTGACATTCACCAAAGAAGGTGATAAAGGGTTCTTTGTACCCCCTTCCCGAATATTAACCCACTAACGCTCATGAAATGGGGAATCAGCCCTACCCGAGAGCGGCGTGCTCTGGCCCTGTCCCTCTCCTACTCTGTTTCTGTTTTAAATGCGTTGATGGAGATCGTATGTAACGAGACCCTCGGTTAGAAATATCCGGGCATCAGACATCCATTTGAACCTGGGGGGCACTCGTGGTGCCTTGCCGTGAGCTGCGGGCCCGGGCGAGTCCTGGCTGGGTCTGCTGCCCACCGGCCAGCGAGACCCAGAGCCCGCTGTGACGCAGTCCCCTCCCGGCCGGTGTCGCCAGGGCTGCGAGCGGAAGGGAAGCCCGGCGGGTCCGTCCCGCGGCGGCTGTTGGAATGGATGCCTGAGGAGTTGGTATTTCTACCGCTCTCATCGGTGGTCTGTTCGATTCCCTGACTTTAGCCAGGCTCATTGCACAGGAAGACTTGCTGCTTTCGATTTTTCTCTTTGGACAGAATTTCTGTAATTACGGTGCTGATCTCATAGCTCACGCTTCTTCCTCTCAACACCTAACTGTGCCTGTAGCCTCTCTCTGGTCCAGACCCGAAGAGCTGCCTCTCCGGGCGCCGGGGCGGCGCTGGGGTGCTCGGGCCTGGCTGTTTGCTAACGGGACTCCTGGCCCCGAGCTGTCTCAAGTGCTCCTGTGGAATGCCTGCCCATGTCCCCTCTCCCGTATTATTCCTGCATGCATGGATGCAAAGTGAACAAGCTGCTTGGAAAGCCAGACTGCTTTTTTTACTTTTTTTTACTAAAGCCCAGAACTTACCGTGTCCAAGCACAGCGCCCCTGCTTTGTCCGCGGGCCCCCACCCCACCCCTGGCTGCCGAATTGCCCTTTATTTCCTGTGGGGAGGGCTCCGGGAGGGGGGCAGCGCACGGGGCCGCGGGCAGCCACCCTCACCTGTCCGCCCTTGACCCGCAGGTGAGATTTGTGGGTTTAAGATCCACGGGCAGGACGTGCCCTTTGACGCGGTGGTGGTGGACCCGGCCACGGGCGAGGGGCTGATCCGCTCCAAACAGAAGCTGGACTGCGAGCTGCGAAAGGAATACAGCTTCACCCTCCAGGCCTACGACTGCGGCCAGGGGCCCGACGGTGGCCACGCGAAAAAGTCTCACAAGTAAGCGGGGACGCGTGCGTGGATGGCGGGCGGCCTGAGGCGAGAGGCGAAGGCTGTGTTCAGGTCGGCTTGCGAGTGCTCTGGGGGCAGGGAGCGCCTGTGTGTCCTTGCGACGGCTCCTGGCACGGGCCGGGGTTGGAACTGCACCCTCGTACCCCACTAAGGTCTGTGAAGTGGCCAGCGAGGCCCCTCTGCCCGAGGGGATTGTTCAGGTGTCACAACTGTCTTCTGTCCATGCCGAGGGCCTCAGTGGGGAGCCCAGGCGTGGTCTAGCCTGGGAACCACAGAGGCGCAGGCTTCGAGGTCTAGCCTCTGCTCCACTTGCTGGCCTTGGGGCTTGAAGCAAATTTAATTTTGTGTGGTCTCTGTTTCTCCCCCGGCCATCTACTGAGGCAAGAGGGGTGTGTGGGTGGAATGTGTGCTTAACCCGCCGAGAGGGTCACACCGGCTGGTGCTGGGATGTGGAGGCCTGTGGGCAGCAGCCGGGCTGCCCAGTGCCCAGCACTGCCCACCCTGTGGCACGGCGTGACCTGGTTCCCTTTGAGAAGAGGCGCGTTTTGCCAGAGACCTTGTTTGATTCAGAAACGTGCCCTGATCAGCCTCCCCGGAACCTGTGACTTTCTTTATTTGTTGCCTGCTCCGATGGCCTTCACTTTTCTTGATAATCAGGCTGGGGAGGTAGGGGGAGGGGAGAGGGGTTGCCCCTCCCCAGAGTCCCAGTGTGGTGGGGGGAGGGTTCCCCATAACCGGCCGCTTGTGGCCTCTCCCCTGTTCCTTAGAAGGTGGACAGAGTCTCCCGGCCCTGCCTTTGCGTACTGCCCACGCTTCCTTCTCGGGCAGTTACTATTTTGTGGTGTTTGCACGAAAATATCGTCTCGGTCTCTGATTGGAGAGCAGCCAGGTGCCATACGCGGCCTCCCCGGCTGCCTGGCCGCCCCTCCTGTGGCCTGAGAGCAGCCCCGCGCACTGTGTGGTCTCTGCCATCTTCGTGCCGAGTCCACACAGAGGGTGATGGGCTGCAGTTTCTGTCTTCACTGGGGACATCCTGGAACTAGGACTCAGAACGGAGAGGCGCGGTGTCCTTCAGGCACAGAGAGCAGCGGGAACCACGGCCGCTTCCCTCCCTGTCGCAGGGCGGCCGTGCACATCCAGGTGAGCGACGTGAACGAGTTCGCGCCCCTGTTCAAGGAGAAGTCCTACAAGGCCACGGTGGTCGAGGGCAAGCAGCCCGACAGCATCCTGCGTGTGGAGGCCGTGGACGCCGACTGTTCCCCCCAGTTCAGCCAGATCTGCAGCTACGAGATCCTCACCCCAGATGTCCCGTTCACAGTGGACAAGGATGGTGAGAGCAGGGGCGGGGTGGCCCGGTGCACTGAATGCCTGCAGCCACACGGTTTACAGAGTAGAGGCCGTGTCTGCTCAGCATCCAGCGAGGGCCTTCTCACCGTGTCCTGTCCTGGGTGGGGCTCAGATGGCGAGACGGCAGGTGCACCTGCTCAGATCTTCTCTCTCTCTCTCTTTTTAAAGATTGATTTATTTATTTGAAAGAGTTACACAGAGTGGAAGAGATAGAGTGAGAGAGAGGGAGACAGTCTTCTATCTGCTGGTTTACTCCCCAGATGGCCACAATGGCCAGGGCTGAACCAGTCTGAAGCCAGCAGCCAGGAGCTTCTTCCAGGTCTCCCACGTGGGTGCAGGGGCCCAAGCACTTGGGCCATTTTCCACTGCTTTCCCAGGCCATAGCAGAGAGCTGGATCAGAGGAGGAGCAGCCGGGTGTCAAACTGGCACCCATATGGGATGCCCGTGCCGCAGGATTTACCGGATATGCCACAGCGCCGGCCCCAGTTCTCCTCTTCCTGGAGCGCCAGGGATGCCATCTGGGTGTTGCGACACCTGAGCTTTCGGGGGGCACAGAGTCTAGAGGGAGGAGCATAGCCCCAGCCAGAGCCCGTCGGGCCCCCGGGTGTAAGTCCAGGGCTCCCGCGGGCCCCCAGGCTGGACACTGCCCTGGGCGTGTGTGTCACACGGAGGTTGCCCTCTGCCCCTGACTGCTCCCTCTCTGGGACTTGAGAGTCTGGCGTTCCTTTGTGGGGCTGCCTTCCTTCTTCCCACCAGGATCGGGGAGCAGTCCCCACTCAGCATCGTTTTCTTTCTTTTTCCTTTAATTTCTCACCTTTCCGTGCACATCCACCTGCCTTCAGTTGGTCTCGTTCTGTTCTGTCCATCCGGAATCTTGAGCCTCGTCTCGGGGACGGGGTTTTACGCCTCTGGCCTGCCAGGCCGCCTGTGCCCTCAGCAGTGGACGGAGCTGCCTCGAGGCGAGGCGGCGTGTCCGTCGCTCCCTGGCGCACAGCCGTGGCGCTCTGATGGGATCGTGGCCACTGTGACGCCTTGTAGCCTTCTGCACCCCTGCACTCTACAAAGTGTGTTTCTGTTCTCAGGGGGTGGGCCTGCAGAACGTGCGCTCTCGCTCCCTCTCTCTCGCTCCCTCTCTCTCTCACACACACAGTAAATCTTTGAGCAAGAAGCATTTGATACGGCTGGATCCTGTGTTTCTTAGTCGAAGCACTGGAATCTTTTGTGGTTTCTGTTCCCGTGCATCGACTGCTCAATCTGCAAGTCAGCAGAAAGTGAGAAGCAGCCGTACTGCGTGGGCTGCGTGTCCGGCCTCGTCCCCGTGCTCGGCGCCAGCGCAAGCGTCCGGACTCGGGCCCGAGCTGGCTCTGAGTCAGCGCTTGCGGTGCTGAGAGCACCATTCGGTGTCCCAGCAGAGGGCAACCTGGTTGTCACGCCGTTGTCTTCCGCCCCTGTCAGGTTACATCAGGAGCACGGAGCAGCTGAGCGCCGGGAAGGAGCGCCAGTACAAGCTGACGGTCACCGCCTACGACTGCGGCAAGAAGCGGGCCGCGGAGGACGTTGTGGTCAAGGTCAGCGTCAAGCCCGCCTGCACCCCGGGCTGGCAAGGTGAGCGCCGCGGCTGCCCTGGTCCCGGTGCCTGGAGCGCGTGAGGGCCGCAGGCCCCGAGGGTGAGCTGTCCCGCTTGGCTGCAGGCTGGAGCGACAGGCTGGAGTATGAGCCCGGCACAGGCGCCCTGGCCGTCTTCCCGAATCTGCACCTGGAGACGTGCGGCGAGCCGGTCGCCTCGGTGCAGGCCACGGTGGAGCTGGAGACCAGCCACATCGGGAAGGGCTGCGACCGAGACACCTACTCCGAGAAGGCCCTCCACCGGCTCTGTGGTAAGGAGCTGGGCTGCCTCCTCACCACTAGTGTGTGCCTGTGTGTAGACGTGTGTTCATGTGCACACATATGCCTCTCTGCACTTGAGCCATGTGCACATGTGTGCCTGCGTGTGCATGTGAACTTGTGTGTAGACATGCGTGTACATGTGTACCTGCGTGTAGACATGTGTGTCTGCATCGCACATGTGTGCCTGTGTATAGATGTGTCTGTGTCCACGTATGCCTGCGTGTAGACATGTATCTTCGCACATGTGTGCCTGTGTGTAGATGTGATGTGTGTGCCTGCATGTACATGTATACCTGCGTGTAGACACATGTGTCTGCATGTACACATGTACACATGTATCTAGACACATGTCTATGCGCACATGTGTGCCGACGTGCATATATCTCTGTGTGCTTGTATGTGGATGTGTGTGCATATGTATGCCTGTGTGTGCACGTGTGAGCCATGTGCACGTGTGTGCCTGCGTGGCCGTTCCTGGTGCTGACCCCACTCTGCGTCTCTGGGAGGGCGTCGGCAGTTTCCTGGCTCTTGGGCCTCCAGGGTGCTTGGCCCTTGGGCGTCTGACGGACGCGCCGTGGGCAGTGTTTGAGACCCGCTGGTCGGGAGAAAGTGGCACGCGTTGAGTCATCTAAACGGATTCCTTAGGAATCAGTGCAGCGAGTTTCGTGTGAAACGCGCTGTTCGCGCAAGGACTGAAGGAAAACGCCCACAAGCTTCCGCAGACACCAAGCACAGGACTGGAACCAAGGCCGTCCCGTCGGCTGGTCTGGCTGACGGCAGGGCCTCGCGAGGGACAGGGCTGCGGGAAACCCGGCCCACAGGCCGCTCGCTCTCTCGTCAGCTGCGGTGTGTCTGGTGATCCGAGGAAGAGCGAGGGAAGCAGGTTTTCCTTGGCCGTGCTCGGTTGTGGGCAGAGGCCTCGGGGGCCTCGAGCTGCGTGGAACAGCTTGGCCGGGGCGAACCCTGGGACGACCTCTCCTCTGCGGAGAGCACCGCCGGGGACCGGCGCTGGGGTCCTGTGCAGCTGGAAACCGTGTGGCGAATCAGCAAAGCAGAGAACAGCATTGTGCCAGCTTCTTCCTGGGACAGTTCCGGGGCCTGTGTGCCTCGGACTCCGCACGCTCATCCCCGTGCACGTGTGTGTTACAGTCCACAAGCTCATCCCAGTGCACGTGTGTGAGTGTGCACGTGTGGGGCAGTCCAGATGCTCATGCCTGTATGAGTGTGCACGTGTGTGAGTGTGCACCTGTGTGTTACAGTCCACATGCTCTTCCCAGTGCACGTGAGTGCACGTGAGTGTGACAGTCCAGATGCTCATGCCTGTATGAGTGTGCGCGTGTGTGAGTGTGCATGTGTGTGTTACAGTCCACACGCTCATCCCAGTGCACGTGTGTGAGTGTGCACATGAGTGTGGCAGTTCAGACGCTCATGCCTGTATATGTGAGTGTGCACATGTGTGAGTGTGCACACGTGTTACACAGTCCAGACGCTCATCCCTGTGCATGTATTTGAGTGTGCACGTGTGTGAGTGTGCACGTGTGTTACACAGTCCAGACGCTCATTCCATGCACTTGTGTGTGTGCACATTGAGAGATTTCGTACATGCTCAGTTTTAATTTCTCGCTCTCCTGATGTCACTGTTTTTTATGGATTTCGTGAACATTTTCTCAGCAGAAAGTTAAAGTTAGGAAGAAAAGATGGAATCTGGCACTCGAGTGCTGGCTCAGAACTTCGCAGCAGGCCCGGGGCGGTGCCTGTCGACCTTGCTCTCCCGTGGAGCTGAGCCCCAGGGGCACTTAGAAAGGGTGGTGCAGGGTTTGGGCCCAGGCCTGGCTGTGACTGGGTGACCAGGCTGTCAGTCAGATGCCCGGGACCAGGCAGCAGCGCTGCACCGTCCTTGTGCACAACCGGTAACAGAGGACGTGAACTTGGCCAGAGGGAGCAATAGCTGTAAAGTGTTCTTGACCAAAGAATTCGGCTTCTGGGAGTTTACCCTGAGAGTGATCGTGGAGCCTACCCGAGGGCGCCCGTCCCGGCGAGGTCTGTAGAAGAACTCGGGGGACGACCGGAGTGTGGGGGGATGGGTTAGTTGAGTGACAGTGCGTCTGTGCAGGAAGTGGGTGTCAGACATTTAACTTAGGCCCTGGGTGTGTATGGTGTGGGTGTAGAGGATGCTCGTCTTCGTGTGTTCGTAAAGGGAGGAGCGGAAGTATTGCGATCTCCAAGGGGTAGCTCATGTATTTCCGTGAAATGTAGGAAATGCTGCTTTTTTCCCATTCTTGTATCTTCCTTAAAAAGGAAATTATATTTTTTTGGTAATAAAAATGCTTGTTTTTGAAGGAAAGTAATCCAGAACCAGCCAATTTTGTGTCCGGAAGATGCGGGCAGCCCCTGGGGTGGTTTCTGGGCGCCCGTGGCCCTGTGTGCCTCCCGCGCGCCTCACTGAGCCTGACTCTGGTTCCAGGGGCCGCCGCCGGCACCGCCGAGCTGCTTCCGACCCCGAGCAGCAGCCTGAACTGGACCCTCGGCCTCCCCACCGACAACGGCCACGACAGCGAGCAGGTGTTCGAGTTCAACGGCACCCAGGCCGTGCGGGTCCCGGACGGCGTCGTGTCCGTCAACCCCAGGGAGCCCTTCACGGTGTCCGTGTGGATGCGGCACGGGCCCTTCGGCCGCAAGAAGGAGACGATTCTGTGCAGTTCGGACAAAACAGGTGCGCGAGTTGCCGGTGAATGCCGCCATCCTGTGTCACATGGGGTGGTTGCCGGGGACAGGCGCCCTGCCCTCCCCGCCGCCTCCCGCTGGGCCGGCTGCTCTTGCACGCGCCCCGGTTCGTGTCTTGTGCCAAGGGCACTTGGTGCTCCAAGGCCCGCGGCCTTAGCACTTGGCTGAGCATCCGTGTTGCTCCGGAGTTGTCGGTGTGAACCCTGCCTCAGCCCCCCGGGGTGGGTTGTGTGTGCCGACGAAACCGTGTCTTCCAAGTCCATTAAAGGCGCAGCTCCTGCTCCCCCCCCCCCCCCGTGCCCACGTGCCCATGGAAACTGTCTTTGCAGACATGAACCGGCACCATTACTCGCTCTACCTCCACGGGTGCCGGCTGATCTTCCTCCTCCGCCAGGACCCTTCTGGGGAGAAGAAGTACAGCCCTGCGGAGTTCCACTGGAAACTGAGCCAGGTGAGCCTGTGGCTGGCCTGGCGCCGGGAGGGGAGGGGCCGTGTATTGCCGGGGCGGCGTGGTTTCTGTGGCTGGGACGAAGCAAAGTCCGGTGAACTGAAACCCTCGCTCGTTTTGCACGTATGTATTCTGTGCGTGAAATGTGGGTACAAAAAACGGTGTGTTTTGTGTTGAAACACTGTTCACAGTTTGTCAAAATACACACCATGCACTTGAAAGTCAGGATTGAGACCCGTGAGTTTGCTTACTCTTTAGTCACGGCTATGGCTCCCGGCCTGTGACTCAGCAGTTCAAGGGTGACTCAGCAGGTGTGGATTCTGTGTCTTGGTGTGTGGATGCCACGTGTGCCATTTGCTCAGAGCAGCTCATGGTCCTGCCGTCAGCGCGTCACGTCCTTCCTGATGTCATGTGTTTGCAAAGTTAATTTTCCAGCAGTTGCTCTGATAAAAAAATCAAGCATGGAGGGAAGACCTGTGTTGTCCAGGAGGCAGGGTGGGCTGTAAACAGCGCACCTTCTTACCCACAATCCTTATTCCTCGTTTAGGGCCAGGAGGGCAAGAAGAACACCTTCAGCCTTAGCGTGATGTGATTTGGCTCAGGGAGTGAGAGGGTGGAAACTAACGCAACACTGCCTAAAGCAGCCACAAGGCAGACAAGAGTGGAAGCCCCTGGATGGGGAGGGCGAGCGTGTGACCGCACAGGGTGACATCAGGGTCCATCTGGCGGGTTTCACCTTTCCTGGTGTCTTTTTATTTCTATAAATAGTTCCTTCTCAGAGCCTTTTATTGCACTCATTCTCAGAAAACTGAAGAAAAGTCTGGTCAGGGAAAATAGTAACAACGTAGATGGCTTTAGATACAGTTCTGTTACAGTGACCCTAGCCTGTAGTTACATACTTAGTTTCTTCCCATTACATGATTTTTTTTTTTTTTTTTTTTTTGGACAGGCAGAGTTAGAGAGAGACAGAGAGAAAGGTCTTCCTTCCGTTGGTTCACCCCCCAAATGGCCGCCATGGCCGGCATGCGGGTGCAGGGCCCAAACACTTGGGCATCCTCTACTGCCTTCCCAGGCCACAGCAGAGAGCTGGACTGGAAGAGGAGCAACCGGGACAGAATCTGGTGCCCCAACTGGGTCTAGAACCTGGGGTGCCGGCGCTGCAGGCAGAGGATTAGCCTAGTGAGCCGTGGCATTGGCCCCCATTACATGATTTTTTTAAAAATTTGATGATTGTGGCGTAGTGGGTAAAGCGGCTGCCTGTGACACCAGAATCCCACGTGGGTGCTGGCTCAAGTACTGTCACTCCACTTCCAATCCAGCTCCCTGCTGCTGCTCCTGGGGAAGCAGTGCAGATGGCCCATGTGCTCGTGCCCCTCTGACCCCCATGGGAGCCCTGGACGCAGCTCCTGGCTCCTGACTTCAGCCTGGCCCGGCCCTGGCTGTGTGGCCATCTGGGGAGTGGACCAGCAGATGGAAGATCTCTCTATCTCTTCTCCCTCTCCTCCCTGTGCAATTCTGCCTTTAAAAAAACCCTTGATTATGGAAAATTTCAGGCAATCTAAACATAGACTAGTGTAGACTACAGCCCTGAGCACCCTGCACCCGGCTCAGCAGGCGTCAATGCCGGCCCGGTCCTCGTCTGTGACGACGCCTGCCACCAGTGCCGGCTCCGTCCTCGCCTGTGACGACGCCTGCCACCAGTGCCGGCTCCGTCCTCGTCTGTGACGACGCCTGCCACCAGTGCCGGCTCCGTCCTCGTCTGTGACGGCCGCTTAACCTGCGGAAATCCAGCTGGAGCGTCTCATTCCTGTGGACCTGAGTGTTTATTTCATTATTACCTCCGAGAGATCAGCGTAGCCACAGTAACCTTTTTATTTTTTAAAGATTTATTTATTTGGAGCTGGTGCTATGACACAGTGGGTTAAAGCCCCAGCCTGCAGCATCGGCATCCCAAATGGGTGCCAATTTGAGTCCCAGTTGCTCCGCTTCTGATCCGGCTCCCTGCTAATGGCCTGGGAGAGCAGCAGAGGATGGCCCAGATGTTTGGGCCTCTGCACCCATTTGGGAGACCGGGAAGAAGCTCCTGGCTCCTGGCTTCGAATGGGCTCAGCTCTGGCCATTGCTGCCATTTAGGGAGTGAACCAGCGGATGGAAGACCTCTCTATTTGTCTCTACCTTTCTCTGTAATTCTTTCATATAAAACAAATGAATCTTAAGAAAAGATTTACTTACTAACATTTGAAAGGCAGAGATACAGAGAGCGATCGTCCGTCTGCTGGATAGCTCCCCAAGCGGCCACAACTGCTATGGCTGGGCCCGGCCAAACCCAGGAGCCAGGAGCTCCTTCTAGGGCTCCCATGTGGGTGCAGGGGCCCAAGCACCTGAGCCATCCTCCACTGCATTCCCAGGTGCATCAGCAGGGAGGTGGATCAGAAGTGGAGCAGCTGGGACTCAAACTGATGCCTATGTGGGGTTCTGGCACTGCAGGTAGAGGCTCAACCTTCTGTGCCACAGTGCTGGCCCCGCGATAGCTTCATTTACAGGTTAAAAGAAGCCACAGCTCCTGTTACCAGCATTCAGTCATTATTTGCTTTTCAGTTTGGCTCGTTTGCCGCCTGTAAACCAGGAGCCACACGAGGGGTGGCGTGTGCTGATCGCATGGGGGATCCTGGCCAGGGAGGAGCTGTGTGTTCCTCGCTGTTTCCCTCAGCTCTCGTTGAAACACAAAACACGCACAGCGCACCTTATTCTGGGCTGGGGGTTCTCTTTATTGTGGTCGGGGAAGCCAGCAGGCCAGTGCGACCCCTGGCGGGCCGACCTCCCACCCGCTGGCACCAAGCGCCCTGGGACTCGCTGGCGGGATTCCCGCGCTGGTGATCTTAGTCTCTTTCTCTGCAGGAAGACAGGTGCTCCTCCTGGGGACCTGCCCGTGCGGCTGCGCGGCTCTGGGTGACTGACGTTTCGCGCCCCCTTGCATTCGGCAGGTCTGTGACGAGCAGTGGCACCACTACGTCCTCAACGTGGAGTTCCCGAGTGTGACTCTGTACGTGGACGGCGCTGCCCACGAGCCCTTCTCTGTGACCGAGGACTCCCCGCTGCATCCCTCCAAGCTCGACACGCAGCTCGTTGTGGGCGCCTGCTGGCAAGGTAGCGGCATGGGCGGCGTGGGCAGCGTGGGCGGCGTGGGCAGCGTGGGCGGCGTGGGCAGTGTGGGCGGCGTAGGCGGCGTGGGCGGCGTGGCGGCGTGGGCAGTGTGGGCGGCGTGGCGGCGTGGGCAGTGTGGGCAGTGTGGGCGGCGTAGGCGGCGTGGCAGCGTGGGCGGCGCGGGCGGCGTGGGCGGCGTGGGCGGCGTGGCAGTGTGGGCGGCGTGGGCAGTGTGGGCGGCGTGGGCAGCGTGGCAGCGTGGCAGCGTGGGTGGCGTGGGCGGCGTGGCGGCGTAGGCGGTGTGGCAGCGTGGGCGGCGTGGCGGCGTGGGTGGCGCGGGCGGCGTGGCAGCGTGGGCGGCGTGGGCAGTGTGGGCGGCGTAGGCGGCGTGGCAGCGTGGGCGGCGTGGCAGCGTGGGCGGCGTGGCAGCGTGGGCGGCGTGGCGGCGTGGGCGGCGTGGCGGCGTGGCGGCGTGGCAGCGTGGCGGCGTGGCGGCGTGGCGGCGTGGGCGGCGTGGTGGCGTGGCGGCGTGGCGCGGGCGGCGTGGGCGAGCTCCCTGGAGCAGCTGCTGCCGCCCTCCAGGGCAGCTCCGGGTCTGGCACTCAGGAATCGGGGTGTTTGGGGCTGAAGCACAGCATCGCCTGTCCCGGCCCCCAGGAGCGGCCATTGTGTGAGGTCGTCTCAGCCGTCCGGGACGGGGCAAGTGCTTGGACCTTAGTGCTTGCTAAGGTGGAGGAGCGCTGGCCCGGGGGAGGGGCCTTGTGCCCCGTCTCGCTGGATCCTTCTGTTTCTTTCTTTCTTTTGACAGGCAGAGTGGATAGTGAGAGAGAGAGACAGAGAGAAAGGTCTTCCTTTTGCCGTTGGTTCACCCTCCAATGGCCGCCGCAGCCGGTACACCGCGCTGACCTGAAGGCAGGAGCCAGGTGCTTCTCCTGGTCTCCCATGGGGTGCAGGGCCCAAGCACCTGGGCCATCCTCCACTGCACTCCTGGGCCACAGCAGAGGGCTGGCCTGGAAGAGGGGCAACCGGGACAGAATCCAGCGCCCCGTCTCAGACCGGCGCCGCAGGTGGAGGATTAGCCTAGTGAGCCGCGGCGCCGGCCAGTCCTTCTGTTTCAAAGCTGAAAAAACTGAGAGGGAGGGAGCCCCAGGCTGTCCGGGCTTTGAAGCTGAGAAGCAGGTGCTTTGAGTCTTCAGACCCAGCCCGGGCTCGGAGCCCTCTGGTGGTCGGCGGAGGCCTGTGGCCCCGTTCTCAGAATAATTTCTTAACTTCTGTGAAAGGAAACGCACAGGACTTCAGAGGTAACGCCGTGGGAGGACGGTTCCCCGCAGGCTAGGGACAAGCTCTGTGGAACGCTGCGGGGTAGCAGCAGGCGCGGTGCAGCCAGGATTTCCGATAATGAGAGCTTTTCCGATGGGACTTTGTTGTCTGCAACGTCCTGACGTGGTCTGAAAATTCTGGGGTTTCTGCTGGGGACAGTCACAGTTTGGCATTGCTGTGGACACTGCTAATAGGTTTGTAGCCTACATTTGCTTTTTTTTTCTTTTTAAAGATTTATTCATTTGAGAGGTAGAGCCATAGAAAGAGAGAGGGAGAAACAGAGAGAGAGGTCTTCCATCTGCTGGTTCACTCCCCCAGTGACTGCAATGGCCAGAGCCAGGCCAATCCAAAGCCAGGAGCCAGGAGCTTCTCCTGGTCTCCCATGGGGTGCAGGGGCCCAAGCACTTGGGCCATCTTCCACTGCTTTCCCAGCTGCATTAGCAGGGAGCTGGACTGGAAGAGGAGCAGCCGGGACACAAGCAGGTGCCCCATGTGATGCTGGCACCACAGGCGGAGGCTCAGCCCACTACGGCACGGCGCCGGCCCTGACATGTGCTTATTTTATTATTTAAAATGTTGTTGTCGAGAGACCTGCACACCACACGTGTGTATACACACAGGGTAAAGAGGTGAAGAGAGTCCCCATCTGAGTCACTCTCCAGGTGCCGCTAGCGGCTGGGCTGCACCAGGCCAGACCAGGAGCTGAGAACTGGGGGGCGGGGGCAGGGACCCAGCTGCCACCAGGGAGCCGGAGTCGGACCCGGGCCCTTCAGTGTGAGCCGTGGGTGCTCTCGTCGCTGGGCCAAACGCCTGCTTCCCGTGGCCTTCGCGTGTGCCGTGGCAGGGCCAGGCTGTGGGAGGCGGTGCGCCCCAGCCTCCTGAGCGCCGCCTGTGCTGTCCTGCCAGGCCACCGCCGTCACTCGTGGGCCTGTGGGACTGGAGCTGAGAGCCCAGTTCCCAGGACAGATGCGCTCCTCTGAGAAGGTCACGGTTCTCCTGCAGCTTCTTCCAGATGGGAGGGAGGGAGACGATGTTCCCGAGTGGACCCCTCAGCGGCGCCCTCAGTTTAATTTTGGTGACAGTTCACCCACGAGAAACGAACACGAGACCCTGAGATGAGAAGTAGTTACTAGAGACGTGGGGACAGTCTAGTTGATAATAGTTCAGACCCGCTTCCCTGGTGAGCCAGTGACTTCTGAGCGTTGCGAGAGTGACAACATGAGTGCAACCTCAGTGCTCCTTGTCCTTGGGGAGCCTCATCGCTGGGGCCACGTAAGCCACCCCGCCCCAGCCTGCTTCTGTGGCTCCTGCCGGTCTCACGGTATCTCGGCCGCCAAAGAGCAGTTACTTTTCGTCGTGTTTCCCCTTTCTGCTTCAGCCTTTGCCACGGCCTTAGCCAAACAAATCCACACAGACGCTCAGTTAACAGGGACGAGGCGCCCCCCCTCCCGCTTCCAGTGGACAGTGCCCGGGAGAGCTGGGCCGTGGGTCCTGGCGTCCATCACGGTGTGCTGTGGACACGGCTTGGAAGGTGGGGGCGGCAGGTGCACCTGCAGGATGCTACCCTGTGCTTTTGCTGGTGCTGGGCAAAGGGCAGGGAGCCCTTCCCCTCCATGTGACCCTGGAAGTGGACCCCGGACCCACCCTGGAGGAGTGAGTTCCGTGGCCTCTGGGTCTGCATGTTGAGGACAGGTAGAGGTGCCTTGTCTGTCACGCAGAGGTTAACGTCCAGACAGGCAAGCTTGCCTTGAGCTCCCATGAGGTAGGGAGTTGTTTTTTTGTTTTGTTTTTTTTAAGGTTTTCGCATTTACTTAGAGAAATACACAGGAAAGCGAGGGCTTTGTTTAAGGGAGAAAGCAGTGTAGACGCACATGCCGGGTCCAGACCGGGCAGAAGCCCGTGTGCCCTGAGGCACAGGACAACAAGGGCGGGGCCCAGCTCGAGCCACGCCTTTTCTCCCCACTTCCAAGGGGAGCGGTTATGGTGAGATTGGGCAGGGCAGGAGGTCGCGGAGGGGGCAGGGCGAAGGCGTGGTCTCCGGCTCCTGAGTCTCACTGGTCCAGTCCGATCCCCCTGCCCTCCCCTCAAGGATTCCAGACCTCAGTCTCACAGCGATGCTGATGGGCCTCGTCCTGTCTCCCAGCTGCTGCCTGCTGGCCGGGGCGCAGCCCGGCCTGTCTGAGGCCTGGACGTCTCTCCTAGCTCCTCTAAAGAGTTCGCTCTTTGAGCTGGAGTCGTCTCAGTCGCCGCCAGTGGCCACAGCCCCTGCTTGGTCAGTGATCCTCGAAGTCGCTGAGTTCTGAGAGTACAAGTTTATCAGTGAGCACGAGCAAAACTGGAACAAACCAGTTGCAAGTGGAGCGCCCTTAAGACGGACGGGACAGAGTTCATAGACTCCCAGATCGTGGGGGCAACAGGCTGGCCTTCTGCAGATCATGGCACCGTGGGGCCTAAGCGTAGAGGATTCTCCTAGGACCCACGGGGGAGTCCTGTCAGTACAGCTCCCGAGATCAGAAGAGGCAGGTGGGGCTCGCCTGCCCTAAGGTGCAGCAGCCTCCAGGTGACAGAGCAGGAGCTTTGCTTGTCTTAGAAAGCGGGGCTTTGATGTGTGTCCCATACCCGGGCCCGGGGCCCTCCGTGTGCTCCCCCGCGTCCGAGGCGGAACGATGCCTGCCTGGCGCCCGGCCGTGGGGTGCGGCCTTCCTGGAGTGTCCTGCACAGCAGCCCGTTGGCGGTCGGTGGACTCCATGTGTGCTCTTGCCTTGAGTGTGACCTGTGATCTGGCCAGGAGGGGGCGGGAAGCAGTGCAGGGGGTGGCGTCTGGGACACGGTGACCAAGCCCCAGCTTATGTCTGTAGCGGCGGCAGCGGTGGCGGGGGGCCTCTCTCCGCCTCCCGTCCGGCAGTGGTGGTGGGGGCCTCTCTCCGCCTCCTGTCCGGCAGTGGTGGTGGGGGCCTCTCTCCGCCTCCCGTCCGGCAGTGGTGGTGGGGGCCTCTCTCCGCCTCCTGTCCGGCAGCGGTGGCGGGGGGCTTCTCTTCATCTCCCATCCGGCAGCGGTGGTGGGGGCCTCTCTCCGCCTCCCGTCCGGCAGTGGTGGCGGGGGGCTTCTCTTCATCTCCCGTCCGGCAGCGGTGTGGGGGGGCCTCTCTCCGCCTCCTGTCCGGCCGCCCGGTCCTGTTTGCAGCCCTAACGGCCCGGCCACCCTCTGTCTGTCTCGCTTCTCCACAGAGTATTCAGGAGTTGAAAATGACACCGACACTGAGCCCGTGGCTTTGGCCTCTTCAGGTTGCTGGATTTTTGTTCCCTACAGCTCATCACCATGTTCCATTCCAAGATAGACGTGACTCATCCCACATGTCGCATGAAACGCACGGTCGCTCACGGCGAGGCCCCTTCGGGCTGTGTCCCTGCATCGCACTCCCCATCGCTCCGTGGGGTTTGCCTCTGCTGCCTCCCCAGCCCGGCCCCAGTGAGGGCAGGTGACTCACCGTGCCACGTGCTCATGGGTCCTGCCTGGTCCCACCGCACACGGTCCCTTGCCTCTGTCTTGTGTGGTTGAACCGCAGGGACAGGGGAAGACCCGTTTCCGGATGCCGTGTCCTGATTGAAGCGGGGTTCTGTCTCATCTGTGTCTGCGTCTCGTTTTCCCATCATACCTCCAGGGGAGGCAGGGGCGCCTCGATGGAGGGACGGCGCTCGGCGTCACCGCCTGCCCAGCCACCCCCATGCGAGTGTCCCCAGGGCGTGTCCTTGGGGGGATGCGGCAGTGCTGGCAGGGTTGGGGGCACTGGCAAGGCCGGCTGCACCGGGGCATGGCTGGGCACGTGAGCACTCTGCTGGCGCCGCTGGCTCCCAGTCGGGGACCCCAGCCCCTCATTTCTGCAGGCCACATGCATGATCATCCATGACTCACCGTGCGCATCGCCTCCCATGTAGATCGCAAGGCTAACAGGGTTTGGCGTGAACTAACCTGCATGTCCATCCACCGAGCTGCACCACCAGTAACCGTGCCCGGAGACGCCACCCGGCGCTCGCTCACGCCCCCTTTTCTCCCCTGCTCCACAGGGGGTGACCTGCGCATGACTCAGTTTTTCCGAGGAAACCTGGCCGGCCTAACAGTCCGTTCCGGGAAGCTCGCGGACAAGAAGGTGATCGACTGCCTGTACACCTGCAAAGAGGGGCTGGAGCTGCAGCTCCCCGAAGACAGTGGCCGCGGCGTGCAGGTAGCGCTGGGCATTGCGGGGCTGCTGGGCTGCGGGAGGGGACGGCCAGGGCCGTGTCTACACTGTGCATGCCACCGCTGGCACCGGGTGAGCTCTGCCTCCGCGGGACAGGAGGATTCATCCCAGGCCGAGCAGATCCATCCCAGGCCCGTCCCCTTTGCCGGGGCCATCGGGTGTCAGCTCCTTGCACCTAGAACCCGTTCTCCTCTCTCTCCATCGGTGGTGACTTCAGATCCAAGCAAACCCTGGCCAGTCCGTGCTGACCGTGGCAGGGGACGACGTCGGGGAGCTGGAGAAGGCCCTGCAGCACGTGTCCTACGTGAACTCGCGGCAGTTCCCCACGCCCGGCGTCCGGAGGCTCACCATCACCAGCTCTGTCAAGTAGGTCTCCCGTGGTGCTGCGTAGGAGGCGGCAGCGCGGGTGTGGGTCTTGGAGACAACCCAGCAGCCCCCCTCCCGCAGAGGAAGGGCGTGAACGAGAGGCGCCGGTGTGTGCCCGCCATGCTGGGGGCTGCCGCCCGTGCCATGCTGTGTGTGTGGACGCCGCCTCTGCGGCTGGTGTGTGTGGGCTCCCGGAACCCGTCACCCTTCTTTTCCCGCCGGCAGGTGCTTTAACGAGGCCGCGTGCATCTCCCTGCCCCCCGTGGACGGCTACGTGATGGTCCTGCAGCCCGAGGAGCCCAAGATCAGCCTGAGCGGCATCCACCACTTTGCCCGCGCGGCTTCGGAGTTTGAAAGCGCGGAAGGTGTCTCCCTCTTCCCCGAGCTCCGGATCGTCAGCACCATCACGCGGGAGGTGGAGCCCGAGGGGGACGGGGCCGAGGACCCCACAGGTGAGACCCCCCCACACCCTCCTGCTGCCCCTCACCTACCGGGCACTTTCTGTGTGCGGGCTCTGGGGGTATTTTCTCACTGTATTGTGGTTCCTCGGTCACTTCCAGGATTGATCTGGGGGCTGGGGTCGTTCCCTGTGCAAACCCACCCGGAGAGGGCCCTTTCTTCTTTGTCTGGCTCTCCGAGGTGTGTAGCTCCAGGCGCTGCTCGGCCCCCGAGGCCAGTGGCCCCGCTGTTCTTGGTGGGGGTCCTTAGGGACCCTCAGGTGGTGATCGCGACTCCCTGACGTCCGCCACGGGGCCTTAACGGAGCCGTGGGCCTCACAGCCGCGGTCACTTCCGGTTGGGCCGCTTCTGCAGTTCAAGAGTCCTTGGTGTCGGAGGAGATAGTGCACGACCTGGACACCTGTGAGGTCACGGTGGAGGGGGAGGAGCTGAACCCGGAGCAGGAAAGCCTGGAGGTCGACGTCGCCCGCCTGCAGCAGAAGGGCATCGAAGTGAGCCGCTCCGACCTGGGCGTGGTCTTCACAGGTGAGGGGCTGGGCGGGGCCTCCGCAGGGAGGGCGTTCCCCGGGGTGTGCGCTGGGCCCTGCCCCGGTCCTGGTTGAAGCTGCCAGCAGGCTTCTCGCTTCCTCCCTGCAGGTGTGGACGCCATGGCCAGCTACGAGGAGGTCCTGCACCTCCTGCGCTATCGGAACTGGCACACCAGGTCCTTGCTTGACCGGAAGTTCAAGCTCATCTGCTCGGAGCTGAACGGCCGCTACATGAGCAATGAATTTAAGGTGGAGGTGAGTTCAGCGCCCCCGCGAGAGGAGCCAGCAGCAGGGACACGGGGCTCCGGGGCTCCCAGGGTCTGAGGACACTGCTGTGTAGAGCGTCAGTGGAGGCAGCGGTGCGGGGGGCAGGCCGGGTGGAGCGGCCCCTGGCGTCCTCAGGCCGGAGCTGTTGACCGCCCCCAGCTGCACCTGCGAGAGGGACTGGGAGGTACGGTTCTAGAAGGAGCAGCACCCAGGGACCCTGAGCCGGGCCAGGCCACTGACCCCCGTCCTGGGCCTGGTGAGAGGTGCTGACGCGGGGACCTGGGGCGCCTGGGTCCCCCTTTCCCGAGCAGGCAAGCACCCACACTGTGACCCCGGGGCAGCAGCGTGCTGAGCTCCCCGTGCTGCCCAACCCTGTGCGAGCCACGGGGAGCCGGCTTGAGGGGTGC
Source organism: Sylvilagus bachmani (assembly GCA_015711505.1). NCBI lineage: Eukaryota > Metazoa > Chordata > Mammalia > Lagomorpha > Leporidae > Sylvilagus > Sylvilagus bachmani. The sequence continues at coordinate 5,236,228 of CM027388.1, read as the reverse complement.
AGATGGCTGTGCCTTGTGCTGTCTTGGGGGCTGGGCCTGGGGCCATCCTGTGTCCCCGGCCACCCAGGAAGGACTGGCGGTTGGTTGTCCCCTCCGTGTGGATGGGTTCTCAGGAGATGCAGTGAACAGCGTGGCTAGTGGAGCAGTGTGCTGCGGGCATCTGGCGGGCCCTGGTGCCCGCTGCCTGCTCTGGGTTTGTCCTCTTGGTTCTTGGCGCACACAGCTGCACCGTGTGCCGCCGGCACAGGTCCAGGGAGCACTCGGAGTAGCACTGCTCATGCCCGGTGCTGGCTCCACCCCCTGGTGACCCCCCCTTCCCCCGCTTGCTGCCGCAGGTGAACGTGATCCACACGGCCAGCCCTGTGGAGCACGCCAGCCACATGGCCGCCCAGCCGCAGTTTGTTCACCCCGAGCATCGCTCCTTCGTTGACCTGTCGGGTCACAACCTGGCCAATCCTCACCCATTCGCAGGTAGGGCCGGGGGGAGAGCACTGGGCTGAGCTGCCCGAGGCCAAGGCACGTCGCTGAAGCCCCGTGTCGCCTCTCCCCCCACAGTGGTCCCCAGCACGGCCACCGTGGTGATTGTGGTGTGTGTCAGCTTCCTGGTCTTCATGATCATCCTGGGGGTGTTTCGCATCCGGGCTGCGCATCAGCGGACCATGCGGGACCAGGACGCCGGGAAGGAGAACGAAATGGACTGGGACGACTCCGCCTTGACCATCACCGTGAACCCCATGGAGGTAGGCACAGATGGGGATGCCGGGGCTGAGAGAGACTCCCCTCTGAGAGAGCAGAGGCCCGTGCCATGCGATGCACACAGCGGCTGTGCGAGGCAACGTCCCCATCCTCCGGGTGGGTAAGCTGAGGCTCGGAGGGGTCGTCTTGAAGCTCATCCTGCCTAGCAGATGCAGCCGTGAGCTCAGGCCAGAGCTCCGTGCACCTGAGAACGGAGGCGCCCCCTGCACCGGGACGCGAGGCTCCGTGGGAGGCGGCCGGAGCTCACAGGGACTCCGGGGACGTCCCGGCCCCTCTCACTGGGGCGGATTCCCCTCTGCCCCCAGCTCCTGGAGGCTTGAGTCAGGAGCTGGACTCAAACTGCTGTCTCTTTGCCAGACGTATGAAGACCAGCACAGCAGCGAGGAGGAGGAGGAGGAGGAGGAGGAGGAGGAGGAGAGTGAGGACGGGGAGGAGGAGGACATCACCAGCGCGGAGTCGGAGAGCAGCGAGGAGGAAGGGGGCGGCCCCGGGGATGCCCAGGGCGCCAGCCGGCAGCAGCAACTGGAGTGGGACGACTCCACGCTCAGCTACTGACGCCCGCGGCCACCGGCCGCCCGTGCCGCGGGTCCATGGTGTACAAAGTCATTCCGGCCAGTAGGTCTGCAGACCCCTCCCTTTGCCGATCGCCGCCTGTGCTCGATGTCTAGGACCGTAGGCCCCCACCCGCCCGCCCGCCCGCCGCTGCCTGGACGCTCCCCAGGGAGCGTGGAGCCCGCGCCCAGCAGGGGCCCGGGGACCAGGCTTGTTGACAAAGGGTAGAAATCGCTCGCTCCCACCCGGTAATCATCTGTTTTCTTTTTTTAAAAAAAGTTTTTATTTTTTCCAGACTAGTGCATGTACAAAATGGCAAAACGGGGGTTACTATGTGGGTGATTAACTGACTTTTTAATATTTTGTAAATAAACTGGGATTCTGTGTGTCCTTTGTGCCAGCGTGACCCAGGACTGGAATGTAAAGTGAGTTCAGGACAGAGCCCGCGGGAAGCCAGGCCCCTGCCCAGCTGTGGGGGCCCCCGGGGACCGGGTCGGGGACCTCTGGAGGCTGAAAGCGGCCCACAGGTCTCGCCTTGGGGATTCCACCTGCTTCCGGCTTGGCTACTGGGGGCGGGGCTGAGGGGCCCCGGCCCCTCACTCCCCGGAGGCCAGCAGCCCAGATGCACTTGTGCTCAGCATCGTGGTTTGCACTTAGCCCACGTGCGTCGCCCTGCCGTGCTGGAGAACGGATGCACAGGGGGTGCCAGCCACCGGCCACTCGGTGTGGGACGGGAACAGGCCCAGGGGACCCTGACTCAGAAGACGCCCCGTGGCCTGCAGCAGTGTCATCTGTGGCCGTCTGTGCCCTCCCCTCACCTCCCCAGAGCCCCGTGGGAGGCCCCCGCCCTGGGGGCCAGAACCCATGCCCAGCAGCCGAGAACACACGTGCTTCCCGAGTGCAGGTCACGCCGGCGACAGCTGAGTCCGGGACGGGTCCCCGCTGCCGGGTGCTGCGTGTGGCCGCCTCCCGCGTCCCGCCCCGTAGCTGCTCTGTGTAGGACAGACGCCCGTGCTGTTGCTGTGTGTGGAATAGGTCGGAAAGTGTATCTGCTACAATAAAGCTCCGGCTCTGACTCCAGCCGCAGTGCGGTCCGTTGTCTGTCTTGGCTCTAACCGTGCGTTCCTGTATTTCTTTTGGAGCCCAAAACATAAGAACGTAAAAAGGCCTTTATTTCTGTTATCTGCTTTTACCTCATTTCAAGGTTTCACAGAGTGCTGGTCTCAGCCTACATCAGTGATCATGAATTCACCCTCCCCATACAGTAACATGAAATATTGTAAAAAAAAAAAAAAAAAAAAGAGAGAGAGAGAAGATGGTCTTTTTACCAGGCACACAGAGCACAGACCCGAGCCGGGGGTTGCTGACATGCAAAGCCTGCAGCTCGGATCCAATAAATAACAAATCCATCCGGGCGGCAGAGCCCATGGCCCGGCCAGTGCGTTCCAGCGCTTAGCCATGCAGGCAAGATAGGCGCTCCGTGGTAGCCCCCACTGCCACAGAGCCCCTAACACGGACACAGGGCTGGCACCGGTCTCTGCTTGGCCATGCACCTGCTCTGCCATGTTGGAGGCCCCTGAGAGCCCGGGAGTGTCTCCTGGCAGGTCCTGTGTCGGCCATTCACGGGGCGGGGGGTCCCAGCCTCAGGGCCAGAGTTGGCTTCCAAAGGCTCAGAGTGGCCCACAACCTGCGTTCAAGCTGTCCAGGTTCAGGCCTGTGGGAGGCCTGGGGCTCAGCTTGGACCCTTCCCAGCTGAGCACGGTCAGAGGAGAGATCCCGCCTCCCCCAACAGGCACCTGATGAACCTCGAGAAACGCTGGGGGGCCGGGGGAGTGGGTCCTGTCCCTCCCTTCTCAGAGGCAGCTGACCTGCCGCCACCTGTGGGCCAGCCACGCTCAGCCGTCGGAGGTTCAGTAAGTGGTCGGGCTGTTACTTCCTTATCCGCAACCAATTCCTGCGGCAGAGGGGAGGGGACCCCCGTACCCAGGCATCACTCTAACAGTGAGGGACCCCCCACCCCCACCCCGGCTCCCCAGTGGTCTGCGACTCGGTCAGGGCAGGGTGCACGGGGTGGGCTGCACTGAGGGGCGAGATGTTCTGTGTAGATCATAGGCACCAGGGGACTGCTAGGTCCCCAAGACCCAGGCAGTCGGGCAGGGAGCCCAGCAAGCACCCCCCCCCCTAGGAAGTGCTGGGCCAAGGCCCAGCATCTGGAAGACTTGATGTGACCATCAGCAAGGTGCAGCCCCCCGGCTGTGGCGGGGGCATTGGGGGCATGGCGGATGCGTTTCCGGTTATGGCTGTTGAGTTCCTGAAAGGTGTCACGTCGTGAAATAAATAACCCGTGTAAACAAAGGCAGTGGGGAGGCTCTGCCATGGAGCGCAGCGTGGGCTCCCAGGTGCTGGGCCCGGGACGGACGCACGGAGCGGCCACTACTGCCGGTTGTCTTTGGACACGTTGTGGGCCAGCCAGTTCACTTTGGTCTTCCAGCTCTCCCGCAGGGCTTCGTTAAACTTCACCCGGAAGTGCTTCAGCGCCTCCTCCTCTGTCTTCCCCAGGGCCAGGGAGTCCTGAGGACACAGGCAGGGGGGGGTCTTGTGCCCCCTGGGTCCCTTAAACTGCCCCCCCCATGAGCGCTTCAGGCGGGGAGTTGAGATGGCCGCTTGACACGCGTGGTGGGAAAGTTCCTCTGGTCCCAGTCAGGCCCCTGCACCTCCCCCAGAGACAGACCCCGGGGGAGAGAGCCCTGGCAGGTGTGGGCTGCTCCACCTTCCAAAGATGCAGGAAGGAAAAAGCAGGAGGGAATGGAGTGGCCTGATCCTCAGGGTGAGGCCACATAGGCAGAGCAGGCAGTCCAGCAGGGCCGCTGCCCACAGACCCCCGCTGGCTCCCCGGCCAGCCTGAGCGGCCCCGGGGTCCTGCTGCCCTGTGAGCCTGGGCGAGTCCTCGGTGGCCCCGGCCTCCGCCTGCCCTGGTGCCTACCTTGAGATACTGGATGTCCTTGGGGCAGCTGAGCTCGGGGAGGCCCGCTGCCCGCATGAGGGCAAAGAGGTGCAGGAAGAGCAGCCCGTGGCGCCGCAGGATGGTGTACGCTCTCTCACAGTAGCCCCGGAACCTGCAGCATTGGGGGGAGCACAGAGGGCTTTTGGGGTCCCCCAGCTAAGCCCAGCCTGAAGCCAGTGGGTCAGTCTGCATCTGGCTGCACCTTCCCTCTGACCATCGCCCTTGCCCCGGAAACAGGTGCACAGGCAGCCCTTGTTCCTGGCCCTTGAGCCCCTCGCCCCCCCCCACATCACCCCGTGGAGCACATGGCATCCAAGGGCACTCCCTGCTCAGAACCCAGACATGCTCCCCATCCCCCCACCCAGGCACTGGGGGGGCACTGGGTGGGGCTGAGGCAGCCTCACCTTTCAAACTTCTCACTGTTGTTGGTCTTCCCCTGCTGAATCACGTGGACAAAGTCGTAGGTGAGGATGAAGGGGACTCGCTCACGGTTGATTCCGAACTTGGTCTTGAAATTCCCCAGGAAGTGACCGAAGTCAACATGGAACAGCTGGGGGCGGGGGGGAGGTAAAGGCTGAAATGGCATCAGGAAGGGGAGCAGCTGGACCCAGGAAGGCAGCAGGGCCCGGGGGAGGGAGGAGCCTGCAGCCGTGTGCCTAGCGGATGGGTTGGCAGAAGGCACGTCCACTGCCAGCTGCCCCGGCCACCCCTACCTGTCCACTCTCACGGATCATGATGTTGTCACTGTGCCTGTCGCCGATGCCCAGCACGTATGTGGCCACACAGTAGCCGGCACAGGAGAGGGTGAACTCCTCAATGGCACGGTCCAGGGCCTCCCTGGTTGGGGGGAGGGTTAGGCTGAAAGCCATGTCCACACCATTGTGCAGCTCCTTGTGTGAAGAGCCTTCCCTTTGGACCTGGCCCCTGACTTGCTTTGACCAACAGAACGTGAGGACACTGTTCCAGGCCATAAGACATTTCATGGATTTTGAACACCCCTGAGTGCGCCAAGGCTCACCTACTAACTGAGAGGCCACAGGGACCGAGGCACAGGTGATGGCCAAGGCCAAGGCCCATGCATGTGACCGTGGCCAGCTTAGACCCTCCAGGCTCAGGCAGGCGAATGGAGCACTCTAAGCAAGGCCGGCAGAAGAACCAGCCAGCTGAGCCCAGCCTCAAGTGGCAGATTCACGAGCCAATCGTAAGGGCTGATGTGCTACGGCCCTGAGCGGTGGGGTCAACACAGCCATAGACAACTGATACATATGTAGCAGAGACCCACCCCGCAGTCCTCAGGTCGCTGGGGGCATGTGCTGGGACCTCAGGCCCTCGCTTCCTGTGCGATGCAGGCTCTCTGCCTTTTGCTTCACTGTAGGCATTGTGAAGACACCCACCTCTAGGCCCCCAGCAGAGGCCAGCTCAGGGAAGTGGGCGGAACTGGACATTCAGCTCCAAAACTGTGAGCCACACAGAGCTCTTTTCTTCCTAAGTCCCCCGGCCTCAGGCACTTGGTTACAGTATCAGAAAACCCTGAGGGACCCTGTACCCTGCCCTGCTCAGGACGGGGAGGGCATCCATCATTCCCGGCCTCAAACCTACCCAGGGTTCTTGGACTTGAGCCAGTTGAGCAGAGCGTCCTTGTTGAAGGCAGCCGTGGCTGCCATGTTGCTCTTGTTCAGCTGGATGTTGGCAATGGTGTCCGAGTGGAGAACTACCTCAATCAGGCCTGTGCGGTCCCCCGTGGGGAGACAGCCATAGGGGGTCATCCTGGGCAAATGGAGGCAGGGGGAGAGGTGGGCCGCTTGGTCCCCAGGAGCATGGGGCACCCACAAAGGCTTCCGGGGCCACAGCTGCCCAAGCTCGTGCAGGAAGAAGGCTGTAGGCTTGAGCTCCCGTATACTCAGCAAACCAGCCAGGGGGGCCGCTGCCGGAGTCGGAGCGGGAAGCCAGGGACAGAGGGCAGCGGGGGTTGGGGGGCGCTCCAGCCGGGAGTGGCCTTCTCCCGCCCTCACCTCAAGTCCAGGCCCTCCTGCTTCCACAGGACGTCCATGAGCTGGATCATCTGCAGGGTCAGCATGTCCTGGCGGAGGTCTGCATGGCCGCCGGGCACAAGGAAACGGCACGAGTGTCCGGGGGTGTTCTCAGGACCCCGGGACCCTGCACCCCAGGACCGCGGGGGAGCTGGCCTGGCTCACCGTCCCCATTCTTGAAGATGATGCCCACACTGCCCTCACTGCCCGCCTCCTCGTTGCTGTACACGATCCACAGGGGCTTCATCTTGGAGTCCATGAAGGTGCACTGCTCTACGCTGCCGGGCCAGAGCGCTCCGTCAGCCGGGCCCCTGAGCGGGACCCCCCGGGGCGGGCACGGGGCTGGGGCTCACCAGACTTCGGCCAGCAGAGTGCTGGGGTCGAGCGGGGACTGTAGGTGCGAGAGGGCCTCCAGGTAGGCCTCCTGGCGCATACACAGGTGCATCAGCTCCTTGGTCTGCGGCTTGGTGGTCTTCTGAGAGCTCACCTTGACGAAGTCATTCAGGGCCTTCAGCTTGCTCAGTGCTTCCCCCTGGAGGCAGGGAGAGAGTGAGGGTGGCGGTGGGCCCAGAGATCCCAGCAGGACGCCGAGCCCCGCCCCCGCCGCCCTGGGCCTTACCTGCTTCATCAGCACCTTCATGTGATGGGTGCTGCCCCTGCAGTAGGCCTCCATGATGAGGCCGAAGCGCAAAGCCACGGAGGGCACGTGCATCTCCGAGCTGGAGGGAGGAGGAGGCGCTGAGTGTCGCGGGCAGGGCCGCCCGCCCCTCCCCCGCCCAGCGCTGGCCCGAGTGAGTCCAGCTACCGGAGGTGCCAGAAGAGGAAGTGGCCGATCTTGCGGTTGGCCAGGGCCCGGCCCAGCAAGAACTTGGTCAGCTCGCAGTCCAGGTAGGACTCGTACTTGAGCACCTGCACCAGCTGCAGGAGGTACTGGAAGAGCTCGTCATCCCTGCAGGGGGGAAGGGCCGGCTGCAGGTGGAGGGCAGGCCGCAGGGCAGGCTCAGTGTCTGCCCCCTGCCCGTGGCTGGCAAAGCCACCAACCCGAGGGGCGCCTGGCAGGGACTCACGTCAGCTTCCGCAGGGACTTGATGGCAAAGGAGCCCACGTGGCAGTCGGGGAAGCTGAAGTCCAACAGCTCCAGAGCACTCAGCACGGGCAGCTCGGGCCAGGAGCACAGCAGATGCAGCATCTGTGGGGCCACGGTCAGGGCGGCAGGCGGTGGTGGCCGCCCCCGGCCCGGCCCGGCCCGGCGCCCTCTCCACCCACCTGGGCCACATCCTCATGTTTGTTCCACTTGGTGACCAGCAGCAGCCGGGCCAGCGCCTCCGGGAAGCGCTCCTGGACTTCGTGCCGCATCTTCCACACCAGGTCCTTCTCGTGCTCGTACAGCTCCCCAGACCCCCGGCGCTCCAGGATCTCTCGCAGCTGCAGCTGCTGAGGCGCCCATGGGGGTGAGCTCGGGCGGCCACGCCCACCCCATGCCCCCACCCCCGCACACCCACTACGCTCACCTCCTCCTCCGAGATGGGCGCTCGCTCCCCGTGCCGCCCCAGCTCCAGGATCTGCAAGGAGTGGTCCTGCTCTCAGGGCCCCGGCCCGGACCAGCCCTGGCAGAGCCCTGGGCGGGCATCTGCACCCCGGGTAACTGCCCATTGGTGGGGGCTGCCCCGTGCACCACAGGGCACATAACAGCATCGCCAGCCTCCACCCCCAAGGTGCCAGGAGCACCTCCCCTCCAATCGTGACCACCAAAAATGTCATCAAGACATTGCTCAAGGTGCCCTGGTGGGCAGAATGGTCCCCGATGAGAGCCATGGCTCGGGCACAGGAAGACACCAGAGCCAAGGCAGGCACTGACCGTGCCTGGTGACCAGTCCCCCACCATGTGGTCAACCTCAGCACAGTCCAGGACCATACTCAGCCTCCGGGTGGGGCTCCCGGCTGACCTTCTCCAGGGGTGGGTAGTACACAGGGTGGGGGGCCACCTCGGGCAGGCAGATGACCAGGGCGGCGGCGCTCTCGGTGTTGGGGTTACCGCGCACGGTCCCTGTGGGGTTCAGCAGCTCCCCTTTCTCGTCTGGAAGCAGGGACAGATGGAGTTGCATGGGGGAGGCCTGTCATCGTGGGGACCCCTACCCCTCCAAGGCCTCTGCCCCCGGGCGGGGCCCACCTGGGACAGAGGGCCACATGTAGAGGCAACGCTCCCCGGTCTTGAGCTGGTCCTTGTAGTCGAACAGCATGAGGTTGGCCCAGGCGATGGGGCAGTCCTGAGGGAGGCGGTGGCAGGTCAGGGCCACGCACCTCTACTTGCTCATCTGCGCCATGGGACCAGACTCCGAGCCAAGCTCTCCTGGCCACCCCACATCCCACCGGCGGTCACCAGGCCCCATGGGAGCCCTGCCAGGGGACGGGGAGGCCCCACTGTTTCCTCCGTCCTGTTGGAGGTTCCAGTGATGCAGCCGGCAAGGCCCACGGCCCCCTGCCCCTTTCTGCCCCTGCCTGCATCCCCACTCCCGGCTTCTTGACAAAGACCCACAGCAACCACATGAGCCCCCAGAGCAGGCCCAGCTCAGCTGCAAGATGGCAGGGCCGGGGGTGGGGGCAGGGTGGGGGGGTGGGCCACGCCCTGGGCCTGGTGACCCAGGGCCCTGCGGTCATCCCCGGTTGGCCACAGGCCTTTCCAGACCCCCAAGGACACTGTGTTCCCCCTTCCAGCCCTGTCAGGCCGGGCTCGGGGGCAGGAGCCAGGGCTGGCTGCCAGGCTGGGCCGGCAGGGGGCTGGGGTCCCCCCGAGTCCTCAGAGGCCGGGAGCCTCCCCGGGCAGCGGCCACCCACCGCCTTCTTGGACTTCTTCTTGGTGGAGCGCGCTTTCTTGGCCTTCTCGACCACGGCGTAGAGCGCGAAGCAGAGCCGGGCCATGCGCGGCAGGTCGCAGATGCTGATGTCGAACTCCAGCCGCTGCTTCCACACGGGCTCGGAGCTCACGCTCACCTCTGCGCTGGACACCGTCTTGCACAGCGTCTCGTTGCCATGGAAGAGCCCGGCCTGCACCACCAGCTGGGGGAGGCGCATGTGCAGGTGAGGGGCCCCGCCCAGCCCCCCACCCCCCGTCCCGGGCTCCTCCCTCCCCATGTAAAGACCCCATCTCCTGTCCTGATTTTCACAGGGCTCTGAACCCCACCTCCCCCGTGGAGAAAGGGGGTCCAGCAGAGGGAAGGCTGGGGGAGGGGAGGGCACCCTGGGCTTGCGTGCGTCCCCCTGCCTCCGTTTCCCCTCAGCACTAGGATTCTAAGGTCCCCTCTGGCTGGAACCTCCTGTGGCTCCCTTCTCCCCTGGGAGTCTTCTGGGGGTGGAGCAGGAATTTGCACCCGAACAGGCCCTGGCCTGGTCTCCCCTGCCCATCCGCCTGCCCTGCCTTGCTTGTAAATGACCCCAGGCCCCGTGGCCCAGGTCCCGTCCCAGCAAAGGGACAATGAGCCCCCAGGCTGCTCTGAGGAGGGCAGAGCCAGGGCCAGCAGGCGTGGGAACATGTTTAAGGGTCGAGGCACCTGCAGCTGGGAGCTCCCCCAGCCAGCTGCAGCTGCTCCTCCTCCTGGCCTGGCCCCGCCCCCAACTGCCTCTGAGGCTCTGGGGTCCCTGCGCGGAGCCCAGCCCCGCAGCCTCCACCAAAGCCCAGTACCCAGAACCCAGCCCGCCTGGGGTTTCTGCGAACGGCCACCCCCCTTCCTGTTTTGAAGCAGCAGCTCTGGGTAGTGGCTTTCGTGTGTCCTCCCTCTTCCTCTGCCCCCACCCCCACCCCAGGCCACAGCCACCTTGTTTGTGCAAACAACAGGGCTCCCCGGCCCAGCCCACAGCCCACAGGCCACGGGCCTACCTTCATCCTCTCGTCGGCGTTCACCTTGCTGCCCTGGACCAGCTCCAGGCAGAAGGGCTGCTCCAGGGACCACAGCGACACAGAGGAGGGCTGGGGGTTACAAGGGGCACAGCTCACGCCTCTGGCCGAAGGCAAGGCCCATGGGGGCGTGGGGGAGGGTGAGAGGTCACAGGAGGCAGTGACGCTTGGGGACCTGGCCCCAAGGCTGCCCTGTACCAGAGTCACTGTGCAGGCACCCAGGGCCCCAGCACCCGGGCCCTGCAGAGAAGGGCGCCCTGGGCCGACTGCACAACACGCTGGCTTCTCGATGCACAGCCTCGTCCCCCACAGTGACCCGCGGCCGGGGAGGTGCCCACAGGGAGGCAGGGGTGGGCGCCACCTCACCTTCTTCATGGGAACGGGGGGCGGCTTGGTGCGAGGTTTCTGGACCTGGGGTGCGGGGCTGCTCTGCTCGTCCCGCATGGCCAGGATGGAGGAGGAGTGCACCATGGTCAGGTGCGGGGTGAGCCCGCTGTGCAGGCAGCTGCGGATGTACTGAGGTGGGGGGCACAGTGAGCACCCCATCCCAGCCACGCCCACACGGTCTCCCCCAGGCTGGCCCCTGACTAGCTCAGGCCGTGGTGACACAGTGCGAAGGGGTGTCATGGCTGCTGGGCTGTCCTGCCCCTCCTCCCTCCTGATACGCACCAATGAGGCCACCCCAGAGCTGGGGACCCCAAGGGCCTGGGTTGCCCTGTCCAGGAGGGGCCCAAAGGCCAGCCCCGGTCAGGGCCGTGGGGAGCCCCCTAGCGGAGGGCCCGGCAGGCCTCACCTGGAACTGGCAGAGGGCGTAGCTGCCATACAGGTACTCGTGCCGCCCGTTCACCTGCAGCGTGTAGTCCTCCGGCTGCTCGGCCAGGGGCTGCCGGAACACTGTGGCCTTCTTCCGGAGGGCGCAGGCCATCAGTGCCAGGGGCATGTCCTTGGTGGACACCTGGAAAGTGAAGCTCTCCTGCAGGGGAGGAGAGCGGGCGGCCTTTGGCCTTGAGGCCCCCATGTGGTTCTGGGGCTCCGGGGGCAGCCCCATCCCCTGAGCAGATGCCACATGAGGGCAGAGCCCCAGGTGTCTACCATTGAAGGCACCAGCAGGTGTTTGTTCAACAGAGAATGGCCCACTGACCGACGCCGCCCGTTGAGCTTGCCCTGGTGGCATGCATGGGCGCCTGGCAAAGCCCATGTGAAGCTCTGGAGGGCAGGGCGGCTCGTGATGACCGTGGAGTGTCGCGGGGAGGGCCCCCAGGGCTCACCTCACTGCCCTCGAACTTGACGTTGACCAGCAGGGCCCGGTTGGGGGCGTGCGGGGCGCCGGCCCCCCAGCTGCGCGCCGAGGGCTCCAGCTGCACGGGGAAGCTGTATTGCAGCCAGGCCTCCCAGCCCAGCTGCTGCCTGCGCACGGCCGCCTCCTCGCAGAACTGGCGCATCTTGGTGCGGAAGTCGTTGACCTCTGGGTCGCGCAGGGAGTCGAACTCATGGAGGCCTGAGGAGCGGGAGCGGCGGGGTCAGCGGGGGTCCGCGGACGTCAGCGGGGTCCGCCAGCCGCGCGGGCAGGGTCACTACCTTTGCCGATGAGCAGGCTTATCTGCGAGTTGATGAGCTTCTTCACGCGGTCGCCCTCGCGGGCCACCAGGCGCAGCACGGGCAGGAAGGGCTGCACGTCGCACAGCCGCCGCTGCTCATCCTCCAGCTCCTGCGGCTCGGCCGTCTGGCTGACGCACGTGAACACGTAGGCCTCGGGGTCACTGAGCATGTGGAAGAGCGGCTCGTACTGCGCGCGGTGCCACAGCACCTGCAGGGATGGTGGCCGTCAGCCCCGCCGGGCGTCGCCCTCTCAGAAAGCCAAGGCAGGTCCCCAGAAGCAGCACCCACCAGGGCGCCCGGGCCCTCGTGCATGGAGAGCTGAGGCCAGGCGGTGGGTCCCACAGCCCCCACTCCAGACCACCCTTACGCCACCCGGCAAGAGACAGGCAGACACCGCCGCCAGACAGTGCCCGCACCCCAGCTCTGTCCTGGGGTTCATCACCCTGACCTTTCAGGGGTGGTGACTAATTCAGAAACGTGTCACTCATTGAGGACCAGACAGAGCTCTCCACGGCCATGTGCAGCCACGCCCCCACAAGTGTGGGGCCGGAGGCATCCTGGACCCCTGACGGGGTCGGGGAGGGGCGGCAAGCAGCCCCACCTCTGCTCATCACACGGCTGGTCCTGGTCTGTCCCTGGTCCAGGGACTGCGTGGACCAGCGCGGAGGGGTCCCAGGGGGGTCACTAAATGTGGGAAGTCCTCGCGCTGTGGAGCAGCAGATCCCACTCCAGACCATTTCCATGGAAACAGCCGTCACCAGCACACCAACGAAGCGGTCCCGTGGCACAGGCACACCTACTCACGCACATGCACCTGCAGCAGCTGAGGAGTGAATCACTGTGACAGATAACAGGTGGGCATCAAGTATTTACCAGGGGGTCCCTGATATAAGAAATAGAGGCCGGTGTTGGGGGCAGCAGTTATGGGATGCCCACGGCCCCTAGCAGAGCTCCCAGCTTTGAGTCCCCGCTCCACTTCCACTTCCCGCTTCTTTCCAATGCGCACCCTGGCGGCCACGGCTCATGGCTCAAGCGATTGGGCCCAGTTCACCCACGTGGGAGACCTGGATTGAATTCTGGGCTCCTGGCTTCAGCCTGGCCCAGCCCTGGAAGTCCCAGGCATGTGGGGAGTGAAGCAGCGGATGGAAGACTTCTCTTTGTGTCTCTCTCGCTCTGCCCTTCACATAGATAAAAATAAATACAAAATAAAAAATACGAAGAAACTGAAGCCAAACGGAGGTGCGAGGTGAGATGACAGGAATGACCATGTTTGGGGTCCTGGGGCCGCCTCCGGCTGCGGCACCCCTCACCGCCTTCCTCTGCCTTTGCTTCCTCCTCCAGTGTGTCCTGCCCGTGCCTGTACCCCCAGGTCCAGCTTGCGGGCTCCTGAGATCGAAGCCCTGCCCCGGGAAGCCCCTCACTGTGGAAGTGGCCCCGAGGCTGCAGGTCTGACTCAGCAATCCATCCTGACAGCGGCTGAGTCAAAACCAAACCCCCGGAGCCTCGCCGAGGAGGATGGCGGCCGTGGCAACGACAGCCCTGAAGGCGAAAGATCTGGAAAAGCCTCCAGTGGCCGCGGCTCCTGACACGACGGCCCAATCCGGAACGGCATGCACGCCCAGCCTTGGCAGCAGCCCTGCGAAGCCGCTCTGCTATACTAACTAGTCAGCTAGTTAATCATCCAGTAACCTAGTCAAACCTATGTTAAAGTGAGGGGAAGCTGGAGCCAGCACCTAGGATACAGGAGCACTGGTTCCGGTCCCCACCACTCCACTTCTCATCCACGTCCCTCACGCTGCACCTGGGAAAGCAGCGGAAGACGGCCCAAGTGCTCAGGCTCCTGCCACCCACGTGGGAGACCCGGATGGAGCTCCAGGCTCCTGGTTTCAATCTGACCATTTGGGGAGTGAACCTGTGGATGGCAGTCCCGTCCCTGTCTCTCTCTCTCTCTCTCTCTCTCTCTCTCTCTCTCTCTCTCTCTCTCTCTCTCTCTCTCTGCCTTTCAAATAAAAAATAGATCTTAATTTTTTTTTAAGTAATGAGGAGCTGGCTTCAGAATAGCAAGAGTCCGCTAACCGCAAGGTCTGGACACAGTTTGTGTCTCGCAGAATTTGCGTCTGAGAATCCCAGGCCTAAGAAACCAGCCTGTGTCCGCGCGTCTGTGTCCCTCGGGGCTCCGAGCTCAGAGGCTGTACCTGCTTGATGGTGCTGAGGTTGGCATTGCGGGACACGGGGAAGTTGAGGTAGATGCCGGTGGGCAGCAGGAAGTCCACCGCCACATTCTGATTCTCTTCCTTGGTCCAGAATTCCATGGGGCAGTCAACCCCAGGGGGCATTCTGCTCCGTCACTTCTCGGGGGCCCGCTGTTCTGCAAAGGAGGCGAAGGCAGACAGGAGATGAACACATCGGCTCCTGGACACCCGACACTCTGCCCCTCGGGCCTCAGCCTGCCCCGGGTGGCTGGTGCCCCTCGCCCCAGGCCCTGTATGGGCTGCGATGTGTGTCCTCCCAGGTGGGCAGGGTCTTGGCAGTGCCAATAGACCCACACCAAGTCACTTCCCCCCAGGACACACACGCTGGCCACCTCATCACAGCTGCCAGCAGGCACACCGGGAGATGGCAGGGTCTCTAACCACCCACCCCCGACCTGCCAAAGACCAAGGCTGCAGTTCTCTGAAACCTCTTTTCTCATTTTTTAAAAAGATGTATTTATTCATTTGAAAAGCAGAGTTAGAGGAAGAGACAGAGAGAGAGAGACAGAGAGAGAGAGAGAGAGGTCGGTCTTCCATCTGCTGGTTCACTCCCCAGATGGCTGCAACAGCCGCGGCTGGGCTCCAGCACCTGGGCCATCTTCCCGCGCCTCCGCAGGCACCTCAGCAGGAGCTGGGTCAGAAGTGAAGTGGAGCACCAAGTGGCCTAACAGTGGCTCAGGCACCTAGCAATGTCAGAATGTCGGAATCCCACGGAATCCTGGTCACACCCACCCCTGTGGATAATTCGGCCTCGAAGGCTGCAGGGCTTTGAGTAATCTGCCTGCCTCTGCCCCAGCCCTGGCTGCCACCACCGGGAATGCAGCTGTTTACAGTGTCCGTGCAGGGGCTGGCGCTGGGGCGTGGTAGGCTAAGCCTCCACCTGTGGCTCCAGCATCCCATATGGATGCCAGTTCTAGTCCCAGCTGCTCATTCTTCCAATCCAGCTCTCTGCTATGGCCTGGGAAAGCAGTGGAAGGTGGCCCAAGCATTTGGGCCCCTGCACCTGCGTTGGAGATCCAGAGGAGGCTCCTGGCTCTTGGCTTTGGATCAGCTCAGCTCCGCTGTTCCAGCCATTTGGGGAGTGAAGCAGCAGATGGAAGACCTCTCTCTTTGTCCCTCTCTCTCCCTCTGTCTGTAACTCAGCCTGTCAAATACATAAATAAATAAGTTCTTAAAGATTTATTTATTTATTTGAAAGTCAGAGTTACACAGAGAGAGGAGAGGCAGAGAGAGAGAGAAAGTGAGAGAGAGAGGTCTTCCATCCATTGGTTCACTCCCCAATTGGCCACAATGGCCAAAGCTGTGCCGATCTGAAGTCAGGAGCCAGGAGCTTCTTCCAGGTCTCCCACGCGAGTGCAGGGGCCCAAGGACCTGGGCCATCTTCCACTTCTCTCCCAGGCCAGAGCAGAGAGAGCTGGATTGGAAGTAGAGCAGCCAGGTCTCAAACCAGCGCCCATATGGGATGCCAGGGTGTAAACCCGCTGAGCCACAGCACCAGCCCCTTAAATCTTAAAAAAAAAAAAAGAGCATCCGTACACATTTTCACGCATTCCTTCGGCCACTATGCAGCCACAAACACTTCCTAATACCTCTGCTGCTCTCAGACTTTGCACCTAGTGAGGCCTGGCCTGGCGCTCAGCCTGGCAGTGCTGAGGTTTGCCTGGGTGGACACGCCCATTTGCACGCCCACGTGGGAGTTCCCTTCATGGAGAAACCTCCTATTAGAATTAGCGTTACTACAAACACTGCTGCAACGGGCAGCTGGCCCACACCTCCCACTGTGTATACAATGAATGCTGTCCATGAGAAACACACCGTGAGCCACAGGGCTGTGACAAGACAAAAGGTTCACGGAAATGCATCTTGGGAAAAACCATTCATTTTGCACCTAAAGAAACTTATTCCACTTTCCACGAACCTTTCAAAGTCTCCTTGTATCTTGTTGAACTCAATATATCCCCCAAAATGGTCAGATCAACATTTAATCCATATAGAAAACTTACTAATGAGTTTTTTAAAAGATTTATTCCATTTATTCAAAAGTCAGAGTTACAGAGAGAGAGAGGAGAGAGAGAGAGAGAGATCTTCCATCTGCTGATTCACTCCTCAAATGGCTGCAATGGCCAGGGCTGGGCCAGGTCTGGGCCAGGCTGAAGTCAGGAGCCAGGCCCTTCTTCCCGGTCTCCCACATGGGTACAGGGGCCAAAGGACCCAAGCCATCTTCTGCTGCTTTCCCAGGCACATTAGCAGAGAGCTAGATAGGAAGTGGAGCAGCCAGGACTTGAACTGGTACCCATGTGGGATGCCAGCACTGGAGGTGGTGGCTTAACCCGCTATACCACAGTGCCAGCCCCAAGGTACTCATTTCTGCCAATCGGATGAGTAGAAATGCCTGTAGGCTTTGTGTGTTATCCCGACAGCTGGGAGCGCTATTTGCTGGGTTCTTATTGGTTTGTTATGTTTCTTTATATATTCTAGATTCCATTCCTTTGCCAGTTAAACAAACTGGAAATATCTACTAGTCTGAGTCTTTTTTGCACTGTTTGAGATATCTTTTGGGGGAGCAGGAGTTTTCGATATTGATGTAGTCAACTTTATCAATCTTTTAAGTTTTTTTTTTTAAATACTCCCCTGTCTACCCTAGGTTACTTTCTCCTAGATTTAAAATGAGTTCTGAGAATTGTTGAAAAAGGCAGGGTGCGTGTTATGCTGCAGGTCGCTGCGTGGGGCCTGCACCACACCCCGTGGTTCAAGTCTCAGCTGCTCCGCTTCTGATCTAGCTCCCTGCTACTGCACCTGAGAAGCAGCAAGGTGGGCCCGAGCGCTTGGCCCCTGCAGCCACACGGGAGACCCAGATGGAGTTTCTGGCTCCTGGCTCTGGCCGGGCCCAGCTATTGCAGGTACTGGGGGAGTGCACAGCAGATGGAAGACCTCTCTCTTTCTGTCATTCTGAGTTTCAGATAAATAAATCTTGAAAACATGGCAGAGTCAGGCCTTCCCCTCGGTGGGCGCAGAGGCTGCTGGGAGCAGCAGGAAGCCCCCGGAGCGAGCCAGGCCACCACTGCTGGCCGCCACTTCCCGCTGGTGAAACCACATCCACTTCAGGTTCCCTTCCTGAGCTTGGCCAGGCCAAAGCCTTCCTCGTCCTGGTTTTTTTTTTTTTTCCCCCTTAAGATTTGTTTATTTATTTGAAAGGTGGAGTGACACGGAGAGGGAGAGAGAGGTTTCCAGCTGCTGGCTCACCCCCCCGAGCTGGGAAGCAGAGCAGCCAGGACTCAAACCAGCACGCTGATGTGGGGTGCTGGGAAAAGCCTCCCTATTGATTCAAAACTTAGGGGACAGTCGGGAATCCTGGAGAATCTGTTTACGATGCTAATCATACTTTGGGGGCCGGCGCTGTGGTGCAGCGGGTAAAGCCACTGCTTGCAGTGCCAGCATCCCATATGGGCACCTGTTTGAGTCCCGGCTGCTCCACTTCCGATCCAGCTCTCTGCTGTAGCCTGGGAAAGCAATAGAAGGTGGCCCAAGTACTTCGGCCACTGTACTAGTTCACTCCCTAAATGGCTGCAATGGCCAGGGGCTGGGCCAGGCTGAAGCCAGGAGCCTGGAGCTTCATCCAGTTCTCCTACATGGGTAGCAGAGACTCAAGCACTTGGGCCATCCTCCACTGCCTTCCCAGGCTATTAGCAGGAGCTGGATCAGAAGTGGAGCAGCTGGGACAGGAACCAGCGCCCAGATGGGATGCTGGCATCGCAGGCGGTGGCTCTATCCACTGTGCCACAGCGCTGCCCGTTCCCCATTCTTTCTACTGAAGACTCTGATTGGCTTCATTTTCCGTCTTGGAACTGGCAGCATTTCATTCCACAAAACAGAGCGACTGTCCCTACAAGGCTCTTCCCGGAGTTGCCTGCCTCTACGAGCCAAGCCTGGTCCTGTGGGCTACCTCCACCAGGCCACTCTGGGCTGGACGGTGGCGCCGTCAGGCCCCAGGGGCTTCTCCTGTTCAGGCCAAGCACTGCTGGTACTGCTGGCTGCTCTCCCTACCCCAGTTTTCAGATCCTTTGGCCAGAGTTTGGAACTCTGAACCAACAAGATGCATAAGGTGTAGAGCAGCCGGGACTCAAACAGGAGCCCATACCAGATGTCAGTGTTGCAGGCCATGGCTTCACCCACTACACCACAACGCTGGCCCCCAATATACTGATGTTTTTCAACTTTTTTTTTTTTTTTGACAGGCAGAGTGGATAGTGAGAGAGAGAGACAGAGAGAAAGGTCTTCCTTTGCCGTTGGTTCACCCTCCAATGGCCGCCGCGGTCGGCGCGCTGTGGCCGGCGCACCGCGCTCATCCGATGGCGGGAGCCAGGTGCCAGGTGCTTCTCCTGGTCTCCCATGGGGTGCAGGGCCCAAGGACTTGGGCCATCCTCCACTGCACTCCCGGGCCATAGCAGAGAGCTGGCCTGGAAGAGGGGCAACCGGGACAGAATCTGGCGCCCCAACTGGGACTAGAACCCGGTGTGCTGGCGCCACAAGGCAGAGGATTAGCCTGTTGAGCCACGGCGCCGGCCTATTTTTCAACTTTTAACGTACTCTATAAAATGAACTTGTGCCAGC
>CM027388.1:5090005-5217432 GCA_015711505.1 Sylvilagus bachmani | reverse complement strand
CTAGGCTAATCCTCCGCCTTGCGGCGCCGGCACACCAGGTTCTAGTCCCGGACGGGGCGCCGGATTCTGTTCTGGTTGCCCCTCTTCCAGGCCAGCTCTCTGCTGTGGCCCGGGAGTGCAGTGGAGGATGGCCCAGGTGCTTGGGCCCTGCACCCCATGGGAGACCAGAAGAAGCACCTGGCACCTGGCTTCGGATGAGCGCAGTGCGCTGGCCACAGTGCGCCGGCCGCAGCAGCCATTGGAGGGTGAACCAACGGCAAAGGAAGACCTTTCTCTCTGTCTCTCTCACTATCCACTCTGCCTGTCAAAAATAAATAAATAAATTAAAAATTAAAAAAATGAACTTGTGTCTCCTGCACACACACACACACACACACACACGCACTCACGCACATATCCCCCCATCTTCCCAATATTGCTATGTGATCACTTTTCTTAAATCATTCTTTAGTGCTTACATTATTATGACTATGTAAATATTCAAGGCTGAGCCACAGTGTACTATGATTTGCTTTTTTTTTTTTATAATTTTTTTTTGACAGGCAGACTGGACAGTGAGAGAGAGAGACAGAGAGAAAGGTCTTCCTTTTCCATTGGTTCACCCCTCAATGGTCGCTGCGGCTGGCATGCTGCAGCCAGTGCACTGTGCTGATCCGAAGCCAGGAGCCAGGTGCTTCTCCTGGTCTCCCATGGGGTGCAGGGCCCGAGCACTTGGGCCATCCTCCACTGCACTCCCGGGCCATAGCAGAGAGCTGGCCTGGAAGAGGGGCAACCTGGACAGAATCTGGTGCCCCAACCAGGACTAGAACCTGGTGTGCCAGCACCGCAGGCAGAAGTTTTTAGCCTATTGAGCCGCGGTACTGGCCCTGATTTGCTTTTACTGTTCAACTTTTTGTTTTTCCTGTAGTCGATAGTTGCCTAAGTTTTTATTTCCTTTGTTTTCTGCGTATGAGTCACCATCTCTACTCCAAACTCCCCAAGAGAACCACACAACTCCTCATAATTCAGCAGACGGGGCGCTAATGTATCAACCCCACCCATTTCCTTACAGATGTCCCCCTTCGCTGACTTGCCTGAATCAGACTGGTTGCTCTGTAGACTGCACACCTGTAGTGCTGTTGGATCTTCTCTTCCTTGTTACTATGGGATTCCCTTCACTACTCCCTCAGCCAGTCAGAGCCCTTGGCTGCAATAGAGAAGCTACGGCCAGCACCGAGGCTCACTTGGTAAATCCTCCGCCTGCGGCACCGGCACCCCATATGGGCGCCGGGTTCTAGTCCTGGTTGGGGCGCCGGGTTCTAGTCCTGGTTGCTCTTTTTCCAGTCCAGCTCTCTGCTGTGGCCCAGGAAGACTGTGGAGGATGGCCCAAGTGCTTGGGCCCTGCACCTGCATGGGAGACCAGGAGGAAGCACCTGGCTCCTGGCTTCGGATCAGCGTAGCTCCAGCCGTAGCGGCCATTTGGGGGGTGAACCAACGGAAGGAAGACCTCTCTGTCTCTTATCACTGTCTAACTCTGTTAAATAAATAAAAAATTCTTAAAAAAAGGTAACAAGCAGAGAAGCTGAGTCTCCCTGGGTCAGCAGGGAGGGGACCACACGTCACCTGACATGCTTTGTCAACTGGGAGACATTTCAAAACTCAGCAAGAGTTTGAGGAAGAATTAGCAACTAGTACACTGAAAATAGAGCAAATACAAAGATGAGGGAATTGTTTTTTATTTAAAAAATTTTAATTTTATTTGGAAGGTAAATAAACAGAGAGGCAGGTAGGCAGACAAAAGTCTTCCATATGCTAATTCACTCTCCAAATGCCAGCCTGCAGCCAGGAGCCCAGTACTCAATCTGGGGTTCCCACATGGGTGGCCGGACCCAACTACTTGGCCTGGGTCCTGCGGCTCTCAAAGTTGTACAATAGCAGGGGCCTGGAACCAGAGGCAGAGCCGGGGCTTGAACCCGGGAACTCTGACACGGATGCAGGCATCCTAAGCAGCAGCTCAGCCACTCTGCCAAACCCCACTCCAAGATGAGGTCATTTTTAACTCCAGAAATAACAACTGAACAAGAACAACGATATAATCCTCTACTATGTGGACACCACAATGCAGAAGCAGGTCTGACGACAAAACTGCTACGACCACTGACCCCAGGGGCCAGTCTGTGCCCTGCACCTTCTATGCCAGCGTCTCCACCGCGGCCATGCACAGAGCGTCCCCTTTCCTCCTCGAGTCTCTCAGACGTGGCCTCAGGATCAGACAGTGATGACAATTCCAGACCCACTGTGAGACACGCTCTGGACAGCAGCCTATAGCCTGGGCACTGGGCCGACACCCCCAGGCTCTACAGTCCTACCTGCCTCTTGGCCTCCCGGGGTGCACAGCTGGCCGCTTGTTTGCACCTCTGCACATCCGGTTCTCCCTGCACTTGGGGTGCACGGTGCAGAGGTTGCTAAGGACGTGGCACTGGGTAAGACCAAGAGAATTCCTTCAAGGCTTTTTGTTCTACTTTCTGGAAATTCTTTTTCCCTTCTAATTCTTCTGTTGAGCTTTTCACTTTTGCTATCACGGCTGTGATATCCAAGAGCTGGAAGGCACTCAGCCTGGCGGTCACGATGCCTGCGCTCTGGAGTGGGCGTTAGGTACGTGGTTAAGACGCCACTCGGACACCTGTATCCCACACTGGTTTGGGCCCGGCTCCTCTGCTTCTGACCCAGCTGCCTGCTGATACAGGAGGCCGTGGGTGATGGCTCGGCACGTGGGGCCCTGCTACCCACATGGGAGGCCCCGACAGAGCTCTGTGCTCCTGGCTTCAGCCTGGCCCAGCCCTGGCCGTTGCAAGCATTTGAGGAGTAGTGAACCCACTGACTGAGGCTCTCTTGGTCGTTCTGTCTCTCTCTTTCTGATCCTGCTATTTAAATAAAGTGAAAATAAATAAACAATTTTAAAAATATGCTCACGCCCCATATCGGAGCACCTGAGTACCTGGGTTGGACTCCTAGCTCCCACACCTGACTCCAGCGCCAGCGCCAGCCCAGCCCTGGCCATTATGAGCACCTGGGTCTGTCTTTCACACCTGACGGCCTCATTCTCAGCGGGACCATCGAATTCAAGAGACACGAAACCTGCTCGTGCACAGGAGGTCCCACTGGCTGCTGGGAGGGAACAAAGCATCGAGCTCCTGTCAGAAGCCCAGAGCCACTTTCCCCTCGAGGCCAGTTTCCCCAGAGGGAAGTCCTTCAGGGCTGTGCCTGGAGGCTGAGTTTAGGCCAGGATGCCAAGTTTGGGGAGTCAACCCGGACAGGCCCTGCGGTTCTTTGTAAACATTTTATCTGGGGACAGGAGTTGTGGCACAGTGGGTCAAACTACCACTTGGGACGGTCACATCCCATATTGGAGTCCTGGTGACTCCGTTTCTGCTAACGCACCTGGGAGGTCAGCAGATGGCCCAAGTGCCTGGGCCCCTGCCACTCACGAGGGAGACTTGGATGGGGCTCCAGGCCCCTGGCTTCCGCCTGGCCCGGCCCTGGCTGTTGCAGCCATTTGGGGAGTGAGCCAGCAGGAAGAAGATAATGTCTGTCTCCCTCTCTGCCACTCTGCCTTCCAATTGAATAAGCAAATCCTCAAAATCTTTATTTTGAGTATTTGACAGGTAGGGGTTGGATGGGGGGAGAGCTCCTATGCACGTTTTCACTCCCCAGATGCCTGTAACAGCCAGCACTGGGCCAGGCTGCAGCTGGGAGGGGGGAGTCAGTCCAGGTCCCCCATGTGGGTGCCGGGGACCCAACTACTGGGGCCACCACCACTCCCTCCCAGGGGCTGCATCAGCAGGATGCTGGAGTCAAGAGCTGGAGAGGAACTGGAACCGAGGCGCTCCACACGGGTTGCAGGTGTCCGAACCAGCGTCTTAACCCCGGGCCAGCCGTGCGTCCACCCGCACTGTGGAGTCTGCAAACTTTCCCTTAGTCCTCCTGTTCTCCCTCCCTGGGCCTGAGACCGCAACACCACCTCCAGGAAGTCTGCCATCTTCCGCCAGGTGGGCTGAAGTAGAGTCCGTTGCTCTCACGCAAACTTTCACCCACTCTTCCTGCTCCTGGCCCTCCCGGGAACTCTCCAGAACCCCCCTCGGAAGCCCCTGCAGCCCAGGACCCTCGAAGTTCTCTGCTCAGCTCCCCTCTCCCCTCGCTGCGTGGATGGTCCAAGTGTTTGCTCTCATTGCCCTGCTCCATCCTCTACTCTTCTGCTCTCTTACAGATTTGTTTCCAATTCTTCATTTTCCTTTAAAGATGCATTTGTTCACTTGAAAGGCAGAGCCACAGAGAGGAGAGACAGAGTCACAAGCAGCAAAGACGTCTACAAAGCTCTGGCAGAGTTGGGAGGACGCCTGGTTAAGGTTGGGGAGAGCCTGCGAGGCCCCACCCCGGCCCCTCTCCGCCCCGCAGCGAGGCAGCTGCCCCAGCAGAACCCTCCACCTGCGCAGACAGCACGCAGCCGTGCACCCACAGAGCGTGCAAGGGACGGCGCCAGGACCCCAGAGTGGGCAACGCAGCCAGGGCCCTGCCAGAGTCAGTTTCCCCTCTGTGTCTTTATCTGCGCAGTGACAGAGCAAATTGATCTTCCAGGCCAGCATCCCAGGTGCTGGCCAGAGCACCTGTCACAGGTGCAGGGACTGTCACCCCCCCACACACACCCCAGAATTAACTCACAGAAACCTCCCAGTGGAAAGTGTTTCTTCTCTCCCAGACAGGCCACCCGGGCCTGTAGCAGCCAGATGCTAAAGGCCACGGCTTGTAAGTGGGCGCCGGGCTCCTGGGGCCAAGCAGCAGCACACTTCCCCACCCCCCCTCCCCACCTCCCAGAAGCCCAGGTCTGGCTTGCCTCGCCCGCCCCTCCCTCTGAGTGCAAATTTGGGTCAGTCTCTTCCTCTGGGCACACTCATCCTACATCCAGGTCCTGCTCTGGCTCAGTCTGCAGGGCGGGTCTGGTGGGAATTCTTAGCCTCTCCACGAAGCACCTCCGCCCCTCCCCCCAACACCTGGCCCCTTCCCTCAACCTACCTCTCTGGGACGGTGCAAGGAAGACCCCCAGCAAAGGCCCCTCTGCCTGGCGGGTGAGGGGAGCGCCACGGCCAGTGAGGCTCATCCCGCCCTCATCCGCCTCTGAGCTCCTTATCTGTGGAAAGAAAAGGAAAGAAAACCGTTTGACAATGAGGAGTCTGAAACCTCTGGATGGGCCCTCCACCAGGGCATCGATGCCACCTGCAGCTCCTTTCTGGGGGAGGGGGGGGACTGAAGCCAATCCCAGGAGCCCCTGCAGCGCCTGAGCAGCAATGCACCTATGGAGGGCTCAGTCCCCTTCTGGAGCTGTTCGTTGATTTTGAAAGCAAACTAGATGCTCTGCAGGTTCTCGAACTTGACTCTTGATTCCCCAACCAGACCTGTTTCAAGGCCCAGGTGGAGAGGTAAATTCCTTGCCGTAGGTTGCAGGGGAGGGGAGGGGCTGCCTCCTCCCTGTGCCTCTGGTGGCTCCTGGAACTGAGCAGACCCCACAGAGAGCACCAGCGGGGGGACCCTCCCTTCTCCCAGCCCCAGGCAAGGCTACCTGGAGGGGGCACTCAATCTGGAACCCACTAGGTGGGCTGGGGAGGGAAACAGCGGAGCGGTGGGGCACTGGAAGAGGTGTGCATTCCAGGAACCCATCTCCCAGGGACTCAGCTGGCGTCCACCTGGCTGCCGGCCCAAACCCTGGAAGGAGGCAAGAGCCGCAGGAGCCCAGGGCTGCAGGGGTGGGGGGGAGGGGAGTAGTCTATTCTCAGCAGCCAGGGGTCTTCAGAGGGCAAAGACAGTCACTCCCACTGCTGGCCACACTGCTGGCGCTGAGGTCACTATCAGCAGTCAAAGGAGACAGGACCGCAGGGAAAGCGCTCTCAGAACAGGAGAGACAAAGCAAGAGGCACAGCAGCCCAGAGAGGAGGGGCCCACGGGGAACCCGCCCGCAGAAATTCAGGTCAGGAGCCAGGGAGCCAGGACGGGCTCCCCAGGGGCGCCCAGGAGCAGGTGCCTGCTCGGCAGGAAGCTGACAGGGCCTCCGGGTTCAAGGGCAAGACCGAGGGTGCCCCAGCGAGGGCGGCTGCCCAGACACCCAGCGTCCCGCCCCTGCTGCACGCACAAAAGGATGCGCTCAGGTGGGGCAGGAGGCGACGTCGCGCGGCCGGTACCCGGGAATCACAGCGCCCCCGCCGCCCCCAGCCCCACGCCCTACACCCCCGACCGCCTAGATCGACCCTGCCCACCCCGTCCTGGTGGACAAAGCCCGGCGCGGGACGGGACGTCCCGGGGGAGGCGGGGGGACGGACACTGGGACCCCGCAGACGCCCGCACAGGTGGGCTCCGTACCGGGTGCCGGGGGCGGGGCGCGGTCTCCCTGGAGACTGTTGCCCAGGGGACAAGGCAGGCGGTTCTCGGAGTGACAGGAGGGCGCGGGCCTGCGGGCGGCGGCGCGGAGCCCACCCGGGCCCGAGGGCAGGAGCGCCGGAGTGCGGGCGACCCGGGCATCCGCGCAGGGGCGCGGCCCGGGGCGGGGCCGGGACGCCGAGCGGCGCGGGTGGGCCCGGGGGGC
Source organism: Sylvilagus bachmani (assembly GCA_015711505.1). Classification (NCBI taxonomy): domain Eukaryota; kingdom Metazoa; phylum Chordata; class Mammalia; order Lagomorpha; family Leporidae; genus Sylvilagus; species Sylvilagus bachmani. The sequence continues at coordinate 5,210,822 of CM027388.1, read as the reverse complement.
GGGGCGCCGTCCGGGGGCGGGGCGTCCCGGGGCCGGGGCGGGGTCGGGAGGAGGGATGAAGAGGACCGGCCGCGCGGCGCGGGCACCATCGGCAAATTCTCGCACGCTCGGCCAGGCGAAGCGCCAGAGCGCTAACGGCCGCAGGGCGCGTTGGAGACACGGCACCTGCTCCGCGACCCCCGCGGCCGCCGGGCGCACGCAGGCCTCCACCCGGGCCTCCTCCCACCGCCGGCCGGTGGTCGGTGCTGTCTGCACTGTGAGCGAGCGCTGACCGTCCGCGCAGCCGGAAGGGACCCGGAGCTGGGCGCAGGTCGCTCCTCAACCTGTGGGTCTTCCCAACCGAGGCTCCTCTTACAGTCGGACTTGGAAAATAACTGGGTTTCCCAGGACCGTCAGGAGCGCGTCCGTGGCTGACCGCGAGCTGCGTGCGCGCGGCGCGGTCCGCAGCATGACGCGGTGGTCCCTACCGCACACTGGCGTGGGGACTCCGTTTTTCTGCAGCCTTCCATGCTGCGGGTCGGGCGTTGTTCTCCCTGGGGTCCTCAACGAGGAGCCGGTGCTCCGGTCCCGCACGCGCCCTCTGCAGACCCACGCGCCGGGCCAGTCTCCAGCTCGCGCCGTTAGCACGTGGGCCGGTTTAGGCTGGCACGGAGCCCGGGCCCTTTGGGCTCTGCTAGGACCCATGTCGCCTCAGGACGTTCTTTGGGGCCCGCGGCCAGAGGGGGCTGGGGATGTGAGGACCAGTCAGTGTGTCCCTAGGATGGAGGAGCCTCTTGGATAAGATCCACTCTCTTGGATAAGCAGAAGAGGCTAAAAGTTCCAGCCCTCTCGGCTAACCTGCCCCTCTCCTCCCCAACCATGCCAGGTCCTGCCATGGCCCCCAGCTTGGAGGCCTCCTGTTTTCTCCAGCATGGGCCCCTGAGCCAAAGTCAAGTTCAAGAACAGGGTCCCAGTTAGCAATGGAACCCAGTGACCTGGCCTGGGGCTGCACGTGGGGGTGTCTCTCTGGAAGGCAGGCAAAGAAACAACACCAGGAGAGCAGAGGCCAGAGAGCTACAGCAGAAACCAGCCTCCTGGCTCCTTGGCGCCGGCTTGCAGTTGTGAAAGACCATGGGTTGTGGTCTTGGGCTCCCCCTCCCATCTCTTGCCCTGGGGTAAAGCAATGGCTGTCTTGCAAGGGCACTGGAGCAGCGCTGGGAAGACGCTCCCAGGGAGAGGGACTGAGAGCCTGCGAGCTGCCGAGGCCTGACCACAGGGCAACATCTCTAGCCCCAGACACCTGCAGCCCAGGAGAGACCCTGCGCCAGAACCCCCCAGCCATGATGCTCAGAAACTGGGAGATGAGACATGTTTGGTGTTTAAGCTGCCACATTTTCGGGTAATTTGTTACACAGCAGTAAGTAACTAACGAGATAGTAATAGCATCAAAAAGCACCGGTAAGGGGCTGGCCCTGCAGAACAGCTGGTTACAGCCGGTTAAACCACGGCCTACAACACTGGCATCCCATATTGGATTCAAGTCTAAGCTGATCCACTTCCAATCCAGCTCCCTGTTAATGCACCTGGGAAAGCAGCAGAAGGTGGTCCAAGTGCTTGGGCCCTGCACCCACGTGGGAGACCCGGATGGAGTTCCGGGTTCCTGGTTTCAGTCTGCCCAGCCCTGGCTGTTGCAGCCATTTGAGGAGTGAACCAGCACATGGGAGCCCTCTCCCTCTCTCTCCCTCCCTCTCTCTGTGTTGCTCTGCCTTGCAAAAGCAAACCAATCTCTCTCTTTAACATTTACTTATTTATTTGAAAGAGTTACAGAGAGGAAGAGAGAGAGAGAGAGAGAGAGAGAGAGAGAGAGAGAGAGAGAGAGAGAGAAATGAATCTTCCATCCACTGGTCCACTCCCCAAATGGCCACAATCGCCAGGGCTGGGCCTGGCCAAAGCCAGGAGCCAGGAGCTTCTTCCAGGGAAGCCGGGACTCAAACCAGTCTCTCTGTCTGGCTACCTTTCAGATAAATAAAAATGTTTTTAAAAGAAAGAAAATCTGAAAAGGGTTAGGATCCTCTGGGATTCTAAGGTGGGCAGGTGATGGATTTTTTTTTTTCCTTCTTTAGTAAATCTGCATCTTACAAGTCTCTTATAACGAACCTGTCTGAACTCCATAATCAGAAATCACAGTGTACACGCACTGCACATTAGTGAGACACGGAGCGGACGCTCGTATATTCCCTACAGCCGCTGCAGTCCCCAGCTCAGGCGCCCCAGGCGGTTCCTGGCTTCTGAGGCTGTTGGCCGGTTCCCCTCTCCCGCCCTCACCTCAGCCCCCTTCGGGGAGGCAGGGGTTGCCGGCGTCTGCTGAAGGGCAGGTTCACCCCATCTCTTGGGGTCTGGCTGGCAGTGGCCCTGCCCAAGCCCTCCTTCCCGCCCAGTGACTGGCTCATGTGCCCCACCCCGCTCTGCAGGCACAGCACATGGGGCTGAAGGGAGGAGAATCCTGGGGACATCTCCGTCTCCTAGGCGGGGCCCCCAGCCACCTCCTCCCACTCCCAGAGCAGGTCCCAGGGCCACCTCTGCCTCTCGGATCGGCTCAGACCCTGTCTCAAAACAACAGCCCCTCATCATCGACTGCATTTGTCCCCAGGGCCACAGCGGCAGCCCCGTCCCTGGGATCTGATGTGCGTTTTCTCAGGGCCTTGCCGTGCCAGGGCCCCAGGCAGGCTCTGCTGTTTTACCCACAAGAGAAGCAGGGCCATGGAGGTTATAGCTGCACCGAGAGAGACCGGGGAGGTGAGGCTTGAACCTGAGTTAACTCCGGAGCCTCGCTCTTACCACCATGCCACACTACCACTCCCGGGCCCAATGCAGGGGGCTAGATGTGCCACCAGCCTGCCCGAGACTCCTAGGCCAACTTCCAAAAATAGACAAGTTGGGCAAGGAGGCCAGGCCCTGTGTCCTCCAGGCAGACCAAGGCAGGGCAGGTACCCAAAGACGTGTGCTCCTGGCCACTCACGGTACAGGATCAGGGCCCAGGAAGCCAACTGCACCTGGGACCATCCAGAGCAAGGACACTGGGGCCAACACTGCGGTGTAGCAGGTAAAGCCTGCCACTTGCAGCACTGGCATCCCATATGGGCACTGGTTCGAGTCCCAACTGCTCCTCTCCTGATCCAGATCCTTGCTAATGTGCCTGGGAAAGCAATGGAAGATGGCCCAACTCCTTGAGCCCCTGCCATGCGCATTGGAGGCCTGGAGAAAGCTCCTGGCTCCTGGCTTCAGCCTGGCCCAGCTCCAGCCATTGTGACTATTTGGGGAATGAACCAGTGGATGGAAGACCTTTCTTTCCCTCTGTCTCTGTAACTCTGCCTTTCAAATAAAATAAATCTTTATTTAAAAAAAAAAAAAAAGAGCAAGAACTTTGCCCAGGAACCAAGCACGTCCTGGTGTGGAGTTAGGTACAGACAGAGGAGAAAGGAGCCGGGAGCCTCTTCTGCAGTGGGGACCAGCACTCAGGGCTCTCCACAATTCTCCTGCCTGGGACACAGACTCCCCTGCCCCAGCTAAGCGCTTCGTCCTGGAAACAAGCTCAGGGCAGGGTTGAGAGAAGCTTGTGCCACGTGGAGAGTGGCACCGCTTAGGAAAGTGACATGCCTTTTCTGTACAGTAGGTGTCACAATAGTTCCTGTCACACAGGTGTCGTGAGAAAGATGGGCTTGGTACAAGGGCACTTCAAAAAGGTCTTGGAAACGGAAGTAAAAGGTACGTTTATCTTGGAACATAAGAGAGGTCTCCAATAAGTTCACGGGGAATGTGCGTTACGCAAAAACTTTGCCTGGATTTCAAACATTTTGTGCACCAAAATACACCCATCAATTAACTGCATGTTTTCACATACGTCTATATTGCATTTGCATTTCATAGTACCCTCTGTATCCCCAGTGACCAGACACTGCTAGCATGGAGCGCGTACTACAAGTGCTGTCCGGAGGTAAGGACACGGGTGGTCAGGATTAAGCACACGCCCACACCGCTTGCCCCTAGAGCGTTCTCTGTTCATCCTCAAAGCAGGGAGCTCTTGGGGTTTATCGGGGAGCTGTAAGTCGAGCCCCAGCTCCAGCCAGGCTCTGTGACTCCTAGGTCTCACCCCAGTCTCCCTAGCAGCATCCGGGAGACTTGTGCCCATGCTGCCCTCTGTGAACCGCCGGACCCACTGGTCAGCAGCAGCCCACATGGGGCCGACTGGCCAAGGGCGGTGCTAGGCGTCAGGCCCAGCCTCTGGCCTCCTCATGTCCCTACGTCTGTGCCAGTCTGGTGCCTTTATAATTACATTATGCGATTCTCGAATACATAGATGTGAGATGGGTGTGAAAAAAAGATCTATCTCTGTAAAACCAAAGCTGGACATCCTAGGAACCCAGAAGAGAGAAATCCTGCAGCAAACTTTCCATCTATTGAATCAGACTGAGCCAGGCAGTGTGAATGGAGTACAAAACCAGGAATTACAAAAACACAGGACACCACTTGTGTGGTGTGGGACATGCCGGGTAAAGTCGCTGCCTAGGGCGCCGGAATCCAGTGTGGGCGCTGGATTTGAGTCCCAGCTGCTCCACTTCTGATTCAGCTCCCTGCTAATGTGCCTGGGAAAACAGCAGAGGATGGCCCAAGTCCTTGGACCCCTGCACTCATGTGGGAGACCTGGAAGAAGCTCCTGGCTTTGGCACAGGCCATTGCAGCCATTTGGGGGAATGAATTCTCTCTCTCTCTCTAACTCTGCCTTTCAAAATCAATAAATAAATCTTTAAAAGGAAAAAAGAAAACCCTACGCATTTCTCATGTTTGCTCGTCCCATGATGCTGTCCTAACCCCATCTCTCCCACTAAGGTTGCAGTTGCTGCTGGGAGTAACGGAAGCCACAGAACAAACATAAACAGTTCCCAGAGCATCCGGGGGACCATCTTTACAGGAAAATAAACATGGATATAGCATGGGTTGGAGCTGGACATTAATGCTGGTGCTAAAAATAGAAGGCGAGGCTTCAAAGCAAGGTCACGGCTCGGGTGGGCCGATGGGGGCCAGGGTTGCACAGTTCCCCTCCTGTGGCTGGGAACGTTGGAGAAGCGTGGCCCGTCAGCGTCAAGGCTACTGCTGGCCTGGCCATCTCCCAGCCACGCCCCTTGCGACCCCACAGCCCGAGGGCCCCCCAGGATGGCTGTCTCCCGAATGGCTTATCCACACGAGAGCTTGCTGTGCGGCACCCGGCTGACAGGGCCAGCTCGGAGTCCAGGGCCAGAACCAGGGTCACCTGCGGCTGTGACCACCCCGAGGGGAGGAAGGAACCAGCCTGGCCAAGACCTCCCCTCCAGCAGCTCTTCGCTCTGGCATCTCAGGCTCCTTGCAGCCCCGAAGGGCTAGAAAAATCCAGAAACACTGAAACCTTTGGAACAGGTTACTAGGGAACAAAGAAATTACAATTATTCTTTTTTTTAATCATTCATTTGAGAGGCTGAGACAGAGAGAGAGACAGCGCTCCCACACACCGGTTCCCTGTCCAAATGCAGGCAACAGCCAGGGCGGGGCCAGGCTAAGGCTCAAGCCCAGAGCTCTGGGTCTGCCACGTGGGTTCAGGGGCCCAGTCACTTGGGCGTCTCCGCTGTGTAAGACGCTGGAGTCGGCGGCCAGGGCTGGGCAGCTTCCCAGGCGCCGATGTGAGATGCGGGCATCCTCACGGGCACGCTGAATGCCCACTCCCGACCCGCCTCCCTCTGCCTTTTGCTTCGACAGGAACACGCAGCTAGCTGTTCATTCAGACACAGGGCTGCTGGCAACGCAAAGCCACAGGCAGCTTCAGAAACCGCCATGTGTCAGTGCAGGGCATTTACAGAGGCCACACTTCATCACCGGTTTCCAAATGACAGTGAGCTGGCCGGGAGAAGACACAAGCGATTTGGCTCCTGGGGGGCGTGGTCTTTGAGGTCATCCTGTCACTGGTTTTGAACGTGAGAAACACCTTGAATGGAGATGCTTGAGAGGGCGGGGAAGGGGGAAAGCTGGGGGTTTTTGGTGGTTTTCCCCTAGAAGAACTTTCTCATCAGGACGTTCATCTGAGACCCAGATCCTGGCTGGGTGAGCTTCCTGCTCAGCCGCTGGCTGGCAGTGAGGAGGGAAGGGGAGGGTTTCATGAGCAGGCATCCTGGGACCCCGGCAGGTGCCCAAGCCCCAGGTCGTTCCCCCACAATGCCTGGGCTGCCTTGGTTTCCCCAACGGCATGAAGGAACAGCTGGGTGTAGACAGCTCGAGTCACCAGGATGGATTCGGGACTTGGAGAAAACCACCAATCAGCCTCTGGGTCCCCAGTTTCCAGACGACAGAGGCTGCAGGGCACAGGGGTCCCTGGGGCCTGGAAAACACCCCCGCCCGGGCCGCCAGCCCCTCCTCCCCCGCTCAGTGAGAGTCCCTGCAGAACAGTCGTTTAAGCTCACTGCCACACCCAGCCACACGCCCGTGGGCTACTGGATGGAGAGCAGGGGTCAGCTCCCCTGCCAGGATCCTCTGCCCCGTGGCAGCAAAACGGATCCCTACGATTAACCGAATCCCTGCGGCTCTGAGACAGGATGAGGGGCAGGTGTTTGACATAGCGGTTAAGACCAACTTGGGACACCTGCGTCCCGCATCGGACTGCTGGGTTCTCTCGGCAACCCTGGCTCTGGATTACAGCCGATGAGCACTCTGGGAGGCAGCAGCGATGGCCCCAGTACTTGGGTCCCTGCCTTCCACGTGGGAGACCTGGACTGAGTCCTGGGGTCCTGGCTTCAGCCTGGCCCAGCTCCAGCTGTTGTAGGCTTTCGAGAAGTGAAAGGGCAGATGTCTGTCTGTCTCTCTTTTTCTCTCTGTCTTTCAGATAAATTTTAGAAGTTTAAATACCTTTTTAAAAGAATCTTTAATAGTAAAAAGGATGAATATTGAGGGGAACAGAGACGTGACCTTATTTCAAAGCAGTGATCAGAAGAGCTAACGTTCACTGAGCGTCAGCTCTGTGCTTAGTGGCGTTCATTACCCGGCTCATCTCATTTGAACATTCAGATGAACCAGGAATGGATCCCACTCACTTCATTCTACAACAAGGAGATGGAAGCTCAGAGACCTCAAGTGATCACTCCGCGTCACACAGCAGGGAAGCAGGAGCTGCGGTTTGTGTCTGCGTCCAGCTCCAGGGGTCAAAATTAAAGTGCAGCAAACCAGCCTGAGGCCAGAAAGCTATTTAACCTCACGGGCCTTGGGGGAAGCACTGAAGGGGTTGCTTTGGGGCTCTATTTGCAAAACATTCCTGTTACTGCTGATCAACGCTGGGTGAGACTATCCCGTGTCACTGGGATAAGAGGGTCCAGTCTTAGCAAACCATTTCCCTCCAAGAGCCACAGACATGTTCAACATCTTTGACATGCTAATTCCCGCACGGGGGTGGGGGGTGGGTCATCAATTACAGTAATTTTTTTTTTTTTTTTTGAGAGCAGGGAGACAGAGTTTTCATTTACTGCCTCACTCCCCAAATCTCCACAAAGGCCAGGCTAGGGCTGCGCCAGGTCAAAATCAGCACTGCCTCCCAGGGTGCGCACTTCCAGGATCTGGAACTGGGAGCGGAGTCCGGACATGGACACGGGTACTCCAATGCGGGGCACGGCCATCCCAGCCAGCCGCCTAAGCGCAGGCCCTCCCCTGCTAACGGCGCTTGGAGGTGGTGTTTGTCTGGAAGCAACATGGCCATCTGTGCACGTGGTGTCCCCGCCGGCCCTCAGAGGATGCATAGCTTGTGGCCCGACGTGGGAAACTGCTAGCGAGACGCTGGCGAGTGAGAAACAGCTGAGCACAACCATCCGCGCCGACTTCCTCAGAAAATGAAAAACACAACGAGCGTGCCCCCCAGGGGCTCAGCTTCTGCACACAAGCCCGCAAGAACCAGAGCAGGGCCGGGCTCGCTACCGCACACGCCTGGTCAGAGAACCCCAGTGCCCACCAGCGGACAGACGGGTAATCAGGGGTGCACAGCACACACAAGGTTCAGGCTTAAAAACGGAAAGAAATTCCAGTCCACGGCACAACGTGGGTGGCCATGTGGCGCTGCTCCGGACACCTGCATTCCACACCAGAGCGCCGGTTCCAGTCCCGGCCACTCCACTTCTTTTTTTAAACGATGTGAACATTTTTGCTCCTTTTTTTTTTTAAAGATTTGTTTATTTATTTGAAAGAGTTATATAGAGAGAGGGAGAGATGGGGAGTCAGAGACGTCTTGCATCCTCTGGTTCACTCCCCAGACGGCTGCAACGGCTGGAGCTGCGCCGATCCGAAGACAGGAGCCAGGAGCTTCATGCTTGGGTGCAGGGGCCCAAGTATGTGGGCCACCTTTTGATGCTCTCCCCAGGCTATTAGCAGGGAGCTGCTGGGACTGGAACTAGCACCCATATGGGATGCTGGCACTGCAGACGGCGGCTTAACCTGCTGTGCCACAGCGCCAGCCCCTGCTCCACCTCTGATCCAGCTTCCTGCTAATGCATCCCGGAGGCAGCAGATGATGGCTCAGGTGCTTGAGTCCCTGCCACCCCCATGGGAGAGACCCGGATGGAGTTCCAGGCCTGGCTACTGGGGGCATGTAGGGAGCGAATCAGTGGACGAAGATCTCTCTCTCTGTCCCTTTCTCTGTAGCTCTGCCTTTCAAGCGGACAAAAATAAATAAAATAAACATTCAAAAAATGAGCCAGGCGTACAAGGGCAAACACACTGAGTGGGGGAGGGGAGGGGGTTCTACTTCTGTGAAGGCCCTGGAGCCACCAAACTCCTCGAGCCGGAGGATGGGAAGGGGAGTGGGTGTTTAGCGGGGAAAGGATTTCAGTTTTGCAAACTGAAAGAAGTCCCTGGGGATGGGTGGTGGCGATGAGCGCCAGCTGGGTGAAGGCACCACACCCCAGCAAACTAGCTTTCCCAGGGTGAAAACGGCAACTTTGATGCTTTGTAGCTTTTGCTGCAATTAAAACATGAACGCGGGGATTTAAAAAGCATATGCTCACTAAGGACACTAAATTAAAACGGGTCTATAAAAAGTAAAAGGCGGGGCCGGCGCTGTGGCCTAGCAGGTAAAGTTGCCACCTTCAGTGCCGGCATCCCATACGGGCACGGGTTCGAGTCCGGCAGCTTCACTTCCGATCCAGCTCCCTGCTGTGTCCTGGGAAAGCAGTGGAAGACGGCCCAAGTCCTCGGGCCCCTGCACCCGCGTGGGAGACCCAGATGGTGTGCCAGGCTCTTGTCTTCATCCTGGCTATTTGGGGAGTGAACCAGCAGATGGAAAATCTCTCTGTCTCTGTCTCTCTGACTCTCTCTGTCTCTGTCTCTCTGTAAGTCTGCCTTTCAAATAAAATAAACAAATCTTTAGTTTAAAGAAGAGGCTCCCATCTCCCACTTCATCCCAGCTCCTCTGGCGACACCGCTGGGCCGTGTGCCTGGCACTGGACACAGGCGATGCGGGAGCTCCCCCAGACGCCCAGGGCGGGCACTGCTAGTGCAGTTTTGCTGGACGCCGAGGCTCAGGGGGGAAAGGGTTTGCCCGAGGTGCCCCCGCACAGAAAAAGCAGCTGAGAGCGGCGGGTGTTGAGAACAACTTGCAAAGTCTCGGTACCGGCTATGATTCTGCCTCCCTGTTGATGAGGAAGCATTGTTCCCCGATTTCACAACCCCAGTGAAAACAGCCAGGCTCCTCCCCCAGAGGCAGGAGAGGGGCCCAGTGTGCCCAGAGAATCCCGAGACCCCTCCTCATCCCATCTCCCCTCCTACAAGCTTCCATGATGGGGAAGGGGCCACTCAAAGCCCTCCCAGCACCACCAACTCCATCCCAGGAAAGTGTGAGGGCAAGCTGGGTGATTCCGGTTCCTGGGGAAGGACGTGGGGACACAGGAGGGGCAGGGCAGGTGGCCCGAGCCTGGGAGAGCAGAGAAGAGGCTGGGGCCAGTGAGCACCCCGTTGTGGAAGACGAGGAGGGAGGAACGGAAAAGGAAGGGGATCAAAGCTTCAGTTTGCTTCCCTGCTCCTAGGTCCCCAGGGGCCTTGAGGAGGGAGGGAGGGAAGGAGGGTGGGAGGGGGCGGTCAGCAGAGCTGACAGCTAAGGTGGCTGTCAGTCCACCACAATGGGGCAAGGGAAGCAGCGGGCAGGCTCCGGACGATGGGACAGCAGAGACCGCTGGGTGGGGACTGAAATACTCGCCTCAGGTCACCCAGGGGAAAGTGGCAGAACAGGGTGAGGCTTGAGGACACCTGACATCTGCCCTGGGAAATGCAGAAGAAACAGCCTGTGCACCTGCTGTGGGCTGGAGGGTGGTGGGGGAGAAACGTCCCAGTCTCGAGCCCAGAACCTGTGGGTTATTTGGAGAAATGATTATATAGAAAAAGGGTCTTTGCAGATGTAATTAACTCAAGGATCTCGATGACTTCATCCTGGGTGACCCCAGTGGGCCTGCAATCCAGTGACAAATGTCCTTAACAAGAGACAAAGCCCCCGCCACCCGTGTGGGGCCCAGACTGCATTCCTGGCTTTGGCCCTGGCCTAGCCCCTGGTATGGTGGGCATTTGGGGAATGAACCGGCAAATAGGAGCTGTTTTGATATCTGTCTGTCTGTCTCTTTCAGATGAAAAAATAAAAGGAAGAAAATGCAAAAGCAGCAGAAGAGGAAAGAGAACACACACACACACACACACAGAGGCAGAGGCCCCGGGAAGAGGGAGGCAGAGGCTGGAGGGAACAGGCCACGAACCCAGGAGGGAACAGGCCACGAACCCAGCAGAGCCGCCAGGGGCTGGGAGGGGCCAGGCCTCGCTGACACCTGGACCAGGGACTTCAGCCTCCACAGCGCAAGAATAAGCTGCCATTGTTTTACGCCACCAAGTGTCTGGTGGTTTGTTCCAGGGCCGGGCGTGCCCTCCGCGGCTTCCCTCCGGCCTCCCACTCCAGCACTTTCTCTAAGTGGAAGCAATTTCCCCCAGCCGCACCCTGAGGGAAGGCCAGGCCCTGGGGTCTGGCTGCACTTGGGATCAGCAGGCAGTGCTGTGCAGCGCGGCCAGCCTGCAGCCCCCGTGGACACCAGCGGAGGCCCCAGGAGCTGGGCTGGCCCCCGCGGAGGGAGGGAGAGAGGGAGGGAGAGGGGCCACACTTTGTGCCCCCACAGAAAGCCGCAGTGTTTGCTACAGAGAGAGAAGAGGGAGGTTCCCGGGTTTTTAATTGTGTTCCACCTCGAAACTGACAGCTTTTCTGCTATGATGGCTGGGGATTTCCATCCAGAAAATGCTAGACAGTTCAGGCTGTGTCCACGCGAGGAGGCAGGTGGAGGCCTCGGCTGTGTACGAAACTCTGGCGCTGGCCGAAGGGGATGGTTCTCTCCCCAGCCTGCCGGGCCCCTGCTGTCCCCGGGCTGGCCGTGGGTGCAGCACCTGCCTTCCTGGCCATGTCCTCCAGCAGTAGCTCTGCTGTGACCCTCGGCTGTCCCTCGTGGGGTGCCGGGAGCCTTCCTGGCTGGGGGCCACCAGCTTCTGCCATCAGACCCACAGCAGTAGCTGGTCTGAGGAGGGAGGGAGATGCCCTCTACACAAAAATGGGCTTGACAAATAAGCCAGCCGCGGGGGATTGCTTCATAAGCTGCACGTTCACTTCTGCCTTTAACTGTGCACTTGAAGGAAAACAGGGTGAAGCAGGAACTGACCCTTCGCTGCCCCCGCCCCCCCCAACTCCCTGGACGAAGCAGAGCTGAGTGCAAACGCTCAGGTCGCTGTGTGGACTGTGCGTCCAGCCAGCCCCCCAGGGCTGGCGCCCTTCCTGTCTGACCACCTTGTTCTCAGCACAAACCCTGGCTACCAGTGGGATCTCCGCAGAGCCTTGCTAAACACAGCAAACGTCGAGAAAAGGCTGCAGCCCCAGCACAGCCCCCAGCCATGCCTCCTGGGCCCTTCCTCCTCAGCGTGGCCTGCTGGTCCTGCGGGAAGCAGAGACTGGTGTGGCGGGGAGCGCCCCCAGGCAGCCATCCTAGCTCCACACGTACCTGGGGAGGCCGTGCAGCCTCTGCTCTGCTTCTGAACACCAGCGTGGAGGGCGGGAGGTGTTCAGGGGTCTTTACAGCCAGCAACTGGGTTTTAAGCGCACTCCCCCATCGCACCCCAGGGTGTCTTCCAGCCCAGACAGACACATCCCGATATCAAGAAATCAAACTCCGGCAGGCCGTGGAAATGCTGGGGGGCTGGCTTGTGCGCCCCAGAGCTTGCAAAAGCGAAACCTCTAGTTCCAGCTCCCGGGTTTGCTGCAGCCTTGCACGCCAGAGGAGCTGTGTCCCCAGCTCTCACAGGCCTGTGGAGGGCAGGGGCAGGGGCTGGCTTTCCAGGTGAGCACCAGGCCCTCTGATGGCCCAAACACTTGGGGGCTGAGAGTCAGGATTCTGGGTCAGCTACTTGTAAACTGTGTGGGTCCCTGGGGTACTGCGTTTGCCTTGACTGTAACAGGGAGACATCCACTCGGCTCCTACAGGCGTTTAGCTGAAAACACGACTGTAAGAGACGGTGAAGACCAAGTCTTTGGGGAGGGGGTGGGGGCGGGGTCCCTACAGTACCACAGGGGGAGTGCAGCTCTCCTGGAAGACGCTGAGCCCTGGGCTCCAAAGTCCCTGGGGACGCTGAGACAGGACAAACACCCCTTTCCCAAAGGCATGGGGGACCCCCCTCCTGTGCCCCAGTCTTGGAGGTGTTGCAGGCTGGGGCGTCTCTGAAGCGCTGGTGAAGCGGCCTGGCAGGGTTCAAGACCCACAGGCCCCTCCTCAAAGGTGCACCTGAGCAAGCAAAAGCTACTCCATCAGCTCTAGCAGCAAACGAGCCCAACGGTGCAGCTCCAGGACCCGGGACGCAGCCGCCCAGCGCGCCCCCACCGCGGCCTCCCAAGTCCCATCCTCTCTCTTCCGGCCGTCAGGGCCTCTACAGGTGCGTGGCTGGCGCTCTAGGTAGGGCAGAGCGGGGCGGCTGCGCAAGGCCCCTCGCCCGGGAGCCCACGAAGGGTCACCCCGGTGCCCCAGTCCAGCTCAAAGACGCAGGCAGAGAGGAGAAAAATCTAAATTAAAAAAAAAAATCCAAGAAACACGACTTAAAAAAAAAAAGCCCCATTCAGGCTGAATTACGGGTAAGAGTATTTAAAAAAAACAAAGTCCGGAAATGCAGAGTTGGAGGCGGTTTTGCCGCGTAACCCCGGCTCGGCCGCAGATCTGGGGGCTGATCTCGCCCGAGCCGCTCTCGTGAACCAGGGGGGCAGCGCGGGCGGGCTGGCGGGCAGAGGGCTGGGCCCGCATGTCCCCGCGCCGGGCAGAGCGCCCGGAAACTCCGAGCCCCGCTCGCCCGCGCTGGGAAGGGCGCGCAGGGCCAGGGCGCAGGCGGAGCGGTGTGCGATCCTCTCCGCGCGCCACGCGGGGCGCGCTTAGCGACGCGGCCCGCCGGAGCACGGATGGGACGCGGCCGCCGGGCTGGGGGGCTCCTTCCGTCCGCCTCGCCTGTGCTCTGAGCCGAGCGCACTCTGCGGAGTGCTTCCCGTTTACCCGCACCGCGGTGGGTGCACGGGAGTCCGTCCGCACCGCCTCGGGGAGCGCACCCCGGACCCCGCCGCCGGGCCGCGGAGCCCCTGTTCCGGCTCAGCCTCGCCCGCAGTCCCGGCGCAGGGGAGCTGTGCGCTTCTCCCTGGACGGGGGCACAGGGGCCCCCCGCGGTCTCCAAGGGTAGCCCGGACCCAGTTCCCGGCGGCCCGGCCCCGGGGGCGCCCTATGCCGGGCTCGCTCAACCCGGAAGGCCCCTAGGCTCAGGGCGCTCTGGGATTCTGTACCCGAGCCTACCAGGACCCGAGCGCCGCCGCCGCTCCCCGGAGCCCCTGGCCCCGGTCCTCCTCCCACCACCCCAGACGCCGCCGGGGCGAGCGCTTACCGGTCCGGGCGCGGCAGGCAGGGGCTGGGGAGGCCGCTCAGGGCGAAGGCGCTGGGTGCGAGTGCGCCCCGAGGGAGAGAGGCGGCGCTGACAGCCGGCACCCTGCGCTGCCCACTTTGTTTCCTTTTCGCTCGCGACAGGAAAAACAACAGGGCTTCTGCGCCTGCCCCGCCCCCCTCGCGCGCGGCCGGGGTGCAGCATCCCCGTGGGGCCCTGGGAGCTGCACCTTGCCCTGCTTCTAAACAAGTTTTCAGTTCATCCAGCGGCAAACACCCCGACGGGGGCCCAACAGCCCACAAACCTCCGCATTCCCTCACCCTGGAGTTTGTACGGAGGCCTGAGTAGGGGAGGGGCAGGCACCAGGGCGCACCCGAGGCCAGGGCCAGGCGCCCGCTCCAAGGCCCTAAGGAGCGGAGCAGGGCTACCGAAGAGGCTTCATATCCTCATGCGCTGAGCTGGGGGAGGCGCCCTCCCCAGCTTAGCCGGACAACGGCGCAAATGCCCCTCTTGGGGGAGACTGAGGCTTGGAGAGGGACCCCTTGGGGCCCAGCGGTGCCTCTGAGGCCGCAGCAGGAGAGGGGTAGATGCTGTCCCGTTTCCAGAAAGAGGAGTGGGCTGTGCAAGGCCCAATAATAAAGATATAATAATGCAAGACCCAACAATACAACGGGCAGCTCGCACATGGTGCCCGTTTTCTCAGACCTCGGCTGCAGCTCTGGACTCTGAGCTGGATACTTATGGAGGACCCAGGAGGGACCAGAGTTGGATCTGTTAACAGCCTTCCCGGTAGGCGGGCTGAAGCCCCCAGCCTGTCTCCTATTCCAGACTCAGGTTACTGGGCCCGGGTAGGGGTGCCCAGCTCCCACTGCCCTGACCCTGCCTAAAGCTAGGAGAGAATCCTGTCCTAAGAGTCCCTGGCACTGCTTCTGCTGGCCTGTGGTTTAACCACAACTCTCTGGTCTCAGCGTTGGTATAAGAAATAATGGGGTGTGTGTGTGTGTGTGTGTGTGATGTGGCGTAGCAGGTAAAGCCACCACCTGTGGTGCTGGTATCCCATATGGGCGATGGTTCGAGTCCTGGCTGCTCCACTTCCGATCTAGCTCTCTGCTATGGCCTGGGAAAGCAGTGGAAGATGGCCCAAGTCCTTGGGCCCCTGCAGCCGCGTGGGAGACCCGGAAGAAGCTCCTGGTTCCTAGTTTTGGATGGGCACAGTTCAGGCCATTGCAGTCATCTGGGGAGTGAACCAATGGATGGAAGATCTCTCTCTCTCTCCCTCTGCCTCTCTGTAACTCTGCATTTCAAATAAATAAATAAAAATCTTTTAAAAAATGATGGGGGCTGGCACTGTGGTGTAGTGGGCTAAGCCTCTCTGTCTGTGGCGCCAGCATCTCATATGTGTGCCAGTTCGAGTCCCAGCTGCTCCTCTTCCCATCCAGCTCTCTGCTGTGGCCTAGGAAAGCATTGAAGGATGACCTAGGTGCTTGGGCCCCTGCACCCGTGTGGGAGACCGGGAAGAAGCT
Source organism: Sylvilagus bachmani (assembly GCA_015711505.1). NCBI lineage: Eukaryota > Metazoa > Chordata > Mammalia > Lagomorpha > Leporidae > Sylvilagus > Sylvilagus bachmani. Next base: position 5,195,337 of record CM027388.1, on the reverse strand, counting down.
CCTGGCTCCTGGCTTCAGATCAAATGGCCCAGCTCCACTGCAACCATTTGGGGAGTGAACCAGCTGGTATTACCCTTTTTCTGTGTCCCTCTCTTTGTCTGTAACTCTACCTCCCAAATAAATAATATCATTTTTAAAGATTTTATTTATTTGAGAGGCAGAGTTATAGACAGTGAGAGGGAGAGACAGAGAGAAAGGTCTTCCATCCACTGGTTCACTCCCCAAATGGCTGCAATGGCCAAGCTGAGCCGATCTGAAGCCAGGAGCCAGGAGCTTCTTCCGGGTCTCCCAAGCAGGTGCAGGGCCCAAGCACCTAGGTCATCCTTCAATGCTTTCCTAGGCCACAGCAGAGAGCTGGATGGGAAGAGGAGCAGCTGGGACTCGAACCAGCGCCCATATGGGATGCCGGCACTGCAGGTAGAGGATTAACCTACTGCGCCACAGTGCCAACCCCTCAAATAAATGATATCTTAAAAGAAAAACGCAGCACTCATTAAGAAAGAAAGGAAAAAAAGAAATGATGGACAGGTGAAGAATCCTTTTGCGTCCTTGGAAAGAAGGCTTCGTTGTGCACGTGTTTGTGACGGCGGCTGAAGTCACGCTGTTCGCCCTGCAAGAGGAGGCAGTCAGGGAAGGGAGGCGTGGCCCAGCACTGAGATGCGCCTCTGCCTTCTCCTTGCTCCTCACACCGGCCCGATGCACAGATAGGAAGACTGAGGCCCAGGGAGGCTGAATCGTCTTGGGCAGCACAGTGAGCGAGCGTCCAGCTTCCTCCTTATCCATACCAGGCATGGCTGCGCCTCCCTGAGAGCAAGTTTCACTTTCCCACAAGCCCCGCCCTGCTTTGGAGCACAGTTCCTAGCCACAGGGACTTGTCCTGTCGCTCCCTGTGGCTTGGGGCCGCAGGAAGCTCCAGCTACGTGCAACAGTCAAGTGCGCGCGTCCCGGGGCTCTGAGTTCCTGGCACAACTGTCTCTGCCTGCTTCTCTGGCCGCCGCTCTCTCTCGCTTTATTTTTAACTGATGTCATGTGTGTTGCGGAGGAAGCTACCTCGGCTCCCTTTGAACTGTAAATAAAATGAACGAGTTACAACAGTCTCGGAGCAGACCGGGGCACCTCGGCTCCGGGAAGTCAGCCCGTCCGACTCCCGCGCGCTCCGGGGCCCTCTGGGAATTAGTTCAGATGGGGAGATACTCAGGCCCGGGGTGTGGATGGGGAAGGAGATCTCAGGCATTATTGGGTGGGGCTGGTCAGCAGGCTGAGGGCCACGCCCCCCGAATGCACACTGGCCCGCGGACCTCCCGCCTCCTAGATCCCACTGCTGCACGACTTCCCCTCCAGAGCTGACCCAGCTCTGCCACGTCTCACAGCGGTCCTTGCTCTGTTCCACCCACCCCCACACCTGCCCACAAGCCGGGTTATCTCAGGACAGCCACGCTGAGCTCCCTGCACAGGGACCGCGAGTGTGAGACGCCCACTTCCTCCGCCCCTGCACACAGACCCCTGTCTCCTTGCCCCTGACTGGCAGGAAGCCCACCCCCTTTGCTGGGGCTCTGTTTCTTCCAGGGGGGGCTGACACAGCCAGAGCCAGCTCTCACCCGTGTGCTTTGGCCAACAGGAGTGTGGCAAGGTTAGAGGTGAAGTGTGAGCGTCTTGCTCGGAGCCAAACTGCCTGGCGCCGCCGCTGCGGAGCTGTGACCTCAGGCCTTGATGTTCCGACCTGTAGCATGGGCATGCTCTCGCCTTTTAGAACTGCTGCTAGGATCCAGCGAGCTAGTTCAAGCTCCCAACACGGGTTAAGCTGCTGTCTGCAACACCTGGTTCAAGTCTGGGTTATACCGCACTTCCCATCCAGCTCCCTGCTCATGCACCTGGGTGGCAGTAGATGATGGCCCAAGGCTTGGGTCCCGGCCACCCACGTGGGAGACCGGGATGGAGTTCCTGGCTCCGGGCTTCAGTCCGACCACGGCCATGGCCAGCCGTTGCAGGCATTGTAGGAGTGAACCAGTGAATGGCAGGTCTCTGTCTCTCCCCCTCTGTCTCTGTGCCTTTCAAACAAATAAACAGATCTAAAAGAAAGAAAGGAGCAACAGCCCATTTTTAGAAAAGTTCTATAATAATCTTCCTGGCTGGGGCCAGGGAGGGGAGAGTTGTGGCAGGGTGGGGTGGGGGGAGAGGGGGGAGCAGTGGAGTTTGGGACCCGGATGCTGAGTCTGACCCGGTGTCTGCTGTAGCCTGGGAGTGACCTAGGCTTTGCAACACTGACTCATTCAGGGAGTATCTATTGTGCACCCAAGCTCAAGGTGTTACAATCAAGCGGGGGACACAGCCCAGCAGCAGCCACAGGCACCACCCCCCCCCCCTGGAGTTTCCACGCCAGTGGGGAAGAGAAACTTTGAAGAATAAAATCAGATACAGTGTCGGGAAGCAGTAAGGCCCGCAGAGAACCAGAGAGCGGTTAGCAGGGGCAAGACTGGGGAGGAGGGTGGACCATAGGGTCAAGAAGGTCTTTCTGGGGTCAGGACATCTGGGCAGAGCCAGGACCCCAAGGAGCAGAGGGAGGCGCCAGGAGGGGATCCAAAGCCAGAGCAGCCCAGATGCAAAGGAGGGGCTCTGCAAAGACCCTGGACAGCAACCTGCTGGAGGCCAGAGAGGAGACAGAGAGGCTGAGGGTGGGGTGTGCTGGAAAGAGCAAGGAGGGTGGGGGAGGCAGGCAACTGGGATTCGGCCCCAGGAGCCAGGAGAAGCAGAGGGAATGGTCTGGCTGGGCTGGCAGTAGCAGGGGCTGTAATCTACATGTTAAAATGTCTGCAGTAGTGTGGCCCAGGGTCAAGCCCGTGACTTTGCAGAGCCACTTCAAGTCACAGCTAATTTGCTTCCAGTCCAGCTCTCTGCTAACGCACCTGGAGAGGTAGCAGAAGATGGTCCAGGTACTTGGTACTTGGGTCCCTGCACCCACGGGGGAGGCCTGGATGGAGTTCCTGGCCCCTGGCTTCTTCTTGTGGGTGGCAAGGACCCAGCCTCTCGAGCCGTCACCTGCTGCCTCCCAGGGTGTGCATTAGCGGGAAGCTGGGATTGGAAGTGCAGTCCGGTCTTGAACCCAGACTCTCCAAAATGGGATGCCGTCATCCATGGAGAGGCTTAACGTTGCCTGACCCCTATCACCGGGTTTTTAAAGATTGATTGATTGATTGATTGATTTGAAAGGCTGAGGGAGACACAGAGAGGGAGATTTTTCCGTCCACTGGGTCACTCCCCAGACGGCTGCAGCTGTCAGGGCAGGCCGGTGCTGTGAGGGAGCTCTGGTGCTCCCAGTGCTCTGTGCTCCCAGTGCTCTGTGTCCCCAGTGTCTGTACCTGGATGTCTTGGCTCTGTTGACACCGTCGGCATCAGGGAACCCCTCGGCACCTGGGTCAGAGGAGACCCTCGCCGTATCTGGGTCTTGGCCCCACACAGGGTCCCCGAGGGCTGCTTGGGGAAGCGGCCGATCCTAGGACTGGGCCAGGAAAGCTTCCCACTGTTCTGGGAGGTCGGGAAGTGCTCCCAGACACGAACAAACAAGCAAACTTCTCGGGGGAGTGTTGATCCACAGTGGGTTAAACCGCAGCCCGGGGCACCCGCACCCCCTGTGGGAGCACTGAGTGGTGTCCTAGCTCCTCTGCTTCCGGTCCAGCTCCCTGCTAACACACTGAGCAAGGCGGCCCTGACAGCCCAGGGACCTGGGCCTGGGGTGGAGCTCCTGGCTCCTGGCTTCGGCCTGGCCCAGGCCTGGCTGTTGTGGCCATCTGGGTAGTGAGCCAGAGGATGGAAGACCATTCTCTCCAGCTCTCCTGCTTTCTCTGTCACTCTAATTTGCAAGTAAATACATATTTTTAAAGGTTCCCTGGCTATAAGGGGGTCGCGGGGAGGGGTATAAGTTCAATTAGGATACCATGGCGGTGTGGGGGGCAGATTTTAGGAAGAGGCAGAGGCAGTGTCCTCTCCGCCCTGCCCTGGAGCTGTCCTAGGAGACCCAGCAGTTGGGGGTCCTTTTTAGCCTCTGCCTCTGAGGACACTGAGATGAGAGCCCCCCATGTGCTCCACTCTGGTTCCTCCTGGGGGAAGTGACCCCACAGAGCTGCAGCGTCGGGCAGGCTGTGGGGCCCCCAAATGACGAGGGACTGGAAGGAGGCCGGATGAGCGTTTGAGGACAGAGCAAGGACCACCCCCAGCGAGGGCTGCACCATGCACACCCGTGTTGAGCCCCCACATGGCCCACGAATGTGCCCGCTTTTGTGCATCAACTGCAAAGAATGATTCGGAGACAAGGGAGAGTTTGTAAACAGGGTACCCCCCAGAGGGGGCGCCCCTGCTGCAGAAGCCTCTGCCTAGGTCAGCGTCCCCCGGACAGACACCCTCTGCCTGGAGAAGCACCTGGTAGGAGCAGCACCCGACACGAAACCCCAGCAGCCTCCGTGAGAAGGGACACAGTGGTTCATGTTGGCTCCAGACAGAAAACGTGAATGACAGTGTCGCTGCGTGAGAGGCAGAGGTTTTGGGGAGAAGCAAAGCCCTCGCTCACCTCTGAGCAGGTGGCTCAGCCCTGCGACCTGTGACTGGGGCTGGATCTGGGAGTCTTTGCAGCTGTGATACAAGGATCCCAACACAAGGAAATCGCCCCTCCTTATCTGGGGGGGGGGTGCAGGGAGAGCACAATCCAATGATGAATATCCTGGCTGCTCGTCTTCCCATCCAGCTCTCTGCTGTGGCCTGGGAAAGCAGCGGAAGATGGCCCAAGTCCCTGGACCCCTGCACCTGCGTGGGAGACCCAGAAGAAGCTCCTGGCTCCTGGCTTCATATTGGCTGAGCTCTGGCCATTACGGCCATTTGGGGAGTGAGTGGATGGAAGTGCCCCCCCCCCATGTGTGTAACTCTGCCTCTCAAATAAATAAATATTTTTTTAAAAAAATCTGAGAAGAGATGGAATAAAAATTAAATAAATGAATGAAAGTGAGGAGGTGTGGCCTCAGGGAAAGGGGTGAGCCACACAGCCAGGAGGAAGCAGGCAGAAATGTCAAGGGTCAGCGTGAGTGCTGGCTGAGCGCTCCCCGGTCTTATCCTCCAACATCCACGTGGTGGGGCTGTCTACCCCAGTTCACCATCCAGACACTGCATCCCACGTCCTCTCTCTCAGTTCTCTGCCTTTTAAATAAATAAATATTTTTTTTAAAAAATAAGTTGGCCCATAAATCAAAAATGGGAAGAAGAGGGGGCTGGTGTGGTACAGCAGGATAAGCCAGCAGTGGTAACACCAGCATCCACTTCAGAGTGCCAGGTAGAATCGTAGCTGCTCTGCCTCTGAGCCAGCTCCCTGCTGATGCGCCTGGGAAAGCAGTGGAGAATGGCCCAAGTGCTTGGGCCCCTGCCTCCACGTGGGAGACCCGGATGGAGCTCTTGGCTCCTAGCTTTGGCCTGGCCCAGCCCTGATTATTGCGGCCATCTGGGAGTGAATCAGCAGATGGAAGACCTCTCTATACCTCTCTCTCTGCCTGTCTTTCAAATAAAGTGCAACTGTAAAAAATTAATAAAATTAAATAGAAAGCTGAAAAATACAAGACGGTTTCCTCTCTCCAGGTCTGAGGGTGGCCTCAGCAGACCCTGGCTTGCTCGGCGTGGTTCAGCCATGTCATGTCACAGCCAGATGCCCACACGTCTGGGTGAGATGAGAACCGGGGAGAAGGGCCCTTTTGGGGATACAGATGGCCTCAGGGAGGTCTGTCCCTGGACAGCAGGGCCACAGCCCGCGGGAGCTCCCGTCCAGGCCAGGCCCGACAACAGATGGCAGGAGCCCAGTGCTGTGGGACACAGGCCTGCCCCACCTCCAGGGGCGCCCCATCTTTGTCAGATGCTTGCCTAACGCGCCCTTGGTTGGTTGGACCAGGGGTGGCCGCCTGACCCAAGGTGAGCCAACCAGAGGTCTCCCCAGAAGGCAGACTCAGACTGAAGGGAGGAGAGTTGGTCCCTGGCGTCCCAGAGCACGGAGGCCAAGGCACACGGGACGGCCATCCAAGGACTAAAGCGCCCAGAGAAGCAGTGGCGCCGAGAGGAAGAGAGAAGCCCCAGGCCCCTTGCACCTCCCGAGGCGTCTGCGCACCCTCCCTTGGGAACCCCGCCCTGGACACCACACTCTCTCAGCTCCGAGTTTGCTTCCTGGGGCTGCTGTCGTGACTCAGGGCAAATGGGCAGGCAGGATCCTGGTGCAGCTCTGGGAGTGGAAGCAGGGAGCCGACCGGTGAGCTGGGATGGCGCCACCTAGAGGGCGGGGAGAGGGGGACACCTGCCCGGCGCCTCTCTCCCGGGTTCTGGGGGCTGCTGGGGACCCCTGGCGCTCCCTGACGAGTGCACACCTTGCTCCGTCTCTCCTGCCTGCACCTGGTGCCCTCTCTGAGTCTCTGTTTTTTCTTTCTTAATTTTTGAAAAGATTTATTTATTTATTTGTAAGGCAGAGTTACAGAAAAGCAGAGAGAGAGAGAGAATCTTCCTTCCACTGGTTCACTCTCCAAAATGGCCACAATGGCCAGGCCAAAGCCAAGAGCCAGGAGCTTCTTCAGGATCTCCCACATGGGTAAGCGCGTGGGCCATCTTCTGCTGCTTTCCCAGGCCATAGCAGGGAGCTGGATTGGAAGCGGAGCAGCTGAGACGCTGGTGTTGCAGGCTGTGGCTTTATCTGTTATGCCACAGCACTGCCCCCTCTCTCTGCTGTTTTTAGATTTATTTGTTTGAAAGACAGAGAGCAACACACAGAGGGAGCGGCAGACAGATACACCCACCCACACACAGAGCCTCCACCTGCTGGTTCACTCCCCAAATGGCTGCAATGGCTGGAGCTGGGCCAATTGGAAGCCCAGGAGCTTCTTTCGGGTCTCCCACGCAGGTGCAGGGGTCCAGGGACTTGGGCCATCTTCCGCTGCTTTCCCGGGCCATAGCAGAGAGCTGGATCGGAACCGGCACCCATCTGGGATGCCGGCACTGAAGGCGACGGCTTTACCCATACGCCCCAGCGCCGGTCCAGACCGGATTCCCTGTCCTTTGAAAGACCTCCAGCACGACCTCATCTCAACAAGGACGAGTGCAAGAGCCCTGTTGCCAGGGAGGGTCTCACCCTCCGCCCCGGCTCCGGTGAGCGTGGGCTCAGGTGGGCGGGGACGCTGTTCAGCTCAGTACACGCTCCCGGAGTCACCTGCTGCTGTTTGAAAACCAGCACGTCCCGCTGAATGCAGACATCAGACGTGAGGTGCTGAAGGGCTCATTTTCACAGGAAGCGGGAAACCCACGGACCCGGGCAGCGGGCGGCGTGGAGGGCAGCGAGGACTCGTTAGCGGGAACCGGCTCAGTTAAACCTCGCACTCGAGGCTGAAAGTTCTAGAAGCAAAATGTCCAGTGAGAGTTCCTTCCAGCAAACTCCCTCATCCTGAGCTTCAGTTCAGTTCTGCTCAAGGGTGGGAAAAAGAAAGGCCTCAGTGGGCCTCAGTGGGCAGCGGCTGGGCTGCTGTGGGGACAACAGCGCCCCCTACAGGGCTCCAGGGGGGAGTCCGCGCTGCTCTGCGCTTCCAGTGCAGCTTCCTGCTAGTGCACCAGGGAGGCAGCCTGGGACGGCTCACGTGCCCCAGTCCCTGTCACCCACAGGGAGGACTCAGGTGGAGCCCCAGGCTCCTGGCTTCAGCCGGGCCCAGAGCGGGAGTCAGTGATAACCACGGGACATACACTTGCTGTGTCAAGGTGGCCGTTCTGTGCCACACCCGCCCGTCACACTGGAGCTGCACATTGCAAAGGTCTCTGAGCTTCGTGGTGGGAACGGGATGTCTGGGAAGAGCCACAGACAGGAGCAACGCATGTACTGCCTTTGCCAAACACGATGCTGCCACTGGTCTCGGTGGCAGGAGGGCAGCCGGACAGCCTCACAAGAGGAAATCGCATGAAAAAAACCTTCCGTCCACGCCAAGCTGGACTATGATGTCCGTCCCCCACTGCCCAGGCTGAAGGCAGCAACTAACCACCACGCCTGCTGCAACCAAGCAAAAACAAAAACAAAAACAGAAACCCCAAGCCCAGGGCATGGCCCACTCTGAGGCTGAATCTTCAACTGGACGGGGCTTCATGGCACTCACTGCTGGCAAATGGAATGACTCAAAACAGAATTGAAAGGCCATCAGCCAGGGCTGTGTGAGGGCCCAACATCCAGGAAGCCAAACCTGGCAAATCGGACGCTGTGAGCCCTCAGGGCCTGAGTCGAAGCTCCAGTCCCTTCGAGAAAGCCCTCGCAGGAATCGCTCACGGGTGGGCCTGAAAGACTCTGGACAGGGGGACCTTCCCAGCAGAACCTGCGGCGGCCGCAGTTGCCAAGAGCCGAGGAAGGTGACCAGCGACGCCCCTGCAATTGGCTCGTTCACGCTGAATTCTCTCTACCCATCTAGACCACCAACGGCTGTGCTCCGTGTGGTGCATACCTCGTTCTCCAGCAGGTTTGGTAGGAGAGAGGAAATAGATCACCTGGTCCACCCACTGCGGGGGGCCTCTGGCGAGCCACCATGGTGGAGGCTCAGAGAAATAGACGGGAACGGAGAGTGGGTGGAGCTGGCAGCTCTGGGAAAGGAGTGTTGGGTGTGACGCAACCTGTGCCACCCCTCGTGGCATGAGGCAGAGCTGCCTATGGTGCCGAGCTAAGCAAAGGTGACTAGAATAGGATGCCGGGAGAAGCTGGCGGATGTGAGCAAGGGTGGGTGTGCTGGGCTGGACCAGGGTGGAACAAACTAGAAGAGGCTCCTCGGGCTTTTAGGCTACTAGGGTGGCCGTCGCCCCCTTTTGTGGATACTCTTGCTCATGTACCCACGGGGATGGGTGCTCAGCCGGCAGATTTGACCACTGTCCAAAACAGAGCAGGCCAGAGGGAGGCCCTGATCCAAGACAGGCTAAGAAGGTGGGCTTGGGATCAGGAAATAGTTCTCCGGGTGAAAGAACCCAGGACGCATCGCCTGGGCAGGTAGGGGCAGGTGGGCAGTAGGAACGGGCGTCCTGGGTATCCCTCCAGGCCCTGTGAGAGCGCCTTGTATCTGTGATACTGTGAAGTCTTTCTTCCCATTCTCTGGCAGACAGCTCCTAAAACCCTTGAGTTCTCCCAAGTGGTAAGTGTCTACTTGGATGCTATGAACTTGACTGACAGCCTGAGGTTCCGGCTGGTTGCCAGGGGAACCAACCGTGTGGTTATAGGGCTGGATCATTCAGTCACACCCGCCTACCTCTGGGGAGGGGGAGAGGGGCTGCAGGTTAGGTTGACCATGGTCAACGTTCCCACAGTCCTGCCTGTGCAGTGATGCTGCGTCAGATCCAGAGCTTCTACAGATTTGACGTGTGGCCCTCCTGAAGTGTGGCGCCAGAGAGGGCTCAGTGGCCGCGGGCCCCTTCCTCACGCTTTCCTGTGTGCCCCTTTATCTGGTGCTGTGGTTTGGACGTTAGGCCAGATGCAGAATGTGCCCCGAAGTCTGTGTGTCCGTGCGACTGACAGGGTGGACGCTTGATTCAGTGACGGGATTGGGAGCCAGGCTTTGGGAAGTGACCGGGGTGGATCGGGTTGTTAGGTGGGATCCTGGTGGCATCACAGGAGAGATGGAGGCTCGACTGCTCCCGGGAGCAGGACCCCTTGCTGGTGGGGCCCCTCCATGGCCGTCAGCCCTGGGGCTGGCCCCAGAGGGTGTTCCAATGAGTGCGCAGGGGCTGAGTGAGTGATGTAGTCACGCATGGTCACGCTTGGCCCTGAGGATGTGCTGGGGGCTGGGGGCATGGGGGCAGGGGAGACGGGGGAGCCTGACACCAGGGGAGGGAGAGGTCCCTGTGTGTGCCTCTCAGGCTCCCCGGGGTGGGGGGGTCAGCCTGGATCTGCCCAGACTTGGTTGTTTCTCAAACCTAGGGAAAAACACTGCATCTACACTCAGGCCTGGAAGTGAGGCCCCTTCTGCCCCTCCCAGGCGGCCTCCCAAGCTGGCCACCTCCTGGTCTCCTCCGAGCAGGGGCTCCCAGCTCCCTGGGGCTCATCTTGCCCAGGAGACCTCCCCAGGTGGCCACCGGCTTCACCACCCCCCCACCCCGCCCCCAGCTCAGCCTGGTGAAAGCGAAATGGTGCAAAATCCGTTGGGGGAGAAAAACAGGAAGTGGAGGCCAGAGCGAGACTGTAGTGCATGACCCAGGCACCGTGGCAGCCCCCCGGCCACCGAAGCCCGACAGGAGCGGGGCCGGGGCAGCCCCAGGCCGAGTGCAGGACAGCAGGGGGTGGGGGTGGCGGAGTCCGGCGGGACCCTGCCATCAGGGGCGTTATTTTTAGGCCCCACATCACACCTGTGCTCTGTGTCTCGAGCAGCTCCCCTGGGTTGAGGAAATCACCCCATTTTTTAGATGAGCAGACGCACAGAAGTTAGGGGACTCGGCCAGGGCCACACGGCCGTTCCCACGGCTGGGTCATGGCTCCCTGACTCCTTCTCAGGCTTCGGCTGCTATCTGGGGTGTGTTTTTGTTCTAGGTCTGTGAGCACACAGCGGATGGGGGCAGGGCGGGGGAGGGACGCTGGGTCCTTCGCGTCTGCACACCTAGGCTGTGGTCAGGCGGGAGAGCCCGGCCCACTGCCGAGGAGCCACCCCCCGGTGCATGCTGGGAGAGACGAGGTGCCCTGGGGTTTTTACTGGAGCTGTGGAGACAGGTCACCCAGCTGGCCGCACCATTCATGACCTTGATCTTCCCGCAACGTTGAGTTCTGAGCCCTGCCTTAAGGGTGTCATCCATGCGACAGCCCAGGGGGCGTGTCTGTATGGAGTGACGGGACAGAGAAGCCCCTAAAGCCACTCCTCACTCCCCTGTGGGTCCTGAGACCAACTCCCTCTCAGATCTCACTGCAGGAGCGACCATGCCAGCAGCCTGGGCTTCGGGGGACCCTCCCAGGGGTCACCCAGGCTTTTCCTGCCCAGTCCCCTGGAGACCACAGGCCCCAGGGCAGGGCAGGGATCGTCCTTGCTGCCTGGTGCCCTCACTTCTGCATCCTGGCCCCGACCTCTGTGGCTACGCATCTCCCCAGCCTTTCTCCCGCCCTCACCTGCACCTCCACGCCTCCTCTCACAGGAGGACACGGCTGTTGTCACCAGGAACGGCCTTCATCCACTTGCCACGGTCCTGCCTCCCTCCCTGCCTGGGCAGCTTTCCCAGAAGCCTCTGGGGCTGCTCGGGCTGCAGCGGGAGCCTGGTGGGGGCAGGACAGGAGTGCCGGTTGCTTCATTGCTTCCTCTGTGTTCTCAGCACGGCCGGGCCACAGCGCCGGAACCCTCGGCGTCGGGCACCGCCCCTCTTCGGGCTGCAGCACTGGGCAGTGCCTGGGGCCGGTAGGGAAAGTGGGCGTGACAGGGAGGCCTGGCCTCCTCTCCTGGCTGGAAGTCCCTCGGCTTCTGGTCCCCAGCCAGTCCCAGGTAAAAGGAAGCTGTAATGAATGGTTCATCTGTGTACAGGGCTTAGACTATGGCCTGGGCCGGGCCCTGGCGCAGGGGGTGAAGCCGCCGCCTGCACCCCGGCACCCTTTGGGAACACTCCTTCCAGTCCCACTGTTCCACTTCCCATCCAGCTCCCTGCTAATGTGCCTGGGAAAGCAGTGGAAGATGGCCCAAGTGCTTGGGCCCCTGCACCCGTGTGGGAGACCCAAATGGAACTCCTGGCTTCCACCTGGCCCAGCCACGGCCCTCATGGACACTTGGGGAGTGAACCAACAGACGGAAAATCACTCTCTCTTGTCTCTGTCTCTCTCCTCTCTCTGTGTCTTTCAAATAAATACATGCATCTTAAAATAAAAAAATAACCCTATTGTAAAAGAGCAATTTAAAAAAACGAAACAAAACAGCACCGCTGCGGGACCCTTGTGAGAACTCGGTGTGCGTCTCCCGCGTTACCGCCATCCGCATCACCCTCGGATTCACACCTCACAGCAGCCCCGAGAGGCCGCAGGCCCCACCACACCGGCAGTCAGGCAGAGCACCAGCTGCCGGGGCAGGGACGCGAACCTAGGTCCAGAGGAAGCTCCAGCCAACCTGAAGGTTTCCAGGCTCCTGGGGCTCAGGGCCAGCTCCGGACGTCCACGTGTCTCGCGTGAGGACAGGGGGAGGGAGAAGGCCGCCCTGGGACCGAAAGGGCAGGTGGAGCTCCGTGCGCAGGGTTCTGCGTGCAGCTGCAGGGAGTCGCGGGGTGCCACCTACTGGAGGCGCAGGGCAACGCGACCTGCTGGTGAGAGATGGGCGCCCACGCTCAGGTGCGCGGTGAGTTCCGCTTAAATTCCGGCAAGGCACGGAGCTGCTCCAGAGCTACCTCACCCCCACCTCGAACCTTCTTCCCCAGCTCTGCGGGCTCCTGCACCTGGCCATTGACAGGCTCCCTCCGGCCCTCCACACCTGCCCTGGCTGGGTGCCCACCCCACGCAGCAGAAGTTGTCCCGCCTGCCTCCTGTGGCGATGCGGCGGGGGCTCACTTCTCTCTCTGGCCCTAGGCACGCGGCTGTGGCTGCGTCTGCTGGGGGTGAGGCCACCCATGGGTGGGAGCTGCAGGCTTCACCCCTTCATTCAGCACACGCTGTTAGCAGGTGCCTGCAGGGTGGTTGAGAGAGGGTGGGGCAGAGGCTACTATGGAAACAAACGAGACACAAGCAAGTGCATCTGCCCTAGTACCTGGCCTGGCAGTGGTGCTACAGAGAACGAGGCTGGGGAGGACCCCACCCCTGCACCCCATCACCTCTCCTGGGCTCCTACCTCACAACTTGCCTTCCTCCCTCCACTGACCCCCTGCCAGGACCCCTGCACGGGCTCTGATGCTGCCCACTAGGTTGCCCTCCTGTGTGGATTCCCCCTCACCTGGCTGGGGGGTCCAACACCACACCTGGCGGCCCCAACAGCTGCTGTGTGGCTTGCACGAGGTGCCCTCCCCTCCCCCACCCTTTGCCTTTGGGCCTGGGTTGTTTGGAAGGGGAGAGGGGAAGCAGCGCTCACCCGGTAGGTAAGGAGACTCCTTGGCATCCCCCAGCCTGGGTTGTGCTGATGGACTTCAGAAATCGCCACTGTTAAAAGCAGGAGTCACATTTGTCTAAAGAATTTCTGGGGGTTGGCGCTGTGGTGCAGCGGGTTAAAGCCCTGGCCTGCAGCACCGGCATCCCATGTGGGCACCAATCCAGTCCCGGCTGCTCCTCTTCCGATCCAGCTCTCTGCCAATGGCCTGGGAAAGCAGAAGATGGCCCAAGTCCTTGGGCCCCAGTGCCTGCATGGGGGACCCAGAGGAAGCTCCTGACTCCTGGCTTTGGATCAGCTCAGCTCTGGCAGTGTGGCCATTTTTGGGGAGTGAACCAGCAGATGGAAGACCTCTCTCTCTGGCTCTACCTCACTCTGTAACTCTTTCAAATAAAATCTTTAAAGAAAAATTATTTCTCGGGGGTTGGCACTGTGACCTGACAGGCTGAGCTACCGTCTGTGGGCCCGCATCCCATATGGAGGCGGTTCAAGTCTCGCAGCTGCTCCCCTTCCAGTCCAGCTCTCGCTGATGGCTTGGAAAGGGCAATGGAAGATGGCCCAAGTGTTGGTACCCCTGCCACCCAGGTGGGAGACCCAGATGAAGCTCCTGGCTCCGGCCTGGCTCAGCCCTGACAGTTGTGGCCACGTGGGTAGTGAACCAGTGGATAGAAACTCTTTTTCAAATAAATAAATCTTAACAAGTGTCTTGAGGAGCCACCTGTAAGAGCCATCGTATTTCTGCCCAGATTTTTTCCTGGACTTGGGATTGAGTTTTCCCAGCAGCAAGGGCATGGCCTGCACCTTGGCATCTGGGTCGGGGCTCTCCCCGTGAGACACTAGTGACCTTGGCTGTGAACTCTCGCACTTCCTGGGCAGCCCCCAAGTACCAGTAGCATGACAGAGTAACGTATGTATTCATGAAGTAAAGGCCAGAGTCCCTGCTGACAGCTGTCCCCTTAGGGGCAGGGAGATGGCCCTGGTGTTGTAGCAGCTCCACACCTGGCTCTGTTCCGTGTCTCCGGAGGTCAGAGGCTCTGGTGGGTCCTGGGTGGCCCAGGCGGTGATCTGCGACGGCCCCAGCTGCTTCTGGCTGCTGGTGCACTGGACAGTGGCGCTACTATCCCCATGAGGCTCCTCCTCGGCCCGCCAACCCCATTCCCGCCTCCCTGCGGCCCCCACACCCAGGCTGGCACCTTTCCTTGCCCTCAGTGGCTCCAGCTTTTTGCAAATGTCCATTTCCTTCTTGCTCTGTGTTCCCCAGGGGTAAACTCCCTGGGGCTCCCTTGGGTGTGAGCAACATAGCACCCACCCGTGTCAGATTCAGGGGCTTCTGGCCTGAGACTGGAGGCGTTTCCAGCTGGGGTCACCCCCACAGCTCCCGCAGCCTGGAGACCCCGCGGGCATCCTGGTTCAGCTCATGGGAGATCGAAGCTTGGGTCACTCAGGCCTTTGCCACCTACAGCTCCTCCCTGTAGGGATCCTTCTCAGTGGCGGCCGCCACTCCCAGCCCCACCCCCGCAGCCGGGGTCTGGGCTCCCCCCACCCCGCTGTCTCTGAAGATGTCTGTGGCTCACTGTGTGCAACGTCTTTCATCCCTTCTGCCAGCCCTGTGAGCCCGGGGGCCACCCCTGTGTGCCCCCTGCCTGGACACCAATGGGTGGGAGAACACTCTGCCTTTCAAATAAATACACCTTAAATCACACACACACACACACACACACACACACACACACACACACACAGCACCTGAGGGAGAAACCAACTCCTTGAAAAAACAGCACTGGGGCAGGGGGTCTCCCTCCACCTGGGACCCCTCCCAGCACAGGGAGGCAGGAGCCCTGGGTAAGGGGCTACTTGTGTCTCCTTTGAGCCTCAGAGTCTCTGGGTCCTGGACACCTCAGGGGACATTATGGGGACCCCCTGGGCAGCCTGCGGGGCAGCTCCACTCTGTGCCCCTGGGTCTTAGATGGCCTGGCCCCTTAGGTAACACTGGCCGTCCATCCTCCCGGTGGGCGCTGGGCTGGACGCTGCACCCGGCAGCCACCACTCCCGCGTGAGTTCTATGTGGCCGAAGCTGGAGAGGATGCACGGCCCACAGTCGCTGGCCAGCCTGACCCAGAGCTGGTGCTGGGGCCGGGAGTCAGCCCTCCTGGGGTCTGCCTGGGGGAGTCGGGGGGCTGGGGAGCCCCAGCTCCCGAGAACTGCCCAGCAGGTGGCAGAGAGCAAGCTCTCACTGGGCCGGGGTCTGATCCCACCCTAAGTCCTCAAAGCCCAGGGCAGGAGGGGGCAGGGCCACACCCTCCCGCGCCCTGGACGCAACCCCCAGCTCTGTGCTGTCCATCAGTGAACCAAGTCACTTCCCCTTCAGCGCCGCGGCCCCCCAAGCAAACGACGAGACAGACTTGCGAGGCGCAGGTCAAAGGTTCATAGCTTTTTTGGTTTCATTTTTTTGTTTTTTGCTTTTGTAAAGAAAAATAAGGCTGCATTTTCTGTTTGAAACAAAACCCGAGTAAAATCCCCTCCCAGCTAGCCTGGCCCGTGGGGCGCTGGGCCCGGCTGCGGCGTGGAGAGGAAGGGACTGGGGAATGGAGTTTGGTTTTGTTACGCAAAAAATAAAATTAAAAACTCAACACACACTCCCACTAGCGCCCCGGGCCAGACAGGGGCCACTCCAGGCTGGAATCCTCTGGCAGCTGGACCGAGCCCTGCGGCCACCCCGGTGTCCAGGTGCCCGCCTTCTGGGGGGTGAATGGGGCAGGAAACAGGACTCCCAGGGCAGGAAGGGGGAGGGTGACGTCAGAGCACTCTCCTCCCCCACGAGTTAAAAAAAAAAAACTATTAAAAAAAGCACCCAAAGCTTAAAAAAACGAGAGCTCCTGG
This sequence comes from Sylvilagus bachmani, assembly GCA_015711505.1. NCBI lineage: Eukaryota > Metazoa > Chordata > Mammalia > Lagomorpha > Leporidae > Sylvilagus > Sylvilagus bachmani. The sequence goes on along the minus strand of CM027388.1, from coordinate 5,179,399 downwards.
CGGGGAGGGCCGGGGGCTTCCTGCCCGCCAGCAAGACTTCTGGCGAAGTGTAGAAAAATAAAACTAACCTCTATCCCTGAATGGTAGCGAGGCCCCCTCCTCGCCCCGGTGGCCCTCCCCTAACACCTCACAGAACCCCCCGGGGGCTCACCCTTGCTGCTCCTCGGGTCTCCAGTCCCAGGGGGCAGGAAGGGACTGGACACAGAGGGGTCGGAAGGGCAGTGGTGGCACCCAAGGGAGAGGGCAGGGGAGATGGGCTCAGGTGCGGCTCAGGGACTGAAAACCCAGGGCCCACCGGGGGTCTGGTCTCATCTGAGGTCCAGGGGCTCAGGCGAGGATCCCTGTGGGCACCAGACGAGGGAGGGACAGAGAGCACCGGGGCCGTGTCCTCACGTTGCCAGGAAGTCCCCAGGGAAGGGGGCCCAAGGGAGGGGAGGGCAGGGGCCTTCTTAAGCCCTGAAGGCCCAGCAGGGCCCACGGCCTGGAAGCCGGGGAGCCCCAGCACCACCTGCCCTGGGCACAGCCGACAGGAAGGGCCACACGGGGGCAGCAATGCCCACGTCTGGAGGCCCGCCCCTTCCACTGGACTGGGCGAGGATGCAGTGACCAGGGACCACCCCTGCCTCCCCCAGGGAGCTCCACCCGGACGGGGTGTACAGGAGGAAGACGCCGGCAGGCTCCACCGGATGGCAGGAGGGGAGCCGGGGCGGCCGGCCCCCGGGATCCTTGGCTTGGGGACCAGAGTCAGCACCAAACGACGGAGGTGAGGCCTAGGACCCTGGCTGAGCCTGCGTGCGCAGGTGAGGAGCCGGCCCGGGCGGGCCAGCGAGGTCGGGCCCCGGAGCCGGCAGTGGTGGCAGCAGCGCCTGGCGCTCGGAGGCTCAGCGCAGGCTCTGGTACAGGTAGGCGGAGGTGAAGAGGGCGTTGACGGCCAGGCTCACAGCCAGGAGGCCCTGCACCAGGGAGGGGCCGAGACGGCCTGCAGGAGCAGAGAGCGCCTGTCAGTGTCCCCAGCCCACCAGAGGACAGGGCGTGGAGGCCTCGGGACCTCCCCGTGGGGAAGGGGCACGCCTCTGCCAGCCTCGTACCCGGGGCACACAGGGACCTGGCCTCGGTTCCCCCCAACTCCCCAGTCTGCCTGACGGGGGTGGCGCTGGCCTCCAGAGAGCCCTCGGCTCCTCTGCTCAGAACTCAGCACACACGCGCCCCCCCACCCAGGAGAACTGGCGTCGACTCCCGGACCCCAGCTCATGCCTGTGCCCGTGGTCAGCAAGCAGGGGAGCTCCAGGCCAGTGTGGACAGAGGCAGGCCGCAGGGCCAACGCCGGGACCCAGGCTCTGGGTTCAGTACCAGTGGGGCCCCAGGAGGCTGTTGGGCCGCAGGCCCCCTTCCAGACCCACAGGCGGGACACAGACCTCTCCAGGTGGCAGCCTCCTCGGAGCACCCCCTGGTGGTGGTGTCCACCGCGCAGGTGGACGACTGGGACGAGTCGTCCTCCTTCTTGATGCACAGGCCGCTGCAGCTGCGGTCTCTGGTCGGCATGGACCTCACGTCTGCGGAGAGGAGGGCCAGGGTCTCAGCCCTGCAGTGCTCAGCTGGCTCCACCCACTTGCCCCGCCCCCCCAAGCAGGAGGGTGGGGCACTGCTTGGGGGGGACGGTTTGGGTCAGGAGCAACCAGCTCAGCACAGTGTGGAGGTCCCCTCGGAGGGGGCAGCGCCTGGCCTGGGGGTCCTCGACCGCCCCCTCCGGCCCAGTGTGGCCAGATCGGACACTGCGACAGGCAGTCCACAAGTTCACGGTGCAAGTTCTAGACTTCAGATGTTGGGCCAAAGTTCTCAAGACAAAGCAGAAACACCGTGGCCTGGCTGTGCGTGAGGGATCTTCCACCAGTCCTGAGGAATACAGGACCCCAGGGGCAGCCGCGAGAGACACACGACCAGCCAGTGGAGGGCAGTACCCGAAGGACTCAGGACACCAGTCTCACTGGGTGTCCAGCCTGGGGAGTGGGGAGGGGGCATGCACACGGGGCTAAGAGCAAGGCTGCCCCCCACCCCCAGCAGGCTCCCGGGAGGGCTGGGGGAGGCCGTACCCACGCTGTGCTTTGAGTCCCGCGCTGGCTGCCTCTGGGGGAGCTGGGGTGGCTCCACAGTGAAGAGGCTGCTGTTGGGGAGTGGGTGCTCGTCCGAGCTGCTGGGGGAGCTGGGGGCCTCCCCGGGGGGCGAGGGGAACAGCAGCAGCTTCTGCCCCTTCAGGTTGAGCCTGGCAGGGCTGATGAGGGGTCTGCGGTGGCGCAGGGAGCCAGAGCTGGAGGCCACGGAGCCGGCCACGGAGGGCGCCGGGGAAGGGAGGGGGGAGGCGGGGCAGCTTCCAGAAAGCAGAGAGAAGTAATCTGCAGGAGAGAGGACGAGGTCGGTGAGGACGCGGGCACAGCTTGGCTGCCAGCACAGAGGCTGCTGTGTGGAGGTGGGGGCAGAGGGAGCCCTGGGGACCCGGCCCCTCCCCCTACACCCCTCGGTTTCTCCCAAACCTGAGCTCAAGGCCCTGCTGGGAGAAGTCTGGAGATGGGAGGGCCTGCCGGTGGCTGGGTCTTGGTGCGTGATGTGTCTCCACCCGTGACCCCCCCACTCCCACCCGACCCTCGTCACCGCCACCCCCACTTCCCAGGAGAGGAAACTGAGGCCCCTCCTGGGGCAGCTCCTCCGTCCCTCCCCGGGACTACCCACCTCCTTACCTGCAACAGGGACCTCCCCAGATCGGGACACCTGAGACGGTGGGCGGCTCCCGCTGAACAGGTAGCCGGAGTCTAGGAGAGACACGGCCTATCACTCCCCATCCGTCCCCCCACCCTGGGCTCCCAGGGAAGAGCTGCCAAACCCCGATCTGCCGTTAACGCCGCCCTTCCGTGGACACAGGCGCCCAACCAATCCCTTAAACCACTGCCTGGGGTGTGCTGGACACATGCCCAGTTTGAAGATACAGAAACTGCAAGGCATGCTGGGCCGTAGCAAGACCTGGCCTGGATGGCTCCTCCCGCTCCTTGCTCTAGACCTTTCTTCCTTGGAAGGCCCCGCTTCCTCCACTAACCCCAGCCCTAGGCTGCCTGTGTCAGACCCGAGAGCCCCAAATGTGCTGTCTCTTCCTATGTCAGGTGCACCCCAAGAGCCCGGCCCAGACCCCCTCACGTAGCCTATGACTGGGTCCCAGCGTCCAGCTGAGACTGCTCGCTGCAGACGTGGGCCAGCCCTGTGCCCACGACCCCGCCCACCAATCAGAGTCCTTCCAGGGCCCTTTCTACAGAGCCAGGAGAGGGTCTCCCTGCTGGGCACAGCCGCAGGACGCGGGGTGGGGTCTGCACAGAGAGGCTGAGACAGCAAGCCGGATGCTGGTCACCTGCAGGAACCTGTCTCTGGGATCCATCCCGGCAATGGGGACCCAGGGACTCCATCTGGCACCAGATGGTCTGCACCCAGACCAGGCCTGCAGAAGCCGGCGGCCACCTCAGACTGGACGCTCCTAGGCCTTTGTCTCAGGCTGGCAGGGAGACGGCGTTGTCCCGGGGAAGGGGTGGGGGGTGGGAGGTCCATCCTAAAGGTCTGCACTGGCTCTGGGAGCCTCTCCTCCCAAGGGGCTTCAGGCGGAAGTCCCAGCCCCCCCACTGGTAGTCAGTGCTTAGGCCCAGTCTGCCCCCACCCCACAAACCAAGGAGGGTGTCTCTGCTCAGGGAAGAGTGAAACCACCCTGCAGTGAACACGAGGGAGCTGTGAGCGGCCAGGGAGGGGCCTTGGCTGGCACCAGGGGCCCCGGCCCAGGAGTGACGGTGGCCACGTGTGTCCAGGGCCGGCTCCAGGTGCTTCCCTGGCGAGCTCGCTCCCTCCCATCACAGGGGAGACACCATGGCTCCACTTCAGATGAAGGGACCAAGAGACGGGCGCAGGGTGCCCGCACCTGCCCAGGCTTACGCCTTGTGTGCGAGGCCCCCAGGGCCCTGGCTGCCCCCAGTACTCAAATTCCCTGCATTTGACTCTCGTGACAAATCTGCATGGTGCACCTCACCGGCCCCGGGTATCTTATCACAAAGGTGACACAGTGCAGACGTGCGGCGTGGGCGTGGGCTCCATTTCCCCGCCTTGCAGCAGCCATGAGGGGCAGAAACTGCTCCCCTCAGAGGTCAAGTCCCCGCCTGCACTCCCTGGGATGACAAACCAGGATCAGCTTATTTTTACGGCACAAAGCTAGCCACAGCGCTGGGGCAGTCGGTGTGGGATTCTGGTGCTGCAGAGGCTGAGGGTGCCCCCCAAGGAGCGCTCCTTTAGGGAGGGGCCCGGCTGCAGGCTCCCAGGGCACTTCTTGCTCACCATGTGCCCACCCATGGAGGCTCCACTGGCACGCAGGGCCTGAGCCAGACTTGCCTGCCAAATCCCCTAAGCCTGGTGCAGGGCCCGGTGCTGGCTTGGGGCTCAGGGCACAGGCAGCAGCCAGCTTCCCCCAGCCACCCAGCTCATGGTTGACTACCCAGAAACACCCAGAGTCCAGGCCTGCTTCATCTGACCCAGCAGGCCCGGACCCCTTCCCTCGGCTCAGATGCTGCCCCCCTCCAGGACCTGTCCCTGCTGTGGGGCATGTGCACTGGGCACAGGACAGGGCTAGAAGTGGCCTGAGGAAAGGAGCCGAACCCCAGGTCTCAGCAGCAGAGGGACCCCGGGCCGCCTGACACAAAGCTGACGTTGTCTGACTGCTCAATGCCAAGTCTGGCGCCTACAGCAGCTGAGGGGCTGATGTCAGGGCAGAAGGGTCAAGGCACAGCTCGGGAAGCCGGCAGCCCACATGAGCACGCTGGTTCCAGTCCTGGCTACTCCACTTCTGATCCAGCTCCCTGCTGATGTGCCCAGCAGGTGGAAAATGGCTCACGTGCACGGGCCTCTGCCGCCTATGTGAGAGAACAGGTGGAGATCCGGGCTCCTGGCTGCTGTGGCCATTTGGGGATGAGCCAGCAGAGGGGAGATGAGCATCTTCATCTTGGTATCCCTCTCTATACTGCCCCCCTCTAACCGAATGACCCAGGCCACCCCTCACGGTCACTGAAGGTGACTCCTGCCTGGTGGTCTCCCAGTGCCAGCCCCAGGACACAGCCCTGCGTGAGGCAGCCCAGGATGCACCGGGATCATCACAGGGCGTGTTTACAACTAGATTTTGGGGCAAGCATTAGCAGTTAGGACGCCAGGTGAGACGCCTGCTCCCCCCGCCCCCCACCCCGGTCTGGCGCCTGATTCCAGCTTCTTGCTAATGTGCTCGGGGGCAGCAGCGATGGCTGCGGTAATGGGGTCCTGTCACCACACAGGAGCCCGGGCCCGAGCTCCTGCCCCTGCCTCCCGCCCCAGGCCCGGCCCGGGCTATGTGGGCATGTGGGGAGAGCACGGGCAGGTGGGAGTTCTGTTTGGCTCTTAATTATCAATAAACACCTTTTTTTTTTTTTTTGACAGGCAGAGTGGACAGTGAGAGAGAGAGACAGAGAGAAAGGTCTTCCTTTGCCATTGGTTCACCCTCTAATGGCCGCCGCGGCCAGCGCACCACGCTGATCCGAAGGCAGGAGCCAGGTGCTTCTCCTGGTCTCCCATGGGGTGCAGGGCCCAAGCACTGCACTCCCTCCACTGCACTCCCGGGCCACAGCAGAGAGCTGGACTGGAAGAGGGGCAACCGGGACAGAATCCGGTGCCCTGACCAGGACTTGAACCCAGTGTGCTGGCGCTGCAAGGCAGAGGATTAGCCTAGTGAGCCGCAGCGCCGGCCCCTAGGAGCTTCTTAAACATGGGATTTGGCTTCCTGCCACGGACTTCCTAGATCCTGCAGGGAGAGGCAGGGGACAGGACCAAGCATTGGACCTGCAGGGAGTGCCTGTCCTGGGGCCACACTCAAAGGCCTGGGCGGAGTCTCATAACAATGGCCAAGCCCCAGGAGGCGCCAGGCATCCCATCTGCCCACGAGGGACGTTCTACAGCCAAGGGAAACCGAGGCTCCGAGTGGCTACATCCCTTGGCCAAGGGCAGCTCACTGCAAGGTACGAGCCCAGCTCTGCCCGTCTCTGCAGCAACAGGAGCTCTGACCACTGGCCTGCACTGCCCCCACCTGGCACTCACCGGAGCCCCGCTCCGTCCGCCAGCGCCTGCCGACCCCTTACCTGCTCGAGTCAGAGAGGGGATGGTTCCCAGAGAGAGGGCCCGGCTGAGGCGGCTGGGCAGCGAGGAGGGCGAGGCCCGGCGGGCAGACCGGAACAGCTGCTGGCTGCTGAGCGGCAGGAAGCCGGGTGGGGTGGGGATGAAGAGGGACGGCGAGGTGCCTCCAACAGCTGGGTAAGGCACGGCCAGGCTGGGGCTGGTGGGGCAGAGGCCAGCGGTGTCTCCTGGGAGGTACCTGCAAGGGCCCGTGGGGCACGGGAGAGAGAGGTGGAGGGTCAGCGAGGAAGGTTCTGGAAGCAGCCTCCAGCCCGTCTCCCGTGCTGCAAGGTGGAGCCCGAGGTAGGGTCCTGGGGGAGGCGTGCGTTAGTTGAAGCAGGAAAGCGTCCCGACCACATTCACACCATTAGGAGCAGGTGGCTGGGAGGCGCCGGTGTGGCCCACCCCTCCCCGCATGCCCCCTCCAGCCCTCAGGCTCACAGCAAACTAGATCTACTACGAGTCTCGGTATTAAAGTGACACTGTCACCCTCGCCAGCCTCACCCCAGCCCTTGCCTCGATGAAGAACAGCCAGCCCTGTGCCACACGCTCAGTGAAGCTTCCCGGACTCAGATTCCTTGCCACCTCCCGTGTGGGCCCCGGGGTCTCAGCTCAGACACCCCCTGCTCCCCACTCTGCCCACAGGAGGCTGCTGCCTGCTCTCTGGCCTCAGGCACTGGAAACGCCCCTGGGACACAGAAGGGGAGGCAGCCCAGGCAGAGCCTCGCATGGGACACACGCCAGACTCAAACTTAGCAAAGACCTGCAAATGACCACAAGGCCGCCTTAAAGACAGGTGACAGTGTCTCTTTAACTCGAGAATGGTACAAATCACACCACAGGGCCTGGCGGCCCCAAGCCACAGGGTCAACCATGCTTCTGGTTAGGGCACCCGATTACAGGGGAGGGTCAGAGGCAGTTAATACATTAGCCTGCCATCCGGGTGGAGCATGGGCGTCCAGCCTTACCTCGCTCCCAAGGGACAAACGAGCCCAGAGGACAATGTGCTGACCAGCGGGCAGGCTGGCCCAGCCCCATGGCGAGCTGGGAGCTGGCTAAGGTACCCGTGCCCACCAAGACCGAGCTCTCGGGGTCACTAGCCCAGCTCCACGCCACCCATCTCTCCACCTCTTTTTTCTTCCTTTCCTCCTACGCATCTTTTGTAAGGCGAGTGTGGGATCAGCCGCTGACATCGGGACAACCATGTGCCCTCTCTGGCCTCCCAAAGTCCCAGGAGGCTACCTGGACCAGAGGCAAGGCCTAGTACTGGAAATCTAGCAGGTCACCAAGGGCTTCCAGGCCCCAAGCTGGACACACCCTCGCGCTGTCCTGACCCATGCTCTGAGGGCCTGACGCCCACCCTTCTGCCCCCAAGGCTCTGGGGAATCCGGTCACGTTGCTAAGCGGGGAACAAGACTTTGTAGTCATTTCAGAACCGCAATACCCCTCGGCAGGGTGACACCATTGCCTGGAATGGCCCATGGGAAGTCACATTCAGGAACCTTGGGCCGCGTGCCCCGTCACGCAGGACCCCCATCACCCAGGCCCCACCCAGGCCCCCAGCAGTGGCAGCTCTGCACCCGGCTTCTACATCCACTCCTGCTGCACAGGGGCGGGCCAACTGTGGCCCTGGGACAAGAACCTGGTGAGGGGAAGGGGGGGCGCAAGGAGCCAGCAGCATTGTTGGGGGACAGGTGAGAGGAGGGCCCGAGTCACAGCATGGGCTGTGGGGGAGGCCAGCTAGGCACAGAGGCTCCGGGGCCCTCCGGCTTCTGTCCATGCTGCTTCCTGCCCTGGCCTGGGCTCACCCCAGGACGTCACCCAGTCTTGTCCACTCAGCACAGGGCTGGTCCAATTCTGGTGCCACCGAGAACGCTGGAGTGAGTTTTCTGGAAGTCTGAGCCCTGTTGCCGCATGCCTGGGCCAACGTCACTCAAGGAGCCACCCTCTTGCAGGGCAGGGTGGGGGGAGGTTGTGGGAGGTCTCTGCTCACCCTGCAAGCAGCCCCGAGGGTTTCAAGAGAACAGGGTGTTTCCTCCGGGCACGAGGCCCTCCCTGGACAGGGTCTCAGAGTGCAGGGCCCGTTTGGGTGCCAGCCGTGGGCAGGTGACTTGGGCCGGCCGGCATGGTCACTGGGATGCTCCCGATCCCAGCGGGAGATGAGAGGTCTTGTCGGGCCAGCCCTGTCCACATCCAGAGCCAGAGAGCGAGGCCCACACTTTAAACAGTTTATTCAGACAGGAAAGAGAGGCTCCAGCAAGGCAAGCGAGCACAGCCGGCACCGGCGAGCGGCGTCACCGTCACCCCCACCCCCACCCCCACCTGACTCCCGTGCAGGCACCTGCACCCCAGAGCCCCCCTCCCCCCCAGCACAGAGGCCCTCTGGAGAGACATGGAAGAAAACAGGCAGGAAGCCATGGTGCCTGACGCCCGCCGGGAAGCAGAGTCCCAGAGGCATTTATTGACGACACGGCGGCCAGGGCCAGGGCAGTGGTTACAACGCTGGGGTCACTGAACATCGTCCACAGCTCTACCACACGCGGGACAGGCGAGATCTGGCCACGGCACACACACGGGACACGGGCTCCTTCCAGGACTGGGTGGGGCAGGGCGAGGCTGCTAGGGGGCTTGGAGTGTCCTGGGACAAGGGTGGGATGTAGAGGCCTAGCCCCCTCCCACTTGTAGGAGGGTCACGGGCCCTCAGGGGGCTCCCGCCCTGCTGGGGGATGGTCTGACCGTGGCCCCCAGGGGAGGGGCTGAGCTGCCTGGCAGGGGTAGGCCCCATCCAGGGCAACCTGCACTTCCTCCAAGTAATGAATGAGACTTTAAAGAACACACGGGTAATTAAAAACGTCACACAACAGTAAAGAGGCCAGGGACGCTTCCTTTGCGAGCCCTGTCCTGAGAGTTCCTTCTGTGCCCACCAGAGGGCAGGAGAGACACCGCCTAGCAGGGGATGCCACCAGCCGAGCGGCTCTGCTTATCCTAAATAACCTAAGTCAGACACGCACAGGGCCAAACAAAGCGGAAATCAGCACACAGCTGCCTTCCTCGAGCCCAGCAAGGGCGTACACAGCCGATGACCCAGGCCTGCCACCTTCTCTCCCACCCCGATGGCCGTCTGGGAGTGAAGGGGCAGGCAGGGTACCCTGGGCAGAACCCCCTCCTGCTGTGTAGGGGCCGTGACCCTGGCCACACCTTGCCAGAGCAGCAGCCGGCACTGGGGCACCGGGCACGGAAGCCCTGGTGTCTCGACTGCCCTCTCCACCCCCGATCACCATGTGCACTGAGCAGTCACAGGGCCTCTGGGGAGCAGGGCAACTCCCTAAGCCCCCTCCCCCACCAGATTCACAGCACCACGCAGGAGCTCCCCATGGGGGCTCTGCAGGGGCTGACCAGGGTCCCCTCACGCAGGTGTAGCCCACGTCTGGCTTTCCTGGGCTCCGAGGCACAGGGTGGAGGGGCTGGTGCACTCTGGGCCACACCTGATGTAGGGGTTATGCTCCGAGTGACAAGTGGCAGAACACAAGATCCTGGATGCAGGAGCCCTCCAACCCAGAGGGTCACCAGGAGGCAACCGGCAGGTAAGGGACAACCTGTCCACGTTCTTGCCGGAGCCCTGGCATCAGCCCCCTTGCCCAGCACTTCTGCATGGGGGTGGCGATTCCCAGAGGGTCCCCTCTGCTACCTCCTGTGAGGTCAGCACCCATGGGTGTGCCCTGGAGAGGGGCCACGGAGCCGACAGCAGGGGCCTGGCCAGGACACACAACTGGGAAGGAGCAGGTCTGGGGCTCGTCCCTAGGGCTGTGACTTTGGGGACGGGATCTCTGGGAGGCCCCGGGTGTTTCCACAACCTGTGTGACTCAGTGGGGGGGGGGACACAGCCGAGGCTGTGAGGGCTCTGGGGCAGCCCCCACAGAGGTAGGCCACTGGAACCCCAGTCCCCAGGAGCCACTGCCAGAGGCTGGGGGAGGCTGGTGACACCGACACACTTGAGAGAAGCAAGGTGACAATGACCCAGGGTCACTAGGGGCCTGTATGTCCCGTGGGCCCATTAGCTGTGCCGACCCAGGGCCCACAGAGGAGCTCGAGGAAGAATGGACGGCCAGCAAGGGCAGCCCTGTAGGGGGCGAGGGCAGAGTGTGCACGCCTGAGCTCTGCTGGGGTCCCGGCGCGCCTGGGGGGGGTAGCTGATGGTAAAGAGGGGGTCAGCAGCCTCCCGAGCTGAGCCGGACACCTCCCACCACAGCCTGGCCTCAGGGGCCGTGCTGACGACCACCCATGCTCACAGCCAAGGCCAGCTGGGCCCATGGACTGCACTCTCCACTCTCAGGGAAGGAGCCAGACTGTAGACTGACCCAGTGGGGTAACAGGCCGGACGGGACGGACCAGACAGGAGGTTCTGTCTGGCTCCCTCTCCCCTCTGTGCCCTGAGTCTGGGTGGTGGGGCCTTGTGGCAGAAGCCCAGCCCACAGCCCCTGAGCAGGGGCTCTGATGGGCAGGAGGGGGACAGCCCTTCCAGTGGTGTCGAGACCTTTCAGAAGGGTCAAGTGGGGCCCGTGGAGCCAGCAGGAAGCCACGGGGCACAGGCGGGCACAGGGCTGGGGGCACTGCCCCTGTTCTGCTCACCGGCTCTTTGGCCAGAGAGGTGGTGGCAGTGGGGGCACCTGCTGGTGCTGGGGGGAGGGGGGCAGGCAGAGGCAGGGCTGGGCCGGGCCCTGGGGCTCTAGGAGCGGCGGGCAGCGTGAGGCAGTACGAGCAGACAAGACCGAGAGGCCTGCCTGGCGGGGCCTCACCGCAGGCCTCGCCATCGTGTCCTCCCCCCGCAGTCAGTGCTGCTGCTCTGACCTTCGGGGCCGGGAGCGCCGCGGGCCCGTCGCCTTCTTCGTGGCCACAGCTGCTGTGAAGCCCATCAGGCAGCACAGGGACGTGGTGCTGAACTTGAGCGTGTCCAGCCAGCTGGGCGAGGCGGCCTGCAGGTACTGCTCGGCCAAGTGCAGCCCCAGTAGCAGGGCCCACAGGCAGCTGCAGAAGGCGTCGATCCTGCGCAGCCTGCAGGGGAGAGGCTTGGTGAGCACCCTCAGGCGGCCTCCCACACCCACACCCAGCCGACCTCAGAGCCCGGGCCTCCTCCACCTGACACCGGGCAGCTCCTAGGTGTCAGCACGGCTGTGAGGAGCGAGGGGGCACAGATACGGCACCCAACAGGGCCTGCCACAGGCCACAGCTCAGGAGGGAAGGCCAGGCCTGAAGACCCCGGGGCCCCCACCCAGGAGGCAGGTGGCTATCACCACCCCAACTGCATAGACAGGAGTCTATGGGGTCCCTGGGTGGAGGGGGAAGGGAGGGTGGGACTGCTTCCACGCCGTGGCTCCAAGGCAAGTCATGTGCGCTCACTCCCACCCAGCAGCCCTGAAGAACTGGCTCATCTCGCTGCGTAGGGAGCCTGGCCCCGGGCTGTGGCCAGTCAGGTCTCTCGGCTCCTGTCCCCAGGCACCAAAGCAACCTGCATCCCGCAGCCAGCCACCTCGCCAAGCCTGGGCCCTGCACTCACCTGATGCGGCCAGCCAGCAGCATGGCCAGCAGGCAGGTGAGCAGGCCCAGCGCCACGACGCCGGTCTGGTGGCTCTGCCCGAAGGCCCAGGCCTCGCGCAGCTTCTCTGTGGCGGGCTCCGGCAGCAGGCCCAGCAGCTGCCGCCAGCCCTCAGCCCCGGCAGCAGTGCCATTGTCAGGCGTGGCGGAGCTATTGCCGCCAGGTGGCAGGGCGGGAGGCAGGGCGGCTCCTGGGGCAAAGGGGTCGCTGGGGCCATAGAGCGCGGCGGTCAGCAGGAAGGCGCAGGCCAGGAAGGCAAGGGCGCGCAGCAGGATCACCTGCACCGGGGCCTTGACCGCCGAGGAGCAGAAGCTCTGCGGGGAGAGGAGGTCAGTGAGACGCCGGAGCCACCCACAGCCGCCTCGGGCCCACGCTGGGCAGGGTCTGCGCCAGCACCGCACCCAGGGCACCTGGCTCCTGATGCCCCAGCCCCACGCCCTGCACCTCCCGCCACCCTTCCGGGGGAGGGGCACTGCTCCCACACCTTCTCTTCTTACTCATTTACTTTATCTGAGAAGAGAGACAGAGACCTCCCGTCCGCTACGCCCAGGTCACTGGTTCATGCTCCAAACGCCTGCAAGGCAGGAGCTCCAGCCGGCCCCCCCGCAGCAGGGAGCCGCCCTCACCTTCTCATCAAAGAAATACTCTCCCTGCGACGGTGATCTCACACCACACCAGATCAACTTTCCATTCACTCCAGATTGTCACCAAAAACTGAGTCTGACTTTAACTGAAACTACAACGAATGCGCAGACAACCTTGGCGAAAGTGAAAAGACGGCGGCATGGGCTGGGCCGCCGCAGCTGCAAGCGGGGGTCACGGTGCCCCAGGGCAGCACGGAGGCTGCTGAAGGCACACACGTGATGGTCTGGGGACAGCACCAGACAGCGAGGCCGCCCACAAACCTACGCTCAGGGACACACACAGCCAGAGCTGCCGATGCTCGTCTCTCCGCTGCGGTACGCCCACTCTGGCTGCTGACACGAAGGGCCCAAGGGGCAGGGTGGGAAAGTGGCTGCATGGGCCAGGACCAGTTTCCTCAGGACCGGTGAGCCCCCCCGGGGGGCCTGCCAAGGATCTCTCTCTCTCTCTCTCTCTCTCTCAACTCTGCCTTTCAAAGGAATCTTGCAAAAAGCAAGGCCAGCCTCAGGCCACCGGGGCCCAGCCTGAGGGAGGCCGACACTGCCACGGACCTGCGTGTGGGGCTGGTCGGCCTCCCGGCGCTTGAACTGGTGGCTGAGCAGCAGGGCGCGCAGCTGGCGGTTCTGGTGCTTGATGTAGTACTCGACGGCCGCCTGGCACGGCCGGCACAGCTTGTACATCTGCTCCAGGTGGTGCCGGAACACCTCGATCTCCTCGTCGTACCTGCCCTACGGAGTGACACACGGGGGCCAGCATCTCAGGGGTCGGCCCTGGGTTCAGACCTGGCCGCAGGTCGTACAAGGGCAAGCTGTCCCTACCCTGCCCACAGTGCACTGTGACTTGGGCTCTAGGAGCGAGGCTGGCACAGGTGGGGCCTGCAGGGGACAGGGCACTCTGGGAAGCTCTACTGCCCCAGGGATGCACCCACCCTGGGAGCTGGGCTGGGCTCTCTGCCGCCAGGCCTGAGAACCAGACTCAGGGCTCCCTGGAGGGGGAACTGGGGGGGGATGGGGGAGGGCTCCAGGCAACTGGGAAGCAGGGCCTGCCTCTCTCCGAGACTGAGTCTGAAAAACACTAGAGGCCCTGCTGGGCCTCCAGCAAGTCCACCCCCAGCTCCCTCCCTCCCGTGTGCAAGGGGGACAAACCTCTGGTCTGCAGTGGCAGGAGTGGGGGCTTAGCAGTTTGAGACCTGGTGCACCCAGAAAGCTGCCTGGTGCCAAGCACCCTCCTGCCTCCAGACTCCCTCGAGCTTCCTGCTGGCACAGCTCACCCTGTTCTCCCTTCCAAACCACACCTGGGAAGCCAGCGTCTCTGGGTTACAGGAAACATGGCCTGATAGGGCAGGCGGGAGCAGCCAGGGACCAAGGCCCTCGGGTCCCACAGGGGGCCCCGGGCAGAAGTCCCCAGTATAGCCCGCCTCCTGCAGCATGCTTCCTTCCCCACCCAGGAGCTGGGGTGCCCCTGGGCACTCCCGCCCCAGCCAGCAGAACCAGCTGCCCATGGGCAAGTTGCACCCTGAGGGGGTGAGGACAGGACAGTCACTAGGACCCGCCCCCTTGCTCTTTGCAGGACAAACCCTCTGCACTGGCAGGCACGAGGCCTTTCGTGGTTCACCCAGGCCTGTACCCAGACAGCAGTGACCGCACACATGGGCGGCAAGAAGCACGGGTCCCCAAGATGAGGGAGACCCCACACCCCGGCCCGCAGGAGGCCTGGCGCTCTGGCCGTGCAGGGGCGGGCCCGGGCGGGCAGCTTACCTCCTCGCGCGGCGCAAAGGCGGCCAGCTGCTTGATCTTGGTGGTCTGGTGGTGGCTGCACCTCTTACACAGCAGCACCTGGCTGCTCACCCACTGCTGCGGCTGGCCGGGGTCGCGGGGGCTGGGGACGCTGCTCACCACATGGTTCAGGTGCTCCATGTACTGGGCAGGGATGGGCTTGTTGTAGTCGCCGTTCTGGGGGGGAGGGCGGGACTGAGTGAGCAGCGGGCAGGCACGGCCGCGGGAGTGCCGGCAGAGCCTCGGCTCTACCTGCAGCAGCAGCAGCTTTTCCAGACACTCGAGAGGACCTTGCGGGCCTGCCCACGTGCAGAGTAGAGCCCCCCAGCCTGACTGCCACCCGGAGCCGCCGCCCACCCCAGGCTTCTCCCTGGCACCGAACCCTCAGCTCTCAGAGCTCAGCTTGCACACGGTCAGCAAACCATGGCCCGTGGGTGGGCCGCCTGGCGGTGTGAACAGTGTCCCAGGGACACCAGCAGGCTCACTCCTTCACGTCTAGTTCCCGGCTGAGCTGGGTAACTGTGGCAGAGATCACACGCCCTGCAGAGCTTGAAATGTTATCTGGCCACTGCAGGAAGTGCCGGCCCTGCTCCAGGGCAGAGCTGAGAAGGCCTGGGTGTGCACCCCAAGTGTGTCACCTTTAGGAGCATGACTTTCGATAAGCTGCCGTAAGCCCCAAGCCTGCTTCCTTCTCCTTAAACAAAGGTGCAGGGGACAACCGTGGACTGAAGGTGCAAGACGGTGGCGGCCAGGCCGGCAGAGGAGGGGCGTGGGGTGGGACAGGGAGCCGCGCAGCGCCCCGCCCGGCCGCACCTCCTGGAAGCCATTGTACTGCTCGCAGTGGGGGCAGTCCCAGCAGTTGCGGTTCCCATAGGGCACGCGCGTGTCCTGGTTGCAGAACCAGCAGTTGACCATCGTGTGCGTTGGCTTCATCCTGCGGGCCGAGGGACACGGAGTCAGCCTGGGGGACCGGCCAGGGAAAGGGTGCTTGGAGCAGGATCTGAGGGCCTCTGGACTGGAGACACAGGACAGCGGAGGGCACGAGGGCAGAGGGGCGGGGGCAGGCTGTCCTGCCCTCCCAGGACCACCAGCCCTCCAGCGAGGCACCGGGACGCAGCTGGGCCTGTCCACACCCCCACACTCCACCTCTCCAAGAGCTCATGTGGGGAGTGTCAGGGACCAGCGCCCAAAGCTCAGGGACACCCCTCCCCGACGGGTCCTGGTCCCAGGCTGTGCAGTGGGAGCTGCCGGGTTACAAGGGCTTGCTGTGCCTCCCATGGGGTCCCCAGGCGAGAGAGCCATGGAGGCTGTGGGGTGGGGGCTGGGACAGCTGCTCCTTCCCTGGGGGAGGCAACAAGGGTGGGCAGGCCCACAGCGTTCCTTGCCGGACACATGTGCGGTGACAGGTGGGGCCTGCGGGATAATCCGGGCCCAGACACTGGGGGATCTGTGCTCCAGGCCCCTCCAGCTGCCTCGCTGGCTACAGGGCCTCGCACACAGCGACTGCCCAGCAAGCTCCTCCAGTCTCAGGAATCAGAAACACGGGTCACAAACAGCAGCTGCTGAAGCCTTGCTGCCCCGCCCTCTGCTCGCCCCCATAGGCTACCTCCAGCCCTTGCCCCGCCCTCTGCTCGCCCCCATAGGCTACCTCCAGCCCTTGCCCCACCCTCTGCTCGCCCCCATAGGCTACCTCCAGCCCTGGAACCTGGCCTGGGCCCTGCAGAGCGGGCAGCCACCCCCCTACAGACGGCCCTGCTGGCTACAGGGCCAGATGGCAAAGCCCTAGGGTCTTCATTCTGAAGCAGGACAGATCCAGAGCCCCTCCTGGGTGTGCTCCAGAGGTCCCCAGTCTCCCATCCTCAGTGCCCACAACCGTACAGTGGGAGCAACCACAGCACCGTGGGTCCTGCGTGTCACAGGATGCAACGACACAGGTCAGAGGTGCCCTGTGAAGCCAAGGGCCAGCCCGGTCTCTGCCCTGCCCTTCCACTTCCTGCCTCTGGCCACAGGCTCGTCACCTGTCAGTTGGGGACAAGAACACCTCCCTCTTGGGCCTGTCTCAGAAGTGCTGAATTGTGGCGCAATGGGCTGTCATCCACGTCAGAGCGCTAGTTCAAGTCCCAGCTACTCCACTTCTGATCCAGTTTCCTGCTACTGCACTTTGGGGGCAGCACGTGATGGCTCAAGTGCTTGGGCCCCTGCCACCCACATGGGAGACCCAGGTAGTATCTGGCTCCTGGCTTTGGCCTGGCCCAGCCCTTGCTGTTGTGGGCATGTGGGGAGTGATCTTCCAGTCTGTCCTATACTCTCTGCTTTTCAAATAGATGAAAACAAGCAAACATTTTAAAAAATGCTCAGTGGTAACTGGCCCAGAGGAGAACAGTCGCGCCCTGCGGCAGGGTGGGGTGGGGGTGCAGACCACCGGCTGGCTGGGGTCCCCAGTAGCCTCTGCCTACACTTCCTCTCCTCCTACCCAGAACCCCAGCCCCAGCCAAACGCTCGCTGTGACAAGGGACCCCCAAGCCTGTCTACAGCAAGGCCCGCCTTGTGCCCACTGCTGTGGCCTCACAGACCCTCTGTTTCATTCCTCACCGGTCACAGAGCCTGCTGAGAGCCCCTTCCCCAGAGAGCCACGGGCAGGGCCTCATGAGTGACCGGAAGTGACAGAGGCAGTCGGGCAGCCAGTGCCGACCATGGGGCTGCGGGGTGGCAGGAGGCTGAGGATCTACCTCCCGCTGCAGTGCCCGGTCAGCGCCCTGGGCAATGAAGCACCTGCTCATCTGTAGCTGTTTTATGGGCTCCGTAATCTTGTGTCGGGCGCATCCTGACCGCTGCTGACCGGGCCGGGGACCTCACGGTCCGATGGCCCTTGGCCCTGTCACCCAGTCTGAGGGGGAAGGCGGCAGTGGGCAGGGCCCATGGCTTCCTCTGGGGCGCTGCTACCCCTCCTGCCCCAAGAAGCCACTGTTTCCACTCGGACCCCTAGCTCTGTCGCTAGGGAAAGCGCTCCCCATGTGTTCAGCAGCCTAGCCTGGCATGGGAGGCTAAGATAAGCCCCTGTCCCTCTCGCCCCCCACCCCCAGGGGCCAGCGGCTCCAGCTCTTGTCGCTCGCTGCCCTCGGTAATCCCCGCAGGGCCCCGTCTCTCTGCCAGAGCGGCTGCTGCCCACCCTGGCCAGGTGGTCTGTGGCTCCTTTGTGCAGCCCCCAGCAGCGGTGCACCGCCCAGCCCATGAAATCCTTTGGTCTGGCCCTGCCAAGGCAAGTGTGGGTGGGACTTGAAACTCAATCCATTTATAGCAGGCTGATTTCTGAGCTGATCACTTTGTATGGCCCACAAATTATGTCATAAATATCCAACGGCCCTTGGCATTTAGCAGCCCTGCTGGAGGCTGGAGGTCTTGGGAGACGCACAGGGACTGAATCTCACTCCCTTGTGCCCTGAGCTGGCTTCCCAGACACGTGACCGTGACCCCGCCCCACAGAGGAGTGCCCGCAGGTGTCCAGCTCCGTCCCAGCCTTGCCGCCCAGGCTTCTGCTCAAGGGAAACACGCCCAGGTGTCCCCCATCAACTCTGCCCCACTTGGTGGACAAGGTCTGAGGCAAGGAGGGAACATCCGTGCCATGGACACGAGAGGAAGACAGGCCCCAGAGGGGTCCAGGCTGTGCCCCAAGCCCAGGCCCCACTCCCGGCCAGGCTGCTCTCCCAGCTAAGCTCCTGGCAGCCCTGGGTGGGTGGGCCCCTTGCCAGGAGCAGGGGACACCCCACAAAGCCCAGAACACACAAAGAAGCTGATGTGTGCCTCGGACATCCAGTTGTAACAACGCATCTGTTCTGGCATCTCACCGCCCCTCGTGTCCTAGGTGTGAGCTCACAGTGGGGTCCTCAGCCCAGGAACCCACCCGCTGGGGCTCAGCTGCTGCCACGAGCAGCCGAGACCATGGGAGGCCAGCGTACCCCCGGCCCCTGGGCAGGGCACAGCCTCTCTGAAAGGGACCTGGAAGACTTTCGAAGTCAGGCCGGCTTCCCTGGGGTCCAGCGAGCTGGAGGCAGCACTGGCAGGACCCCAGCGAGGCTCCTCGCTCGCTCCTCTGCACTCGGGCAGGTGACACACGGGTCACCCCATCTGACTGCAGAGCCCACGAAGGCGCCCACAGGGCTTCAGTGACAGCACCACCAAAACACAACTCGGCACTGCCAAGACAACAGGCCTCTGGCCCCAGAGCAAAACACGCAGGCTACATCGAGCCAGCAAACCTGCAAACCACCGCTGCCCTGGGCAGGTGTGCCACCCTGATCGGCTTACCAAACACCACGCCAGGCTCGCCGAGATACAAGACCCAGCAAGACTCCACTTCTGAGCCAGACCCGAGCACAAGGACAGCTCCCGGGAGAGCTGCCGTGTGGGGCCTTTGCCGCCACTGAGGAATGGGTGAGCTCACCAGCAGGGCAGTGCGAAGGCAGGGACTGGCCAGCGTCAGAGGGGACTCTGGACGAGGGGACACACTGGGCCACCGAACCTGAGGCCGCCTCCCCTCCACCCACAAACGCTGGACAGCCGACAGCCCCGGTCAACCCCCAGGCTCCGAGGGGGACGTCCCTTGCAGAGAATGAAATCTGGACACAACCCAAAGCAGCATGGAGGCACAAGAAGCGACCGGTCACCGTGACTACCGGCTGGAGGGGCGGCCAAGCCCAGGGAAGTGTGATCTGGGTCGCCAGCCTGTGCTGTGCTGGATGGGCGCCCAGGGCAGGAAGCTCGCCGACAGGAGACGTGGGCACACAGGCCTGGAGCCTGTGTTTCCCCACTGAAAAACGGGAGACCACCAGCACCTGCCCCCGCGTGGGGCGGCTGCCGAGGGAGGGGGCAGTGTTCACGTGCAAGACTCCCCGAGGGCAGAACCAGGGTCAGCCCTGACCGAGACCCCGAGGGAAGCCAGGGTCAGCCCCGATGGACCTGAAAGCAGAGGCCGGGGCTGGAGGAGTCTGCTCTGTCCACAGCCTCCTCCCCTCGGCGCCCAACCTGCCAACAGCACCCAGCGAACCCACGCTGCTGCCAGAGCTCCAGTCTGTGCCTTGGAGACAGGGGGACGCAGCCTCCTTGTCCTGGTCTCTCTGGGGTCAGCACAGCACCCCGAAATCCGGTGCTCCAGGGGCCGTGTCTGAGAACCGTCCTCCCAACACACTGGACCCCTTGCAGTCTGCCGCCCACCAGGGAAAGGGCTTCGGGGCGTCCTCCCGGCTCCTGCTGCACCAACTCTCCCTCCCAACGCCTTAGCGGGGCCCCAGACTCGGGTCCGCAGGGGAGGGGAGGCCTGTGACACAAGACCGCAGGAACAGCCATAGCGGGGACCCAGGAGTGACCGGCTGGGCACCGGGACCCCTGGAGCAACGGCTCACACGCGTCCAGGAGGCACAGCGAGTTCTGGGAATCGGGCAAATCGTGTCTCAGGACCTCGGCTCCCGCGTGCCGGACGGCCCAGGTTCGGACCCACCGGGACGCACGCTGGGGTCTGGGCCATCAGGACGCCTTCGAGCCCGGAGCTCCTGGATTCCTGGCTCCCGCCTGCTCCTCCGCGGAGGCTCATCCACGCTCATCTCTTCTCTCTCCCTCCGCGCCCCTGCCCCAGGAGGCACACAGTAGCCAGACCGCCAGGGTTCGAGTCCCAGCCCCGCCACGAGCCGCGCACCCACTCGTACTGTCCTTAGAACGTTCGCACGGCGACGCGACCGCCTCGTCCCCCCGAGCCGGGTTCGCAGGCGCAGGCTCCAGGGACTCCCGGCTCCAGTTCCAGCAATTGGCTCAGCCCCGGGCGGATGTGAGGAGGCCGGAACGCGCCGCCAGGGACCCCGGGGGCCGCGCGGCCTGGCCGTTCTCAGCAGGTGCGAGGAGCCCGTGAGCCCCCGGCCGCCCCTCCCCAGACTCGGCTCCAAGCTCGGTCTCGGGGTGGGGGCGGAGCGCGCCGGGCGCGGGGCAGGCCGAGGCCCGCGCACTCACCTCCGCGCGATCCGGTAGAGCAGCACGCCGGCCGCGGCGCACGCCGTGACCCCCAGGCCGCCGGCCAGGCCGGCCGTGGGGCAGCTGGCCAGCAGCGCGCTCACCCCCTCCATGGCTCCCCGCGCGAGGGCGGCGGCGGCGGCGGCGGGGCCCCGGCTCGGGCCGCAGGAGGACGCGGGGCGGCGGCGCGCGCCTGCTCGCGCCGTGACCTTCGCCGCTTTGTAGCCGGCGCGGGCCCACCCCCCTGACTCGGCGCGCTCCCGCTGCGCAGCCAATCGGGGCGCGGGGCGAGCGCGGTGGGCGGGGCGCTGGCGGAAGCTGCGGCGCCCCCGCGCGGCTGGAGGTGGAAGCGGCGCGCGTTCCGGCGCCCAAGCCCCGCCCCGCCCCGCACGGCGCCCGCCCGCGCCCGCGCAGAGCCGAAGCTTCGGCTGCGGGGAGCCCGCCGCGCGGCGCGAGCCCGCGGAGCGCCTGAGCTTCTCTAGGCTGCGGTCTCGTCTTTCAGACGCCGAGGCGAGCCCGGCCTCTGCGCTCCAAGTGCAGCTCCTTGAGGCACCCCAATGGTTGAAAGCTTGCGAGGAATGCGCGCGTGCGTTGAATACCCCGGGACCCCCGCCTTGCACAAAGGCAACCGTTATGAAGAGGTGGTGGCCTGGGACGACGGGACCCTGTGTGATTTCTTTTAAAGGCAGTACATACATTGATTTTTACAGTAGTCCAAGCTTGAATAAAGCCTTGTGTTTGTAAGACCCAATGACCTGGGTGGAGATTACGCGTGTCGATTTGGGCGAAATCCCTGGCTCCAAAAAAAGCTCATAGAGATCTTTGCATCTAAGGGCACAATGCGTTTCAGTGTTTCCTGAGGTCAATATCGAGTCCTCGCGGATGCTGAGGGTTACTACAGGGCTAACGTCACCTGTGTGCATGCAGGAGGCCGGAAGACTGACCGGAAGCTGAGCCCCAGGACCCCAGAGGCTGAGCGTGGGCCGGACTCCACCTGCTTCCTTGGAAATGGGTTCCGGAGCGAAGGCCAGCCGGGAGCAGCCGAGGTGCAGCTTCGGGGTCTGCTAGGCCCACCCGAAAGGCCCTGCTGTGTGCGGCCGAAGTGCGCACCCAACAGGGCCCCGCAGAGCCTCGGTGCGCGCACCGATCAATCGCTGCCATCGCCTGTGGATCTGTACCTTGAGTGAACAGAGCCGATCGGTTTGCTGGACGCTGGCTTTGGGGGCGGCCCCTCCAGCAAGCTCCCTGCTCACCCCCACCTTATTCACTTAATCATCAGGTGGTGTAACCAGTCCCGCAGTGGGCTACCTTCGCACTCAAACCTCAGGCCAGTCACGCTCAGAGCCTGTTACTCGTTAAAATGCGGACCAACGGCCTGCCTGCAAGGCTGTCAGAATTTAAAGACGACACCTGGCAACTTGCAGAGTGTGTGGCACACACCGCGCAGGCCACGAGGGCCCTTAAGGCACGCAGACACGATGTAAAAGTAATTAACCCAGTGACTAAGCCTTGAAGAGCTTAGAGGCTTCTCCTTTTAAAGCCAAATGGCCCTCTTTATAGATAAAATATTTGATCTAAAAGGTAAGAGAAACAAACCTCCAATCCCCTGGTTCAAACCCCCAGTGGCCACAAAGACGGGGCTGGGCCTAGGCCAGGCCAGAAACAGGAGCCCTCAACTCAACCCAGGTCTCCCACGTGGGTGGCAGGGACCCAGCGTCCTCAGCCATTCCCTGCTGCCTCCCAGGGTGCTCATCGTAGGAGGCGGGGATTGAACAAGGCACTGGTAAGGGGTGCGGGCGGTCCAAGCAGTGTCTTAAACCCCTATGCCAAACCCACCCTGCGATCTGATTCTCAAATCTTCTTTAGAGAAAATCTGGAGGAAGAATTCAGGTTTATGATGAACATGGGCATAGAAGTTTACTAAATGCTTCAGTTAGAGCGCGTATCTGGACTCGGAAGCCCTTGCCATCACACACCGTAGAGGCACGGGAGCCTCACTGAAGTCACTCATTCCTAGATGGCTGTCGAGAGCTCAACCCCCCCCCCCCTCCCCCGACTACAGAGGAGAACAGATCAGACACAACTTCAGTACAGCTGAAAATTCTCCTCCTCTCGCCCAGCCACAGCGTCTGCCATTGAATCTGAAATCACAACGCACCAGCAATTAGAAGCAAGCAGCACCCAGACGTTCAGGTTGAAAATAACGTGAGTCCATGAAAGAGCTCCTGCAAGTCTGTTCCACTCACCTGTTTTCTGTCCTACAGCGAAGCTTGTGTTCCCTGATTAAATGTCCTTTAAAACAAGGTTGTGGCGCTGATGTTGGGACTCAGCACTGGCAACCCATACGGCTACTGGAGTGAATCTCAGCTGCTCCACTTCCAATCCAGCTCCCTGGGCCGCATGGGGGACCCAGATGGAGTTCCGGGGCTGGGCCAGGCCACGGGGGCAGTGAACCAGCCATGGAAGACTTCTCTCTCTGCCTCTTGTCCCTCCCTCTCTAACTCAGCCTTCCTAATAAGTAAGAACGAGGGGGTTCACTCCTGTTGTTTTTGGAGTATTTAACCACCACCAGCGCCCTGTCAGAATACAAGCACACTCCCCCAGGGCTGGCAGGCCGTCCCCTGGGCTGCTCCTCTTCTCCCAAAGTAGAGACCCAGTGACAGGGCGACTGCTTGTGGCATTCTACAGGCACAGCCGCTCAGAGGCTGCGCGGTCCAGGCTCTCAAGTGTCTGAGCGTGACCAGGGGCAAGTTCTAGAAGCATCTCCAGGAGCCAGACAACTGATGAACAGTTCTTTAGAGCTGCTGCATTTGGTGCAGTGGTCAGGCCCTCACTTGGGGTGACCACATTCCACA
This sequence comes from Sylvilagus bachmani, assembly GCA_015711505.1. Lineage (NCBI taxonomy): Eukaryota > Metazoa > Chordata > Mammalia > Lagomorpha > Leporidae > Sylvilagus > Sylvilagus bachmani. The sequence goes on along the minus strand of CM027388.1, from coordinate 5,156,327 downwards.
TCGCAGTGCCTGGGTTTGAATCCTCATTCTGCTTACCATCCCAGCGTCCCACAAACGTGCATCCTGGGAGACCCAGGCTCCTGGCTTTGGCCTAGCTAGCCCTGGGTATTCAGGAGTGGGCCCGCAGATGGAAAATCTGTCTCTCTCTGCCTTTAAGTACATAAACATAAGGATAAATTTTTTATTTTTTAAATGGCCGCTACGGCCAGTGTGCTGCGCCGATCCGAAGCCGGGAGCCAGGACTTGGGCCATCCTCCACTGCCTTCCCGGACCACAGCAGAGAGCTGGACTGGAAGAGGATCAACCGGAACCAGAACTCGGCACCCTTATGGGATTCTTGCGCCACAGGCGGAGGATTAGCCAAGTGAGCCACGGGGCCGGCCCCAACATAAGGATGAATTTAAAAAGCTCCCGCATGGGAGAGAAGGTAACTGTCAGGGCTGTAGGGGTGGCACGTGGCCTAGCAGGTTGAGCCACCTGAGTGACTTCAAAGTCTAAGGTGCACGACAGGACAGGGCTTTCTAGTCCACAACGCATTCTGACACTTAGTAATGCCTTCAGTTTCCATGTTCACCGTAAAACCTGAATTTCTCCTCCAGATGTTATCTAGAGGTTAAGCCTGCATCCCATAGGCGTCCCACATCAGAACTGCAGTTCGAATCCCAGCTACTCCGCTTCCGAGCCAGCTTCCTCCTAAGGCACCTGGTAAACAGAAGATGATGGCTCCAGCGCTCGGGCCCTGGTATCCCCATGGGAGACCTGATGGAGTTCCAGGCTCCTGGCTTTGGGCCTGGCCCAGCTCCAGCTGTTGGGACCATTTCAGGAGGGAACCAGTGAAGGGAAGATCTCGCTGTCTCACTGTCAGTCACGCTGCTGTTCAAATAAACAGATAAATAAATAAATAATCTTTTTAAGAAGTTATTTTTTTCCCCATCAATCTGTGTGGAAAAGTGGCAAAGACAAGGAGAAACAGAGCTGGAAGCTGTCCTGTCCCACACGGCACCGCCGAAGTGTGCCGCTTCCCGCCTGTGCAGCAGCAAGAGCTGCAGGTCTCCACGGCACTGTTTCCCCTGTATTGCCCGGGCCCGGGCCCGTCTCACGGTCAGTCCTTAGCTTGTGTCTACAGCACTACAAGCATAAGAGAGGACACCACCAAAAGTGTAGACTTAAATTAAATAGCATGATTTAATTTAGTTACTGCTTAATTCTGAATTCTCTTAAGTTAAAAAAAAAGTTATAATTAACTATTAACGTTAATGAATTTAAACCTTCCAGAAAGCATGAATCCAAAAGGAAATGTCCCACAGGAAATATAAGCCAGGGATTTTATGGCCAGTTTCAGTCTCAAACGATCTAAACAACAATGGGGAAAAAAATCTCTAGAGCTTTCTGTCTGAGTCTTGCAGAACACGACCTTTGGGCCCGTTACTGGGTTCGGTCCTCTAACAGGTACACAATCAGCTCGTAGGTGGACAGCACAATGGCAGTGTTGGGAATCTGCCGGATGAGCTGGGCAAAGAGCCCCCGGTAGAAGGCGAGGTAGCCCTCCTCCCGGAACACCAGGCGCGCCGTCTGCAGGAAGGTCTTGTACTTGGTGCCCTCCTCCCGCAGCCGCGTCCGGATGACCTCTGCAGAGACAGGAACACCCAGTTATGCTGCAAGTCAGATGGAGAATGGAAGACAGCACACAGCTCTGTCACTCCACTGGACACTCTGAATGCCCTCAGCTCTGCTTGGACAGGGCGACCTCAGCTCTGCGGGCAAAGGAAGGTCAAGTTCTCTTCAGAACATCCAGTTCCCCCAACCCTGGCCTCAGCTGGGCTCCTTCCCCTCTCTCCACTCGGCCCAGCACAGGAACCGCCCCCTCCTGTCTCGGCCTCCGCCCAGACGCCGGAGCCCCAGCACACCACGGGGGCCAGGACCTGTTCCTGCCTCGGCTGACCTGTGCACTGGCACAGCTGACAGAGCAGCAGGCTTCTCACAACAAAAGCTGCTCTTCACGCCACGATGAACTGAGCTTTCCTTTTTCTTAAAGTAGGTCAGCACATTAGTAATTTTATAATTCTTAAAAAACAGGGGCAGGTGTCTGGCCTGATGCCAGTTAAGCTTCCTGCAAACCACACTGGAGGGTCTGGGGTCATTCCTGACTCCAGCCTCCTGCTCCTGCAGACCCCTGCCATCCACGTGGGACACCTGAACTGAGTTCCTAGCCCCTGGCTCTGGCCCGGTAGTGGCTGTTGCAGACTTCTGGAAAGTGAAGTGGCAAATGGGAGCTCCCTGTCTCTCTCAAATTAATCAGTTAACCAATCAAAAATAAACTTGGCCAAGAAGCTTACTCAGCACCCCATCCAGGTGGATGCTAAGCGATTTTTAAGTTTGGCTCCACATCATTTTTTTGAATCAAGGAATTTTACATAAAATTTAAAATGAAATAAGGCTTCTGGTTCTCTGGAAACATGAGGAGTTCCACGTGACAGGGCCCACGGCAAGTGTGGCACAGTCAGCTAGGACGGGGGGGCCCGAGTTCTGTGAGGTTGCAGCCAGTTTCACACGAATGTACTCACCTTACCTGCAGGTGGGGGCTGGGCATCCCTAACCCGAAAACCTGAAATGTGAGCAGCAACATGATGCTCACGGAGTTTCAGGTTTTGGAACAAGAGGCTTAATGGGTAAAGTCTATGCAGAGATTAAAAGATCCAAAACACTCCAAAATCTGAGACACTTCTGGTCCCTAGCATTTCAGATAAGACAGCCTCAGCATTTGTGTTGCATTTGTGTTGCAGCTTGCGCGTCACACTGCCAAATGACGAGCCTGCCAGCTGCTGACTGCTCGGGAAGAAGGCGAACCAGACCCCGGGGATGAACAAACCAGACCCCGGGATGGGCGAACCAGACCACGGGGATGAGTGAACCAGACCCCGGGATGGGCGAACCAGACCCCGGGGATGGGCGAACCAGACCACGGGGATGAGTGAACCAGACCACGGGGATGAGCGAACCAGACCACGGGGATGAACAAACCAGACCACGGGGATGAACAAACCAGACCCCGGGATGGGCGAACCAGACCACGGGGATGAACAAACCAGACCATGGGGTTGAATGAACCAGACCACGGGGATGGGCGAACCATACCATGGGGATAAGCGATGCAGGAGGCGCATCCTTTAGAGAGAGCAGCAGCTGCCATGAGTCCAAAAAAGTTTGTGGAATTTTTCTCAGTTGCGTTTGCAGAAGAGGTTAAGGGAGTTTCTTTCAGATACTTCTTCAAGCTTTCATAAATAGCAAAACAGATGATAGTTTCCGAAATTCCAGCGTAGGAGGCCGTCAGTCCTCTATAGAAGCCCCGGATGCCTTCCGTCTGGTAGACGTGGCGTGCGCACTGGAGTGTGTTCCTCTGCCGGGAGCCCCTCACTCTGCACAGAGGGACAGAGGCCAGGTCACCAGCAGCACCCGAGAGCCTGCCTCTCACACCACATCACCGAGAAGACCTCTGGGTACACGGACAGTCTACAGGGTGGCGGAACGCGTGTGCCTGGTGCCGCCCACCAGGAGGCCAGGCCAGTTAGTGGGGACACCTGACAGGCCCAGTCCGGGTCTGAGCATCTGTGTCAAAGGCCATAAAAACATGCTCACAGCCTCTGACCTAGTTCCAGAAAGGGGCAGATGGACCATGATGTTCACCCCAGAGGAAGTGTAATGCAATACCATCAAAACAATCCAAACATCTAAAAATAGGAAGAGATAAGAAAACCCGAGTACACACACAAGATTAAAATAGTCACAACAGCAGTAACAGACAGCTGCCTTCTGTGGGAAGTACATGTCAAGTATAATCACAATCAGGATGCAAAAACATCATAGGAAGATTCACATGTGTGCTGCTTCAAGTCCCAGCTGCTTTACTTCCAATCCAGCTCCCTGCTAATGTGCCTGGGAAAGCAGCAGCAGATGGCCCAGGAACTTGGGTTCCCATATCCACATGTGAGACCCAGATGAAGCTCCTGGCTCCTGGTTTCAGCCTGGCTCAGCTCTGGCTCTGGCAGCCATTTGGGGAGTAAACCAGTGGATGGAAGATCTTGCTCTCTTTTTCTCCCTCTCTCTCTCCCTCCACCCCTGTCTCTGCTTCTCCCTCTCTGTAGCTCTATCTTTCAAATATATAAATAAATTTTTATTTAAAAAAAGAACTCTGACAGATGAGTATAAGGGTGCTTTTTCTAATTTAATTAATGAATTGGTTTGAGAGGCAGAGAGCGACAGGTCCAGTCTCCAGATGCATGCAGCAGCTGGCACTAGGCTGCAGCTGGGAGCTCAGTCAGGTCTCCCACGTGGGTGGCAGGGGCCCAGCGCTCACCTGCTGCCTCCCAGGGTCTGTGTCTAGGAAGCTGGAATCAGGAGCAGAACCTGAGGCGGAACCAGGTGCTCCCCCACGCACAGCACGTGGGCATCTTAGCCGCAGGGCCAGGTGCCCCACATATTCTTTCTCATCACTCTTATCTCCAGATCCTGTATTTTTATTCTATTATTTCTAAATGTATAAAATTATAATCATTGAATAGGTCATAAAATAACTGGTAAAATACTTGATGCCACGGGCAGGAGCTCTGGTGCTCCTGAAGGCTGGGGGACTGCACACACTACAGACCCAGGACCTGCATGAGTGAGTTTCAACTGGCCTCTCTCCCTTCTTCATCGTCTTCCCAGAGGCAGTTCCCACACCCCAGCTGGAACGACCTTTTACACACAAAGCCAATCATGCTTCAAACCCTCCCACGCAGGTTCCTCCTCCCTGCACTACTGACACTGGGGTCAGATGGGTCTTTGTTGACAGGCGTACGTATACTGGAAAGCGCCCAACCAACCTGTGGCCCCTAGAAACAGCTCCAGGGGTGGGTGTTTGAGGCGGGGGTTAAGACACCACTTGGGATGCCTGTCTCCCACACTGGAGGGCCTGGGTTGGATCCCAGCTCTGCATCTGATTCCAGTTTCCTGCTAACGTGCACCCTGGGAGGCAGCAGGCAATGGCTCAACTGCTTGGGTTAGGGAGACCCAGATAGAGTTCCCAGCTCCTGGCTGTTGCAGAAACTTGGGGAGTGAACCAGAGGATGAAAGATCTCTGTCCATCTCTTGCTCTCTGCCACTCAAACTTTCAAATAAATAGAAAAATTAAAAGTAAACACAAGAGTCCCCGGCGAGTTTCAGGGCAGAAGTTAAGTGTATGTCAGGGGCGTCCTGGAGCAACCCTGAGGCCTGAGGCACTTACTGTTCTCCTTACCGACGTCCTCCCATCTAAAGAGAGGCCGCAGGAGAGGAGTCCACGGTCCTCACACTGGGGCGGGGCCTGCACAGACTCGCAGTGACCATCTGAGGACTCGGGGAGAAGAACTTACCCCGGTTTGGTTACCTTGCTCCTCTTCTCCCCACAATGCTGCAATACGGATCTCAAAACCAATGGTGTTTCCACGTAGGAAAAACCAGAGGGGATGGCTGAGGACTCCATCCACCCTGTGCCACAGCTGGAACTGGGGGAAGGAACCCGCCCCACCCCGAGGATTCTGATAATAAGAAGGAACATCAGTGACTTACTTCCGTTCTAGCTGCATCCGGGTTTTAACCATCCATATAGGATTCATTAAGGAATTCGTGATAAAAGCTGCAAGAAAAAACAAAGCACCAGAAGTAGTCATCAGTGCACAGTCAGTACTGCTAAAGCTCTCCGCATCACACAGTGCCTTCTGAAGTCAGGACAGCAACAGCTCAGTAACAAAAGGGGTAGAAGGAAGCAGTTGTATGCTGCACATGGAAGCCATGTTCCCCTCCAGTGTCACAGATGCTGATGCTGGTTATGGGACCCAAAAGAAATCACTACCTGGTCTTTTCAACCTCTAGGTGGTGCTGTTGGTATTTCTGTTAATGTGATTCCTAAGCTAAACAGGAAGCTCTTGTTATGATTATTTATTTTCATCTACTAGAAAGGCAGGGCAAGAGAGTGAGAACAAGCACAAGAGTGAGAAAAATGCCTTTTATCGGCTGGTTTACTCGGCAAACGCCAGCAACAGCCAGGGGTAGGCCAGGCCAAAGCCAGGAGCCTGGACCTCCATCTGGGTCTCCCAAGTGGGTGGCAGGGGCCCGAGCACTCAAGCTCTCACATGCTAACTCCCAGGATGCATCAGCAGGAAACTGGATCGGAAGCAAAGTAGGCAGGACTCAAACCAGCCCTCCGATATGGGAGGCAGGCGTCCTCAGCTGCGGCCTAACATGCTGTGCCACGATGCCTGACCCCAGACTCTTAAAACTAAACTTACACGCTAAGATTCAGAAAATAAAATTATTTTTAATCAATTTTAATTAATTTGAGAGGCAGAGTGAGAGTGAAAGTGAGAGAGAGAGCCAGCCACAGAAAGAAATCTTCCATCCACTGATTCATTCCCCAAACTCCTGCAACAACCGGAGCTGGGCCAAGTCAGAGCCAGGAGCTCCATCTGGGCCTCCTGTGTGGGTGGCAAGGACCCAAGAACTTGAGTCATCATCTGCTGCCTCCCAGGCACATTAGCAGGAAACCTGATCAGAAGCAGAGGTAGGACTCAATCCCAGGCACTCCAACCAGGGATGCAGGCGCCCCAAGTGGCAGCTTAGTCCATCATACCATTGCCTGCCCCATACATAATTTGTTTTAAACAAGTTGATGATCGAATCCAAAAGATCATCCCTTATCTAACTTGGAATAGAATTAAATCTCCCTTTACCTGAATCCAAACTTGGAAACCTTACACTCGACTGATCACTCCAGGAAGCTGAAGCTCTGGGCTATTTCGGTAAAGCCTTTGCCATGCTGACGGTGTCACTCATCAGACTCCAACACCTCAGCCTCCAGTCTCAAGTCAGCAGACAGATTCGACACTAGGAAAACCCCAGATTCCTTCAACCTGGCTTTGTCTACCAGGGGTTCTTCTTAAGTTAATTTTGCTAAAGTTACAAAACTCCTCAGTAGCTTTTGGCGAACGGCTCCTCACTGCTGGGTTACCCAGGAGCGGCCTGTTCTGGCACTCTGTGAAACCTGCACGGGGATCTCACAGTCAACGCAAGTGCTTCTCCCGACTGAAGGAGCTTTTCCTATAGACATTTTCTACTCAGTGTCCAGAAATTATAAATATTCAGACAGGCTGTAACTTTACTTGGAGTAACTAAGGCAGTCAAAAGTGGTGTGTAGGGATTGGTGCCGTGGCGTAATGGGTAAAAGCCACTGTCTGCAGTGCCGGCATGCCATGTGGGTGCCAGTTTGAGTCCCGGCACTTCTGATCCAGCTCTCTGCTATGGTCTAGGAAAGCAGCAGAAGATGGCCCAAGTACTTGGGCCCCTACACCTGTGCGGGAGACCTGGAAGAAGCTCCTGGCTTCAGATCAGCACAGCTCTGGCTGCTGCAGACAGTTGAGAAGTAAATTAGTGGATGGAAGCTCTCTTTCTCTCTGCCTCAGTCTCTCTGTAACTCTGCCTTTCAAATAAATTAATAACTCTTTAAAAAAAAAAAACCTGGTGTGTACACCTTACAGTCTGGCAGAGGTGGACATTTTTCACGAAATGCCACTTTAAATTCTCTAAAATACCCTTCTATTTAAGCAAACACAAAACTCTCTATGAAAAGACGGCCGGAGCGGGAGTCTGGCCTAACCATGAAGTTGTTTGGGACAACTGCATCCATGTCAGAGTGCCTGGGATTGAGCCTTGGGTCTGCTTCCGAATCCAGCTTCTTGCTAATGTGTGCTCTGGGAGGCAGCAGGTGATGCCCCAAGTACTTAAGTCCCTGCCACACGTGGCCGACAGACTGAGGTTCAGGCTCCTGGCTTCATCCTGATCCAGCCTTGGCTATGGTGGGCATTTGGGGAGTGAGCCAGCAGATAAGGTCTCTATCTTGCTTTCTACCTTTCAAAAAATAGAGACAGCCACGCCAAACAATTTAAAAGTCCTTGCTGCTTGTTAAGTACTTCTTGGCAAAAAAGTCCTGCCATGGGGGCCGGTGTTGTGGCGCAGCAGGTAAAGCCACCGCCTGTGACGCGGGCATCCCTACAGGGGCCGGTTTATGACCAGCTGCACCACTTTTGATCCAGCTCCCTGCTAATGCACCTAGGAAAGTGTCTGAGCCCTTGCCACCCACATCAGAGACCCAGATGAAGCGCCTGGATTCAGCCTGGCCCAGCCCCAACCACTGGGGTCATTTGGGGGAGTAAACCAGTGGATGGAAGATCTCTCTGTCTCTTCTCTCTCTGTAACTCTGATTTTTAACATAAGTAAATCTTCAAAAAAAAAAAAATCATGCTATGAATTTTCTGTATTAAGTGGAATCACTCCCTGAAAAAGGATATAAGCTCAGGGCTGGCGCTGTAGCATAGTAGGTTAAGCCTCTGCCTGCGGCACCGGCATCCCGTATGGGTGCTGGTTTCAAGTCCCAGCTGCTCCACTTCCAATCCAGCCCCCTGCTAATGTGCCTGGAAAAGCAGAAGATGGCCCAGGTGCTTAGGCCCCTGTACACGTGTGGGAAACCTGGAAGAAGCTCTTGGCTCCTGGCTTTGGATCAGCCCAGCTCTGCCACTGCAGCCATTTAGGGAGTGAACCAGCAGATGGAAGACTTTTCTCTACCTGTAACTCTGCCTCTCAAATAATCTCTCTCTCTCTCTCTTTTTAAAGGATATAAGCTCTCAAAGTTGTCACTGGTCCTACTGAAAAAACTCCATTGCTGGGGTGGGCACTGTGGCACAGTGGGTTAGGCCACTGCTTAGAATGCCCACATCTCACAGCGGAGGGCTGGTTCAAGTCCCAGCTGCTCCACTTCCAATCAAGCTACCTGGCTAATGCATCTGGGAAAACAGCAAATGATAGTCTAAGTCCCTGGGCCTCTGCCACCCACATGAGAGACCTACATGGAGTTCCAGGCTCCTGGCTTTGGCCTGGCCCAGCCCTGGTCGTTGAAGACATTTGGGGAGTGAAGTAGTAGATGGAAGTCCCCCCGCCCCACCTCAACCCTCCTCTCACCCCGTAACTCTGTCTTTCAAATAAATAAATCTTTAAAAAACTAAAACTCCACTCCTGGGGAGGCGTGTGGCACAGTGGATTAGGCTGCTGCTTGAGACTCCCACATCCCATACTGGAGTGCTGGTTCAAATCTCAGCCACTTCATTTCCAATCTAACTCCCTACAAATGTGCTTGGGAAGCAGCAGATGAAGACTCAAGTGCTTGAGTACCTGCCACTCATGTGGGAGACCCAGATGGAGTTCAGCCTGGCCCAACCCTGGCTGTTCAGGCCATTGGAGAAGTGAACCAATGGGTGGTGGAAGATCTCTCTGTCTCTGTCACTCTGCCTTTCAGACAAACAAATCTTAAAAAAAAAAAAATACACATTGCCAGCCCTGATCCCTGGCTGTACAGAGGGTGTGCTGGGCACCATGGGGTGAGACCAAGACAGCAGCTCTGGTTTTAGGAAATAATTTAACGAGGAAACAAAGACATGACTGGAAGACGTATCAGTCTTATTATTTTTTTTTTTATACAAGAGGCACAACCCCAACCAGCAGCATGCATGAAACAGTATCAAGTCTGAGGGGAATGAACAGCCTAGTGGTCCAAGAACAGGAGGTCCAGGCACACACTGTTCTCAGACTCACTCCATCAGTCCTAGCACAGAGCTTCAGAGAAACCAGTTCAGGTGTGGAAGACACAGTCAGTTTATCTCTTAACTTCCAGAAAAGACAACACAGGCTCTAGGCAAGTGAGAACACTCCTCTCTCCCAGGACGCACCTGCAGAGCCAGCTGAGAAGACGTGCACAATGCTGCTGTCAGGCACGAAAATGCCATTGAACCGCTCTCTGGCTTTGGAGTAACATGCAAAGTACACAGCCCTGTTAGAACAGAGAGAGGCGCATAAGGAGAGCATTACTCACCATGCCGTACACGCACCCTCTACCCTCCGAGACATTCAGGAAAAACTCAGGGGGAAGAAGTGGACATGCAACCAAAAACTCGCCCTCATCTGTGCTACAACCAAAAACTTGCACAGGCACTGCCAGGAAGCTCCGGCTTGCCCCTCCAGACTCACAGGTATCCAAGATAATCGAGGCAACTGAGACTGTGGAATCTGTACACGAAATCCTTCACGCTCCTCCCTTGGGATACAGGCTAATCCTTGAAGCACCAACATATAGGATAACTTTTGAAACTTATAACACTTCTAAAATATCCCACATTTGTTCTGCTTATACCAAGTGAGCATGTCAACTACAATCGGAACTGTTCAGATGACTCAGCACAGAGTCTTAGAGATTCGCACTGAAATGGATGCAGTGTGGCTGGTGGCTACTGTGCGTGGGCAGCGCAGCTCTGTACAGACAGCAGGAAGCCTTGCCGAGAGCCGAGGGCCTAGTTTCAGGGAGAGCAGAGCTCAGAAGCCTTTCTGATTCCTCCCGCCAGCATTGGCGAACGCACGTGAATCACCTGGGGATCTCTGAGGATGCTGGGGTGTGCCCTGAGGTCTCACACTGCTAGCCAGCTCCTGGGAACAGCCACGTGCTGACCACGCACTACACTCAGGGCAGCCAGTAGACTTCAGGTGATGACTGCATGTTAATTTCCATACCTGAGACCCACCCCGTTACCTCCGCTTCTCTGTGGTCAGGTGCATCTAAGCAAATCCAGGACAGAAAAGGAACTGTCCAGCAGGGGCACCTTCGGTAAGAAAGGACTCGGCATCACAGATGGCTAGCAGGGAGCTCACAGAACAATTCGGTGCTTACCTTGACGGTGCAACTCCAACCAAATTTGGACCCAAGCCTCGGAAAAGTGACTTTGGTCCCTCCTTCTCCAAGATTGACCTAATAATAAGAAGAGATATAACTTCATAAGCTCCCAGCCCCGGAGCATATACCAGAGGCAAGGCTGATGGTGAGGAGCGAAGCCTTCTGACTGAGCTGCTGATCTATGACAACACAGGACCAGCAGGCCCCAGCACATGGCTTCGCTTTGGAGGCACTGATTTGACGTGTTTTCCACTAGCGTCTCCCCTTGCTGACACAGGAGCAGGACTTCCCAGGTTTGGGGCTGTCAGGTAGAGCCACTGCCTGCGATGCCAGCATCACATATGGGTGCAGGTTTGTGTCCTGGTTGCTCCACTTTTGATCCACTTCCCTGCTAATGCGCCCAGGAAAGCAGCAGCGGATGGCCTAAGTGTTTGGGCCCTTGAACCCACATGGGAGACCCAGATGAAGCTCCTGGTTCCTGACTTCAGCATGGCCCAGTGCTGGCCATTGTGGCCATATGAGTAGTGAACCAGTGGATGAAAGATCTCTCTGTCTCTCTCTCTTTCTGCCTTTCAAAATAAATAAATAAGTATTGGGGAAAAAAAATTAAAAAAAAAACCTAGTAACTTTCTCAGACTGGATGAGCATTATTTAAAGCCAAGGCCTAGTATCTCAAGTCTTAGGACTGCTTTTTCTGTTTCTAGTGGTAACATATAAAAGGATACTTCAACAAACTCAAGGGAAATGGAATTAAGTGGTAAGTTTATTTTGGTGCAAAAATGTTGGAAATTCATACTTTTTAGTGATACGCATCTTCATGAACTTTTTGAAGACCCCTTCTATACACGAATTTCAAAAGCTTTTCTGCAATAAAGCAAAATCCATTACTTACATTTTCCAGACTTTTTAAGGTATCTCACACATAACAAAATTTACCATTTTAATCATTTCCTAAAACATTTATTTATTTAACTTGAAAGGAAAAGTGACAGAGCGCGCGAGTGCATGAGAAGTCGATCGAATGATCTTCCACCTGCTGATTCACACCCCAAATGCCCACAGCAGCTGAAATGAGGCCAGGCCACAGCCAGGAGCCAGGAGCTCCATCTGGGTCTCCCCTTTTGGGGGCAGACTCAAGTACTTGGGCACTAGCAAGAAACTGGATACAGTGGAGTGGAACTTGGACCCCACACTCTGATATGGGGTGTGGGCCATCCAAGTGGCAGCTTAACCCACTGCACTGCAACATCCACCCCACTTTTAATCATTTTCAAGTGCAAAGTCCGTACATTAGTGTTAAGTATATGAATATTAAACACATTTACATTTTTGTGTGGACACCACCACCAGAAGATGAAACTGAGATCCTGCACTCCTCCCTCTGCTAGCCCTGGCAACCACTGGCCGCTGTCTCCAGAATGTGCCCACCCAGGAACCTCACATCACTCCATCTTTACCTCCACTCAGCAGACTGTCTTCAAGGCTCACCCATGCTGTAGCACAGGTGGGTCAGACCTTCCTTTTTTTTTTTTAAAGATTCATTTATTTATTTGAAATGTAGAGTTAGAGAGAGAGAAACATCTTCCATCCACTGATGCACCCCACCCACCCCCCAATGGCTGCAATGGTTAGGGCTGTGTCAGGCTGATGCCAGGAGCTTCTTCTGGGTCTTCCATATGGGCGCAGGGGTCCAAGCACTTGGGTCATATTCTGCTGCGTTCCCAGGTACATTAGCAGGGGGCTGATCAGAAGTTGAGCAGCCAGCACTTGAACCATATGGGATGACAGCACTGTAGGCTGTGGCGTAACCCACCGCACCACAGCGCCAGCCCCAGACTTTCCACTGCTGCATGTACATTCACTTACTCACACACCAGGGGACACCTGGGTTGCCTCATCTTGGCTGCTGTGGCCCTGGGTTGCAGCGTGTGTGAACGCCTTTCAAGTTCCTGCTCTGACGCTCTCAGCTGGGTACCGAGCAGAGCTGCTGGATCACAAGGTCACTGTTTAACTTTTGGGGCACCAGTCACAGTCACACTATCTCCCCAGTGGCTATAGCACCTTCCATTCCTACCAGCAATGCATAAAGCTTCTAATTGCTCCAGAAACTCATTAATATTATTTTTAAAAAGGTTAAATATGGGGTATTTCAAGACGCCACTTGAAGGGCCAGTGCCCGTCAAGTAGGTGAAGCCTCTCTACCTGTGGCTCTGGCATCCTTTGTGGGCACCGGTTCACGTCCCAGCTGCTCCTCTCCTGATCCAGCGCTCTGCCATGGCCTGGAAAAGCACTGGAAGATGGTCCAAGTCTTTGGGCCCCTGCACCTATGTGGGAGACCTGGAAGAAGCTCCTGGCTCCTGGCTTCAGATCGGCGCAGCTCTGGCTGTGGAAGCCATTTGGGAAGTGAATCAGCAGAGAGAAGACCTCTCTCTCTCTCTCTCTCTCTCTCTCTCTCTCTGTAACTCTGTCTCTCAAATAAATAAATAAATCTTTTAAAGAAAAAAAGGGGCAGGAACTATGGTGTAGCGGGTAAAGCAACTACCTGTGTTGCTGGCATCCCATATAGGCACCAGTTCAAGTCCTGGCTACTCTACTTCCAATCCAGCTCTCTGATATGGCCTGGGAAAACAACAGAAGATGGTGCAAGTCCTTGGACCCTTGCACCTATGTGGGAGACATGGAGGAAGCTCCTGGCTTTGGATCGGCTCAGCTCTGGATGTTGCGGCCATTGGGGGGGGGGGGTGTGAACCAGCGGATAGAAGATTCTCGGAAACTCTCCCTTTCAAATAAATAATCTTAAAAAAACCAAAAAAGATGCCACTTGAAATACCAGTATCCAATCATACAATCAGAGTGCCTGGCTTCAAGCACTGGCTCTGCTCCGAATCCCGGCCTCCTGCACACGTGCACCATGAACGGCAGGGAAGAGGAGACTGGGCTGTATTCTGGAGTCCTGGCTTCAGCCTGGCCCAGCCTTGGCTGTTGTAGACATCTGGCAAGTGAGCCAATGAATGGAAGGTCTCTCTTTGCCTTTCAAATAAATATAAAGGAAAAAGTCTGAAAGCATTCAACAGTCCTGGCTTAGGAGCTCTTCAGAAAATCCTCGAGGACCGCACAGAGCATTCTTCAGAGGCACCTTTCTACTCCAACAGTGATTTGCATCGGTTAAATCTCTTCAATGGTCCCATGTGTAAGGCATCCACTAGAATCCATGTCACTGTGGGCTTCTCTAATCTAACCTTCTGCTATTACTGAGGATTTTTCTTTACTTGGCAGAACATTTCCAGTGTGAAAACATTCTAAGTTGGTCCAGCTCACAGATAATCACATCCTAGTCAAAATTTACCTCCATTACAAGACACTGCGAATGTAATAAAAGTTATCTTTTACTTCATGGAAAGATGTTCCTATAATGCCAGCAGTAACGTGAGTCCTACCAATCCTATTCTACCACTTCTGCATTTCCCATTAAGAAGTTTCTGGGGTTAGCTTCATGGTGCAGCAGGTAAAGCCACTGCCTGCAAAGCCAGCATCCCATCGGGCACTGATTCACGTCCTGGCTGCTCCACTTCTGATCCATCTCCCTGCTGATGGCCTAGGAAAAGCACCAGAAGATGGCCCAAGTGCTTGGGTCCCTGCTACACACGTAGGAGACCTGGAAGAAGCTCCTGGGTCCTGGCTTCAGCTCGGCCCAGCCCTGGTTGTTGTGGCCATCTGGGGAGTGAACCAGGAGATGGAAGACCTCTCTCTCTCTCTCTCTCTGACCTTCAAATAAACAAATTAATTCATCTTAAAAAACGTTTCTAAAATCAAGCTGAAATTTTTGGTACAAAAGAGGCTAGGCTGACATTTTGTTCCAAGGCATGCTGGGTAATGTTAAAGTACTGTCCATGTACAGCTTTCTTTTCTTCCTCTGATCCTCACAGAAATGCATGCCTGATATTCCCCGAATGTACAAACTACATAAGATTTTTAAAAACTTTTGCTTATTTTTCTTTATTGGAATGGCAGAGTGACGGGGGGAGCGGGAAAGAGGAGGGGAGAGAGAGAAAAAAAGAGAGACACTGAGATTTCACCCACTGGTTCATTCCACAATTGCCCATAGTAGCTAGGGCAGGGCCAGGTCAAAACCAGGAGCTGAGAACTCTAACTGGGTCTCCCATGTGGGTGGCAGACACCCCAGTACTTGAAGAAGAATGGGACTTGAACCCAGGAGCTCAGATATGGGATGTGAACATCCCAAGAGGCATCTTAAGCTCCGTGTCACAATGCTTATCCCATATAAGTTTTTTTTTTTTTTGAAGGCAGAGTTAGCGAGAGAGAGACAGACAGAGAGAAAGGTCTTCCTTCCGTTGGTTCACCCCCAAAATGGCCACTACGGCTGGTGCTGCGCCAATCCGAAGCCAAGAGCCAGGTGCTTCTCCTGGTCTCCCATGCAGGTGCAGGGTCCAAGCACCTGGGCCATCCTCCACTGCCTTCCTGGGCCACAGCAGAGAGCTAGACTGGAAGAGGAGCAACCGGGACAGAATCTGGGTCTAGAACTTGGAGTGCTGGCACCGCAGGCGGAGGATTAGCCTAGTGAGCCACAGCTCCAGCCCCACATAAGATTTTTGAATCTTAGCTTCTTGTCTCCTAATTATTTTTTAGATTTATTATTTTATTTATTTGAAAGATAGAGTTACAGAGAGAGGTAGAACCAGAGAGCCAGAGAGCGAGAGAGCGAGAGAGCGAGAGAGAGAGAGGTATTCTATCTACTGGTTCACTCCTCAAACAACCACAATGGCTGGAGCTGAGCTGATCTGAAGCCGGGAGCTAGCAGCTTCTCCCAGGTCTCACACGTGAGTTCAGGGACCTCAGGGCTTGGGCCATCTTTTACTGCTCTCCCAGGCCATAGCAGAGAGCTGGATTGGAAGTGGAGCAGCCAGGACTCAAACTGGCGCCAATAAAGGATAGCAGCACTGCAGGCCAGGACTTTAACCCACTGCGCCATAGCTCCGGATGCTTGTCTCCTAATTATTTTAGATGCTCATAAAACATTTCAATTGCTTAACATAAAGAATATTTTTAAGAAGAGATTTTATTTATTTATTTGAAAGGCAGAGTTACAGACAGAGAGAGGGAGAGAGAAAAGTCTTCCATCCCCAAATGGCCTCAATAGCCAGAATGGGGAGGCTCCAAAGCCATGAGCCAGGAGCTTCTTCCAGGTCTCCCATGTGGGTGCAGGGGACCAGGGACTTGGGTCATTCTCTGCTGTTTTCCCAGGCCATAAGCAAAGAGCTAGATTTGAAGAGGAGCAGCCAGGACACAAACCAGCACCCATATGGGATGCTTGTGCCGCAGGCGGAGGCTTTGTTTCGTGCCACAGGGCCAGCCCCTATTTGTTAGCTTTTAAAAGCTTTTCTACAGAGTTGCAGGCTAGGGGTGCTAAGCTGCTGCTCACACTGGAGTCACTGATTTGAGCACTAGCTCTACTCCCAATCCCAGCTTCCTGCCAAAGCACAGCTTGGGAAGCAGCAGGTGACGGTCAAAGTACTTGAGTTTCTGCCACTGAGGTGGGAGGCCTGGATAGTTTTCCCAGCTCCCAGCCTTGGCCTGGCCCTGTCCCAGCTGGTGAGGGCATCTGAGGAGTGGGCTAGTGGATGCAAGCACTATCTCTGAGTCTCTGACTTTCAAATAAACAATTTCTTAAAAGCAGGCGGCTAGGGGCCAGCGCTGTGGCATAGTGGGTAAAGCCGCTGCCTGCAGTGCCAGCATCCCATATGGGCGCTGGTTTGAGTCCGGCTGCTCCACTTCCGATCCAGCTCTCTGCTATGGCCTGGGAAAGCAGTGGAGGACGGCCCAAGTCCTTGGGTCCCTGCACCTGCATGGGAGACCAGGAAGAAGCTCCTGGCTTCAGATTGGCCCAGCTCTGGCCATCGTGGCCATTTGGGGAGTGAACCAGTGGACTTTCAAATAAATAAATAAATCTTAAAAAAAAAAATAAGAGGCAGCTACCAATTAGATAAGAAAAGGTATTTAGATAGGAAAGGAAAAAGTGCAACTACATTCACAGCATGGTGAATGCTAAGGATCCCATTAAAAACACGCTTTTCCAAGGGACAGATTTTATGGTATGTGAATAACATCTCAATAAATCTATTATTCAATAGTAAGACAGACTTCAGTTCCATTGACATAATTCAACTATTCCAAAATATGAGAGATAATGGTCTTATTTACTAGTCATAAGATCCTTTCCTTTCTGGCAGACTAAGCCTAGCCCCCTCCCTCCCCTTTTAAAAGATTTTATTTATTTATTTGAAAGGTGGAGTTACAAAGGTAGAGGCGGGGAAGGGGGTGTCTTTCATCTGCTTGTTCACTCTCCGAATGGCTGCAATGGCTGAAGCTGGATTGATCTGAAACCAGGAGCCAGGAGCTTATTCCAGTTCTCCCACATGGGTGCAGGGGTCCAAGGACTTGGGCCATTTTCTACTGCCTTCCCAGGCCATAGCATATGGGTGCCAGTTCGAGTCCCGGCTACTCTACTTCTGATCCAACTCTGTTATAGCCTGGGAAAGCAGTGGAAGATGGCCTCAGTACCTGGGCCCTTGCACCCACATGGGAGACCTGGAAGAAGCTCCTGGCTCCTGGCTTCAGATCAGCTCAGCTCTGGCTATTGTAGCCATTTGGGGAGTGAATCAGCAGATAGAAGCCTCCCCCCACTCCACGCTCTGCCTCTGCCTCTCAAATAAATAAATCTTAAAAAAAAAAAAAAAGAAAAACAAAATAGTTGCTTTACCATTCCTGATTTAAAGAGAAAAAAAGTGTCAAAACATGGTTTTAAAAGAAGGCTAGGATCTCCCAAACAACCCCTTGAAGTGGCCCACCCTTGCAACACAGTAAGTACCAGATTTCCAAAGGCTCCCTTAAAGTGTAGCTTCTCTCTGGTCCCCAGGAACGCACACGGTGCAGCCAGTTATGGGGATCTCGGCCCCAGGAAGCCTGCGGCTCTCATCCATAATGCAGCAGGCAGCTCATGTCCTCAAGTGACTCAGGCCTTTTAAGAACCGGGGAAAGACTGTCTCTATAGTTACGAATATTAACAGTTGGAACAAAGTCAAATCTCTTACATAATCCAGACGTCTAAGCTATCTGGATGTTTATAACAAACACTCTTCTGGAACAATCCAGCTCCTGCTATAAATGGCACACTTCAGCTTCAAAATAAGTATGGAAGGGTTCAGACGCGTTTTCCCACAGTCACATAGACTTTATTTTAGAAAGAAACACAAGAAGAAAATAGGACCTTGCTTGAAGCCCGTTATTCTCTCACTGGTTTCAGATCCTAAGAGGCACACCACAGACCAGCTGGAGACAGACGTCTCATCTGAATACGGCAGTTTGTAAGACGGACTTGGGATGGGCACTTAGTCCAGTGGCTCGCGCGCGCCTGGACATTCCATGTCAGAATAGTTGGGCTCAACACCTGGCTCTACTCCTGATTCGAGCTTCCTGCTAATGCAGACATGGGGAGAACGTGGCAACAGCGCAAGGGGTTGGGTTCCTGCCACTCACACGAGACCTGGATTGAGTTCCCAGCTCCTGGCTTGGCCCCCCATCCAGCCACGGTCGTTGGGAGTATTTGGAGAGTGAACCAGCATAGATGGGAGCTCTCTATGCCTCTCAAATAAATTTTAAAAGAAAAGAAAAAATAGAGATACTAGCTCACAAGTATGTGTATTACTTTCCAGAGTAAAAAGTTTTGGGAAAAAAAAATGTAAGGAACCTCAGAATTTAAAGGTTAGTTCTGTTGAAAAATAAAACCTGTTTTAAAGCAGGTATCTGAAATAAAGTTCTTGCGTTGCTCTGGTAAACTTAACAGCGAGGGCCTGAGTCTGCCCACATTTTGCCTTTTCTTAGTAAAAAAAAAGGAAAGAACTGCTGATTCTCCAGTGGATCTTCCCTCGAACAGGCTAACCTGATGTGAGACGCCAGCAGTGGTTTACATTTTGAAAAATAAACTTCCTGGAGCCCGCACTGTGGCGCAGTAGGCTAGGCCTCTCCTCCCAGCATCGGCATCCCATATGGGCACCAGTTCGTTTCCCGGCTGCTCCTCTTCTGATCCAGCTCTCTGCTTGTGGCCTGGGAAAGCTGTGGAGGGTGGTTCAGATCCTTGGGCCCCTGCACCTGCGTGGAAGACCTAGAAGAAGCTTCTGACTCCTGGTTTTGGATTGGCCCATTTCTGGCTGTTCAGGCCATTTGGGGAGTGAACCAGTGGATAGAAGACCTTTTTCTCTGTTTCTTACCCTCTCTCTATAACTCTGTCTCTCCAATAAATAAATAAAATATAAATAAAAAATAAACTTCTGGTAGACAAGTCCTCTTGTGAGACAGTTTCTTAAAGCAAGCTTACGTGGCTGGGTTTAAATGAATGCACCCCAACTCACTGGGGTTAGGAATCATCTCTGTCTTCTGAGAGTGTGAAGAGAAAGCAGAGAAGGGGTCAGCAGCACAGGGCAGAGCCTGGGCCTTGTCCTTGTTTCAACGTTGACTGGCTGAAGAGCCCTCAGTGCCGGGTCTCACTGTCCTCGCCTCGAGCTGACTGCTGGGACGAGCAGAGGTAACAATCCAGGTGAGAGGCTCACACAGCCACGCCCTGTCACGCCACTGCAGCGGCCTCTCTGGGTGAGCACTGAGGCTCAGCAGCCTGTGCACAGGGGGGACCTGCCTGCCCTGGAGCCAGCCTGCTTCCTTCCCAAGAGAATCAGGTGATCTGCTGTGCTCCTCTTTTGCCTTGGCTACCAAGAAACTCAATTAAAAATCCTATGCCTACAAAGCACAGACAGTGCCTAGTACAATGGCAGCGGCTAGGATTTATTCACGAAAGGGGCAGGGTGTTACACCCTCTATATGCACTATCTTACTCCCAGGCCAACACTCAGTCTCTGTGACAGGCAACATTCTAGGTGCTTGGGGACACTTCAGTAATCAAAACAAACAAAAGCCAAAGAAGTTCCATGGGGGTAGGAAACAGAAAAGAATGTAAATAAACAAGCTACATTGCATTCTGCATGGAGGTTAAATGCCTTGGATAAAAATAAATCAGGAAGAAGGGATGGGCTGGGGGCAAGGCTCAGGTTTAAATAGCCTGAAAAAAAATAAAATAAAATAAACAGCCTGGTCACTGTGAGGCCCTCCCACACAGGTGACAACTGGGACCCAGTACTGGAAAGTGTCCCTGGCCTTTTAACAGAGCCACATGCCGGGTTCTAGTCCTGGTTGCTCCTCTTCCAGTCCAGCTCTCCGCTGTGGCCCAGGAGTGCAGTGGAGGATGGCCCAAGTGCTTGGGCCCCTGCACCCACATGGTAGACCAGGAAGAAGCACCTGGCTCCTGGCTTCGGATCGGCGCAGTGCCGGCTGTATCGGCCTTTTGGGGATGAACCAATGGAAGGAAGACCTTTCTCTCTGTCTCCCTCTCTATCTATATCTCTGTCAAATAAAAAAAAAAACAAACAAAAAAACAAAACAGAGCCACAAGGAGGCTTGGGAGGGTGAGAGAGGAATCAGGAGATGAAGTCAGAGGAATAATGGGTTGGGGAACAACTGGGTAGCACCTGGCAGGGCTCAGGACAGCTGTGGCTTTTACCTGGAGGGGATGGCTATCGCTGGAGAAGCTGAGCCAAGGGTCTGGCTGCTCTGCAGGGAGAGAGAGGCGGGAGGATGGCCAGGTCTTGGCCACAGCAGTTAGGAAGGTGACGCAGGGACTCGGGTGATCGGGGAGCTTCTGTCGGGACAGCAGTGGAGAAGGCAGTGCAGAGGGTCAGGCTGTGTGTATATAATGAAGGTAAGAGTTGACAGGGTGTGTTGTGGGGTCAACAGAAATAAGGTCCAAGGATGACTCAGAGGCTTCAGATCCACATGGCTGAAGGGGCCAGCAGCTGTTGGCTGAGAGAGAGAAGGCTCTGGGAGCAGCAGGTGTCAGGGAGCTCAGCTTTGCACACGTTCCACTCTGGACGGCTGGAAGCAGGCAGCTGGATGGAGAGCAGGCGGCTCAGAGGAGAAACAACGTCCCCTGCAAACAGGACCGGAGGCCACAGGAAGCAGACGCTGAGCTTGGGACCTTCCAGCACAAGAGACAAGGCTGCCAGCCTCCCGTCTCCATGCAGCAGTCCTCATCCCAGGGACTTTTTTGCTGTTGATTTTTACTTTACTCTTAGCTGTTTCTAATCTTTCTTAGAAATAAGGTAGCTAAACATGAAGCATGACTATGTCCTCACCTATGAAATAGGGATAATGCCATGCCTTAGTGCTAAGCCCTTAGGTTGTTATGAAAAAAAAAAAATGAATCAAAGAAGCCTTTTTTCACTTGAAAGCTATTAATGATCAGCTGAGGCGCACTGAAAATTCTTAAAAATATGTACTCCAAGCAGAAGAAATACTGAATCAAAAGCTCCCGGGTGAAAAATGCCACTTTACAAATGCTTTTCTAACAAAACATCACATAAGTGATATTTTATGTAACAATTTCATCCTTTACATTTGGACGTGAATGAGTGGAGGTGGTTTCACACAGCACCCACAGGTAAACGACATCTCACTGCCTGGTAGCCAAGGCTGCCTCGGCCAGGAAAAGGTCTGCGTTTGTATGATGTAGAAGCTGGCCCCTGAGTTTATTCTTTTATTTTTTCAGATGTACTGATTTATTTGAAAGGCAGAGTTAGAGAGAGAGGGAGAGACAGAGTCAGAGCGAAAGACACCTTCCATCTGAGGGTTCATCCCCCAGATGGCTGCAATGGCAGGGGGTGGGCCACGCTGAAGTGAGACCAAAATTCCATCTGGTCTCCCACATGGAAAGCAGCAGCCCAAGCACTCAGGCCATCCTTCGCCGCTTTCCCAGGTACGCTGGCAAGGAGTGGGATCAGAGGGCCTGGAATCCGTGCTCTCACAGGGCATGCTGGCACTGCACCACAATGCTTGCCCCTGTCCCTGAATCTCAAAATATGGAAGTGGCTTTTTCCTTTGTAGTTTATGAAACAATTGCCTCAACTGAGGAATATGGAGATACACATACACACTCTCGAATGCACATGGGGTTTACCAGCAGTAGGAGACACAGATAGTGGGATACAGAAAAAACATCCTATGAAACTCAAAACAGATTATTATGGGCATGGTCCTGTTGACACCACAGCTTTGAGTAACAGCTCCCCAGTTATGGTAAATCTGACTTCACTGGTCTTGAGTCATTTTGCAAGCACAGAAGAGGAAGTTCACCGTGAATGTTGGTACAGTGTGCCAACGACCTGACTCAGTCTGTGTCCAAGGCTCTGCCTGTTCCTCAGAAGGTGTCACCTAACACAGGACACTGCCTCAGGTGTGAACAGGCAACACCCAGAGGGGACGTGGTCCCAGCTCATCCTCCTCCTGTCCTGGGATCACAGTGCACCTCCCCGTCTCTCATTTCTGTCTGACTTGTGCCTGTCCCTGACCTGCTGCACTTGGGTCTCTACCGGCTTCTCAGAGTTTGATTTACATGCTTGACAACCCTGGAGTCTTCCAGAAGGGGGCTCCCCCTTTCTGGGGAGGAGTGCTCTCTCCCAGGGCCCAGCACGGTCTTGCTGCCCAGGTCTGCTCACTCCAGACAAGCTGGCCCCGATGCCTGAGGGACTCACAGCAAGGTGAGCAGCCAACCTGGCTCCCCTGAAGCGGGCTGTGCTGTGTCACGAGTGCTTTGTGCTGTGGTTGTCAGGTCAGGGCATTTCCACCTCACTGCCCTTTTTGAGGTTTCCCAGCTATGTCTCTACAAACAGGAAGCCCTGCTGAGAAAACAGCCCCGACTTCCCTCAGCACTCCCTGCTCCAAGGGTAACTTCCAGAGACTGCACACCATGCGCCGTTCAGCTCAACTATCATTTACCAACCATCTCTTTAAAGTACAAGATTCTAGAGCTCACGTCGGTTAAGACACCACCTACAATGCTGGCATCCCATATGGGTGCCAATTTGAGTCATGGCTGTTCCACTTCTGATCCAGCTCCTGCTAATGCACCTGGGAAACCAGCAGAAGATGGCCCAAGTACTTTGGCCCCTGCCACCCACATGGATGCAGATGGAGTTCTAGGCTCCTGGCTTCAGCCTGACCCAGCCCTGACCATTTGGAAGTGAGCTAGTGGATATAAGAAATCTCTCTCTGTAATTCTGCCTTTCAAATAATCAATCTTTCAAAAAAAATTTAGGATTCTGAGCTAAAAATCAGATAGTCAAGTGCTCTTCTGAATTTTCTGATTTTCGTCTTAGCACAGAGATGGATAAGCCAAATTCAATGAATGAATATTTAGCTACTTTGTAAGCAAATTTTTCTGCAGTAAGAATAATCAAAGGGCAGGCAGCCTAGCTGAAAGACAAAAACTTAAGAAGCCATTTTATTAAATGTATTATGGCTTTTCTACGGATTTAAAATTATTTCCAAGCAAAAAGTAAAAAAAACAAAAATAAGACAAAAAAAACCCAGAAAAACTTATGTCCTTATCACTCCCTCTTAAAATATTTATAATCCTTCTGTGTTTTTTATTTATTTATTTGAAAGTCAGAGTTACACAGAGAGGAAGAGAGGCAGAGAGAGAGAGAGAGAGAGAGAGGTCTTCCATCTGCTGGTTCACTCCCCAGTTGGCCACAATGACTGAAGCTGCACTGATCCAAGGCCAGGAGCTCCTTCTGGGTCTCCCACATGGGTACAGGGGTCCAAGCACTCGGGCCATCTTCCACTGTTTTCCCAGGCCATAGCAGAGAGCTAGATCGGAAGTGGAGTGGCTGGGACTCAAACTGGCACCCATATGGGATGCTGGAACCCCAGGGGGTAGCTTCATTGCTATGCCAACGCTGGCCCCTGTGTGCAGTTTTTTTTTTTTTTCCTTGACAGGCAGAGTGGACAGTGAGAGAGAGAGATAGAAAGAAAGGTCTTCCTTTTCCGTTGGTTCACCCTCCAATGGCAGCTGCGGCCAGCGCACCGCGCTGATCCGAAGCCAGGAGCCAGGTGCTTCTCCTGGTCTCCCATGCGGCTGCAGGGCCCAAGGACTTGGGCCATCCTCCACTGCACTCCCGGGACACAGCAGAGAGCTGGACTGGAAGAGGAGTGACAGGGATAGAATCTGGCGCCCCAACCAGGACTAGATCCCGGTGTGCCGGGACCGCAGGTGGAGGATTAGCCTATTGAGCCATGTGCATTTTTTAAGTGCCAGCCATGTGCATTTTTTAAGATGTTGCTCTACCACCCCTTATCTTCTTGTAACTCCTCAAAAGATTTGAAGAACAGTGACAATTTGACATTGTTAGGATTGCTCTAACTGCCCTGAGAGTGATCACACACGCACCGGGACTCTCGCTGCCCAGAGAACAAGGTTAGAGTTCAAAGGTATTGATTAAACACACACACACACACACACACACACACACACACACTGACAGTGGGGGTAGGTGTGTGGGTGGCAGGTGCAGAGACTGAATGGAGACTGACTTACTTCAGAACCTGAAGGAGTCCAGGGGTCACGGATGTTGGTCTCACCATTCCAGCTCCGCTAATGGTCCCCAGGTGGACTTGAGGGTAGTAGACTGTCCGGAGAGCTAATCTTGAAGACTGCAATCTTGTCTTAATGACTTCTAGTGGACAAGTGAAAATAGCACCAACTGTGCCACCACACCTGTGAACGGAGACCACAGTGGGATCAGCAGAACCGTACTGGTCTCTGCACAAGCAGAATACACAATTCACTTTTCCCTCTTTAAAAAGGTACATATGCTCATTAAATAAAAATCAGAATCCAAGGGAGGTTAGAAAAATTAGTTGAAATCAGGAGCAAAAGATAATGGGTCACCACGCTAGCACAATCCGCTCCCACCAGTCATCTAAACACAACTCCGCCTCTCCTGCCTGCCTGAGGCATCCCCTGTACTTGTTTCACAGTAGCCCTCTGTATAGATGACACTGTAATATAGGGGATAATGTAAGCATTCATGACATTTCCAATTTCACCACTATGCTGCAATGAATAGTCTAGATATATCTGCATAAATAAAAATTATTCAATTTAGGTAATGCCACTATTTTGAAAAGCAATGTTTACTTCACTTTTTAAAAAAATTTTATTTATTTATTTATTTGAAAGGCAGAGTCACAGAGGGGCAGAGGCAGAGAAAGGTCTTCCATCCTCTGGTTCACTCCCCAGCTGACCGCATCAGCCAGAGTTATGGCCACCTGAAGCCAGGAACTGGGAACTTCCTCCAGGTCTCAAATGAGGGTGCAGGGGCCCAAGTACTCGCGCCATCTTCTACTGCTTTCCCAGGCCATAACAGAGAGCTGGATTGGAAGTGGAGCAGCCAGAATGCGAACTGGCACCCATATGGGATGCCAGCACTGCAGGCGGCAGCTTTACCTGCTACACCACAGCACTGACCCCTGAATTACTATTAAACATTTTTCTTCAAGACAACTTTTTTTTTTTTTTTTTTAAAGAGGAAAAGACAGAGACCTTTCATCCACTGGTTCATTCCCTTGATGGCCGCAACTGTTAGCACTAGGCCAGGCCAAAGCCAGGGGACAGAGCTTCCTCTGGGTCTTGGGCCATCTTCCGCTGCTTTCCCAGGCTGTTAGCAAGGAGCTGGACTGGAAGTGGAGTGGCTGGGACATGAACCAACGCCCACATGGGATGCTGGCGTTGCATGCGGCAGCTTTACCCGCTACACCACCACATCTGTCGACACTTCTTCACCCTCCATTTCTCCTACAACGCATCCATGGCATTCCATGTTTGATGGGAGAGTTGTATCTAACAATGTCACATACCATCTACAATTATCAGCCGCATCACCAGGGACAGACTTTCCTCTTGGGGAGAGACTGCTCTCCTCTAGGAGGAGCTCCTCAAGGTCAAACCCTGGGGCCCTACTCAGCTCTGCAGCCCTGGTACAGGACTCACCCAGTTCACAGACAACACTTGCTAAGCAAAGGAATCACGCTAAGGATTTCACTGAGAATGTTGCCTGCCGTCTCTCACGTGACGGGGAGATCCCTGGCAAGGGGCTGTGAATCCACAGCTGAAGTGCAGCACCTGGCACACAGCAGATGGTTCAACAAAAATGGGGAAAGCCACACAGGAAGGCAGAAGAGGCCCTGGCACATACAGGTGTGTCCACGAGCTTCCCTACTCCTCCAGGTAGAAGTGCCTGAAGTCGGGAAGCAAACTCAACACCCAGCATAGACCCTGCCAATGAATGAGGTAACATCTCCATGGAAGACCTGAGAATCAGGAGCTCACAGGTGCACAGAGCAAGTAACACCTGGACAGCACAGGGCTGGCGGCTATCTGCCTACACAGTGGCACCGCGGCCACCGAGTAAAGCATCCAGTCCTCCAACTACCCTGTGAGGTAGCAACCATCAGCCTCAGCTTACAATGAGGAACCTGAGTGTCAGAAAGAGAGAATTACAGGTGTGGGTTGGGGGAAGAGGAGAGGAAAATGGTCATTTTTAGCTGTTTAGGTAAACCTGCCTTAAAATCATGATATAAAGATAACCCAAATTGAGCTGTTAATCCCCCACAGTGTTTTCTGAACTGTGGGCCAAAGCTCACTAATCACAAAAGCAATGTAGGGGACCATAATTGGATGTGAAAGGGAGGAACTACAGGAAGGAACTGATGTATTTTAACTTCATAGAGGAACCAGGCCCTCTGTCTATACGGGGGTTATATATAAGGGCAGTTTTAAAAGTTTGTGAAAAATAGAATGAAAAGAGAAGTTTATCTGGGGCGGGGAATGTGGTGCAGCAGGTTAGTCACCACCTGCCGTGCCAGCATATGGGCGCTGGTTCGAGTCCTCACTGCTCTACTTCCTTCCAGCTCCCTGCTAACGTGGGAGTGGAAGATGGCCCATGTGCTTGGGCTCCTGCACCCATGTGGGAGACCTGGGGAGTGAAACAGCAGGTGAAAGCTGGCCCCCTCTCTCTCCGGTGGTAGCACGATCTGCCTTTCCCATGCGCAGGTGCCTCACCTCTAAGGGCTGCCACCTGCCCCACAGGTCACAGCGCACTGCTGGCCCACAGGTAAGAACACATTGCAAGAGGCAGCACCATCATTAAAACCAAGTCAGTACTCAGCAGGGAAGCCCTTCTTATCTACTAGGAAAAAACTGTAGAAGCAAAATGTTCAAAGGCTATTTTTAAGTCATTAAGCTGTGTCAAACACATATTCACTAGGCCGCTCTTTTTTTTTAATTAATTAATTTGAAAGCTAGATTACAGAGAGGCAGAGGCAGAGGCAGAGGCAGAGAGAGAGGTGTTCCCTCCACTGATTCACTCTCCAGAAGGCTGCAACAGCCGGAGCTGGGCCAGTCCGGAACCAGGAGCTTCTTCTAGGTCTCCTATGCGGGTGCAGGGGCCCAAAGGCTTGGGCCAACTTCTACTGCTTTTC
Organism: Sylvilagus bachmani; assembly: GCA_015711505.1. Classification (NCBI taxonomy): domain Eukaryota; kingdom Metazoa; phylum Chordata; class Mammalia; order Lagomorpha; family Leporidae; genus Sylvilagus; species Sylvilagus bachmani. Next base: position 5,129,101 of record CM027388.1, on the reverse strand, counting down.
CCAGGTCATGGCAGGGAGCTGGATCAGAAGTGGAGCAGCCAGGACTCCAACTGGCTCCCATATCAGACGCCAGCGTTTCAGTGACAGCTTTACTCTCTACGCCACAGCTCAGGCCACACTAAGCCACTCTTGGTTAGAAGACAACAAGTTCTTGGGGCCGGTGCTATGGCATAGTAGGTTAAGCCTCTGTCTGTGGTGCTGGCATCACATATGGGCACTGCCTTCAAGTCCCGGCTGATCTACTCCAATCTAGCTCCTCGCTAATGCTCCTGGGAAAGCAGTAGAAGATGGTCCAAGTGCTTGGGCCCCTGCACCCAAATGCGAGACCTGAAGAAGCTCCTGGCTTCTGGTTCAGATCAGCCTAGCTCTGGCAGTTGCAGCCATTTGGGGAGTGACCCAGCAGATGGAAGACCTGCCTTTCTGTCTCTCCCTCTCTGTAAGCATGCCTCTCAAATACATAAATCAATCTTAAAAAAGGTAAGTTCTAACAGTAGACTACAATTTCCGAAGATGAGTCTTCCTGAAATGTAAAACATTTCATTGCAGAATTTTTCAATTATCTTTCAGCTTTACATTTTTCTTTCTTCATGAACCAAACATGCAAGATGTTCGCCAGACTGGGAGAACATGGATATGAAACACTGACTCATCTAGATTGGCTTTCCAAATTTTTATAAAAATATTTAATCACGTTAGGTCCAAAGCACTTAAGATTGCAACAAGCTATGTTCACCTGTCACTCTTCATTCTCCAACACAAAGAACACCTTCCACGTCTGCCCGCCCCTGCTCCTGGGGGTCTGCTCAAGCTCTGTCCAACGTGGGTGGCACCTGAGCTCCCGGGGGGCTCAATTCACACAGAACACAGAGTTCTGTCACTGCTGTTCAGCTGAGCTCTGCTGAGTCTCTCTTTCCTCTCGGTGACATCGGGGCAGATCCTGTACCTTCCTGTTTTTCAAATTCAGTCCCACTGGTGACTTGAATCTCCAAAGCCTCCTTCACCACTGCCACCTGGCCTTGTGGCGCGACAAGACACGTACGGGGAGGGGACCTGGCCTGCTCTTCTGCTTTTCCTGCCTCTGTTTAGGATTCTTGGGCTTGGGACCAGGGAGGAGAGGGGTGTTGACGTAACCACTCCCCGTCGCGTTGCAAGCCCCCCTGGCTGTGTGCTGGACCAGAGGCCTGGGCGAATGCTGTACTTCACTGCAGGTTGTGTTCAGTCTCATCGTGACCCTGACACTGAGACCCGGCCAACCACTGCCCCCACGAGCAGTCCACCTCCCGCTCTCCTTTCGGCCTTGGGAGCAGCACTAGACACATTCCCTTCCTCTGGTCCCCACGCCCCTGGACACCCAGTCAACATGGCCCAGCAGTCTCCCTCCACACCCTCCAGGAGCAAATAAGACCGACTGGGCAGGAAGTCTCCACAGCACCCCACCCCCCCGCGCCCCGCCCCGCCCCGCCCCAGCACACCAGCGCCTTTCTGTTTGGCGGGGCGATGAAGCAGCCTCCCATTTGCAGGAAGCAGCCAGTCCCAGAACTGGTAAAGGCTACCAGGCTCTCAGCTGTAGTCCCCATCAGACCCACAAGGGGACACGGACAGGAACGTCCTCTCTCGTCTCTCCACACGTTCCCACCTTCACAACTAGAACCTCTCTTCTCTGCACACACATCCGGGGAGTGGCCAGCGGCAGCAGGCACCTTCGCCCACCTTTGCTGAGTCGCAGGCCAGGCTCCTCTTGGCCCATCTGAGGGCCTCCCAGCCATGCTAAGTCACATTCACGGCCATTTCCTGGGACACAGCGGCAGCGCCACACAGGTGGGACAGTAACTCATCGGGCTGGTGGTGACATTTCAGACTACTGAGCTCCAGCGTGTGGCACGTGCTCGGAGGGATGTGCGCAATGAGCCTCTGGTTTACAGAGGAGATGTTAAAGAAATCCCACTTTAGAACCTCCACATTTACCTTCTACTTATGTATGGCTGCAATATGCATAAAACTAATAGGGTGGGGCCGGTGCTGTGGCGTAGCAGGTAAAGCAGCCGTCTGCAGTGCTGGCATCCCATGGGTGCTGGTTCGAGACTTGGCTGCTCCACTTCCAATCCAGCTCTCTGCTATGGCCTGGGAAAGCAGCAGAAGATGGCCCATGTCTTTGGGCCCCTGTACCCACATGGGAGACCTGAAGAAGTTCCTGGCTCCTGGCTTTGGATTCGTGCAGCTCCAGCTCTTGTGGCCGACTGGGGAGTGAACCTCTCTCTCTACAAAACTGTAACTATCAATTAAAATAAATAAATCTTTAAGAAAAAAAGCACACTCTAGACCCAATGGTTCTCAACTAGGGCAGTTTTGTCCCTACCTTCAGTGAATTTGGCAATATTTAAAGATATTTTTGGTTGGGGTGGGGGCATTAGCATCTAACAGGTAGAGGACAGGGATGCAGCCAGACACCCTACAATGCAAAGGACAGCCCCTGCCCACAAACAAATCCTTGTCCAGGCAAGGCTGAGACATCCTGCACTGATAAAATGGACAATGTATTTGAGTGCAGCATAACATGGCTGGCACAGCTGGCTGCCTCCCCAGAATCTATTCTCTTGTCTGCATCTTAAGGTCCCAAAGTTGTTCAGCTGTACACGGTTGAAAGGGCTTGAACTCATTTCTAGTCTTACCCTGACACACTCAAGCCGCCAGCATACCACCACCCACTTCCCCAGCATCTGCTCAGAGAGCACAGGATCCAGCTCAAGACGCCCAGCAGCACCAGCCAGGCGCAATCCCGTGTGAGCCCTGTGTGTGTGCGAGGTGGGCGGGCCAGAGCTGCACCCAGCATTGGGAGACACAAGGGGCTGCTGCAAAGACCAACTTGAGGATCAGGACGCTCCGGCAGGCAGCACAGTGACGGCCCCGTGACGCTGCCGTGTCTCTCAGACGAGGCCTCACCTTGGGTCTGTTTTTCCTCTAGAATTCAGGTGTATGGGCCAAGAGATTTTTCTAGTACAACTAAAAGCCTCCTAAATGAGACCCATCAAAACACACACACACACACACAAAAAAAACCCTCAATTTTTCAGGGAAGTAGTTAAGAGTTTGTCATAAATATTCTCCCAGAGAGGAGTTATGACGCTGGTCTGCAGTAGGCCAAGTTTCTGACAGCCATGAAGAGACTTGCTGGATATCAACTTAATTTCACTCCTAAGGTAATAACGCTCTAGTCCCTGATGTCAAAGTCCAGAGAAGACTCTGGGACATTCCACTCAGCAAACAGCAAAGGATGCGAAGACAGTGGCAGTGAGGCTACAGACAGCAGCTAACACCGCATGTCTGAGAGCAGGCAGGCATGGTGGCTACTCTCTGAAGTGTACTTGCCTAACTCCCCCCACAAAAAAAAAAGGTTATTAAGTGGATTTTCTCTGCCCCTTTCCTTATTTTTCACTTGTTCTCTTTTCTATAAATATGCCTCCTCCCCCAACCCCTCTACCTTCTCTCATTCTGCCTTTCCAGGAGTGACTCCAGCACTGCTTACATAAAAGCTATTCAGCCACTCCTGTCACACCCACAGAGCACCTGCTGGGCACCTCCCTCCTCCAGCTCACAGCAGGGCGAAGCTACAGATCACCTGCAATATACACACTGGGGCTTCTGCCACGTAACATGATCAGACTGTTACATAAACTTTTTAAGCTGCTCACACATATTGTTTTATCTTTGAACTCTTGAGTTTCACACAACCAGGACAATTTAAAATATATATATATATATATGTATTTATTTATTTGAAAGGCAGAGTTTCAGAGAGGCAGAGGCAGAGAGAGGGGTCTTCCACTCTCTGGTTCACTCCCCAGATGGCCGCATCAGCCAGAGCTGGGCTGATCAGGAGCCAGGAGCCTCTGCTGGGTCTCTCACACAGGTGCAGGGGCCCAAGGACTTAGGCCTCTTCTACTGCTTTCCTAGGCTATAGCAGAGAGCTGGATCAGAAGTGGAGCAGCCGGGATTCCAACTGGCGCCCACATGGGATGCCAGCACCGCAGGTGGAGGCTTTACCTGCTATAACACAGCACTGGCCTCAACCAGGATAATTTTTAAAACTGTCTTTCCAGAAACCTCTGTTTCCTAAAACATTTACTCACTGGCATTAGGCACTGGAGCCACAGCCACAAGCCAGCGATTGACAGTGAACTGGTTTCCACACTCCCAGCTTCCTCCAGTGGACAAAACGGGCTCTGCCAACAGCTGATACTGCCTGAGCTTCTAGTAATTTCTCCTTCTCATCAGCTGCCTCTATAGTCCCTACTTGCAAAAACATTAGTGGCTTTTCTGTATACACTGTAATTTTCTGGGAAGTTCTATTTGAATACCTGGCATAAACCTCGAAAGATTTTGATTATGCAAATTATACATTCACTCAGTTTAAACAAAACCATTTTTGATGTAGCTAATTCTCCTTTAGAGGCTCTTTCCTGCATTGATTCCATCTGCAAAGAATAAGTAAAATAGCACCCAAGTGAATAAACGCTTCAGTAATTTCTAAGACCAAAGAGAATCCTGCCTTTCAGAGACAAGAGCAAGCTTCAGCAGAACTCAACGTGGTACCAGATTCTTAATTCACAGATAAAATGCCGCTTATCCTTATTTGAGACATTAATATACGCCAGGTGAGATGCGAAATGTCTGTTACTCGCCTGCCCAGTCATTAATGAGTGCTGAACGTGCCTGGTGCTAGGGACGTCGCACTGAAGAAAACAGACGAGCTCCTGAGCGCATGATGCTGAAACCTTATCGGGAATCTCTCAGATACCATATGATTAAAAAGTGTTTCTCACACACACACAGTGGATGAAATCAAAGTAAATTTATATTCATAGCAATATATAAGCCATGTTCATAATTCGGCAAAACTGTATATTTGCTTAATCAAAATTTCTTTAGTATTTCAAATAAGTCTTGAACCTCTCCACCTTGTTCTCCTAGAAAACAAATCTAGCTTGCACCATCTCTGTACTCTCTCATGCTTCAAAAGTAACCATTAGTGACACAGATTAAATGTAGGAACAAGCAGGGGCTGGTGCTGTGGCATAGCAGGTAAAGCCGCTGCCTGCAGTGCCGGCTTCCAATATGGGCGCCAGTTCGAGACCGGCAGCTCCACTTCCTCTCCAGCTCTCTGCTACGGCCTGGGAAAGCAGTGGAAGATGGCCCAAGTGCTTCGGCCCCTGCACCCACAAGGGAAGACCCGGAGGAGGCTCCTGGCTTCGGATTGGCACAGCTCCAGCCGTTGCGGCCAACTGGGGAGTGAACCAGTGGATCGAAGACCTCTTTCTCTCTGCCTCTCCTTTTATCTCTCTGTGTGTGTTTGTGTGTGTAACTCTGGCTTTCAAATATATAAATAAAAATCTTCAAAAAAAATTATAATAGGAACAGCACAGAACCTGAGTATACCTGGTGACAGCTGCCCATAGTAGGGGGAATACGGAATTTTTTTTTTTAAGATTTATTTATTTGAAACACAGAGTTACGGAGAGAAGTAGAGACAGAGAGGTCTTCCATCTGCGGGTTCACTCCCCAGATGGCCACACCGGCCGGAGCTATGCCAATCCAGAGCCAGGAGCCAGGAGCTTCTTATGGGTCTCCCACGCAGGTGCAGGGGCCCAAGCAGTTGGGCCATCTTCTACTGCTCTCCCACGCCATTGCAGAGCGCTGGATCCGAAGAGCAGTGGCCAGGACTAGAAGTAGCACCCATATGGGATGCCAGCACTTCAGGCCAGGGCAATAACCTGCTGCGCCACAGTGGGCTAATGCCCTGGCCTGAAGCGCCTCCATCCCATACGGGCGCTGGTTCAAGGCCAGGCTGCTCCACTTCTGGTCTGGCTCTCTGCTATGGTCTGGGAGGGCAGTAGAAGATGGTCCCTGCACCCGCGTGAGAGACCCTGAGGAAGCTCCTGGCTCCTGGCTCTGGATCGGCACAGCTCCGGCCATTGCAGCCAGTTGGGGAGTGAACCATCGGATGGAGGACCCCTCACTCCCTGCCTTTCCTCTCTCTGTGTAACTGCTTCAAATAAAATAAATCTTTTAAAAAAATATCTGTGGGCTATATATTCTAAGACGCTAAAGACCAATATGTTCTCTTTAAAATGTTTTAAAAGGTACGTAACTCTATTTGATAACACCCCCCCCCAAAAAAAAAAACCCACAAAAATAAGACCCAGAGCATCTATTCCAGGTTGCCAACCTCTAAAGCTACAACGGCTTAGTCCAGCTATTTCAGGCACTGAGCCCAGGCTTAATCGCCACCCTGCTATGCCAGCTATGCCAGCTCTGGCCCATCAGGGGAGGGCAGCCCTGACACGAATGAACAAGCAGCACCCCCAAGTCCTCTGACAGAACTTCCTGGATTTCCCTGGCAAATCAGGCCTTCGGTGTTTTTCTGGATGAGACGCTGTTTAAACAGCAGAAAAGGAATGACAAGCTTTGTTCTGTAATAGAAAAATGTGTTTGAATACCTTCCTGTTTTGACAGCCACACTACCCTAAGGGAAGAAAGCAGAAACCCTACAGGTGCTAAGAATCAAGATCAAATGCATCAGGTTTGCTCCTGCACAAGTAACCTAGCCCCTGAGCTGACCAAATGCTGCTAAGAAAGTTTGGATTCAGGAACTGTACTGCTCTGGTTTATCCAAAGGAAATAAAAACACAGACATGTAAATGAGGTTGTTCAGTTCTTTCTAATGGCAAAGAATGAGCAACCATAGATGAGAAAGAAATTATGAGATGAGAGGGGCCAGTGCTGTGGCACAGCAGGTGGCCTGCAGTGCCAGCAGCCCATATGGGCGCTGGTTCAAGTCCCGGCTGCTCCAATTCCCATCCAGCTCTCTGCTATGGCCTGGGAAAGCAGTGGAAGGTGGTCCAAGTCCTTGGGCCCCTGCACCTAGTGGGAGACCACATTGGTGGCCAATGTGGTTTCCCTCCATCGCGGAAGTTCCAGGCTCCTGGCTCTGGATGGACCCAGCTCTGGCCGCTGCAGCCATCTGGGGAATGAATCAGTGGATGGAAGACCTCTCTCTCTGCCTCTGCCTCTCTGTAACTCTGCCTTTCAAACACATGAATAAATCTTTAAAAAAGAAAGTATGTGACCAGAATAAGTCATGCTGTAAATTGCTCCAACATCCTCCCCGAGAGCTTCACTGCTAGCTCCCCACAATCTATGCACTGAAGGCAGAGAGACACGGAGGCCACAGTGGCGACCCCTCTTCCAGGAGCACACCATCGCGTCTCCCAAGACAGCCACGTACAGGACGGGGGTGGGTTTTAGAAATGAACACTGAATTACATTTGGAACGCATACACCACAGACCCTTCTCTACAGCACTTATTATTCTCCTTAGGTATTCTCTTTCCACAGGGCGACCCTGGGAGAAGGCGGTTGGCCTGGTGGGTGAGACGCCCACGCCCCACATCCAAGCACCTGGATTCGAGCCCCAGCTCCTGCTTCTAACTCCTGCTAATGCAGCCCCTGGGAGGTAACAGTGATGGCTCAAGTACTCGGGTTCCGTCAACCACCAGGGCAAGCATCTGGGGTGGAAGCAGCAGATGGGAGCTCTCTCTGTCCATCTCAATTAAAAGAACAAAGTTCCGGTGGGGTATCTGTTCAGTACCATATTTTAATAGTACTCTCTTTGTTTGATATTAGTTTTGAAAGGCTCTTCCATACACAGGACAAACGTGACAGATTTATTTTTAAAGGAGGGGGCTGACTTCTCGAAAGCTCCTCACAGGCATGAGCTCAGCTCTCTGGAAAGGCGCCAGCTGAGCAACAGCGCCAACCAGCGACCGGCGCAAAGCAGCAGGCGCCGTAGTGCGGGAGAAAGGCCCAGGGGCTAGGTAACCCCACAACTGCCCGTCCTGTACCCGCGGCTCAGCCCCCACCGGTAGCAGTGCCGAGAGCGCCCCCTGCAAAGCAGAACGGGAACTCCAGACCGCTGCTAACGAGGGACGAGGCTCCAGGCACTAATAAACTGCCCACAGCTCCATCAACCAGGCGGCTGTGGCCAATGCGGAGCACCTGCGCCAGAGGGCCCGGGGAGGCCCGGGGAGGCCGGGCCACCAGTTAGCCGGCGTGCATCGCTCCCAGTGTGCAAGACAAAGACATGTGTCACATGCCCACCTCACAGACCGCCAGCCAGCTCGTTTCAAATTCTCCAGAGTGACACATGTACACACAGCGCGTCTTCCCTGAAGACCGCCTCCCCCGTGGGTGACTCCCAAAGGAAACATCACCGGAGACACGGAGGGAGGGGCTGGGGGGGCGACCCGGAGGCTTTCGGTCGGAGAGAAAGTAGAGGGGCGACAGCCACACGTGCATCGGTCACCCTCCCAGCCGAGCTGCCCGACTGTGAACTCGCTGGTGCCAAGTCCAGGCTGCAACTTAAGGCTCAAATGGGCAATCCACGGTGAAGTCTACTTTACCTAAAACGCCCTACACGCGGGGAGCTGCGCCAGACCCCCGGGGTCCTCGCCCCCGCCCCCACCCGCCGGCTGCAATGCAAGAGAAAAAAAAAACTATTTAACTTCTATTTTCTAGGAGGAGAAAAAAACCCCAAACCGGCTCCCTTTGCAGTCCCTAATCCGACTTCTGTCTCCACGGCAAGAAACCGTCGGCGCCTGCCCGCCGACGAAGGGCGCCCTTACCACCGGGGCGTCTCGGCGCGGGACGCGTCCCCGCCACCACCCTCCAGGCCCTCGTCCGGCCCTCCCACGTGCTGCTGGCCTGCACGGCCCCCCGCCACCGCGGGGCCCTCGCCCGCGTCCAACCCCGCAGCGCTGCCCGCCTCCCAGACGCCGCACGTGGTGGGGGCCCGGGCGGAGGACCCCGCCGCGCGGCCGGACGGCGGGGGCGCAGCCAGAGGGGCGGCCGCGCTGGCCCCCGCTGCCCCGGCCCCGGCCCAGCCGGCGGCGAGGAGCCTGCGGACGCCGAGGGCGGGACAATCGCCCTGAGGGGACGCGCCGGCCCCTCCCCAGCCGCCCCCCGAGCCGGCAGGGGCCGGGGCGCGCGCGGCTCAGCGCAGGGGCTCACCCGCCGGCGAAGAGGTGAAGCAGCGTGTTCTCCTTGGGCTGAGCGCCCGTCGCCATGGCCGCGCCGCTTCGCCGCCGCCGGCAGCCGCGGGCGCTGGGCAACGCGAGGGGTGCGCGAGGTCGCCGGGTCCGCCCGCCTCGCCGTCTTCAGGCTGCCGCCGCCGCCGCCATGCGTGCGCGGGGCCCCACGCCCGGCTCCGCTCGCCCCGCGCCCTCCGCGGGCGTCGCCGCCGGCCCCTCACCGGCCTCTGCGGCGCGAGCCGGGCGGAGAGCGAGAGCCCGGCGCGCGGCCGTCACGTGGCGGGGGCCGGGCCGTGACGTCACGCGGCGGCGCCGGCGGAGAGGCGGGGCGCGGCGGGGGTGTGGGCCGGGATCGCGCGCTCTCATTGGCCGGCGGGCGGGCGTGGGCGGGGCGGATTTTCAGCCTGGGGCGGGGGCCGGCACCAGAGGTGGCCTGAGCTAGGGCTGGCCTAGGCCAGTGCGTGGATGGAGTGAGAACTGGCTGGGGCTGCCTGGTCGCTGCTCCAAGGCGGCGAAATCAGGCTTGGCAAAGGCCAGCGAGGCCCTAGGCATTGCCTTGAAAAAAGGTTTACTTTATGTCAGCTATGTGTGCAAAAAAAGTACACAAATGACAAGTTGGAGGCCACCTCTCTGCACCGGCCATTGGAGAAAGACCGTATAAGCCTCCATCGAGGTCGCACCCCTAGCGTCATGTTGTGTCTGGATCTTTCTGTAATAGCATTATATGGTGCAGTATGCTTCCTTCTGATCATCTCCCGGCTGGACTTAGACATCCACGTTAAGGTAACTTTAGGTAGATATTAGCCTATGTTGCAAGTAGGACCAAAGGAAAATGAGAATTTTTTTTGAGGAAAATAGGAACTTTTGTGTGGCCGGATGAGGGAAGAAATGTGGAAACAAGCCTGACCAGAGGTTACCTATGTAAAGTATTGCTTTTCCTGGACGACCTCGTTAGGTGGTCTCAGCTCTCTCCTGTGGGGGAGGGAGAACCTTCCCCCACCCCACACTAAGGGAGAAATTTCAAGAACTCCACATCCAGAAAGCCCTCCACCCCAACAGTATCCCGGAAGAGGGAGTGGGGAGGAGAAACAGAGGCCCACACCCATACCCATGAAAATGCAGTCTGGACACAGACAGGGCTGTCAGTTCTCCCATCAGTGTACTCTCTTCCTTAAACTTGGCCACTCTCTGTCTCACATCTGAACTTTTAAAATTTTTTTAAATTATTTATTTTCAAGGCAGAGTTACAGAGAGAAAGAGGGAGGGAGAGACAGAGAGAGGTCTTCTGTCTGCTGCTTCCCTCCCCAAGTGGCCACAATGGCCAGAGCTGGGCCGGGCTGAAGCCAGGAGCCAGGAGCTCCATCTTGGTCTCCCTTGTGGATCTTCTGCTGCGTTCCCAGGCAGGTTAGCAGGGAGCTGGATTGGAAGTGGAGCAGCTGGGACTCAAACTGGCGCCCCTACAGGATGCCAGCATTGCACATGGTGGCTTAACCCACGGCCCCACCGCCTCACGGCCCCGCATTCTTTCTTGTGGGAAGACAAGAAGTTCCGAGCAGCAGTCTCTGGTGACATCCAGGCTGATTCCCTGCTTGTGTGACCCGGGCCGCTGTCACTCAGCCTGGTGTCTTCTTACCGCCAGGCCTGGCCCAGATGACACAGAGGTCTTCCCCGCCAGCCTGTGGCCTGCTCTGTCCCATGATGCTGCTGGCTGTCCTGCCCAGGCTTCTGCAGTTACCCTGTTGATGAATGCACAGCGTGATTGAACGTCCCTCATTCCTTATTTCACTGGTTTTCGGATCAGGGACCTTGTTTCTTTGCTTCACAGTTGTTCCCGAGTGGCACCTGTCACCTGGTAAAGCCTGGGAGCCCATAACTGAATGTCCTGATCTGAACTCCCCCTCCCCCAAACCTGCTCTGCCGCTGGCATTTCCTGTCCTGGTGGTGACACCACCATCTGCACAGGCCCTATGCCAGGAACTTACCTGTTACCTTGGCCTCTCTCATCACTCACCTGGCACTGGTAGCTCCCCAAACTTTCCCACATCCACCCCCTTCTTTGTGTTCCCTGTGGGGGGGCTGTGGGGAGGGACCCCAGGTCTCACTCACAGGCCACTGCTTAGCCCCTCCAGTCCGTCATCCGCTGCAGAGGCACCTGCCCCCCAGAGCAGCTAACAGAAGCACCTTAGCCAGACCAAGCCGCTAGTGTTCCTTTGTGTAAACACAGAGAGAGCTTGAGCAAGAGGGGAATTATGTGCAAACACAGTGGCCAGAGAGCCAATCAGTATTTGATTGCTGGGACTCTTTTAAAAACAGCTCTTAGGTGCAGTCACCCAAAATGCAAATACAGCGACTACTCTATGTTAAAGCCATTGTTCCCAAGCCTCCAAAGAAGGAAAATCTCTTGCTATTACTAGAGATGTCTGGAAAAAAAGAAGTAAGGAAAGAGAGATGAAAAAGGTGAGTTTCTTCATGCTTCCAGGATCTGGCAAATCCCTCATGTTAGCTGCAGGGGAAGTTTGTCTTTGTTCAAGATGACTGTGGAGACCCCGTTGGAGGACAGCACTGTCAGCTGGCAACCAGGCGGGAACTGAGCTGGATTCCAGATCTGAGACACCGACCGTGGAGTCCAGCCTTTATCTTGGCTCCTCTCTCAGGAGGTGTTCGGCACTGGGACCCAGGCATTCTTTTTTTTAAAAAAATATTTATTTATTTGGGGGGCCGGTGCTTTGGCGTAGCAGGTAAAAACGGCACCTGCAGTGCCAGCATCCCCTATGGGCGCCCGGTTTGAGTCCCCGCGGCTCCACTTCTGATCTGGCTCTCTGCTATAGCCTGGGAAAGCAGTGGGAGATGGCCCAAGTCCTTGGGCCCCTGCACTCACATGGGAGACCTGGAAGAAGCTCCTGGCTTCTGGCTTCAGATCAGTGCAGCTCTGGCCATTGCAGCCATCTAGGGAGTGAACTAGTGGATGGAAGATCTCTGTCTCTCTCTCTGTCTCTGCCTCTCTCTAACTCTGCCTTTCAAATAAATAAATCTTTAAAAATATATATTTATTTGGCGTGTAGAGTGACAGAGAGAGGGAGAAGAGAGAGATCTGTCATCCACTGGTTTATTCCCTAAATGCCCACAGCAGCCAGGTCTGGGCCAGGCTGAAGCCAAGAACTTCATCTGTTACCAGAGGGAAGGCCATGGAAGCCATGGGTGTCTTGTCTTCATGCAAGAAAGAATTCAGGCGTGATAAGGCTTTACTGGGGATAGGGACAGAGAGAGAGAGCCCCCAGTCTCTGAGGTTACCTGGTTGAATGGAGAGAATACACCAGGAGGGCGCTCAGCAGAGAGGCAGAGGGCTGAGCATACAGTCCGTTTGGACTCCCTAGGTTTTTAAGGGAGTCTGTTTACCCACCTCCCCCTCTCCTCCAGGACAACGGATGGAGCGTTCTGGTCAAGAAGGGTTTCTTGGGTGAAAATTAGCAAATTCCTCCCCAGATTTGCTGGTGCCGGGCAGAGCAGAGGGGCTTCCCTTAGGGCGTCTGAGGTCTTATTGCCCCATGTCCTCAGGTCAGGTAACCCATTTGGTGCTGAGAGAGAGTTCTCCTGGGAGCTCTCCTTGCGGGAAGGGCTAGGACCCTCTGGGAGGTCATCAGGGTCTGGGCAGGACCTTGAAGTGCAAGATGCTGGGCTTCTGGAGCTTCCGCAGTGGGTGCTGGTCCTCAGGTCTCACTCACATACACGGGCTCAGCTTCTGACTACCTACCTGACAGTTTGTCCAAGGCCTTTCATGTGTATTTCTCATTGGTCACGCATGGTGTTTGGCAGCGGTGTTGTGTTCTTTCCATTTTTATGGATAAGCAGGATAGATTGGCCCAAGGTCACTCAGTTCATTGTAGCCGATGCAACAATGGCTCCCGTCCCTGGGCCTTTGAATGCGCTCTGTCCTCTGCCTGCCCAGACTCCTGCGCCATCTCATTCATTCATTCACTCATTCTTTCATCACACATTGGTTGAGCATTTATTTTGTTCATGGTAGTGGTCTAGGCTCTGGGGTTATAGCAGAGATTCAAAAAGGTAAACACCATTAGCAAATACTAGCAACCAAACGTAGTAGCAAAGAATAGGGGCCGGTGTTGCAGCATAGCGGGTAAAGCTGCTGCCTGCAATGCTGGCATCCCACAGGGCACTGCTTTGAGTCCCAGTTGCTCCATTTCTGATCCAATGCCCTGCTGGTGTGCCTGGGAAAGCAGTGGAAAATGGCCCAAGTGCTCAGACCCCCACACCCACTGCGAGACCCAGAGGAAGCACCTGGCTCCTGGCTTCAGCCTGGCTCATCCCTGGCCATGGTAGCCATTTGAGGAGTGATGGCAGATGGGAGATCTCCCTTTCTCTCTGTGTCTCTCTCTGTCACTCTGCCTTTCAAATAAATGAATAAATCTTAAGAATAACAAAGCCAAAGAATATACATCATGACCAAGCCAGGTATGTCCTAGGAATGTGAGGCTGGTTTAACACTAGAAAACCCATCCGTGGGGCTGGCACTGTGGTGTAGAAGGTTAAGTCTCTGCCCACAATGCCAGCGTTCCATATGGGGTGGCAGTTCATGTCCCAGATGCTCCACTTCCCATCCAGCTGCCTGCTAATGTGCCTGGGAAAGCAGCCGAAGGGGGCCTGAGTACTTGGGCTCATGGGACCTGGAGGAAGCTCCTGGCCCAGCCTTGGCCATTGCGGCCGTTTGGGGCGTGAACCAGCAGATGGAAGATATCTCTGTCTCTGTAACTGTCCTCTCTGTCTCTCTTTCTCTGTAACTGTCAAATAAATAGATAAAATCTTTTTTTAATGAAGAAAAGAAAATCAATCCATGTAACAGCACATTAAAAGAAGGGGGTGGGGTGGGGATGGGGGAGGCTGGTCTTTAAAAAAAAAAAAGAAGATAGGAGAAAAAGCAGATGCTCATGTCCACAGATGCAGGAAAGCATTTGATAAAACAGAATCCTGTCCCTAAGAAAGCTCTCAGCAAACTGGGAAAGGAGGGAATCCCTCTACCAAAGGAAAGGTGCCTACAGCAAACCCACAGCCAGCATCATATTTAACAGTAAGAGACTGCCTGCCTGGCCCCTCGGATTGGCACCAAGCACAGAGATTTGCTCTGATCACTTATTCGGTACTAAAAATCCTTCTCAGTGCAGTCAGGCAAGAAATGGAAAGGGAAATTAGAAGGTGGAGGGGCAGGTGTTTAGCACAGCAGTTAAGATGCCACTTGGGATGCCCACATCCCACATCAGAGTGTCTGGGTTCAAGTCCCAGCTCCACTCCCGATTCCAGCTTCCTCCTAATGCCTGCTGGGAGGCAGCAGGTGATGGCTCAAGTACTTGCGTGCTTGCCACCCGAGTGGGAGACCAGGAATGAGTTCCTGGTCATATTTTGGTCATGCCCAGCCCTGGATGTTGCAAGCGCTTGGGGAGTGAACCTCCCTTGTAACTGCTGGCCCCACGGTCCCAGGGAATTACACAGCAGCCACGAAGCGGTGAAGGCAGTAAGGTCACAGGAGTCCAGGTCAGTAATGCACACAGAAGTTCTCTTTTTGCTAGCTGCAAACAACTGGAATGCAAAGTTTGAAAAATTCTATTTACGGTTGCATCAAAATAACAAAGACAGAAACTAGACTTTAAAGAGTACATGATTCGGGGGCCAGCACCGTGGCTCACTTGGTTAATCCTCCGCTTGTGGCGCTGGCATCCTATATGGGTGCCGCGTTCTGGTCCCGGTTGCTCCTCTTCCAGGCCAGCTCTCTGCTATGGCCCAAGAGTGCAGTGGAGGATGGCCCAGGTGCTTGGGCCCTGCACCCCATGGGAGACTAGGAGAAGCACCTGGCTCCTGGCTTTGGATCGGTGTAGCTCGTAGCTCCCACTGTAGCGGCCATTTGGAGGGCGAACCAACAGAAGGAAGACCTTTCTCTCTGTCTCTCACTGTCTAACTGTATCTGTCAAAAAAAAAAAAGAGCACACGATTCCATTTACAAGAAATTCTGGAGAGGCTGACACTGATCTGCAGTGACCAAGGACACATCAGTAGTGCTGGGACTGGGACCGGGGAAAGAGGACCCCTTGAGGTGGTGAAAATGTTCTAAGGCCGGCGCCACGGCTCACTAAGCTAATCCTCCACCTGCGGCGCTGGCACCCTGGGTTCTAGTCCCGGTCAGGGCGCCGGGTTCTGTTCCGGTTGCTCCTCTTCCAGGCCAGCTCTCTGCTGTGGCCTGGGAAGGCAGTGGAGAATGGCCCAAGTGCTTGGGCCCTGGGAGACCAGGAGAAGTACCTGGCTTCTGGCTTCAGATTGGCACAGTGCGCTGGCCACAATGCGCTGGCAGTAGCAGCCACTTGGGGGGTGAACCAACGGAAAAAGGAAGACCTTTCTCTCTCTTTCTCTCTCTCTCTCATTGTAGCTCTACCTCTCAAATAAATAAATAAATAAATAAAATCTTAAAAAAAAAGAAAAGAAAGGCAGGGGACAGGGAGAAAGAGCTCGTCCATCTACTGGGGCTGTTCCAGGCAGGCAGAAGCCAGGAACCAGGAACTCCATCTGGGTCTCCTATGGGGACGGCAGGGGCCCCAGCACCTGGCCCATCTCACCTGCCTTCCCAGCGTGTTAGCAGGGAGCCGATCAGACGCAGAGCAGCCGGGACAGGAATAGGTGCTCCTGCATGGGATGCCAGCGTCACAACCAGCAGCTTACTCCCCTGTGTCATAACCCCGTCCCTAGGATGCATTTTATTATACCGAATTATGTCTCAACAAAGTTGATCAGCTAGGTAAGACATGTTGGAGAAAGGCAGACTACAACTACAAACATGGGCAGGTGAGGAAGCCTCCAGAGCTCTACCCAGAGGTCTACACAGGTGCCCCTGGGCCTGGCCTGGTGGGGAGGGAGAAGAGGGAGCAGGAGGCTTGTCTGGGCTTTCTGTAACCAGTCACAGTTTGGGGGGGGGGGCAGGCCTCTCAATGACCTGAGGCAGGTTTCCTGGGAGTCTCCTCTGACTGTTGGTTGGTCCTCAGTTGCTGCTCTGTTCCTTGTCTTTTTTTTTTTTTTTTTTTTTTACAAAGTGCTAGCTGTTAGAAGAGCACACCCTCCCACCCCACGAGGGGCATTTCTTTGCAGGGAATCATAAGGAACCTTCCGTGGGTTCAAGGGTCAGGGCTGGGTCTCTTTAGGGAGACCTAACTCAGAGCGAGAGGCGGCTGCCCAGCCAGTCGGCCCAGGAGTATCGGGGCAGGTGGTGTGGTGTGGGGACGAAAGACGGGTGCCCAGAGAGCCGCTGGGCTTTCTCCATTTCCCCTCGTGAGACCCGGCCTGACCCTGCGTCCTGGCTGCGGTCCTGGATCTGCCGAGGCCTTGTAGGACAGGCCTTCCTGCTAACAGTGGGCCAGGCTGTCCCCAGCTGCAGCAAGGAGAAGTCTGTCCGCCGGGCTGGAATCTGTTCTTCCCAGCTTTCTGGGAGCTCTTTGTCCCTGCCCACAAGTTTCCTCCATCATTTCTTAGAAGGAAGTCACTTTGGGTCTTAAGTCAGGACTCGGAGGCCCAGCCTGTGTGTCCGATGCATCTTGAATGTTTGTGCCGTGGTGGGCGCTCAGTGTGGATGCATTGACACCTAGAGTTGAACTGGCCACGGGGTGGGTGCTGTTGGCGGGGGCAGGGCCTTTTTCCTCCTTCCTTCTCTCCCACTCTTGCCTTTGTCTTTTTTTTTTTTTTTTTTTTCCTTGAGAAGTGGGAGAGAGAGAGCACTCCCACCTGCTGGTTCACCCTTGCAATGCCCTCTCAGCTGGGGCTGGGCCTGCTAGGAGCCAAGGGCACAACGATAAAGTCAGAACTTGAATCTAGGTCTCCCACTTGGGTGGCAGGAACTCCATTGCTTGAGCCCTTACCACTGCCTCCCCGGGTCTGCACAGCAGCGAATGAGTTGGGAGCCAAGGGTGGGGATGGAACCCAGGCACGGTGATATCAGATGCCAGTGTCTTAACCACTAGGCCAAGTGCCTGCCCCGTCCCAACTTCTGAGAGGCAGTGGGGCCCAGGTCCCGCTGCTGAACTGCTGAGTGCCTTAATCTCTCCATACTTCAGTTTTCCCAGTGTCATGGCAAGGCCAGTGTCGGCGCAGGCTTCAGAGCAAAGATTAGTAATCGTTTGACCAGCACGACCTGCAGCTGGGACAGTTAGAGTTGGGACTGCGTGCAGAGGTCAGGCAGCAGGACCTGGCCGTGAGTGGCAGAGGGCAGAGGACACATATGCTTCCACTGGCCAGCGGCTCGGTCTCCCAGTAGTTGGGCTGGACCATGTGAAGGGTCAGAGCTGGCCTAGGGTCAGCGCTGAGTACCCGGCCCTCTCTCCAGCATCTATCTGCATCCACTGAAAAGCACCAGAGCTCTTATCTCAAAGGTAGCAGAGTGAGGAGGGGCTGTCACTCTCTGAGCACCTGCCAGCCTCGTACAAAGGCTGCTATCTGGCCAGCACCTCAGCTCACTAGGCTAATCCTCCACCTGCGGTGCCGGCACCCCAGGTTCTAGTCCCCGTCCTGGAGCTGGATTCCATCCCAGTTGCTCCTCTTTCAGTCCAGCTCTCTGCTGTGGCCTGGAAAGGCAGTGGAGGATGGCCCAAGTGCTTGGGCCCTGCACCTGCATGGGAGACCAGGAAGAAGCACCTGGCTCTTGGCTTCAGATTGGTGTGGTGCGCCGGCCATAGTGGCCACTTGGGGGGGGTGAACCAATGGAAAAAGGAAGACCTTTCTCTTTGTCTCTCTCTCTCTCTCACTGTCTAACTCTGCTTGTCAAAAAAAAAAAAAAAAGAAAAAGAAAAAGAAAAAAAGAGAGAGAGAGAGAAAAAAAGAAAACAAAAAACAAAGGCTGCTATCCACAGATCCCTGATCCAAACCCCTGTGTTTCACCAGAACTGCTCGGATGATTTTAGGTGTCAGTGTGTGTTCCATGCAACAAACCACATAATCGGTTCAGGCAGTCCCACTGCATGGGATTTCAAAACATGTTGAAAACAGCCTCGTGGCCACGTGAGGCCAGGGCTTGCTCCCAAAGGAGGCCACGGCCACGCCAGGTCAGGTGCTGCCGCCAGGGGAGTTAGCCTTCCATGTTCTGGGCTGTGGGGATTTGGGTTTGTGGGTAAAGGGCCGAGGACCTGTGTATCATTCTGTCTTCCCCGGCCCCAGGCACAGACAATCCTGGGGACAGCCAGACCAAGCACTTTGCCCAAGGCCAGCCAGAGCTGCAGCTGCCCCATGTGACTGCACACTGTGCACCCTGTCTCACTGAGCCTCCCAACCAACTGTGTCTTCTACTGTTCCCATTCCATGCTCAGGCAAACTGAGCTTAGGAGAGACTAGGTGACTCGCCCAAGTCACAGTTGGACCCAGCTGCCCCGCGTGCAGAATTGGGTGTGCTTACTTCCGAGCTGGGGTGGAGGTTAAACAGGTGTGATTTTTTTTTTTTGGTGTCAGATGATTTTTTAAAAAAAGATGTATCTGTTTATTTGAAAGTCAGAATTACACACACACACACACACACACACAGAGAGAGAGAGAGAGAGAGAGAGAGAGAGAGAGAGAGAGAGGAGAGACAGAGAGAGATCTTCCATCTGTTGGTTCCCTCCCCAGCTGGCTGCAAAGGCTAGGGCTGGGCCAGGCTGAACCCAGGAGCTTGATCTGAGTCTCCCACATGGATGCTGGGGCCCAAACACTTGAGCCGTCCTCTGCTGCTTTCCCAGGTGCATTAGCAGGGAGCTGGATCAGAAGTAGAGCAGCCGGGACTCAAACCAGCACCCAGATGGGACAGCTTTACCCACTGCGCCACAGCGCCAGCCCCAAAGATCCTTTATCGAAGCATTTTTCTCTGTACTTCTCACTGGCTGGGCCTGCCATGCACTGCTGCTGTGATGCCGTCAACTCTGCAGTCCACAGACGGGGCAGCCCCCAGTCTCCCGGATGGTCCAGAGCCTTCTCTGCCAGAGTGTCGGTGCTGCGTCTGCTGGGCAGTGCTCCAGACTCGTCAGAAGTGCTGTTTCCGCTGCGCTTGGTGTTCCTTTGCTTCCTTCCGTCTGCCGACCAGGGCGGAGGCAGAGGGCAGCTCCTCCGTGTGGGCCCTCTGTCCTCAGCGGTCACTTTCTCTGTAATCCACGGGCCCTTCCAGTCGCCGGTTGCCTTAGCAACATCATCAGGAACCTTTTACAGAGGCAGACCCAAGGCCACTCCTGGGGGCCGGGGTGGACATGGTGTGGACCTCCTCGCTGGCGCCCCTCAGGTATGTGGCTTTGATCTTGCTGGGATCAAACTTGGGCGGAGGCACCTGGTGTCAGATGAACCCCAATCCGGGACTACTGGAGAAAGTCGCTCCTCGGCCTCTTCTGAGTCGAAGACAAAAAGTATTTTTTTCTTTTTAAAAATTTTTTAAAAAGATTTATTTATTTAATTTATTTGAAAGGCAGAGTTACAGAGAGAGAGAAGAGGGAGAGACAGAGAGAGCAAGATCTTCCATCCAGCGGTTCACTCCCCAAATGCCTGCGATGGCCAGGCCTGGGTCAGGCCGAAGCCGGGAGCCAGGAGCTTCTTCCAGGTTTCTCACGTGAGTGCAGAGACCCGAGGACTTGGGCCATCTTCGGCTTCTTTCCCAGGCGCATTAGCAGGGAGCTGGATCAGAAGTGGAACCACTACACCACAGCACCAGCTCTTTTTTAAAAATTTTACTTATTTATTTGAAAGGCAGAGAGAGACACACAGAGGGAATTCTCTCCCCCAAAGCCCTCAGTGGTCCGAGCTAGGCCTTGCCTAAGACAGGAGCCAGGGACTCATGCCAGGTCTCCCACAGGGATGGCAGGAACCCAGTTGCTTGCGTCATTACTGCTGCCTCCCAGGATCTGCATTGGCAGGAAGCTGGAGTCAGGAGCCAGAGCCCATCCCGAACCCAGGTCCTCCTGTATGGGATGTGAGTGTCTCAACTGGTGTCTCACCCGCTGGGCCAGAGCTCTGCCCGTATACCGACCTTCGGGCGAACCCCAGGACCCTGGGCTCATCACTGGATCTCCCTGAGCCTCTGTTCCCAACTGGAAAGAGGAACGGGCAGGAACGGTGCCTGCCTCGAAGGTGGTGCTGAGGCTAAGGTCACACAGTGGTGCCTGGGCCAGAGAAAGCTCCCAGCAGCCCTGCTTCTCCCTGCCCCGCCCTCAGTACAGGTTTATGCCGCAGTGATTGGCAGAGAGACTCCTGGGCAACAGACTCTCAGGACCGCCTCCCCCGCCCCGCCCTGGGAGGTGGGGCTCCGGGTTCTTGGGCACAGAGTGTGACCCTGAGCTGGGGAGAGGGTGTGCCGCTCCTCTCAGCTTGGGGCCCAGAGCTCAGCTGCTCTGAACACTAAGGGATGCGGGGGTGGGAGGTTCCTACATGGCTGTGGCCAGCCCACAGGGAGAAGCAGTAACGTCTGGACCCACAGCAGCTGCAGCGAGGGGGTGAAGCACAGCGGGAGAAGTAGGACAGACCCCACCCATTCATCGTGCATGCGTCAGATACTGATCCACCACCTACCTGGTGGCAAACCAGAGCATGGTGTGGGCGCTCCGTGCTACTGAGTTTCCTGGGTCTTCAGTCTTGGGGAGAAGAAAATGCAACAGGCCCAGCGCTGGCATTGTGGCACAGAGGGTCAAGCTACACACTCCCCACTAATGCGCCTGGGGAAGCAGCAGAAGATGGCCCAAGTTCTTGGGCCCCTGACACCCTCGTGGGAGACCCAGATGAAGTTCCAGGCTCCTGGCTTCGGCCTGGCCCAGCCCTGGCCATTGTAACCATTTGGGAAGTAAACCAGCAGATGGAAGATTGTCTGTCTTTCCTTTCTCTGTAATTCTGCCTTTCAAATACATAAATGAATCTTTAAAAAAAGAAAGGAAGAAGAAGATACAAGAGACCCCAAAAGCCTGGGCATCCCGCTGGGGAGCTGGCACAATGGACAAGCATTTTATAAGCACTCATCTGGGAAGTTCGGGGGGCTTCCCTGAGCAGGGGGCACCTGTGAATTGACCACGAATGAGCCAGGAATTGACCAGGAATGAAAGAAGCTTGGTGGGAAACACTCCAGGGAGGAAGAACAGAATGGGCCAGGGGCCTGGCACCTACAGAGAAGGATAGGCAGGCAGCCAGTCCCCGGGCCTGGGGAGGGGCGGGGCGGGGCCAGACCTGGAAGCCACTGGAGGACTTCCGGAGGGTGACCTGGCCCAGGATGACCTTGCAGCCACTGCTCTGGCTGCAGGGTGGACACAGAACTGGTGGGAGACTGGGATCAGGTGTGGTGAGGGTGTATGGGCAGTGTGGACAGGAAAGGCCATGCCTGGACGAGGCTGGGAGCGGAGGGCAGTAGGCTGGCAGGAAACTGATCCAGGGGGAAAGTCCTGGTGAGGAGGCTGTGTGAGAGCAGGGGCAGGACCCTAGCTGACAGCTGTTTTTGTATTGAGGGGCCCATGGGTGATGGGGCGTGGTTTCTGCAGTCAGGTGGGCGGGGCTTGGAGAGCCCCCTGGGAGGTAGGTATCTGGTGTCCAGGTGGCCTGGGGTGGCAGCCCCAAGGCTGGCGTGGGGCACAGCTTGCTGGACCTCTGCTGTCTGCTTTGCTGACGATCACATGAGGCTCTCGGAGCCCAGCCTGGACTGGTTATGATTTCAAAGCTCAGGGCCGAGGCAGGTGGCTGAGCGCTACGGTGCTTGTCCCAGATCCAGGGCTGACAAATGCTGGGCTTCGGGGCCAGCACAGTCCCCAGAGTGGTCCGCTTTCCCCTGCTCTGGAATCTGCCTGGGTCAGCAAAATGAGGAGAGGGAGCGTGAGGGTGGCTGAGGACCTGGCCACGTTGAAGCAGAGCCGGGACGCGCCCCCTTGTACCCGACAGCCTTTGGAGCGTTTTGAGAAGTCACAGCTTTCTGGTCTCCTGCAATGCGACTGGGTCATTCACACACAAAGGACACAAGAGCGACCTGGGAGTCAGCAGCTTGGTGCAGTCAGCGGCTCAGTGCGGAGAATGCAGAAGGCACAGGCTCCCGCCCGCCCGCCCGTGTCACCAGGGGAACACGCAGCTTCAGGCTCTGATGAGTCACTGTTCAATGGCCCTGGGAGGCAGAATGAGGCCGCCCAGCAGGGGCCAGCAAGGCCCGGGCTTGGAAGGATTCCTTAGCTCCTGGAAAGGATCCCACAGTCACTGCCCTCCCAGGGGAGCTGGCTTCAGTTGCAGACCTGGCGTCACCACAGTCCACGCGGGGCAGACTCAGGATGCCACCCCCCTGGGCCCAGCCGCAGGAAGGGGCAGAGCTGTGAAAGGGACCTACACTAGCTGAGGGTTCGAGAGTCTGCTCTGAGCTGTGCTTGCACCAGCTCACTTCACGGTTGCGGCAACCCCGCGGGGAGGGGACTGTTTTGTTACTGTCCCCATTTGACGAAGGAGGAGACTTAGGCAGAGGGTTGGAGTGGCCTCCCTCTCCCGGGACTGCTCAGAAACTAAGCAGGTGCATGCCCAGACATTCAAGCTGAGCTGACCTGGGAGCTGTCTTCCTCAGCTGACCCCACCTCTCGTCTGATGGTAAATCTGTCACCAGAGTGTGGGGCTGTAGGGGGAGGGCTTCGCCTGTGCCACCCACGGCCATGCCCGTCAAAGCTTGTGACAACTGAGCCCTTCCGGGATGCGCTCTGTCTCACCCAGGCTGTGTGACCTTGAGCAAGTCATCTCATGTCTCCGACATGACCCAACTTCCTTGTAAGACAGTGCTCAAAATGCTCACTTTAGCAGACCCCTCTGAATCCCCCGGCCCACTCCTGCCTTAACAGCGCTTCCGGCTTTGTCTCCAGGGCCCTCCCACTAAGCTACAGCTCCTGCCGGACAGGGACGCTGTACTCTCAACATCGGTGCTTAAGGATGCTGAAGAATTGCTAACTGGTTGTTGATAAATAATGTAGCTTATTTTACAGATGGGGAACCAGGCTGGGAGAAGTTGCCTCTTGCTGAGTTACGTAGTTGGTAAGGGGCAGGAATCAGACAAGACCCAAGTCTCTTTTTGTTTGTTTTAAGACTTATTTATGTATTTGGTGACAGCGGGGTGCATGGTGACAGCGGGAGTGCAGGTGGAGTAGTGACCACTTCACAGACAGGAGCGAGGGAGACACGAGGCTGTCCCTTCCTAGGGTGTGGCCCAAGCACCTTCCCATGAACCCCACCTTTAAGGCTCCATCACCCCAACACTGAGGACCAAACCTCCAACATATGGGCCCGTGGGGGACAGGCCACGTCCAGACCTTAGCATGGCTCCCACATGACCGCTGGTTTCTGTCTGCTGCCCCACCCCATCCCCATACATGCTCCCGAAAATCGGTCCACCTCGTGGGCACCTCCAGACGGGCACCTCCAGACGGGCCACTTGCTGTCGACAAAATGCATCTATTGGTTACACATCTCACTCCCCTCCCCCCGGGCTGCCTCGTCTTCCCCACAGTCACTATGAGAACCGAGACATTGGCCCAGTTTGCCTGCTAGGCGTGGATCAGAGCCGAGTGCTGTCATGAACTTGGATCATGGTCGTCTGCTCTGAATTCCTCCTCAGTGTCTGGGCACCAGGGACGTGGGTATGAGCACAAAATGGTCCCCCACACCCTCAAGAGCTCCAGTTCCCTTAGGGGCGGCCAGCCACAAGCATGTCCAAGGCCATGAAGGAAGCAAGCAGGTGGTGGTGGTGACTGCCCCATGCCTCGATCCATTTGGTGAGGGTGAAGTGGCATTAGGCCGATGCATGGAGGGCACCAAGGAGCTAGACTGGTAAGAGCCTGGGGACAGTCCGGACAGCAGGTGCAAAGGCCCTGGGGGAGGACGGGCACAGGCTGCAGCTGGAGTCTGTTGAGATTTGGGGGTGAGAGGCAGGTTGATTTGCAGGTCCCCACACCCTCAGGGTTCGCCTTGCGCTGAGCAGCCCAGCTGAGTGGAAGCTCAAGGCACACTTCTAGGAGCAGTCCATGCTTGGTAATATTCCTGGGTTCCCCCATTGCGTGGTGCCCCCCCCCAAGGCCTTTGCACCATTGCACATGCTGTGCCTGCTGCCTGGACAGCGCTGCCCTTTCCTGCAGGTGGACGTCCGCCCTGCGCAGCCGTCACCGCCCCTCCCCGGCCCTTGCTGAGCCTTGCGCCCTGGCTGTCCCAGGGGAGGGTGTTTGTTTACGTGTGTCTTACCAGCCTGGCCCCAGCTGTCAGCACTGCGGGCGGAGTGAGTAGCCAAGGGAATCGCAGAAGGCACAGCCCAGACCTCCCTCCTTCTCTCTTCTTCATTGAGAGCCTTGCGGCAGAAGAGTTACTGAACTGGATTTCAAGAACGCTCTGTTCTTGAACATGACAGCGCGTCGCTTCTTGAACATCATCTGTGAGTTTCAGAGAGACTCTGCCCTTCAACACTGGGCCATCGGGGAGTTTGTTCTAGTGTTTTTTTTAAAGTTGAGGTGCAATTCAGTTCCCATTCCATGGAGTTGTAAATGTACCTCTCCAGTTAAGGGACATCCTTGGGGCCCCCTTCCTTCCCTGGGAGTCTGGCCCCTAGGTTTCTGGGAACTTGCTGTCCTTGGAGAGCCCTGGAGTTGTTTCTTCCTCCAGCTGTCTTTTCCCACGGCTGTGGCTCCGGGTAGGGGGGGGGGGGGTCGGCGAATCCTCTCCGAGCAGCTTGCAGTTGCCAGCACCTCTTAGGTACCCACATGGAGCAGCCAGCCTTCCTACCGAGAAGTAGAGTTGGCGTCCACCCCGGCAGTTAAGGACGCACGGGGACTGAGCCTTGATCTGTGCCTTCCCAGGCACCTGTGACAGTCACAGGTCACATTTCCGTCCCCAGAACATTAGAGACATTGTGTTCCTGGGTGGCAGATTAGACCACAAGTCCCGAATGAAAGCGCTGGGAACAGAGCTTTGAGCAGGTGCACACATTTCCATTCAAACAGCACCAAGGGGGCGGGGAGGGTGTCTGTCACAGACAGTCCCAACCGAGCTTCGCCAGCTCTTATAGCTCAGGTTCCACATCAAGAATCAGTGATTCACAAGGAATGAGACAAAGAGATTAAGCAGCCCCAGGGTCATTTTATTAAACATCTGGATTAAAAAAAAATTAGAATAAATCTCCTGAAGCTACAGCCCGCGAGCCTGTTTTGGTGTTGCAGCTAAGAAGCATTTTTAATATCCTTTTTTAAAAAAAAGATGTATTTATTTATTTATTTATTTGAGAGGCAGAGTTACAGAGAGAGAGAGAGAGAGAGAGAGAGAGAGCGAGCGAGCGCTCTTCCATCCGCTAGTTCACACTCCAGATGGCTACAATGGCTGGAGTTGAGCTGATCCGAAGCCAGGAGCCAGGAGCGTCTTCTGGGTCTCCCATGTGGGATTCCCCTCCAGACAGTGCTTGACCACAACCACGGAGTGTGCACCCCGAGCACTCCAGGGCTGCAGGCCAGAGTGTGCCGTGAGGACACTGGCGCATTTCCTGGCTGCTGATCCCGAGAGAAAAGTGGTCTTTTGAACTCGCCTACGGAAGCGCCCATGGCAGCATCACTGACAATTGCCTAGCTCCTGTGAGCCGCTGAGCAGACGCGCAGAGTGCGCTCTGTTACCGCCCACCGCGTATGACTCAGCATGAAGGGAACAGAGCACACACACGTGGAGCAGACACACGTGGAGAGGACACACGTGGCGCAGCACACATGAACCTCAAAGGTGCCATGTCGGGAGTGGGTGGGGCACAGTGCTTAGGGCCCACCTGGGTCCATGTCCTATGGCAGAGCACCTGGGGGTGTGGGCACAGTGCTTAGGGCCCACCTGGGTCCACGTCCCATGTCAGAGCACCTGTGGGTGTGGGCACAGTGGTTAGGGCCCACCTGGGTCCACGTCCCATGTCAGAGCACCTGTGGGTGTGGGCACAGTGGTTAGGGCCCCACCTGGTGTCCCTGTCCCATGTCACAGCACCTGTGGGTGGGGCACAGTGGTTAAGGCCCCACCTGGGTGTCCATGTCCCATGTCAGAGCACCTGTGGGTGGGGCACAGTGGTTAAGGCCCACCTGGGTGTCTATGTCCCGTGTCAGTGCACCTCTCTTTGAGTCCCAGCTCTGCCTTCAATTCCAGCTTCCTGTCACTTGTAGCTGGATGGCAGCAGGTCATGGCTTAAGTAATTGGGTCCCTGCCACCCACGTGAGAGACACTGGGCTCCTAGCTTTGGCCTGGCCCAGCCACCGCTGTGGTGGGTATTCGGGGAGTGAACCAGAAGATGGGAGAATTCCCTCTTTCTCTCTCTTCCACTTAAATAAGTAAAATAAAATAATTAACTTGTAGAAAGAAAGTATTACAGTAAGTGAAAGAAGCCAATTACTAAAGGCCACATATAATATATATTTCCACTCATGTAAAATGTCCAGAGACAGAAGGTAGATTGGTAGCCACTAGGGATATGGCTGCTTACTTATTTTTAAAGACTTCTAAGATTTTCTTATTTGAATATTTATTTATTCGAAAGGCAGAATTTCAGAGAGACAGAGAGAGGGAGAAGCAGAGAAAGAACAGATCTTCCATCTACTGGTTCACTCCCCAAATGGCTGTAATGGCCAAGGCCGGGCCAGCCAAAGCCAGGAGCCTGGAACTCCATCCGGGTCTCCCAAGCGATTGGGCCATCTTACACTGCCCTCCCAGCTGCATTAACAGGGAGCTGGACTGGAAGTGGAGCAGCTGGGACTCAAACCAGCACTCACATGGCTGCTGGTGTTGCAGGCGGCTTCACCTGCTGTGCCACGGCGCCAGCCCTGGGATTCGGCTTCTTTTGGGGATGGTGAGATTGCTCCACAATTGCCTCTGGTGTGGGGTGCGCAGTTCTGAACAGACTAAAAAAACGCCCTGAACTGTGAGATGTGAGTGGGTGATCTGTGGGGAGTGTGAGTGACAGCTCAAAAAAGCCAGAAACAGGCACTGACCCAGAAGAAAGCCCTGGCTGACGGCTTCGCGGCAGTGGTCACTGAGACTCGTCGCGCTGTAAGTGGGCGTTCACCGTGTGAACCTAGGAGGGACTCTCACAGAAATCCCTGGGGGCAGAGCAGCTTCAGGCCAGAGCGGGAGCAGCCAGAGCCGCTTGTCAAGGGGGAGGATTCAAAACCACGTCCCCGGGGTGGCTGTCGGTGCGATGGCTAGGATGCCCACATCTCACATGGAAATGCCAGGGTCTCGGTTCTGGTTCTGGTTCTGATTCCAGCTTCCGGCTAATGCACCCGGGAGGCAGCAGGTGATGGCTCAAGTACTTGGGTCCCTGCCACCCACATGGAGACCTGGATGGAGTTCTGGGCTCCTGACTTCAGCCTGGCCTAACCCTGGTTGTTATGGGCATTTGGGGAATAAACCAGTGGATGGAATCTCTCTCTCTCTCTCTCTCTCTCTGTTGCTCTGCCCTTCTAATGAGTGATAAATGAATAAAAATGATAACAAATCAAAATTGCATTTCACAGGGAGCCAGGCACGCATGTCCCTGCAGTCTCAGGCTGTGGGTGGCTGGGGGTTGAGCAGGAATGCAAGAGGACAGGCCACACACAGAGGGAAACGGTCACCCCGTCTGTCTCTCCACTCCAAGACACCAAAGTAGGCCCAGGACCTGGGACAGTTCTGTACGTGACAGAATTTCAGCTGCATCCTTGGGGACTGTCACCCTGCCGCTAAGGGAGCAGTGATTGTGGCTACAGAGTTAGGAATGAGTGGCCAAGGAACCACAGAAGTCAGTTCCGGAAGCTAACCCGAGGGGGATGTCACACACACAGTGCCGCCTACGACCACTGGGAGCCCCAGGAGCCGGTCCCAGGGGCTGCAGGGGCTCAGAAGGGCTACTGGGCATCACTGCCGAGTTCGCTCTCCCACCAGGCCCAGTTCTGCCATCAGATCTGGTCCCCCCCTCTTTGAACTTGCCAGCAAGTTCGTGGTGACCCCAGACTCTTGGTGTATTTCCTAGTGCCAGCTCTCCCCGCTCACCACCAGTGGGCACCGAAGGAGCCAGGTGCAGCTTCTGTTCCCCATGAACCCAGCTGGGCGCTTGGCCCGGGGGGACTAATGACTGCAAACGATGGGTCCCCCAGAACCGTCAGTGTGGCCTCATTTGGACAAATGGGCCTTTGCGGCTGTTGTCACACCAAGAACCTCTAGATGGGATCATTCTGGATCCAATGGCATTGGAAGTGGAATCAGAACTCAAACCCAGGCACTGCCCTATGGAATATGGGTGTCCGAGTGGCAACTTAACCGTAGTGCCAAGTGCCAGCCCCTAAATCCCAGATGGACGCGGAGGCTGCACCCGGAGGGGGAGGCCTTGTGAAGACAGAGGCACAGGCTGGCTGATGCCACCACGAGCCCAGGAGTGCGGGAGCCACCAGGGGTGGGAGACGCTGGGCAGGCCCCTTTCCCCCTCCCTCAGAGGTGGTGAGGCTGAGCCGGCGCGCAGCTGTGAATCTACCAGCTTCTGGAACCGTAGACGCATGAACGTCTGCTTTTGAAGAATGTACCTGCAGTGTTTGAATGAGCATGTACTACTTGTACGTAGCTGTGGGCTGAGTGCGGCGTTTCTGCCAACCGAGGCAGCCGGTCCTGTTGTGGTCGGGGTCATCGGCACTCCCATTTCCGGATCGTCGCTGGGTTTGGAGCTTTGCCCCCCTCTTGGGTAACTGTCCATAAAGACGCAGTGTTCCTGTTGTAAGCGCCAGGCGTGGGGTCCTCCTGGCCCCCAGGCCCGGTCAGTGACGCATGCTGGGGACCTCGTGTAGGAAGCATCCCCCCACACACGCCGCCTGTCTCCAGCACAGCCGGTGGGGTGGACGCTCTTCTGTCTGGAGGCTCAGGTGGAACGGCCTGGCCAAGGAGGTGGCCGGACAGCGCCCTGCTGCGTGTCTGGTCCCTCCTGGGCTCACACCCTTGGCCGCCGGGAGCTCAGGGAGTGTGCAGCCGCGGGCCCGGCCTGGCTCCAGGGTCTTGAATTCTCGCATTGCAGGGCCCGAGGACCAGCGCGGGATTCACGGGTTGGGTCCCAGGCTCCACAGCGGCTGGAAGTCTCCTTGGACCTGCCCCAAGGGGCCTCTCTCACAGCTCCACTTCTGGCCCTGCTGCCCCCACAGCAGCCGGGATGGGAGAGGGAAGACCAGCTGAACCGGGACTCAGAGGTCTGAGCTGGGAACGACTCTGGCCCCATCCCCCCTGTTTGGGCAACCGGTTACTGCCCTTTGGTGCCTGTGAACAGGGATGATGCAAGGTGGTGACAACTTGGCAGGTACAGACAGGACACTGTCAGAAGGCACCCTGGTCACCAACAGGGCCCGGGGCTGGGGGGCTCAGTGAGACCCCTCCAAGGGCAGGGAGCCCCTCTCTGCCCAGCACCCAGCCCTCCCTGCCCTTAGCCACACTGTTGTCTGCCAGGCTGCCACGTGGCCCTTAGCCCTTGCACCCCAGAAGGAAGCCACGTGGGTTGTTAAAAACTGCTTAATAATAAAATAAACAGGCATGGTCTGCAGGGGGCAGGCTCTGAGGGACACGGGTTCCAGGCCAGTGACTGTAGCCCAGTGACCTTTCCCCTGCTGGCTGGAAGCTTGTCTGTGTGTCTGGCCAGAACAAGTGAATGCCGGGCACGGGGCACTCGCCCGAGCCACCTCCTGCTCCCTCCTCTCCTGACAGTGATGCTCGGCTGATGCCACCAGCCCCGTGGGGACGCCTGTGCAACGCAGGGCCCACCAGGCAGTTCCTGTGCCTGGACAGGGCTGCCTTGTTTGAGCCTCCACTCCCAGGGTTCTCTCTCTCCCTCTCCCTCTCCCTCTCCCTCTCCCTCTCCCTCTCCCTCTCCCTCTCCCTCTGTCTCTGTCTCTGTCTCTGTCTCTGTCTCTGTCTTTCCCCATGAGAATGTGCATCTGAACACAGCCAGGTCAGCATCTAGGACCGAATCCTTGGCTCAGCACCTGCCGGCTGCTCACTTTCAAGGCCTCAAATGCGAGGTTTCCCCTCTGCACAAAGGCCTTGCCCTTGGGGAAGGGGGCAGGGGCCTGGGGGCGTTCCCAGTCGTGTCCTTTCTCCGAGATGCAATAGAGGTGTGTGTGTGTGTGTGTGTGTGTATGAGAGAGAGAGAGAGAGAGAGAGATCTTCCATCCTCTGGCTCCTTCCCCCAAATGGCTTCAAAGGCCTGGAGCCCAGAACTCCATCCAGGTCTCCAACACGGGTGCTGAGGCCCGAGCACCTGGGCATCTTCCACTGCTTTCCCAGGCGCAATGGCAGGGAGCTGGATCAGAAGCGGAGCAGCCAGGACTCGAACTCGCACTCTGAGGTGGGATGTGGGTGTTAGAAACAGCAACTTAACTCCTTTGGCCACCACTGCGGCCCATGATAGACTTATTATCATGGCATTCTGATTTCTAAAAAGATTTATTTATTTATTTGAAAGACAAGTTACACAGAGAGGCAGAGAGAGAGAGAGAGGAGACAGAGAGAGAAAGACAGAGAGATCTTCCATCTGCTGGTTCGCTCCCCAGATGGCTGCAACAGCCGGAGCTGAGCCAATCTGAAGCCAGAAACCGGAAGCATCTTCCCAGTCTCCCACGTGGGTGCAGGGGCCCAAGCACGTGGGCCATCTTCTACTGCTTTTCCAGGTCATAGCAGGGAGCTGGATCGGAAGAGGAGCAGCCGGGACTGGAAGCGGCACCCATATGGGACGCCCACACTGCAGGCAGCGGCTTTACCTGCTAAGCCACAGCGCCAGACCCCCATGGCATTCTGGTTTGATCAAGCAATTAAAGCATGTTCCTGGGGTCTTCGCGGTGTCAGAGCCCCGTGCCTCCTGGGCTGGAAGCCGGAGCCCGGCTGGCGCTGCGGGGGCCTGCCTCCCTCTGCCGTCTCAGTCCCGGATACTTTGCCGTGTTAGTTTGCTATGCTACTGATGCATGTGTGAAACTGTGTTTCTGTTTCCCAACAGACCTGCGGGTGGGTGTTCCTGCCCCCCTAACTCCCAGACGGGGAAGCTGGGAAAGCAGGGAGCTGGTTCAAGGTCACGGACAGCTGGGGTGAGCCCAGGACCCGCCACGCTCCAGGAGCCTTGCGCATAACTTCTATGCTGGCTGCCTCTTTACCACATTTGAAAGCCTCACCTGCCCACAGGTCATGGCAAAAGCCACACCCAGCGCCCGGGAGGCCTCTGAGAACCAGTAGCTGGTGGCACCTGGCCCAGTGGGCACCACCGGGAGCAGGAAGCCCAGCAAAGAGAGACTCTGTGCCCGGCCACCCCTCCCGTCTTCACCAGCTGCATCCTCCTCGGGACCGGAGGTCACCCTGCCCACTCCAGCCGCGGCCACCTCAGGCTCCGGGGGACCTTCTCTGGACCAGAAGTCTCCTCTGTGAGCATCAGAAAGGGTGCCCCTTCCTTGAGGCCCTGGGCCATCAGGAAATGGGTGCAATGAATGTTCTGGAGGTGAGTGGCGTTCCCTTCAGTGTGCCACGTACACACCCTGTCCAACTGCCCAGGGCAGCCATGTCCAGGCCTCTACCAGGCCCAGCACCACAGCCTGCTGCCCAGGGGTGCCTGTAGCTCAAGGTCGAAGCCCAGGTTGCCTGGTGGGACACAGTGGCCACAGAGGGACCCAGGGCGCGGGCACCACCCTATGCCAAGAAACACACCTGGGTGCGGCAGCACCTGGCATCGTGAGCACTGGAGGTGGGCTTTGAGAGCGGGGACCCCATGCTCCGAAAGCAGTGAATTCCGCCTGGGCAGGAAAGATTCCGCCAAGAGGGAACATTAGAGGTGGGCTGTGCAGGATGAAGAGGAGTTTGCTGTGCAAAGAATCCAGGAGAAACAGTGCAAAGGGAGTGCCAAGGGGCAGGGCCAGAGGCCTGGAGGCCCGAGATGGCACCTGTTCTGGCTCCAACCTCAGTGGGTCGTTCTCATCTCTTCGACCTCGGTGGGTCATTCTCGTCTCTTCCCTGTGGCTCTGCGGGCCCCTGAGCTCCTGCATCCCCAGGCCCAGGGTCAGGGTCAGGCACCAAGGGACCCTGAGCGCATGCTGCAGTGAGAGCGCCGCCTGCGCAGCTACCGCACGAGGCGCCCGCGGCTGCAGAGGGAGGAGGAGGAGCAGCTTGGGGCAGTGGTGGTCCCGGGGCTGTGCCCGGAACCGGAGCCGCACCACCAAGGCAGGGGATGGCAGCCCTGCCACGCCCGCCCCCTTACACAAGGTGTGGGCCAGGGGCGGGGCCCAGGATGGCCTTGGGCCTCTGCCCTGGAGAGCCGTGGGAAGAGCCTGGCTGTCTCCTGGTGGGGTCTCCACCGTAGGTGCAGAAAGAGCAGGAGACAGAGCCCAAGGCCCGGTTAGGTTAGCCCCCTTTCCCACGACTATCGGGAACCCACCGAGGCCGCACGCGTTTAGAGAAGGGGTCTACTCAGTTGTCAGGGCTGGAGCTTCAAGGGCTTGGACATCACCACTCCAGGTGCCCAAGGGGCGGGGGTGTGGTCGGGCTGGCTCCCACCTGGGGATCCCCCATAACAGCCTTCACCCCTCCTCCGGGCTCACCTCCTTTTTTTTTCCTTAAGATTTATTTTTATTTATTTGAAAGGACCAGTTAGAGAGAGAGAGAGAGAGAGAGAGAGAGAGAGAGAGAGAGAGAGAGAGATCTTCCATTCTCCCACCTTGTGGGTCACTCCCCAAGTGGCTGCAATGGCTGAGACTGGGTCAGGCAGAGGGCAGGAGCCAGGAGCTCCATCTGGGTCTCCCAGGGGTGCAGGGGCCCAGGCACTTGGGCCGGCCTCTGCTGCTTTCCCGGGTGTATTAGCAGGAAGCTGGACACGGACCTGCACCCTGGTTCAGGATGCTGGCGTCGCAGGTGGCGTCCTAACCCCGCTGCGCCACGACGCTGGCCCCTCTCTAGTAAATATGTTTAAAACTTAAAAAAAAATATTAGCAACAAATCACACACTCCGCCAAAAGCCATGCAGGGAGCGCCCCAGGGCCCTGACCCCCGAGCTGAAGGGAAAGAGGCACCCACAGCGGCGCCAGGGTCCCCCAGAGCTGGGCGGGGAGGTAAGGGCTGGCCACCGCGGCGACCGCGCCAGGACACTGGGCCCGCTCGGCGCCGGCCGCTGCGCCCCCTGGTGGCCGCGCCACGCCGGGTCACTTCCCACGCACCTGCTCTCTCGCGGGTGCCGGGCCCAGGACTGGACTGGAGGGGTCACTGGGCAGGGCTGTACCCCCGACCTGGACTGCGGTTGAGAGCCCTCCCCGCGGTGTCCGAGGGAGGATGGCAGCGGGGGGCGCCATCGCGCCCTCCTCAGGCGGGGGCTACGTGGCGGTGAAGGCGGGAAGGGAGGCTGGGGGGCGCCGCGACCCCTCCCTGGCGGCCCGGGCGGCCGTTAAGGAAAATTCTGGATTCCACCCTGTGTTTTGTGATTGATGGGCTGGCCGGCCACCTGGATGCCAGGCTCAGGCTCCAGCTCCGCGCGGAGACACCCGGGAAAATCGCGAGTCTGACCCAGGATGGGGCTCTGTGCCCGCGTGGGAGACCCGCACCCGCACCTGACCGAGCCCGGGGCTCCCGGCTTCAGCTTGGCCCAGCCACTGCGGCGCTTCCGGGAGTGAACCAGCAGGTGCAGGATTTCTCTCCCTCTCTTTCTGCCACTCTTTCAAATAAATTTTAAAAATCGATAAATCTTAAAAAGAAGCCTGCTGGGGACTGGCGCTGTGGCGTAGCGGGTAAAGACGTCTTCCGCAGTGCCAGCATCCCATATGGGCGCTGGTTCGAGTCCTGGCTGCTCCACTTCTGATCCAACTCTCTACTATGGCCTGGGAAAGCAGTAGAAGATGGCCCAAGTGCTTGGGCCCCTGCACCCATGTGGGAGACCCAGAAGAAGCTCCTGGCTTAGGGTTGGCTCAGCTCCGGCTGTTGCAGCCATTTGGGGAGTGAACTAGCGGATGGAAGATTCTCTCTCTCTCTGCCTCTCTGTAACTCTGTCTTTCAAATAAATAAATAAATCTTTTTTTTTTTAAAAAGTCTGTTTTGTGAGGATGACACGCTGATTGCCAGCATCTTTCTGGAATGTTCTCTGGCGCTGTTCAGAAAGCTACCAGCTGCGGCCCAGCTGTGGCCGCCGTGTGCACGGCATGAAGGCACAGGTTCCTGGCAGAGCAGCGGGGCCTCTGGGTGAGGCAGCCTGAGCTTGCCTGTGTCAGCCATGTTCGTGATCTTGGGCTGGACAGGCACAGGCCGTGGCGTCAGAGTGTTTGAGCCGGGCTTGTCTGAACCTTGAAGGGCCCGTGAGCCCTTTGTGACATCCGAATTGGGCACCGTATTCCTGTTTAACATCATTGATGTCCCCTGGGGATTGAGGTGCCACCAGCAAACAGGCTATGTGGTGGTGGTGATGGGGGCCCGGGCATGGTGGAATGTTCCAGAAGGAGCAGAATGGGGCATCTGAGCTCAGATGAGGGCTGTGAGAGAGGGCCAGGGGCTCCCAGGACAGGGTGTGGTCGAGGTAAGAAGCAGGCAGGCTGCTCGTAGCCACCTGTGACCCACACCACAGCCAGCCTTGCTAATGGGCTGGGAACCTCAGAAGGGCTCAGATGAATTTTAGGCTCTGGCCACTTGGGAGAGGGTAATACCAGTGTACGGTGTTTTCCATTTTTCTCTGAGAGGTTTCAGCTGGATTTTCTGTTGAAACAATTGTTTTTCCAGCATAAAAGTAATTGAACCACGGACAGCTGGGGGAACTGGGAGAGACAGACAGATAGGATCCCTGCAGCTCTACTCGTAAATCAGTCTGCACATGGCTCAGCTCCCTGGTCAGTACTGTTCAGCAAGTATTTTTATTCTGATTTATGTATTTGAAAGGTGGTTTGGAGGGAGAAAGATCCTATCCACTGTCCACTCCCCAGATGAGCCAGGACAATCCAGGTCTCCCATGTGGGTGGCAGGGACTCAGCCACCTGAGCCATCCCCTGCTGTCTCCCAGGGTGCACTGGGGTCCGGAGATCGAGCTGTGTATTGAACCCAGGCTCCGCGATATGGGGTGTGGGCATTCTAACCAGATTCGCAGTTGCTAGGCTTAAACCCCCAGCCCACTATTTTTTTTTCTCAGTTTGAATTCTCTGTAACAAGCAGTTCCTGGGGGCCAGCGTTGTGCAGCAGGCTAAGCCGTGCCTGCCGCGCCGACATTCCACAGCCGAGTGCCGTTCCAGTCCCGGCTGCTCTGCTCCCCATCCAGCTCCCTGCTACTATGGCTGGGAGGGGAGTGAGGACGGCCCAAGTGCTCGGGCCCCGGCACCCACGAGGGAGACCCGGATGGAGTTCCAGGCTCTTGACTTTGACCTGGTTCAGCTGTGGCAGTTGAGGCCACTTGGGGAGTGAACCAGCGGCTTGTAGATTTCTCTGTCTCACCCTGCCTTTCAAATAAATCAATAAACATTTTTAAAACTTTTTTTTAATTAAACGTGTTAGCAGGGTCTCAGATGGGCCTCCTTGTGCAGGGTATCCGGGGTCACCAGGAGGCACCCCCGCGCACCTGATCCCAGTGCCCGCCAGGGGGCGCGCAAGACCACGCCAATCAACTCGGGCTGGCGGGGCTGGGGCTGCCCTTCCCGGCTCTCTGATCCCCTGGGATCCGCGGCCCCCGGGGTGGGGGGCTTCTGCGCAGACCCGGGATGTGCCGGAGGCCGCGGTGAGAGCCGGGGTTGCGGGAACTCACAGTGGGGCGCCGGGCTGGGCTTCCCCCTGCTGCTCACTGGGCGTCTCTTGGGAGAGCTGGCTTTGCTTCTTGGGCTGAATTTCTGCGTCTCAGACTCCCGTGTGAGTTGAGATTCAACCACAGACCTGATAATCCACCCATTGAAAGTATGCGAGTCAGTGAATGTAGATTCCCAGATCCGGAATCCCCCCGGTCCGTTTCAGAGCTTTTGGATCACTTCAGAAAGAAGTGGTCTTTTCTACACGGTCGTGTGGCGAGGTAGCACCTGGTGCACGGTAGAGAATCCGCTGACTTTGACAGGAGTCCTGGGATGCTGGTGGGATCAGAGCAGTGGTGAGGGTGGGCCCAGGGCCCTAAGGTTACCCATGGGCTCCCTGACTCGGCCCAGGAGGTTGCAGGTGCCTGGAGCAGAAGTGCCTGCCCGAGAGGACCCAGGGAGGACCTCACACTGGCTACGGGCTCAGCCAGACCAGAGCCCCAGGATATCACACACACGGCCGACGAGAAGCACCTGCTGGCGAGCGCCCTTGGAAGCTCCGCAGCTTCTGCTCAGGCGGATTCCCTGGTGAGTCTTCCCATGCAGAGTCGCCGATAACGGGAGGAGGAGAGGCAGTGACAGTGATGGAGAGGCCGGAGGGCCTGCGGAGGAGGGGAGAGGGAGCGACAGCCTGGGTTCTGCCAAGACTTAGGGCAGACGCGGCCTGGAGCTGGCCGGTGTCGAGTCGCAGATGGAAAGAGGGGTTGGAGAGAGTCAGGGAGGACAAAAGGAGGAGTCATGTAGCGATATCAGAAAAGGAGGCGATAGGCTGAGGATCAAGACTACTTCTGGGCAAAAGGTCTGCTTAGAATGACGGCCTCCCCAGGCCTCCCCAGGGCGTGACACCCCTACTCGATGCGGTCAGTGTCTCACAAGCTCAAGGTCTTCGAGACTTGCCCCGGGAGCGGCCACCTCTACCCTGAGCCGGGCGACTCATCGGTAGGCTCTTCGCCTCTCTCACCAGCTTAGTTGGAGACGCTGGTGTGGGTTTGCTGCCCAGGTCTCTCCAGCTGTGGACAGGGCTCTGGCCCATGAACGCAGGCTGGAGGAGCGCCGTGCGGGAGTCCACCGGGAGGCCAGCGAGCCTGCTCCAACAGCAGGCGGCCGGCACAGCCCCAGCGCTGTCCTGATGCCACTGCAGAGGACAACCTGGGAGCCGGTTTCTGGCCAATCGCTGCCTCTGTCGGGTCACTGTCACTGGCTGCAGCTGACAGCAGGAGTGGGCAGAAGCCTTCCAGATGCGGGGTTCAGGGGGGACTGGCACTGGGAGCTGTCAGCACACAGACGGCGCTGGAGCCCTGATGGGGGGCGAGCTCACGGAGGCTGTGAGGGGGTGTGAGCCAGGCAGGCTCCTGGGGATCGCGATGGCAAATGTTGGGAGCCCTGGGGGGGGGGGAGGGAGGAGGCGGTGGGAGGAGGCGGAGGTGGCGGCAGTGGGATGGGCAAATGATCTGCACAAGCCCTGGCTCAGCACTTTCCGTGTCCTGAGCAGGTGAGGCAGAGGGCCCAGCAGAAAAAAGGCCGGTTGCTTCCCAGCTGATGATGGAGGTGGCACCAGAGGCCGGGCAGGGGGGTTTGGGCAATAAAGACAAGAGCATCCGGGGCCTACAGGTCCTGGCCGGGGCCTCCCAGAGCCGGGACTCGGCTGGACAGTGGCCGAGCAGAGCGGTCGCCGCAGAGACCCCAGGACCTGCACAACTTACACTCCTAAGAAGTGTGGGGGCTTCGGGATGCGGCGTTGTGAGACCCTGAGGATCGGGGTGAGGAAGGCAGGGACTGGCCCCTGGTGGGATGGGAGGGAGGCCTTCTCCTGCTCTGTAGCCTGGGGGCCACTGCGTGGAGGGGCGTGAAAAAGTCTGAATGTCCCCAGCACAAACGAATGACAAAGGTGACACATAGGCTCATCACCCTGATCTGATCACTTCACTTTATACGCGTGAGTCCAAATGCATGCAATTATACATGAACTTGGACAGTTACTCCATGTCGACTAAAATATATATTAAAAAAAAAAAAGAAAAGGAAAGAAATGGGTCCCGTGTAGCTTCCCCCGGTAGGACGCCTCTCTCACGCTGCACTTGAGGAGGGCACAGCACGCACAGCGCCATGTGCTCCTGCTTCTAGAATATTCTGTGCGTTTCTCTTCTCAGGCGGCTGTCATGAGAGTCCCCACCTGCCAGGCTAGGCTCTGCCTGGTGCCTGTGCCTCTCGGCTGCAGTGGAGGGCAGGCGGTGGCTTTCAGGGAACAAGGGACCTGCCACCAGCACCTGCCCTATGGGCCCCTGAGAGGCTGGGAGCTGGTGGCAGTCAGCCAGCGTGGGTCTCCCGGTGCAGCCTGGTAAAGGGTCAGGTTTTTTTTTTTTTTTTTTTTTTTTATGAAGTCCTGGGCTGGGCCAGGCTATTAGGGCAGAGTGGGGTCTATAGCTGCATGGAATACATCTTTTTTTCTTACTTATTCATATGAAAGGCAGAGTGGCAGAGAGACAGAGATCTTCCATCCGCTGGTTCATTCCCCAAATGGCTATGGTGGCTGGGGCTGGTCCAGGCCGAAGCTCGGAGTCGGGAACTCCATTCAGGTGTCCCAGCACCTGGGCCATCTTCCGCTGCCTCCCCAGGCACATTAGCAGGAAGCCAGGTCGGAAGCAGAGCAGCCAGGGTTTGAACAGTCACTCCGCTAGGAGAGGCCGGCGAGGGCAACTGGAGGCCTAACGGACGGGACCGCAACGCCAGCCCCTGCTTCTTACATGTTCATGCGCTGAGACTGACTGCTGGGCCTGTGGCTAACTGCAGGCAAACAGCGCTGGCTCCTGGCCCACGGTTCCAGAGGAGAGCCAGCGGAGCTGCAAAGTGAGGTTTGCATGGACTGTGCCGGAATGCGCAGGCGCAGTGAGCGTGGGCTGCAGGCCGGGGGGCTTCATCCTGGCGCCTCTTGACGCAATTCTTAGACTCTTTCAGATCCCAGCCACGTATCGTTGTGTAGCTGCTTAGCTGTGCAGAGTGTCTGGCTCTGTCCTCCTCAGGAGAAAGCCGAGCTATCAGCCTGTTTCCCAAGGAAGCGCCTGACACCCGTGATGTAGAGAGGAAGACACACACGCACAGAGAGATAGAGACACACACACACATATACACACACATACACGCACATACACGCACAGAGAGAGAGAGGAAGACACATGCACACACACAGAGGAAGACACACACACACGCACACACACAGAGGAAGACACACA
>CM027388.1:4957526-5089505 GCA_015711505.1 Sylvilagus bachmani | reverse complement strand
CACACAGAGGAAGACACACACGCACGCGCACACAGAGGAGAGCCGGCACATCCGCAGGGAGCTGGGTAGGAAGCTGAGCGGCGGGGCTGGACTGGCTCTCTGCTATGGGATGGCGGCATCCCGAGTGGTGGTTTAACCTATTGTGGCACAAAGCAGGCCCCAAATGATTCACTTTAAAATGATGAATTTTATTTTATGCAAATCCCACCTTTATAAAAAATAAAAACACAGCTGTCATGCCCTCTGCCCCCGCCCCTGCACCCTGGGGCGCTCCGGGGTGCAACACAGCTGTCATGCCCTCTGCCCCCGCCCCGCACCCTGGGGCGCTCCGGGGTGCAACACAGCTGTCATGCCCTCTGCCCCCGCCCCGCACCCTGGGGCGCTCCGGGTGCAGGGGCTGCCGGCCACGTGGCTCCTTCTCCCCTATCTCCCTGCTTCCTCCCTCCTGCAGCCTTCGGGGTTGGGGCGTGATGTGGGTGCTGAGCCAGGAGCTGCCGTCCCGGGCCAGGGCCTTTCCTGCTGCACAGGGCCGTGGAAAAGCCCGGGTGGGGCTTCGTTCACAGGCAAGTTCCTGCGCCGTCCTGAGACCTGGTGGGGCTCACGCGCCAGGGAGATGCCAAGGGCCTCTTGCTCATGGGGGCTTGCGGACGGGTTTTGCATCGCTCCCTCTCAGCCGCTGTCCTGTTCTCCTCCTGGCTTCGGGCGCCGCAGGGGCGCTGCTATTTGGGGTCCAAGCTGCTGCTCTGACAGCCGGGAACACTCGAAGAGCCGGATTCCCATCACTGCTTGGCACCGGGGTGCTCAGCGAGGCCACCGTGAGAGAGGGCTGGTTTCGGGAAGAGCTGCGCATTCACCCTGGAGCTGCAGAAGGGAAAGAGGCTTTGGCTCGCTCTCTGAGCCTTTCCGAAGCCTGCAGCTGGGCTGGGGCCGAGCCCAGAGCTGCCCAAGGCTTCCAGAGAGAGCCTGTACTGGCCCCTCCGGGCACGGCGGTTTCCACCCGCACTCTCTTCCCTGGCTGCTCGGTGCCCGCTCACTGGGGCTGGGCGGGGACAGCCGTTAGCTGGCACTGGGCTTGTCCGGCCTGGATGCGGGGTCTGAGCTGGCCTTGGGCTGACCTCGGCCTGGGGTCTCATGTCAAGGGATGCCCCTGGGGTCCCCCGAACACAGTCATGGAGCCACATGCCTTACCAACCGGCCGGCCCAGCTCCGCTCCCTGACCCGCTCTGTATGGGGCAACTGCCACCAAGTATCTGAGATTGACAGCTCCTTGCTGGGGTCGAGATTCGAGAACAGGAGGATGGGTATGCGCTGTGCCCCTGAAGGCTGAGGAGTTCTGCTGTGTGCAGCGCCACCTGGACGTTGCAGGGTGTGCAACCTGGAAGGGGGATGGCAGGGCCCACCGGAGGGATCCTGGGCCTTGTGGCCTGGGTTCAGATCCTGACCTCCCAGCCAAGGGACTCAGGACAAAATGCTGCAGCGCCCTCGCCTGGGAAAGGGGGTGCTGACACTGCCCCGCGGCCGTGGCCCTCACAGCTCACGTCCACCAGGACTCTCGGAGCGTGACCTTGTCCTTGTCTGGACAGAGGCCTTTGCAGATGTCACTCAGGAGCTCCAGGTGGACTCAGCCAGGGGCTGGTGTCCTTCGAGGCAGAGGAGGGGACACAGAGGACCACAGCGCGGGCAGCCCCTGGGTCACAGGCGGAGGCTGCAGGGTCGCCCGGAGCCTCCAGGAGCCGGAAGAGGCAAGGCCAGGCCAGGTCCAGCCCGAGTGGCTCCGTAGGAAGCACGGACCTGCCTACACCCCGACCTTGGACTTCCAGCCCATGCACTGGGAGAGAACGAGCTTCAAAAGGCCGCGGTGGCAGCGCATGGTTCCTGGGAAGGACCGCGCCCTCTCACAGGGCACTGGACAGACAGCCCATAGTAGGTGCGCACCACCCTTCCCATGCCGCCTTCCCTGGGGCCGCGGTGGGCCGCACGTGAGGGCGCAGCCTGTGGCCCTGCAGAGGACCCCGGCTCCTGCTCAAGCTCTTTCACCCTGACCAGCTGCCCGCAGCCGGATCGGAGGGAGAAGAGCGAGGAGGCAGCTGGGAAAGGGGGGGAGGAGGGCGGAGGCCCTCACCACCATGAATCACGATCTGCGGGCCAGTTGCGCCTGCTGACACATCCCGCCCAGAGGGAGGACAAGGGTGACCTCATGCTGCTTGTCAAATACTCGGCCCCTCCCAGCGCTGCCCAGAGGGAGCTGTCCCCACCCCAGCTCTGCCCAATCGTGTGAGCTCCCCACCCGCCTGTGCGCGCATGGCAGGGCTGGAGGCCGCCGGAGCCAGCGCGGGACTGGAGGTTTAGCATCTGGAAGCTTCGGGGGAAGGCGAAGGGCTCCTGCTTCCCCCAGGCCTGGGCCTCGCATGCACATCTGCCCCAGCTGCGTGGGGAGCACTGGGCTGGGTTTCAGTGGGCTCCTTCCCAGGGTGGAGTCTGGGTCCCGCCTGTCCCTGGCTGTCAAAGTGATGGGTTGCAGATGGGGAAACTGAGGCCCAGAGGAGTTAAGGGCTTGCCGCCCAGCTCCAAGGGGAGGAGCACCTTGGCGAGGGAGCCGGGTCTGGAGTGGAGAAGTGATCTCGGGCTGAGGTCTGCACAGGGTCCTCTGCTGAGATCTCAGCTCTCTGCTCGGGGCTCCTGGGGGACGGGCGGGGCCTCTGGGGACAGCTGTCTTCTCTCTGCCCTCACCTTCTGCACACAGAATTCTTGCCCCACTGGCTCCGTCCACGACACAGACAACGCTTTCCCAGTGGGTGGATTTGGGTTCTCACCGGTGCCTGGCCTGCGAGAGGACTGGAGGAGAGCTGGCTGAGACGGCACACTCAGCCAGGAGCTTGGCCCCCTGGCGTGTCCGGCACACCGGCCCTGGCCTGCCCCCTGTGCCCGCAGCAGGGAGCTGCAGGCCCCGTCCACTTGAGCCAACTTGGCCTGAGGCTGTGACTCAGGACCCGGAGCAGCGGGCAGGGCTGGTGGGAGCTCCCCAGGGCTCCTGCTGGTTTATTTTACCACCATCACTCGAAGCCAATGTTTAAGCATCACCAAGACAACAGCCCAAATCTCCCAGCCCTCGGCCCCATCCAGCCCCGCACGGTGGGGGCAGGGGCGGAGCGGGATGGGGGGGGGAGAGCGAAGAAAATGAGTCAACCGCTCCCCTCCCTTCCCAAACACCTGGGAAAGCAGTGACCCACAAAACACAGCCCGGCTCCTCTGGCAGAGCTGCTGTGGTCCTGTGAGGATGCTTCTGACACAGCCCGCGTCAGGCGGGACGCTGGGCTAATGTTTTACTTCTGCGGTTGGAGCCCTTGGTTCTTCCAGCCTCCTGCTGAAGTTAACACACACGAGGGAAGTGTGCAAATGTCAGCGCACAATTCTCACACACCGTGCAGTTTCCCATAGCAGAGGGGCTCAGGGTGAGGAGCAGCCCCTGACCCCGCCCGGGACCACCCCGCCGCCTTACCGGGACTTCTCGTGCGTGGGGGCAGTCGCGTCTGCTTTTGTACCTGCTGTAAATGGAATCACACACTGGATTCTCTTTCGGGGAAAGTCAATCACATTCTTTTTGTTTTTCTTTTTTTCTTTTTTTATTTCTTTTTATTTTTATTTATTTATTATTTA
Organism: Sylvilagus bachmani; assembly: GCA_015711505.1. Taxonomy (NCBI): domain Eukaryota; kingdom Metazoa; phylum Chordata; class Mammalia; order Lagomorpha; family Leporidae; genus Sylvilagus; species Sylvilagus bachmani. The sequence continues at coordinate 5,085,848 of CM027388.1, read as the reverse complement.
TTTTTTTTGACAGGCAGAGTGGACAGTGAGAGAGAGAGAGAGACAGAGAGAAAGGTCTTCCTTTTGCCGTTGGTTCACCCTCCAATGGCTGCCGCGGACGGTGCGCTGCGGAAGGCGCACCGCGCTGATCTGATGGCAGGAGCCAGGTGCCAGGTGCTTTTCCTGGTCTCCCATGGGGTGCAGGACCCAAGCACTTGGGCCATCCTCCACTGCACTCCTGGGCCACAGCAGAGGGCTGGCCTGGAAGAGGGGCAACCGGGACAGAATCCGGTGCCCCGACCGGGACTAGAACCCAGTGTGCCGGCGCCGCAAGGTGGAGGATTAGCCTGTTGAGCCACGGCGCCGGCCTCTTTTTGTTTTTCTTTAAAGATTTATTTATTTCTTTGAAAGGCAGAATTACAGAGAGAGAGAGGGGGAGAGACACACAGAGAGAAAGCTCCATCTGCTAGTTCACTTTCCAAATGGCCGCAAATGCTGGGGCTGGGCCAGGCTAAGCCAGGAGCCTGGAACTCCATCCGGGTCTCCCATGTGTGTGGCAGGGACCCAAATACTTGGGCCATCTTCTGCTGCCTCCCAGGCGCATTAGCAGGGAGCTGGATGGGAAGTGGAGCCGCGGGGTCTTGAACCGGACATTTGATGTGGGTTGCAAACATCCACTACACCACAGTGCTGGTCCCCTGGGCGTCCCCAGTTTGCCTCCCCCTGGTGTTGGGGACAAAGCGAGGGGCATGTTGCCCAGTCGGTGCCTCCCCCCAGAACCCCTCACGTCTTCTGGAAGGATGCTGGGGGCACTGCACTTCCCCCATGGCCCACCGGTCCTGTTTTCATGCCTCACCGGTGTCTGGCAAGGATTGCAGCCACTGTGGCCTGGCGCGGCCCTGTGTTCCCAAGCTCAGCTTCACCTGGCCAGCGCCCCGTGCCCCAGGCTCCCAGGGCTGCTGTGGTGTTGGCCACTGCTCAGGCCTCTCTCCTCTGTCTCAGGGTTGAGGACAGGATGGTGGTTCTCGGAGCCCTGAGTCACAAGCTGTGTGCCGCGGAGGCCCCTGGCCCTCTCTGTTCCTGTGGGACCTTTAGGCCCTCAGCGCCTCCTCCTCCAGGGAGCTCCCCCAGGTTGCTCCCCCTCCCTCCCCTTGACCACTGTGGCAGCCCCTGGGCAGTCGGCAGACTCCCCGAAGGGTGCTGTCACCTGCCTCCTCTGGCCGGAGTGCCACCAAACTCAGCTTCCCAGAGCCTGCAGCGGGTGTGGGATGGGGCACAGGCAGGGGGTGGCAGGGAGGGCAGTGTGTTTTCCCGTGGGAGATGGCATTTGTCTGGGGCCCTGGGGGTGAGGACCCCGCAGCCCCCCGCGCAGCCGCACACCAGCCCAGCGTCTGCATCTACCAGCCGGCCCGTCCCTGCCGCTGTCCCGGCCCCGCTTCTCCCGCTCCTCTCCTCATTCTGCTTGCTCTCTTCCTTTTTTTCTTTTTAACAAGCCTGGCTGCGTATTTTCTCTAAACCAAACCATCTGTGCGCTGGCTTTGACACGCGGTTCGAACGTCAGTGAAGAAGCTGGGCCCCGGGGGTGGGGCAGCCTGGGCAAGAAGGGGTAAAGTGCCACGCTGCGGGGCCTGGGGTAGCAGCAGGGACCTGTCCTTCTCCAAACCAGGTCCCTGGAGAGGCCGGGCCAAGCTGCGGCCTTCCCACTGCCCCTCTTCCTGCAGCTGGCTTGGCGGGCCTCAGGGTCACCTGCCCGTGGCTCGCAGCCTGCTGGCCGGGGGCTGGCGTGGGGGAGCTGGGAGTGGGGTGGCAGCGCGAGTGCTGGCTCAGAAGGGGCCAAGAGACCGCTCCGAGGGAATGTTCTGAGCTCCGCGCGAGCTCTGAGCCCAGGAAAACAATCCGACAACAATGCGAGTGCCTAGGTGACAGGGAAAAAAAGAGGAGTCAGTTTGGGAACAGATCTCCTCCTCCACGTCCAAGGCTTTAGTAATCCACGCAGCAGTGAGCGCCATGTTTCCTTGGGAAACTGGGAAAAGTCGGATAACAGTGCTCTCGTGGCAGCCTCCAGCAGCCGCTTGGTGTCCGGTTTGGGGCTCACCTGGCAGCAGGGGGTGGGGCTGCTGTGGCTGGGACCCCTGGAATTCCTTCTGTGTCCAGGCTCCGGAAGTCACTGCGGCGAGGGAGGCATGGTGTCCAGTCCAGCGTGCAGGCCGGAGACGGACTCCTAGGCCCGCAAAGACTCATCCTGGCCTTTTCAACCAAATGCAGGTGCTGTAGGTCGTAGCATCTTTCTTTGGGGGCCACCTTCTCAGCAAGTTCATGACGCTGATCAATTTTTTAAAATGTTATTATTTGTTTGAAAGGCAGAGTTACAGAGAGAAAGAGACAAAGAGTTTGTATCCACTGATTCACTCCCCAATGGCCCGAACAGCCAGGGTTGGGCTGAAGCCAGGAGCCAGGAGCCCCATCCGGGTCTCCCAGGTGGGTGCAGGGGCTCCAATACTTGGGCATCTTCCACTGCCTCCCCGGGCCCATTAGTAGGAAGCTGGATCGGAAGTGGAGCAGCTGGGACTCGAACCCGCACTCATACGAGACGCCAGTGTCACAAGTGGCGACCACCTGCTGCGCCACAGCACTGGCCCCTGGGACTGTGTTTCGTCTGGTCTCAGTTTGTTTTCTTCTCTGTTCTTTTTGGGAGGGAGAAGGCTGGGAAGGGAGGGGGAGTGTGGCCAATCGCCCCAGTCTGCCCGGGACAGAGAGCTCCCCAGCTGCAGGACTGCTTGTGCTAAAACCCAAAAGTCCCAAGCAAACAGGAATGAGTTAGTCACCCTAGGGGTGGGGCAGCCAGAGTGAGAACACATGGTTCCTGGCCAGGGGCACACAGGTGACCCCCAGGGCTTATCTAGGAAAGGGTGGACTGGAGGGGGAGGGGATGGCAAAGGGGTAACCTGCAGGGGCGGGGGCAGGGCAGGGGCAGGGGGAGGAGCAGGGCAGGGCAGGGGCTGGGATCAGGGCCCGGGCTCTGTGTGAGTTGTGGGCACCAGGGGGCCCTGGAGAAGCAGATGGAAGATCCTCTCTGCTCTCTCTCCCTCTCTCCTACTCTCTCTCTCTTCCCATTCTCTCTCTTGCTCTTCCTTCCACCCAGGCCGCCTCTGTCTGGTGGGACACAGGCCCCTGTGGCTGGAAGGCTGGTGTTTTGACAGAATTTATTGTGGAAGCCCCTGGGGACAGGCCCTGGGATGTAGCAGGTAAAGCCGCCGCCTGCAGCATTGGCATCCCATAGGGCACTGGGTCGTGTCCTGGCTGCTCCACTCTACTTCCGATCCAGCTCTTGGCTAGTCCTGGGAAAGCAGCGGAAGATGGCCTGTGTGTTTGGCCCCTGCCACCCACATGGGAGACCTGGAAGAAGCTCCTGGCTCCTGGCTTTGGCCTGGCCCAGCGCTGGTCCTTGCGGCCACTTGGGGAGTGAACCAGCAAATGGAAGATCTCTCTCTCTCTTTCTCTCTGTCTGTCTGTCTCTCTTTCTCTCCCTCTTTCTGTAACTCTGACTTTAAAATAAATAAATAAATATTTTTAAAAAAAAAGCCGGCTCCTGGATTCTGCCAGTGTGGGCTTGTAGGTGAAGGGCATCGCATGGGGGTCCCGCGAAGACCTCTGCTTGCCCCGCTGGCCCCCGGGCGGCCCATCTGTAACCTCTTGACTGCTGCAGGTTTTCCGTTTCCAGTCCGTTCCAGAGCTCTGTGGTTGTCCCAGCTTCGGCCAGCCGTGCCCCAGGTGTGTGCAGAAGCTGATTCCAGGGGGTTCGTTCTAACAGGCGGCTTCTGCAAAGCGTGTCATGCTGGGGAAGCGCTCCACTGATTTAGGTGCCGTAGACTCAACAGTGTTAAGCTGTCGACCATGACCCAGGCGAAGCTTGAAAATATTATGCTCAGTGAAAGAAGCCAGACCCGAGAGGCCGCCGAGAGCGCGACTCCGAGGAGATGAGGAGACGGCCGGCTCTGCCGAGGCCCGGGGGAGGGGCGGTGGAGTCGTGCTAATGGACATGGGTTCTTTTTTTTTTGGGGGGGAGGTGCGATGGAAATATTCTGGAATTTGTTGTGATATTTATATACTCTTGTGAATATACTAAAAGCCAGGGAATTACACCCTTTAAAGTGATGAATTTGAGGGTATGTGAATTCTATCTCAATTTTAAACCTGTTCTGTTGCTTCTCCCCCACACTGATGTATAGATTTTAGGCAACCCCAATCAGAATTACAGCATGCCATTTTTTCTTTCTTTTTGTTTGGGGGGGTGCATAAAAATAGATTCTAAAATGCAAATAAGGATCAAATGAATGACAGGACAGGAAGAGCCAGGCTGAGACCTCACCAGGATGGATTTGAATAATAATAATCAAGGCATCTGGTACAGGCATAAAGACAGACACATAGATCGGTGGAGTCGATTGGGGAGCCCAGAAATAGACCTGCACCAACATGGACAGATTTTCAACCAAGGTTCAAAGGCCTTTGGAGGGATTAGCTGTCATGTCAACAAGTGCATTGCAGCAACAGAAAACCCAGACGAAGAACAGTGAGCCATGGTCCATACCTTTGTAGAAAAGTGGGTTATTGGCCAGTGCCGCGGCTCACTAGGCTAATCCTCTGCCTGCGGCACCAGCACCCCGGGTTCTAGTCCTGGTTGGGGTGCCGGATTCTGTCCCGGTTGCCCCTCTTCCAGGCCAGCTCTCTGCTGTGGCCCGGGAATGCAGTGGAGGATGGCCCAAGTGCTTGGGCCGTGCACCCCATGGGAGACCAGGAGAAGCACCTGGCTCCTGCCTTCAGATCAGTGCAGTGTGCTGGCTGCAGCTCGCCGACCGCAGCAGCCATTGGAGGGTGAACCAATGGTAAAGGAAGACCTTTCTCCCTGTCTCTCTCTCAATGTCCACTCTGCCTGTCAAAAAATAAAAAATAAAAAAAGTGGGTTATTACTCAAATAGTCCTAAATGGAAAACGTAAAAGTATAAGACTTCTAGAAGGGGGCTGGCGCTGTGTGGGTTAATCCTCTGCCTGCGGTGCCGGCATCCCAATACAGGTGCCAGTTCTAGTCCTGGCAGCTCCACTTCCCATCCAGCTCCCTGCTAATGCACCTGGGAAAGCCAGTGGAAGATGAGCCAAGTGCTTGGGCCCCTGAACACCCATGTGGGAGACCTGAAGAAGCTCCTGGCTCTTGGCTTCAGATCACAACAGCTCTGGCCATTGCAGCCATTTGGGGAGTGAAACAGCGGATGGAAGACCTCTCAGTCTCTGTTTCTGTCTCTCTGTAACTCTGCCTTTTGGATAAAATGATAATAAATAAATAATTAATAAAATAAACAAATATTTTAAAAAGACTAATTCATTTAAAAAAGACTTCTAGGAGAAAACATAGGAAAAAACCATGCAACCTCAACTTAGGCAAAGATATCTGAGCTTTGGCACCAAATGGATGATAAAAGAACAAATTGAAAAAAATGGACTTAATCAAAATTTAAAATTTCTATTTTTTGAAACACTATATTTTTAAAAAAATTTATTTATTTATCTGAAAGTTAGAGTTACGTACAGAGAGAAGGAGAGGCAGAGAGAGAGAGGTCTTCCATCCGCAGGTTCACTCCCCAGATGGCCGCAACGGCCTGAGCTGCACCACTCTGAAGCCAGGAGCCAGGAGCTTCTTCTGGGTCTCCCATGCGAGTACAGAGACCCAAGGACTTGGGCCATCTTCTACTGCTTTTCCAGGCCACAGCAGACAGCTGGATTGGAAGAGGAGCAGCCAGGACTAGAACCAGCGCCCATATGGGATGCTGGCACTGCAGGCGGCGGCTTTACCCACTACGCCACAGCACCGACCCCTGAAAGACACTATTAAGAGACCAAAAGAATATATTTGTGAATCTTGTATGCAAAAGAATATATTTGCGAATCTTGTATGCAATAAAGGGCTTGGGTTCAGAATGTGTTAGGGATGCTCAGCAGTTGTTTTTGAGATGGGGCAGGCACTGTGGCACAGCAGGTGAGGCCAGTGCTTGTGACCCTGGCATCCCACGTGGGGTGGGGGAGCCGGGTCCAGTCCTGGCTGCTCCGCTTCTGATCCGGCTCCCTGCTAATGTGCCTGGGAGGTCAGCAGATGATGGCCCAGGCACTGTGGGTCCCTGTCACCCCACGAAGGAGACCCGGGCCGAATTTCTGGCTCCTGGCTTGGCTTGGCTGTTGTGGCCTTTGGGGAATGAGCCAGTGGATGGAAGATTCTATCTCTTGGTCCCTCCCTCTCTCTGTCATTCTGCCTTTCCTTTAAATGAATAAGTATTTTCTAAAAATTATTACTAAGAAAATTCATCTAAGAGTGGGCCACAGGACTTGAACACTGAAGCGTTCACTTTTCCTTTAAGCAGCCGTAATGGAAGCTGTGCACAAGGTGAGATCGCGCTGTGCCTGCAGCTTCTCCTGTTGCTCCTCATATTTGTCCTTCTGTCTATGGCGGGGTCCGGCTTTCCTTGCAAGGGTCTTTTTGTGGTCTGCGTCCAGTGTTGGACCAGTGAGCCTTGCTGGGGTGTCGCGGCCACCATTGCACCACTGGCCTTGTCCTGCGCGCCGGCTCAGCGGGGCGACTTCTCATGCCAATTTGCTGGAAATGGGGAGGGGGGGGACCTGCAGTCTCCCCGCGAGTGTGAGCAGGTGCAGCGAAACGCCGCCCTCCGTCCCTGCATCGGTCAGAAGCCACAAAGCGATGGGAGTTGGTTTTGGCAGCTGCTGCTCCAGCAGGGACTACAAAGGAGGAGCCTCATTCCATAGCACGAGCTTGCGTCGGATGGCCACTGTGTGCGTGAGACTGAAATCACCAGCATCGGGAAGTGCCGATGGAAGCACGGGGAGGGACTGCTACACACGTGCTAGGATGGCTCAAATCAAAGACTGACGGTGCCAGGACAACTCCCACTCCCACACAGTCCCCGGAGGAACATAAACTGGGGCAAACACTTTTAAAATGGTTAAAAGTTAAACCTACACCTGCCATGTAAGCCAGTCGTTCTAACGCCTAAGCACTTAGACCAAGGAAAGGAAACAGAGACTCGAGCGTGAGTATTCGCAGCAGCGTTAGCTGGAAAGGACGTGGAAGTCGTCTGCTGGTGCATGGAGAAGCCAGCTGGCCAGCTGTGCCAGAGCCACTCGCCGGGCTCCTGATCAGCAGTACAGAGAGGGGAGCTGCGGATCCCTGCAGTGACCTGGCTGGATCATGGGGAGTAAAGAAGTGAGTGCCTGCCCTAGCCTGCGTGGGCGCAGAGGCACAGCCTGCGCAGCGTACGCGGCTGAAGTGCAGCGTCTCAGCTCCGGAGACCACGAGATCAAGGGCTCAGCGGGCCTGCTTTCTTCTCCGCTTTCTCTCTTCAGCTTGCAAATGAGTTTTCTTCTAGTGACTCCGCCTGGTCACCCTTCTCTGTGTGTGTCCTAGTCTCATCGCCTTATAAGGACACCAGACACATTGCATTAGTGTCCACCCAAATGGGTTTGCTTTAACCTAATTCTCTCTTTAAAGACACAATTGCTGGGGCCAGCACTGTGGTGCAGCAGGATAAGCCACTGCCTGCAGCACCAGCATCCCATGTCAGCGCCGGGTCCAGCCCTGGCTGCTCCACTTCCGATCCAGCTCCCTGCTAATGCACCTGGGAAAGCAGTGGAAGATGGGCCAGGTGCTTGGGCTCTGCCACCATGTGGGAGACCTGGATGGAGCTCCGGGCTCCTGACTTCCACCTGGCCCAATCCTGGCCATTGCAGCCATCTGGGGAGTGAACCAGTGGTTGGAGGATGTCTCTCTCTGTCTCTCCCTTGTTCTCTCTCTCTAATTCTACCTTTCACATAAATACATATTTTTATATGAAAAGATCCTATCTTCAAATCACATACAGTCACATTCTGAGAATCTGGGAGTTAGGACTTCAACAGATGAACTTTAAGGGTGGGGAGCACAATTCAGCCTAAGGCAATACTGGGTGACTGCATTCGTACAAAACTCTAGAAAGTGCAAATTAATCTACGGTGACAAGAAGCTGGTCACAGCTGCCTGGGGCTGGGGGCGCAGAAGGGGTGTGAGGAAAGACACTCGGGCATGGGAGATGTGTTCATTTTCTTGTATGTGGAGATGATTTTCATGTCAAAGGTATCATGTGCACATTGAAGGTGCAAGGGTGAGGGAGGGGTTGGGAGGCTGGGCCACACAACGTGATGTGCGAGAGTACTCGTGTGTGCGTGCGAGGCTGAGCTGCGTGTGAGAACGAGAGTGCACGGGGTGACCACAGCAGGGAGGAGCGGGGATGGACAAGCCCGGGTGCAGGAACAGGCGACAGCCTTTTAATTAGAAGGACTTTTAACATTTCTGGCTTCCCATTTTGCCAACTAGGAACACTAAGGACCACAGCAAAAACAGTCTCTTGGTTTGTTTGTAAAAGCAAAGCAGGCTTGATCGTGGGACAAGCAACCAACGAATGGCCTTTAACCGGACTGTATTTAGAGTAACGACAATCTCACCACCTTTGTCCCGGTTTCATCTCATTTCACAGCAGATCTGTGCCCTGCAGCCCTGGGGCACATCTCTCTCTCTCACTCCCTCCCCCTCTCCGGCCCGTGTCCACCTTCAGGGGAAGTTGGCATTGCTCTTTTGCAAAGATACCTGCAAGGAGAGCTTTGCCACCACACCTGCCCAGCGCCCTGGTGAGTGGCCATCCAGCTCTGACTGCCAGCTGCCCCCAGCCCAGCCTACTGGATCTGGGGCAGAGAATGCACCAGGTGAGGGGCGATGTCAGGATTCTGGGAAAAGACTTGGCCGTGTTCCTGGATGAAAGCCAGGCTCTGAAGCAGACAGGGAGGGCCAGAGCACACCAGGCCTTCTCCGCGGGTTTTGCTCCCAGGGGACAGAAAGGCCTGCAGAGCCCAGGAGCCCAGGTCAGGGCTGAGACGGAAGTCTCTGCTGGTGGGGATGCTGTCTTCAGCGAAGTGCGCGACCAGGGCTCTCCTGGCTCCCTGGCAGGGCCCCTGCCGGCCTCTCCTGTGTGCAGTCTTAGCCCTGGCTGGGGCCTCGTGGTCTCTGTCGCCTCCACTCTGTGCCTGGGAAACTCCATTTATTTCCCGTTCCTCTGAGCAGCTTCTTCATTGTGTCCTCATTGTGTCCCTGTCCTGCCCCTCAACCCTTCCCCTCCTGGGGACTTAGTCAATGAGTCTCTGGGCTCCTCCCAGCCCACCCCCCCCCTTGAACTCCCACTGTGACTCAGGAGGTGCTGAGTCTTCCCCTCCAAGGGGGCCTGGAAGACGCCTTCCCTGTGTCAGCGGCCCAGCCCACACCGATGGTTTCTCTCTGTGCCTTTGAGTACAGAGTCATCATCACCCTGTTCAGCAAGAAATGAGAGTCCTTTGTTAAAAATACTAAGGCATCTATTAGAGAGAGAGAGAGAGAGACAGACAGACACAGAGATGGAGAGACAGAGAGAGAGAGAGACAGACAGACAGACAGACACAGAGATGGAGAGACAGAGACAGACACGGAGATGGAGACAGACAGACAGAGATCTTCCAACTACAGTTTGCTCCTGAAATGCTTGCAACAGTTGAGGCTGGGTGGAGCTGAAGCCAGGATCCAGGAACTCAATCCAGGTCTCCAGTGTGGGTGACAGGGGCCAGATACTGAGCTGTCACCTGCTGCTTCCCAGGGCGAGCATCGGCAGGAGAGGAAATCCGGAGTGGAGCCGGGACTCGGACCCAGACACTGCGATGTGTGATGCGGACGTCCTGAGTGGCATCCTAATGGCTGTCCTCCCCTCCCCAGAGAAGCGATCCAGTTCTCAGTTGCACTTTCTGGGGTTGGCCTGATTTTCCCAGTCCACTCTGCTGCAGACTTGGGTGTCAACTGCTCCAAATTGCTCCCTGCTGCCTGGGGCAGAGCTGGAGGGGGGTTATTATCTTACCTAGAACAGGGATCTCTTTGGGAACCACAAGTGATTGTTCTGCAAATACAGTGCAAGTATATAGTGCAATAGCCCCATGTATCAATAGCCCCGTGTATCAATAGCCCCATGTATCAATAGCGCTGTGTATCAATAGCCCCATGTATCAATAGCCCCATGTATCAATAGCCCATGTATCAATAGCCCCATGTATCAATAGCCCCATGTATCAATAGCCCCATGTATCAATAGTGCTGTGTATCAGTAGCTCCCGGTATCCATTGCTCCCTCTGCCCGCGTGTCTTGGCTGCCAGTGCCTGCCCAGGGTGCAGCAGCGTAGAAATGACCAGGCTGGTGTCCCCACCTTGGCACAGGGGCTGAGCGATTGTTATGCAAGTATAGTGGCCGGTGAGACCTTCAGGGCTAGGAGCAAGGCAGACCCCAAACCCAGACAAAAATCCATCCCTCCAGGGGGCTGGTGCTGTGACACAGCAGGTTAAGCCGCCTGCGAGGCGGACATCCCATGGGAGCGCCTGGCTGCTCCATTTCTGATCCAGCTTCCTGCTGATGGCCTGGGAAAGCAGCGGCAGATGGCCAAGTGCTTGGGTCCCTGCAGCCACGTGGGAGACATGGTTGGAGTTCTAGCCTTCCCTTTCTCTTTCTGTAATATCGCCTTTCAAATGAATAAATAAATCTTAAGCAAACAAACAAAACAGCAACAACAAAAAAACCCAAGGTCTCCGGAAAGTGTTTTTTAACGAAAGGAACAGGCATTTGGGAAGAGAAGGGGTGAGGAGGAAGAACTTGGGGATTCAGTGTGGCGAGCCCAGAGTGGCCTGGCTGAGGCTGGGGGACGAGGGGAAGGCTGACCCCACCTGAACTGCTTTGCCTTGCAAACTCTCCCCAGCTCCCAGACCTTGACAAGCTCTGCTGGCCGCCCGTGTCGTTGCTGCGGCTGCCACTCGGTTGTCACATGGAGGAAAAGTGGCTGCTCCCTGTTTGGAGGTCCAGGAGAGGCAGAGAGTCAGCGTGGGGGCAGGGCAGAGGCTGGGCTGAGGGGCCAACAGTGGCCTGGGAAGGAATCGTGGGGAGGACTTGAGCCCACCAAAGGGTCTGGGGCGGGATGCACCCCTCTGGAGGGAGCCGGTGCCCGCAGTGTCAGCTGCCTCTCAGCAGCTCTGCCTGGACTGGTCCTGGGGTCGGGCTGGGAGAGGTGGGCAGGGCGGCTGGGTGGTCTGCACGTGCCTCGTGGCTCGGGACAGGATGTCACACATTGAGTCCCACTGTGGGCCACCCGCCCACTGCAGGTCCCCGCACACAGGCGGGGTGGGACTTGCCCACCTGCCCACCTACCTACCCACCACAGCTCCCGGGGCTCCCACTGCTTCCCCTCCTGCTCAGAGCCTTGGCCAGGCCTCCTTCCTCCAGGGAAAGTGCACTAAGTGTGTCTTCCCCAGTCCGGCGCCCTGCTCACCTGCTCACACTCTCTGGATCGTGCACTCCCCACGTCCTGTTTTCCTTCTCCACCACCCTTCCCTCTCACTGCTTTCCTGCAGTCGTCCCTGGACCATCACTGAGTGCGAGGCAGTGAGGACAAGGGCGTTGTCACCCAGGGATGCGCAGCCCCTTCCCCAGCACCGAGAGGACAGCGACTTTGCCTGTGGCCTCTGTGTGGCTCATTTTCATCTAGCTCCCTGTATCAATAGCCCCGTGTATCAGTAGCTCCCTGTATCACTAGCCCGTGTATCAATAGCTCCCTGTATCAATAGCTCTGTGTATCAATAGCTCCCTGTATCAATAGCCCGTGTATCAATAGCCCGTGTATCAGTAGCTCCCTGTATCAATAGCTCCCTGTGTCAATATACCATAGCCCCACGTATCAATAGCTCCCTTATCATATATCAATAACCCGTGTATCAGTAGCTCCCCGTATCCATTGCTCCCTCTGCCCCCTTCCCTTGGCTCCCAGTGCCTGCCCAGGGTGAAGCAGCAGCAGTAGGAATGGCCAGGCTGGTGTCCCCACCCTGGCACAGGGGCTGAGCGAACAGGAAAGGGCGAGTCCCCAGTGCGATGGGGCCGTGCGGGCGGAGGGGCGGAGAGGGCCCTCCCCCACCTGCCTGCGCCTCCAGGCTCAGGCTGACTGCCGCTTGAACCCCCTGCAGTATTTTGGGGGATTCTGTGGAGACAGAGGAGCGGCAGCCCCTTCTGGTCTGGGGGCTTTCCACCCCCTTGGCTGACAGGACCCTGCTCCATCACCCCTCCCGCCAGCGGGCGCGATGTGGGAGGAGTCACTTTTGTTTTTTGTGTTTTTTTTGACAGGCAGAGTGGACAGTGAGAGAGAGACAGAGAGACAAAGGTCTTCCTTTTGCCATTGGTTCACCCTCCAGTGGCCGCCGCAGCTGATCCGAAGGCAGGAGCCAGGTGCTTCTCCTGGTCTCCCATGGGGTGCAGGGCCCAAGCACTTGGGCCATCCTCCACTGCACTCCCGGGCCACAGCAGAGAGCTGGCCTGGAAGAGGGGCAACTGGGACAGAATCTGGCACCCCGACCGGGACTAGAACCCAGTGTGCCGGCGCCGCAAGGTGGAGGATTAGCCTGTTGAGCCGCGGCGCCGGCCGAGGAGTCACTTTTTAAGCACAGTTAAAAAGGGATTGGGTCACTCCATGCTCCTGGGAGCTGCTTTTTGTACTGAATAACCCAAAGCTGAGATTCCACGGGGGTGGGGGTTGCTCTAGAACCTGTGCAGATCCCTAGAGAGGCGGGTCTTTGGCAGAGGGACCTGGGAAAGACCCGGTGCCCCTCCCCCACTGCATCTGTGACACTGGAATCTGGCACAGCAGGGGGAGACCCTCCTCGTTCGTCTCCAGGGCTGGCTCCCCTCAGACGGAGACCCGCAGAGGCTCTTGGGTACCAGATGCTCCTCCGGTCACTTCAGGTCCATGGTGGCCTCAGAGCAGCAGGGACTGGGGGAAGGTCAAGTCCTTCGCAGCCAGAGCCTGTGATTTTCCACATTTCTTTTTTTTTTTTAATTGTTTACTTGGAAGGTGGGGGGAGAGAGCGAGCGATCTCCCGTCTGCTGATTCTCTCCCCGAATGCCCACACTGCTGGGGCTGGGCCAGGTACAGAGCAGGCGCCGGGAGCTGTCTGCCTCTCCCACACGTGGCTGGCAGGGACGTGGACCTGAGCTATCACCTGGCAGCTCCCAGGGTGTGCGGCAGCGGGAAGGGGTCTCTAACAACCCAGCTGCTCCAAAATGGGACGCGGGCATCCCAGGTGTGGTCCTAAGAGCTGCGCCCAGCGCACCCTGTTCCTACGTTTTCGGTCTCTTCTGCCCACTGCCTGGGAGGCCTGGGCTCCCGCACGGGGAGGCGAGAGGGAGGTGGCACTCACGCATCTCCGTGGCTTCCTCTGGGCACAGCAGACACCGAAAGCCGACGTCCTCCCGTGAGAGGCTTTGGGGTTCCCCGGGGACTCCTGGCAAGCTGGGCACTTGTCCCCTCTCGTGGCATTTCTCAGCAGGTCTCCCGGCTTCTGCACCCAGCCCTCTCTCCTGGCAGCCCTCGTGGCTCCCGTGAGGCCCATGGTAAACGCTCCCGCACCCTGCATCCCCAAGTCCCCAGGGGTGGGACACGATAGCCAAGGCAGTCACCGACCCTCGACCCTCGTTCTGGCTTCAGGGCGTTTTGCCTTCAGGGTTTCTTGTGAGTGGGACAGACACCAGCAGTCCCTGTCCCGCCTCCTCGCTCTGCGGGGTCCTGGAGGTAGGACTTCCACGGCAGGGGTGCGGGCAGGGGGGCGCCGCAGCACCCAGCAACTCTTGTAGAAAAGTCGTCCATCTGGCTGCCAAGCCCTCCCTCCCCGTCCGGCCGCCCTCCCCCCTGCAGGCCCCTCGGAGCTGCTCCAGAGCCTCCCATGGGAACACGGCCGCGGCTGGCACCCACTCTTCTGTTCTCTGCCTCAGCTCGGGCCTCTTTTGCCAGAACTGAAAGAGATATTTTCCCCCATTTGTCCGTTCAAGCAGCTGTGGCAGCACCCCGTTTCTCTCGCATAGATGTCCTCTTGGCATTCGCCGTGGCCCTCCATGGCCGCAGCTACACCCGGGAAGAGAAGGTTAACTGGTGCAGTAGCTCTGGGCACTAGGCTACTGGGTGTTTGACGGGGGCTGCAGGTCACCTTGTGATCACAAGTGGCTGCTGCTGCTCCAGATGTCACGCCCACAGTCAAGGCAGGAAAACGGGGAAGAGGCATTGCCGGGAAAACTCTCACAGAGGGGCTTCCAGGGACATCACGTGCCGTCCTTTGGTAGAAGCAGGCCAAGCATGTGGCTTTCCCAGCCTCGGAGTGGAGGGGCAGCGGGGGCGGGGCTTGGGGACAGTGACGAGGGAGTCACGGGACAGCAGCGTGTGCCTCCTGTCCTCCTTAGCTCCACCCCAAGGGGCTCCTCCTGGTCCTGGGCTGGCCCCGTGCAGGCGGACACGTGAGCACCGCTCCTTTTACGACCACACTTGGTGTCATTGAGCGAGACTCCCAACCTCGGCTTCAGAAAATTCGGATGTTACGAGTGACCTGGCTGTCCCTGGGACGGACACGAAGGTGTGCAGATGGCTCGCAGGGAGCTGGACCTTCGTGACGCCGGCCGCACACTGGAGGCAGCCTTGAGACCCGCTTGCCTTCAAGGCCGTCTCACTTCTCAGGCACTTGGTTCTCGGCAGACCTCTCAGGAGAGAATTGTGTGGGTTGCAGGGAGTCGAATTTCTGGTCTAAAATTAGTTTTTGAGTCACGTTTCTCCTCGGGATCGAATGACTGCCAGAAAGTAGGCAGGACATCTCGGGCTGGGTCGCGGCTGCTCCCCTGCCTCCTGCTCCCACTGGCCCAAAACAGCTTCTGAGTCCCCAGCCTCACGGGTAGCGGGGGGGACTAGGCGAGCTCCTGGTAGTCAGGTGTGGGAGGGGTCTCCCAGCCTCCCCCAGGATGTACCACAGGGCAGGAGTCAGAGGGCCAGGAGATGGCCTTCGTCCGCGGCTCAGGGCTTGCCAGCTGTGTTGATTCTCCCAGCACCATTGGGGGTTGACCAGCTGACCCGTCCCCGCTCTGCAGGCAGGGGGATCCTGGTAGGGGAGAGGGGATGCTCTGCGCATGCCCAGAGTTCCGCCCACTCGCTCTAGAAAGTGGCTGCTCCTCCCCTGGGAGAGCCATGGGCTCCCGGCCACTGCACCCAGGGAAGGCCGCAGAGGACGGCCCCAGTGCTTGGGCCCACGGGGGAGGCCTGGATGGAGCTCCTGGCTCCTGGCTTCAGCCTGGCGCGGCGCTGGCTGCTGTGGCCGTCTGGGGGAGTGAGCCCGCGGATGGATGACCTCGCTTTCTGTCTCTTCTTCCTTCTCTCTCTAACTCTGCTTTTCAACTAAACCAATAAGCAAAGCAATCAAGTTGGCTTGACTCTGTACGAGTAGACGCGGGTGGAACGAGGGGACACAGGGCCCGTGCGGAGCCCCTTGGGGAAGTCGGGCCGTCTTGTCCCCGGGGTCTGCCCACTTCTTCCGTGTTTGCAGGGGACGCTGTGGCAGGCAGAGCAGAGCAGCAGTGAAGACATCGTCCCAGCCCCCTCCCCTCCCTGGGCTCCCTCCAGGAGCGCGCGCGCGGGGGGGGGGTGGTTGGGGGGGTGGGGGGCTCCTGTGCTCGCCCTGCACACAGTCTCCCTCCCCTCCGATGCCTGGGGACGCTCAGAGCAAATACCTGCTCACGCATGGAAAACCTCTGGAGCCCCTCCGCGCCTCTGTGCCAGCCCGTGGCTGCGGGGAGAGCCCGGGCCCACGGCGGCCGCCTTGTTCTGGGCCGAGCACCTCGGGCCCGACCCCTGCAGTGAGCCTCTGTTCTGGTGCCATTTGGAGCAGCCCTGGCCCACCTGAGAGGGCAGTGCCCAGGGGAGGGGCGAGGGGCAGGCAGGAGGGGAGGGGGGCCTGCAGAGGTCACGGGGGCCGGGGATGGGGACCCCAGTCCTTGAGGCCCTCAGCCCTGCTCATTCTACCGTGAAGGTGTCTGGCCCAGGCCCTGTCCTGCTCCCATGCTCCTGAGGTGGCTTTTGCCACCTGTCCCTCCATTTCCCAGCTTACCCGCCTCGCTGCAGCCCCGCCCCCTTCGCTTCTCCTTCCTCTCTCGCGTCCGCCTCCGTCCCCAGAGCTGGATTCATTGGGTCAGGCTCCTGGGACCCCCCTGGCCCACGGGCCTCACCAGAGCAGAGGATGGTGCCATGAGACTTTGAGTGTCTGCCTCTCCCACCCCCCAACCCCACTCTCTCCTTCAAAAAATATTTATTTGAAAGGCAGAGTGGCAGACACAGAGGGAAACACAGAGAAAGAATCTTCCATCCACTGGTTCACTCCCTAAATGGCTGCAACAGCCAGTTCCGGGCCGGGCCGAGGCCAGGAGCCTGGAACTCCATCCAGGTCTCCCATGTGGGGAGTAGGGGCCCATCTTCCTCTGCCTTCCTGGGTGTGTTAGCAGGGAGCTGGATGAGAAGTGGAGCACCCAGGACTTGAACCGGTGTCACTGTGGGATGCGGGTTACCCTGCTGCACCACGACGCTGGCCCCCACCCCTTCTCTTTCCTTCTACCTGCACTCCACAGTACGTGTCTGGCGCCGTCTTGCCACCCGCTGAGCCCAGTTAGAGCAGCCAAGGTCAAAGCTCCACCTGCCTGCCCCTGTGTAGACATGGCCATCATCATGGCCTCTTGCAGGGATGACACGGCAGAGGGGGTGCAGCCGGCTCACGTCATCCTGGGAATAACAGCAGCTGGCGTTCTGAGGTCCAGCTGCACCCAGAAGACGCACACTTGACTTCCGGACAGTGCCGGGACTGCCAGAGCAGCACGGGAAGCCACTGGGGACACCAAGAGTCACTTGGCGAAGTCGTGTGCTAGACCTCTCGCATTCCAGGATGCACGGACATACCCACGACGGCTGTTTTTCAAAATACAGTCATCCTGGGGAATTTCAGGAGTCAAACCTTTAAAAACGTGCAAACTCTGGTTTCAGAATGAGCCTCTCGACTCGCGGCTTCTTTGCTCTACTTGGGCTGCATGGCTTTGCAGATGGGGTGCAGGGCATGGCCCAGCGTCTGTGCAGGCTGTCCTGGCACGGCACCCTGGGCTCTCTGATCTGAGAATGCTTTCCCTTTGAACAGGGACAGAGAGGGGACGCCAGGGTCACTCACAAGCACGCAGGAGACTGCCGCACGCGAGAGACACTGGAGGAGCTCCGATTTGTTGGGGGAACACCTGGGAGCTTTTGGATGGTGATGCTGCCCTGAGCCCCAGCCTGCGGGGTCTTGGGGTGCAGCTGGCAAGCACCCAGGGTGGCTGAGCAAGGACCACAGGGTCCCAGGCTTCGGGGGAGGGGTGGAGGCCCCACTTCCTCCAGGTGTCCCTTAGGCGGATTTTCCAATCAGACTGTTGGCTGCAGGCGGCCGTCCCCTCTCCTGCGGCTTGGCCATCAGCTCTCTCTGGAAAGTCCGGGCGCCGGCCGCCTGCCTGCCTGCAGCTGACTCGCTGCTGACAGCTGCACAGAACAGCTCTGTTAGCCGTCGGGGCCAGTGACAGCATTTCAGGTGCATTTCTTCATAGTTTGCAGGAGCCACGCCCCCGCGGGCAGACACCTGTGTCCTGAAGTCACAGAAGGAATGAGGCCCCTCCCCTGTGTCTGACCCGCGCAGGGGGCAGCGCTTAGCAGGCAGAGAGGCCAGCGCAGCTGAGCAATCAGCCTTGAGCCTGACAACTCAGTTCCTTAGAGTGCATCCCCCCATCCCTGGAGAAACGTTTGCAAGAGAGAGCAGGGCCTGGTGTAGAGTGGACACTCAGGGCTGTGCAGCGAATATGCGGGCACTGCTCTGGGCGCCAGGCTGTGCAGTGGAGAGAAGGGTCCCAAACCACTGGGGAGCCAGAGGAGGAACAAGGCAAGCTGTGTGTTATATCAGCTGGGGATAAAAGATGGGGCAAGAAACCTGGAAGGCTGACCCGGGAGGCCCCACCGACAAGGGGCCTGTGGGTGAAGCCTGCGAGGGAGGGAGCCATGTGGACGACCGAGGAGGGGTGGAGGGAATGGTGCATGCCAAGGCCCTGGGGTGGATGTCTGGTGTGTGTGGTGGCCAGTGTGGCTGCAGCTGAGGGGGCAGGGAGCACAGGCCACGAGGCTAGGGCAGATGGACACAAAGAACCCACACTGGTTACACTTGCTGTGGTCTGGACATGTCCCTGAGTTCATGCGCCGGATGCTTGATCCCCAGTGGGAAGGCGTTGGGGGGCAGGGCCTGGAAGAGGAGCTTAGTGCTGTTATCACAGGCGTGGGTTCACGTAGGAGACCCAGGAGAAGCTCCTGGCTCCAGATCGGCCCAGCTCCGGCTGTTGCAGTCATTTGGGGAATGAACCAGCAGATGGAAGACCTTGCTCTGTGTCTCTCCCTCTCTGTCTGCCTCTCACATAAATAAATAAAAAAGAAAGAAAGACAGAAGGACAGAAGGACAGAAGGACAGGAGGACAGAAGGACAGGAGGACAGGAGGACAGGAGGACAGGAGGACAGGAAGGGTGAGTTTCGTCTTCTTTTGTCTGTTTCCCCTGTGCTTGCCCTTTGGCTTCTGCGATGGGGTGACCCAGAACAAGGATGGGATGACCCAGGAACAGGGATGGGATGATCCAGGAACAGGGATGGGGTGATCCAGGAACAGGGATGGGATGATCAGGAACAGGGATGGGGTGACCCAGGAACAAGGAAGGGATGACCCAGGAACAGGGATGGGGCGACCCAGGAACAGGGATGGGATGACCCAGGAACAGGGATGGGATGATCCAGGAACAGGGATGGGGTGACCCAGGAACAGGGATGGGATGATCAGAAACAGGGATGGGATGACCCAGGAACAGGGATGGGATGACCCAAGAAGAGGGATGGGATGATCCAGGAACAGGGATGGGATGACCCAAGAAGAGGGATGGGATGACCCAGGAACAGGGATGGGATGACCCAGGAACAGGGATGGGATGACCCAGGAATAGGGCCCCTGGCAGAGGCAGGCCCTCTGGCCTCCAGGACGGTGAGAGGTAGATTTCAGTTTATTGTAAATTACCTGGTCTCAGGTATTCTGCACAAAGTAGACAAAGACAGAAGCCCCATTTTCAAAACCGCCCAGGGGAAAGACTGATGACAGGGCCGGTGCTGTGGTGGAGCAGGTTAACACCCTGGCCTGAAGCGCTGGCATCCCATATGGGCGCTGGTTCTAGTCCCAGATGCTCCAATTCCAATCCATCTCTCTGCTGTGGCCTGGGATAGCAGTAGAAGATGGCCCAAGTCCTTGGGCCCCTGCACCCACATGGCAGAGCCCGAAGAAGCTCCTGGCTTCGGATCAGCGCAGCTCCGGCCATTGTGGCCAGTTGGGGAGTTAACCATCAGATGGAAAACCCCTCTCTCTCTCTGCCTCTCCTCTCTCTGTGTAACTCTGACTTTCAAATAAATAAATAAATCTTTAAAAAAAAAAAAAGACTGCTGACGAAGGCACCGTGACAGCATTGGGTAAAACGGGCCCCAGTATGGATGGCTGAGAACCTAAGTTTGGAAGTCACAGGAGCAGGCAGGCAGGGCCCCTCGGGCCTGGGTCAGGTTGGCTGAGCTGAGATCTGTGCATGGCACAGTGGGCTCCTTGTACCCCGTGGGGGGCACCCCCTCAGGTGGGGAGACAGGGTCTGAGCTCTGCACCCCTCCTGTAGATGAGTGACAGCTTCGCTCTTCCCCTGGGCCTGGGGCTGCACCTCCCCGCAGCGCTCTGTCCTTGTGCCTGCATCCCCTGACACGGCAGCCAAACCCCGCTCGTCCACGTGGAGAAAGATCTTCCTTTGCTTCCGGTTCCTAAACCACCTGCTGCTCCTGATCCTTCCCCTCTGCCCAGTGGTGGCTTCGAGTTTTCGGAGGTGGAACCATCGCAGCCTATGACGCGCATCTGATTATTCGGGAATCTTAGCCTCCCGCCTTGCTCCCTCCCCGCCTCGACCACCCACAGCTGCTCAGGGCTCAGATGCACAGGGCGTCTCACCTCTTGCTGTGTCTGAGGTCATCGGTCACTGTCATGGAAGGCCAGCTGGCCCTTCTGCCCTAGGCAGTTTCCCCAGGAACCTCTGTGGAGCTGGGGAGCATCAGTATATAAATGCACTTCCTGGGGGCTGGCGTGGTGGCGTCACAGGTAAAGCCACTATAGTGTCGCATCCCACGTGGGTGCCGGTTTGAGTCCCGGCTGCCCCACTTCTGATCCAGCTCTCTGCTGTGGCCTGGGAAAGCAGTGGAGGATGAAGATGGCCCAAGTCCTTGGGCCCCTGCACCTGCGTGGGAGACCCAGAAGAAGCTCCAGTCTCCTGGATCGGATCGGCCCAGCTTCAGCCGTTGTGGCCACTTGGGGAGTGAACCAGCGGATGGAAGACTTCTCTTTTTGCCTCTGCCTCTCTGTAACTCTTTCAAATAAATAAATAAATCTTAAAAAAAAATAAATAAAAGCATGTCCTGAGCCCTTGCAAGCCCTGGTTTCTGTTCTCGCCAATGTGGGGAGCTGGCCGAGACGCTCTGGCTTGTGGGACAGTGTCACCTATGGAGGTGGCTTCTGGGGCAATCTGAGTCACTCTCCGGCCACACAAGTGGAGCCATCCTGGAACAAATAATTAAAAAAAAAAAAAAAAAAACCAAAACCCCAACCACCCTGCCCTGTTTCCTGGCAGTTCTGAAGCTCCGGAGCGGGTGGCCCAGGAGCGAGATGTTGCGACACCCGGGGGCAGGTTGTAGAAGGAAGTGCCGTGCTCTGAGAAACTTGGACGTGACTTCCTCTCAAGGAGGCCACCACCCAGCTAGGTCTGCTTCCAAGTGGGCAGTGAGAGGGGCCAGGCCAGCCTGAGCACACTGCGGGGAGGCGGCCCTGGCCGTGGATGCACGAGGTCTGGACTCTAGTGGGGACTGGTCACGGGCCGGCGGCTCTGAGTGTTCAGCTGGAACCCCAGCTGTGCTGGGAACTGACCTCATTCGTGAAGTAAACATTGAATCAGAGACCAGCAGGCCTAACCCTGCTGAGGGGGGCAGCTCGGACCTCTGTGCAGTTAGGGAGCTGCCAGGGGGCTGGCGATCCAATGAGTTCATTACCTTCGCCTGCCAGCCTCATAGGGAGCCAGTTGCCTTGTTGCGGTCAACATTATTTGTATGAAAATGCTCTCCTTACATTTTGGTTTTTGGGCTCCGGATAATGCACTGGAAAGCAGAGTAGACTAGCAGCTGGAAGACAATACTGGGAATCCGCTGACTGGCGCCCGCTCCTGGCCCCGTCCGTAGCGCTCTGAGCGTGCCAGCGGTAACCGCATCGGGCCTCGGGGACTGTCCCTGGGAGGCAGCCGGTGCAGCCTGCTCCCGTGTTGTGACCCCATGTTGGCTGGAATCCTGGGTGTCAGTGCAGGGTCACCGGGTGCACTGGGATTGTTCTGAGTCTGTGCGCCCGCGCCGCGGCTGACCCACACCCTGGAGTTCCCTGTCGCGCCTCCCTCCTTCCTTTGTGCGTGGTTCACTAGGGATGAAAGTTTGTGATTCCACTGTAGTCGGGACCACTGATTGCAAAGAGGTTTAAAATCTGGGGGTAAAATCATTTCCAATTATCCCTCCTTTTCCATGTTTACTTCTTCTCCTTTTTTAAAAGATTTATTTATTTATTTAAAAGGCAGAGCTACAGAGAGGCAGAGGCAGAAAGAGAGAGGAGAGGCAGAGAGAGAGAGAGAGAGGTCTTCCATCCGCTGGTTCACTCCCCAGATGGCCGCAACGGCCGGAGCTGCACCGATCTGAAGGCAGGAGCCAGGAGCCTCTTCTGGGTCTCCCATGCAGGGTGCTGGCTGCAGACTGTGTCTGGCGCACAGCAAGAACTCAGGCAATGCTAGGCTTTGTGCTGCGGCAGATGGGGTCATTAACTGCCCCAGTGCTGGGAGGTCAACGTGCTGGCACCCAGTGTCTGCTGAGGGTCCCCCTGCCACATGCTCACGTGGCAAAAGGTAGCAGGGTGTGGGGGCTGGAGGTGTTCCCTCATGCTCCTAAGCACACCTGATGCCACTTGTGACCGACCAGCGCCCCCAAGGCCCGTCCCCCCACCGCCATCTCCGTGGGGACTGAGTACAGCGACGCCGTTGTTCAAAGCCCATCGTCGCTGTTGCTGCTGTTGATGGAGGAGCATGAGCAGAGCGCGTGGGAAGCTCATGTGCACGAGACTGACACGTTTACCAGGCACACTTCAGCAGTTCCTCCCCAGGCATGGTGACAGGAAGTCAGTCAGGTGACAGGAAGTCAGGTGACAGGAAGTGAGGATTCACTCTGTCGGTTGACTCAGTTACCTCATTTCTTCTGTCTCCCTTTCTTCTAAAAAAAAAAAAAATTATCTAGGGCCCGTGTTGTGTTCTAGCGGGTTAACCTGCCACCTGCAATGCTTATGTCTTATGGGGACCCTGGTTCAAGTCCTGGTTGCTCCACTTCTGGACCAGCTCCCTGCTAAAGCTCTTGAGAAATGGGGGAGGTGGCTCAAGTGCTTGGGCCCCTGTCACCCACAAGGGAGACCTGGATGAAGCTCCTGGCTCCTGGCTTTGGCCCGGCCCAGCCCGTAGCCACTGTAGCCCTCCGTGGAGTGAACCAGAAAATGGCAGCGCTCTCCTCCCTCTGTGTCCGCCCTCTCTCCCTGTAAGGGGCCGACCCCTTCCTGAGACGAGGAACACAGGCAGAGCGCAGTGCCCACGAGCTCCGCGGGGGGAGCTGCAGGCTTCTGCCGGGTGCTTTGAGGAATCACAGAGCATCAGGGCCACCGGGCCTGTTTTTAAACATTTATGGGGGATGAACTGCAGGCTGAGGAGCTTGGTGTGTATCCTGGGCAAAGCTCTGGAGGATGAACCAGTGATAATCCAGCAGAAAGAAAGGGTCAGCAGGTCTGGTGCTGTGGCGTAGTAGGCTAAGCCTCTACCTGCGGTGCCAGCATCCCGTATGGGTGCTGGTTCGAGTCCTGGCTGCTCCTCTTCCCATCCAGCTCTCTGCTAGGGCCTGGGATAGCAGTGGTGGATGGCCCAAGTGCTTGGTCCCCTGCACCCACGTGGGAGACCAGGAAGAAGCTCCTGGCTCCTGGCTTTAGGTTGCTCAGCTCCGGCCGTTGCAGCCAATTGGGGAGTGAACCAGTGGATTGCCTCTCCCTCTGTAACTCTACCTCTCAAATAAATAAATAAAAATATTTTTAAAAAATATTGAATGGGTCATCATGAGGGCCAAGTTGGGTTCTCGAAGTGATGTCTTTGTGTTTGAGGAATGGGACCCCTGAATTGTGTTGTGAGGATCGAGAGCCCGGGCTGGGCCCTGAGAGCCCCCAGCTGCACTTAGTTGTGTGTGTGACGAAGGTAGAGGTGCATAGAACAGCGGGACTGAGTGACAGGGACAGTGCACACCAGACGCGAGTGCGGGCAACTGCCCCACCCAGCCTGGGTTCACCTGTTTTGTAGGATAAGAGGGGGTGCTCGAGGCAGGGCCTGATTGAAGAGCCAAGGGGGCAGGGCACAGGGCGGGTCTCCAGGAAGGGGTCACGGCGTCTGGGGCCTGTGGAAAGTGCGGCTCAGTTGCACGCCGGGGAGCGGGTGTGTCGAGCCGTGTTGAACCGGCACTGAACGTGATTCGTGTGGGGCACATGCTCGGGCCTCCCTCCTGTCCCTCACTGCCCCCCTGCCCGGGCCACAGCAGTGGAGATGTCTCCCTAGACTGGGGGAGGGGCTTTGAGAGTAACCTGAGCGTTTCCCACGGATCCTTAAGGAGGAAACAGTGGCAGAGAGGCTGCCAGGGCTTGGAGGCACATTCCCATGAAAGGGGATACTGTTTTCTCAAGGGCGTATGGCCAGCGGGGGCTCGGATTGGAGTCCCTGCTCAGGCTCTGTGTCTGTCTGGGTGCCTGGGACTCCCGAGCTTGGCCGGGTGGGACTAACAGTGGTGGGAAGGTGCCTTCCCATGGCCTTCTCCAGTGGCATGCCAAGCCCTTGACCCTCAGCTCTGTAGCACTCCATCAGCCCAGGGATGAGGCCAAAGATAACTGCCTATGACTGTGCAAACGACGCCAGGCCAGGGAGGAAGGCCAGTGTGTTGGGGCTGCAGAATCAGAATCCAAAATTATCTCAACAGGAAGGAATGGCTGGTTGCATCCAAGAAGATAAAACTTAACTGGAATGCATGTAAGGTCTTGCCTGTCGCTCCAAATCTTGATTGCAAAAGTATAGGATGTGTTTGGGAAATGGGTCCACCCTAACCCGTAATCAAAGAAATGCAAATTAAAGTAATCATGAGATAATCCTTTCCCCCTATCAGATGGGCAGTGGTCAGGAGGACAATGGCCCATGCTGGTGGTGGGTGTGGAGAAGCAGGCTCTCTTACAAACTGCTGTAGGCAAACAAGCAGAAGCACCTTCCGGAAGGTATCTGGAGGGTGATAAAAGCCACCCTTTGTCACACTGCTTCATTATAGATATGCACCTGTAAGGAAAGCATTCGTGTGTTAAGGTCCTCCTAAAAGCACTTCCGAGAAGAAGATAGACCTTGTGGTGGGAAGGGGGAAGCTTGCCCTTTTTCCTTTCGGCTGGGGAACAGAAATCCGCAACGTCCTCAGAAAGGCACCACACAGCGACAGTCAACGCCAAGGACTGAGGCCATAAAGAGAAGCATGAGGATTCGTGAAGCTGAAGTCCAACCAGGGCGTGGGAGGGCGCCATCAGGCCTGAACTCACGCCGCAGACGCTCAGCACCAATTCCGCCCCGCAGAGGATGGGCTGGCTGCCTGCTAGTGCCGGGTGCCCTGTCGGGGCCGTGGAGGGGCAGACACAGCCCTTTAGCTGTCGGGATAAGATGCCTGGCGTGATCGCTTCCAGCTCAGAGAGGCACCGCGCCTCTGATGTATGGGCCCATGACAGGGGCAGAGTGGGCACGCAAGGGGAAGGCAGGTGGGAGTGCCCGGCGCCCCCCTTCCAGGCATGAAACTGAAGCCTTCCCACTGCCCAGCACCGCCTGGTGCATCAGTGGTTCCCCGACGCTGAGCCTAACGGAAGCTTGTGGCCGAGCCCGGGAAGGCGATGAAGGGCGAGAGCGCCTCCTCTCAGAGCATCCCCCGGGTTTGGGCATCCTGAAGGCAGATGGGGGTACGTGTTTCTCTGCTCTATCTCCGCTTTTTCTCTTTTGTACCAGTCTCGTCAAAAACTGCATCCCCACTGCATCCCCACTGCATGCCCACACCTGGCCCGGCAGCTGCAGAACTGCTGGGTTGGCTCCTCCGCTGCTAAGCACTTCCTGGCCTCTGTCCATTCGGTCCTCTCTTCGACCATGGCAGGCGGCCATCGTGAAAAGTACCCCCCCCCCCCGAGTAACCTCACGACGTGATTCTCACCGTCATGCTAACTGTGGGGAGAGCGGTAGCCCCCCTCCAACCCATTTGTGGCTGGAGTCCTCTTGTCCTAAGACGACTCTTAGCACACCACTCCAAGGCCTTCTATGTGCGGCTCCCTCCACCAAACCCCGGGGCAGCTCCTTGGAGACGCCTTGCTCTGCTGCTGCGTGGGCCATTCCTTGCCTGTGCCTTGTCACAGCCCTTCTACCAGAGGGCTCCTACGCATGTCTGTCCCTCCTCCCTGTGTGTAGGGCCGAGCTGTGCCCTACTCCTGCCCCTGCCCCTGGTACAGCAGAAGGTGGCTGTACGGGGAGGCTGGGCCATCTGAATGGCGGGCATTTGGCCGAGTGAGGAAGAGACTGCTTGCAACATGTCAGAGTGCCCATGTTCAAATCCCGGCTCTGCTTCGGTTCAGCTTCCTCGTATTGTGCACCCTGGGAGGCAGAGGGTGATGGTTCACAGAGCTGGGCCCCTGACACCCACGTGGGAGACCTGGATGGAGTTCCGAGTTCCTGACCTCAGCCTGGCCCAGGCCTGGCTGTTGCAGGCATTTGGGGACTGAGCCAGCAGATGGAAGATCTTGCTGTCTCTCTTTAAAATAAATAATTTTTTAAAAAATAAATTAGGACTAGGGAGAGGCACCAGGGCTGTGCACACATAGAGGAAAGACCACTGAGGACACCATGAGCAGGGGCCCATCTGTAAGTGAAGGAGACAGCAAACTCGCCCACACCTTGGTGTTGGTCTTCCAGCCTCCAGACTGGGGGAGCTCCGGCTCTGCTGTCCCAGTCTGTGTGCCTTCCTCCTGGCAGAGCAGGAAGCCACGCCCCCACCTGACTCCTTCCACGCTATCCGAATTTCCTTCATCACGCATGTCACACCTGCGGGACAATCACTTGTCTGGTGACCACATGGCTGCTGTCTGCCAGTGTAGACCCCCGGGCAGCAAGCACATTCGGGTTCTCTGGTGTCGCCTCCAGCGACGAGCCTAGTGCCTGGTGCTTAATCTTGGCGAATGAAAACATGGGGTGTTATTTTGCCCACACTGAAAATGAGGAAATCGGGGCAGGCATTTAGCCTACCAGGAAAGACACTCACGCCCACACTGGGGTACCTGGCTGTGGTACCTAGCTCCCGCTCCTGATTCCAGCTTCGCACTAATGCAGCTCTGGCTCAAGTGGTTGGATTCCTGCCACTACTGGGGAGTCCTGGGTTGAGTTCCTGGCTCCTGGCTTCAGCCCCCTGGGTACTATGGGCACCTGGGGAGTGGACCAGTGGATGGCAGCTCTATGTATTTCTGTTGGTCTGTCTCTCAAATAAACTTTAAAAGTACTAAACAGGGTGCCCACACTGTGGCACAGTGGGCTAACGCCCTGGCCTGAAGTGCTGCCATCCCATATGGGCGCCGGTTCGAGACCCAGCTACTCCACTTTCGATGCAGCCATTACCTGTAGTGCCAGCATCCGATATGGGCGCTGGTTCGAGTCCCAGATGCTCCAATTCCAATCCAGCTCTTTGCTGTGGCCTGGCAAAGCAGTAGAAGATGAGCCAAGTCCTTGGGCCCCTGCACCCGCGTGGGAGACCCGGAAAGCTCCTGACTCCTGGCTTCAGATTGGCTCAGCTCCGGCCATTGTGACCATCTAGGAAGTGAACCATCGGATGGATGGAAGACCTCTCTCTCTCTCCTTGCCTCTTCTCTCTCTGTGTAACTCTTTCAAATCAAGAAATCTTTTTTAAAAAGTACTAAGCAGCAACAACAACGGGGAAATTGAGGCTCAGACAGTTTAAATAAACTTTTAAAAAATGATTTAGTTATTTAAAAGGCAGCTACAAAGAGCGGCAGAGGTCTTCCATCTGCTGGGTCACTTCCCAAATGACTCCAACGGCCAGGGCTGGCCAAAGCCAGGAGCCAGAAGTTTCCTAGACCGCCCATGTGGGTGCAGGGCCCAAGCACCTGGGCCATCTTTCACTGCTTGCCCAGGCGCACTAGCAGATAGCTGCATGGGAAGTGGGGCAGTCGGGAATCGAACCGGTGCCCACACAGGATACCAGTGCTGCAGGCGAGGACTACCTGCTACACCACAGCGCCAAACCCCTAGAGGAACCATCTGATACTGGGTCAAGAAGTCGCTCAAGCTGATTTCTGGGCTCTGCGCCTGGCCCCGTGGGATGCGGGAACCGCCCACTCAGCGGCACGAGAGCGGCCCCCACAGCCTCCCGCCCCCCTTCGAAACGTCCCCGACGTCAGCTGACCGGGACTCCTCCAATCCCGGCTCGCGGGGCGGAGCTCGGCGCCCCGTCTCCACAGCAACGCCTGCGCCGTCCGCGCTCCGGGCGTCGGGGCCGCTGGCGGCGCTCTCGGATGACGTCACGAGACGGCGGCGCTTGCGTGACGTTTCAGCCCTGTCTCCCTAAAGGGGACTGAGAATTCTCAGGTACTGAGGGGGGCACGACCTGGGACGGTGCGCGTGTGCCGCGCTAAAGCTCCAGCCGCGAGCGAGCGCGTCCGTCTCCGGCAGCTGGGTTTGGGGGCCCCGGCTCCTGCCCCTTGCCCTGTAGGCGCCGCCCGCTTTCCAAGCTGGTGCCCCTGCCCCGGGCAGCCTTGTAGCCGGGACCCCCGCAGCGGACTCGCTAAGTAAACGGACTCCGGAAACACGAAGTTGGTTTTTGGTTTTTTTGTCATTGCCATGCACTTGGGATTCCTGTGCTCAGTTCCTCATTGCCTCACGGATGACCCCCGCTATGGGGTGCACAGCCCCCGCCGGCACGATAGCGCATCCCACCCATCCACCCACCCGTCCATCCACCCACCCGTCCGTCCATCCGCCCACCCACCCACCCGTCCGTCCATCCGCCCACCCATCCATCCACCCTTCCACCCACCCGTCCATCCATCCACCGTCCAGCCACCCACCCATCCATCCACCCACCCGTCCGTCCATCCGTCCACCCACCCGTCCATGCAGGTGACACTGCTGGGGACAGGCAGGTCACGCCGATCCTGGGGAGAATGAAGTGATTCTAGCGTGAGGCTGCGATGCAGACAGACAGCAGATAGACAGATAGGTGGGGCCGAGCCCTCCCACGGGCGATCTTGCCCACGCTGCCAGGGCTCTGACTTCCAGAAACACTGTGCTGATAGTCCTGGGCGGAAGTCCGCAAGCTGCACGCCCGGACACCCTCCGCCCAGCAACAGGGCAGTACGGGGGGGGGGGGGGTCCTAGCTGCAGAAACTGCAGTCTGGGGGCTCACTGGGCTCTCAGTGCCCCGCTGAGCCCCTGCCTGTGGCCTGCCGGGCGTGTTCTGTTTAGTCATTGCTGCTGCTCTCTGTCTCTCTCACTCTGGAATTCTTTCCCTGTGCAAAGACAACACCAGCACCAACACTGAGAATTTGAAGGTGAACCCTGGCCCTGCCCCTTCCTTGATGTGTGATTTTAGGTGCGTTAGGAACACTCTGCCGCCAGTTTCGTGATTGGTAAAACATGGGCGTGGGGGTGCCTGCCTCCCAAGGTGAGTGAGAGCTACAGCTTCTTGCTCCGGCCTGGGGAGCCCTTTCTATCTGCTTGCTTATGTTTCTTCCTTTTAGAAGAATAAAAAAAAATAAAGGAAAAAGGGTCTGTCTCCGCCCTCCCACAGGGTGCCCCCAGCAGTGGGAAGACAGCTCCCGACGGCACACGGGCTCACAGTCTGTGCAATCTCCTCCAATTGTTGTAAAAACAGCTTTCTCCCAGACGCTGCCTTGGTGGGCCTGTGTGCCGAGGTCAAGTGGTGTTTACGCAGGACCCTCCCACCTCACCCCCAGACCCATCTTCATCCAGAGGGAAGAGCGGTGTCTGTCCTGTGCTTGTCCCGGGCCAGGAGCCCGGGTCTGACCCCGGTGGCTGTCTGAGGAGGCCCTGCGCCAGGGCGTCGGGGCCGGTGTCTGGCGTCCTTGTCACCACAGCTCTGTGGTTTGCAGCTCTGTCTGCGTCTGAGTCGGAGCTCGCAGCGGTGCACGCGGGCGAAGCTCTCAGCCAGACCAGCACAGCTCTCAGCGGAAGCAGAGACCAGATGTTCTGGGTTTCCTGTCGGTGCTTGCACAGCTGTGGGGTCTGTGGTTGTGGTTTGTCCGTCTCGGCCTCATGTGAGAGACGGAGACCGGCTGACGGGAAGCCTCTCAGCCTGCCCCCTCCGGGGGGGGGGGGGGCTGACTGATCCCATCCACGGGAACCTCGCAGTCACAAGTTTCCTGAAATCCCCACGCTGGAGGCTCCCAGGAAGCGGCTGCCTCCCCTCATGCCAAGGCCATGGCCGGTGCTCGGAACCTGGGGACCAGGGAAACCTCTCCAGATCTGCTGAACCAAGTGAAGCCAAGGCCAGGCGGCCACAGGCTCCAGGCCGGTGCCCGACACAGAGCAGCCACGCCAGCCGCTCAACACATGAAGGAATGGAGGAGGAAGGGGGTGGGGGCGGGCGTCCCTTCTCCTCCGCCACTGTGGCTTCAGACAGACAAGGGCTTAGAACACTACCCTGCTATCAGCTGTGGGCAGTTTAACCTCTGGGCCTGGTGGCCCTGTCTGTGAAAGGGGCACAGGAACACCTACTCACCAGGTCTCGAAGGCCTCGTGCGCCACCCTACGTGGATTTGCCCTTGGTAACCGCTCCGTGGATGCTGGGTTTCCCTTTCTCCTTGCAGCAGTGTGTTTAAGGAGACGTCCTGAAAAACAGGATGAACCAGAACCACCCAAACTTGGTCCCGGGAGAGCTGCCTGGGGAGCAGCAGAGCGGGAGGACAGGGGCTGGAGGGTGGGCTGGGGAAGGGAGGGGGCCCAGCGTCCCAGGAGCTGTAGGCTCTGGAGGGGAGCGCCCAGTGTCCTCTGGGTGTGGAGCTGGGTCAGTGCCCCGAGTGTAGCGGGGACATGGACAGTGCTCTCCCGCCCTTCAGCTTGGGGATGACCTGGGTGGTTCTGGCGGCTTTGAGTCTGGGCAGCAGGCAGCTCCGTCTTTCAGCTCTACCCCAACCCCCTTCTGGCGCCCCTCTCGCTACAACACGCGGAGCCATTAGGGTCGCTGTCTTTGCAGTCCAACTGGCGGAGTTCCGGTGCCGACTCTGACACTTAGCCCTGCTCCTTCGCCTCTCTGGGCCTCTCTTCATTTGTAAAATAACAGGCACATTGGTAGGCAGCTGTGCAGGTTAACTGAGTCAACATATGTAAAGTCCTTAGGACAGCAGCTGGCACATGGGAGAGGATCAACAAACGTTAACTGTTCCACGCACGGGTGACTGACTCGTGACAGCCTGCCCATGGGTGGGTTCTGTTATTAGCTCCATTGTACAGGTGAGAAAACAGGCACAGGCCAAGTGGTGTCTGCAGAGCTGCACGGGTAGAGAGCAGCAAGGCTAGACTATTGTGCCTCATTCTGGTGCGTGAGGTCTTTACCTGCCCAGCTGCGTCTCCCCCCTGGGACCTTCCACCACCTCTGCCGGAGGCTTGGCCTCTTCCTGCGGTCCAGGGTCTTATCGCCTGCACCCTGCAGCTGGATTTGCCTTTCAGATCGAGGTCCTGACTCTCCACGATGCTCCCTTGCAGGGTGCCTTCTGTATGCCATTGCTGTTGCTCTTGGCAAGTGCACTTGTCAGGTGGCCTGGAGGGTTCCTGGATTTTATTTTTAAAAGATTTCTTTCTTTATTTGAAAGGCAGATTCACAGAGAAGCAGAGGCAGAGAGAGAATGAGCTTTCTGCTGGTTCACTCCCCAGATGGCCACAATGGCAGAGCTGCGCCAATCCAAAGCCAGGAGCATCTTCCCAGCCTCCCATGTGGGTGCAGGGGCCCAAGGACTTGGGTCATCTTCTACTGCTATCCCAGGCCACAGCAGAGAGCTGGATTGGAATTGGAGCATCTGGGACTCGAACCAGTGCCCATATGGGATGCTGGCACTACAGTTAATGGCTTTACCTGCTATGCCACAGCGCCAGCCCCAAAGTACCTGTATTTTAACCCAAAGCAGTGATTGTTGTGGAAGAATTTGAGGCATGCAACAGGTGGTTGGCAGGAAGTTTTTTTTTTAAGATTTTATTTATTTATTCGAGAGGCAGAGTTACAGACAGTGAGAGGGAGAGACAAAGAGAAAGGTCTTCCTTCTGTTGGTTCACTCACCAAATGGCCACAACGGGCCAGAGCTGCACTGATCCAAAGCCAGGAGCCAGGAACTTCTGGGTCTCCCACATGGGTGCAGGAACCCAAGCACTTGGGCCATCTTCTACTGCTCTCCCAGGCCACAGCAGAGAGCTGGATTGGAAGAGGAGCAGCCGGGACTAGAACTGGTGCCCATATGGGATGCTGGTGCCGCAGGTGGATTAACCTACTGCGCCATGGTGCCGGCCCCAGGAAAGTTTTTTGTTTTTAAATGTATGTTTATTTTCATCTAGGAAGAAAGAAGGAGAGTGAGAGCAACATTTTCCATTAGCTAGTTCTCTTCCCAAATGCCCACCCAGGCAGCGAAGGCCAGGAGTCTAGAACTTCATCTGCATCTCCCATGTGGGTGGCAGGGGTCCATGCACTGAGCCAGCCTCAGGATGCATTAGCAAGAAGCTGGATGGGAAGTGGAGTAGCCGGGACTTGAACCTGCGGTCTGATAAGGAATGCGGGTCCTAAGCCGCCTCTCCTGCTCTCATTGTTAGGAACCAAGACCAGGGACCATCATGAAGATGCCTTGTGCTGTGAAATGCCGGGGAGTATCAGAGAGGTCCATGTTTATGCTAACGCTCAACCACGTGCTATAGAGAACTATAAGGAGGCATAGACAGGCCCAGGCCCAAGCTGCAGAAATTCCTGACATCTTCGAGGCCCCCAGATGGAAGCTCATGAGCACTCTTGGGGTGAAGGCTGCTGTCTCATGTGTGCTAGTAAGCAACATGGCAAAATAGCCCAGAGCACCCTGGAAGCTGTGCTGGTCATGGCGTGCCAGGCACCGCTGTGCAACGGCCCTGGCGCTGGTGGTGGACAGTGAAGTTTGCCTCCTGCTTGTGGGCCACATCCCAGCAGGTGGGTGGGCTGTCCTGCTCCCCAGCCAGCCAGAGGTCCTGCCCTGCACCCCAAGGTGCTCAGTGTCCTCTCTGGTACAGCAGGCTTTGGCTTGACGATGTGGGTCTCCCCCACTCCTTTCTCATTCCTGCTTCCTCCTTAAAACCCAGGAAAGACTGTGGCCGCCTCACACAGCCAGCAGTCGCCCAGAGGAGCCCCAGGACAGGTGACTGACACAGCCAAGAAAACCCAAGGTCAGGCTGAGCACAGCGCGGCCGAGTGTGACCCAGACATCTCTGGAAGTGGAGAGCGCTGGGCTGGGGCAGTGTTCTTTCTGGGGTGCAACACTTGGGAGTTTGCCACGAGACACCGTTCCTCCGCAGAGCGTTGGCGGATCAGTGGCTCGCCCCTGCTTCCCCTGAAAGCAAGCCACAGCCGCCACTGCTGTGCTAACGGAGCTGAGCAAGCTGCAGGCCAGGGGTGTAGGTGGCTGGAGTGGCTCTGCAGAGAGCAGCTGGCTCAGGAAGTCCTTGACGTTTCTGCACAATGTGGCTGGCAGCTGTCGGGGGTAGGAGGAGGGAGGCAGACACAGCCTGGGCTTGCTTCTGGAGGGGTCCATGTTGGCTGGACTGCCCCTGCAGGGGCATCAGCCTTGGCCAGGTCAGTGTCAGGGGTGGAGGGCACGTGGAGGATGCTTTTCTGGGATCCATGCAGGCAGCGTTGTGCTCAGCAGGACGTGTTCCCTGTCGTTCCTGTCTGACCTGCCTCCACTCGTTCTGGTGGCAAAACATCTTTTCCTTATTTCACTGGTTTAGGTGGGGTTGACTGAGCATAGGCCCAAGTGTTTCAAGACTTATTTATTCATTTGAAAGGCAGAGTTATACCGAGAGGGCTGGAGAGAGAGAGAGAGAGAGAGACAGACAGACAGACACAGAGGCAGAGAGAGAGATATCTTTTCCATCTGCTGCTTCACTCCCCAAATGGCTGCAATGGCTGGGCTGGGCCTGGTCGAAGCCAGGAACTCAGAACTCCATCTGCATCTCCTACATGGGTGCAGGGGCCCAAGCACTTGTGTCATCCTCTGCTGCCTTCCCAGGCTCATTAGCAGGAGCTGGATCAGAAGTGGAGCAGCCAGGACTTGAAGTGGTGCGATTAAGCTGCTGCACACCAGGCAGGCCCATGTGCCTACATGTTTTAAGCTCTGGGCATGGCATGTTGGTCGCTTTGCTGGTTACTATGGTGTGCACTCTCCTACCCTGGCATCACTGCGCTGGAGTCCGGAGGAATGAGCTCTCCCAGTTCTGTCACGGGGGTTGATTCTAGGGTTGCGTGAGCACACGGTCCAGCGAGCCCGTGAGAGTCTGCAGGCTGCTGGAAGCCTGGAGCATTGGCTCAGAGCTTGGGGGTTGGCTGGGGAATGCCAGCAGCCATTGTGCCAACGGCAGGGAGAGCATTTGTGTGACAGAAGGGGAGAAAGGGCACCCTGGGACTCCCCACGTGAGCCCCGAGTCCAGCCACTCCTGTAACTGATCGACTCCTGGACTTCCCAGTTTCTGAAATCAGTACTTCCTCTTCATTGTCTGGGCAGTGTGAGCAGAGCTCCTGCCACCTGCCAATAAAAATGCCACAAATAAAACAAACAGATCGCCCGTGGGGAAGCCGGCAGGGTGGTGGCTTCACAGGCAGACGTCCGGCGAAACTCTCTGGGTTGGATGCTACGTGCGTGCAGCTTCTGGTTAAATAAATTATCTCTCCATTAAGTTGCTAAAAATATTTCAAAAATAGATCTGGGAGGTGATGGGTTGCAGGTGGCCTTTCCCTAGCTGACCTGTCAGGCGAAGGCTCAGGTAGGAAAGTGAAAACAGAAGGAAATCGGCCAGTGCCTGCTCCACCCACAGGGCGCTGCTTATCCATGCAGCCTGCCCACCTGGGGCTCCTCGGAGAGAAGCAGATGCAGGGTGGGCACCCTCACCCCGGAAGTGCGAGAAGCAGCACCCTCCCAGGCAGACGGTGGGTG
Organism: Sylvilagus bachmani; assembly: GCA_015711505.1. NCBI lineage: Eukaryota > Metazoa > Chordata > Mammalia > Lagomorpha > Leporidae > Sylvilagus > Sylvilagus bachmani. The sequence continues at coordinate 5,051,445 of CM027388.1, read as the reverse complement.
TTGTCCCCTCACCAGGCCTGCACCCAGCCAGAGTCACCACTGCTGTCCTGCCAATGCCTGGCCACAGTGGCCTCCCTGGAGGAGGTGGACCCACTCTCACTTTGTATCCCTGGGGCCTGGAGAGAGGGTGGGCTCCAGGTTGCAGAGAAGGGAAAATTTGTCTTGGCCAGAAGCCACTGGTCCCCGTTACCATGGCTCCCCTCCCCAGCATGGCCTAGGGCAACACCTCGTTCCAGATGGAGTCAGGAGGCAATGCTGACAACAGCAGCTTCCGCTACTGCTTTCCCACGAGACCAGAGACCAGTGTGCCCGCCTCTGCCTGGCCCACACGCTGAGAGCTCAGTTCTCACCACTGTGTCGATGAGGAAGCCGAGGCTCAGGGGGGCCAAGCAAGCTGCCTAGCATCACACAGCACACAGCGGGGCCTCCAAAGCTGGCTTCCCTGCTTGTAGGGGGCAGAGCGAGCTACACTTATCTGTCTTGCCCAGGAGCACTGAATGCATGGTCATCCAGGGAGCCAGCCCAGGGGAGCGTGCTCAGCAAGGGGAGGTTTACACGCCTGCTGCGGCACAGGAGGGCTCTGACGCCAGGTCAGGGCCGGGTATTCCCAACTGGCGCGAGCCCCCTCTGCACCACCCCCCGTCCCAGCCCTGGGGAGATGGGGAGACAGCTGCCGTGGGCCAGGTCAGCCAGGGATCCGCTCACGGCGCTGCAGGAGTGGCCAGACAGTGCTGTCTGTGGTGGTGGCACTACTGTCAGTGTGGCCAAGAGTTCTGGTCCAGAGCACTTCCGCAGTCAGGAAGGGCAGGGCCATCAAGGGTGTCTGGCCCTCTTGCAGGGTGGACACTGTCACACTCTGGCCTCCGGAAGCTCCCATGGGAGTCACCTCCAGTGTGCCGAGTGACTCCCCTGAAGCAAGGACCTTCCTTGGCTGCATTCCAGGGCCCTTGGTTTGGTGTCCCAGGGTGACGGGCAGGTTGGGGGCGGGGATAACATGCTGAGGGGGAGGGCTGTGTGGGCACTCGAGCCCGAGCAGGCCAGGAGGAGGGGTGGTTGTGAGGTTGGGAGAGGTCTGGGGTCTGCCAAGGCCGGAGGGAGCAGAGAGGCTGGGGCGGTGGGCATGCAGGAACAGGAGGGGCAGCGGGGCTGGGAGTGTGAGGTGGCAGCCAGCAGCCCAGGGCTGGGGACAGAGGGTGGGGAGGTGGAGGAAAAGCCCCAGGTGGTGGCTCCAGCCCAGCAGCACAGTCACCAACCGACTCAGAGCTGCCAACGCCTCAGGTGGCGGATCACAGCTGGTTCCCTCTGGCGGTGGGCTGAGGGGTCCCAGGAAGCCGAGCGCCAGGGTGTGTCTGTGACCGGCAGGAGGCTGAGCAGGGCCTGTGGTGTCTGTGGGCACAGAGGGGCAGGGTTATCGGGGCCCCTGAGGCTGTCCAGGTGGCAGTGGTGGGGTGGCAGCTCTCTCTGCAGGGTGCTTTCTCAGGAAACGGGATTGCATTACCGGTGACCCGAGGCTTTGTTTAGACTGGAACCCAGCGTTTACAATCCGTGGCTGGCGGAGACTTAGCAGGCGTTGGCGATGACATCATGTAATTTGCCAGCTCTCCCGGGGTGCAGGTGCTGCTCCTCTACAGATGGGGAAATTGAGGCTCAGAGTCCGGTCTCACGGGAGAAGTGGTGGCACTGGGATTTGAACCCGGATCTTTCCCCTTAGCTGGGTCCCCAGCAGCGGCCACCCAAGGGCTCTCCCACCTGAGGCTGGGCAGTGGCTCCCGCTCCAGCAGGCCTGGAGGTTCTGCCCCCAGCAGCTGGCCACCCCCCTTTCCACCTGCAGCACCCCCGCAGTGTCTGGCTGTCCTGGTTCCTCGGTGCCCACACACCCTCCCTGGGCCAGGACTGGATGCTGTGGTTGCCATAGAAAAAATCGGCACCAGGCCGGGAGGGAGAGTGATGGGAGAAAAGCTGAGGCACCCTGGGGGCTTGACAGGGCAGGAGGATGCTGAGAGAGGGCAGGTGGAGGGGACCAAGGGACTGGGGTGACTGTCAGCTAAAGACACTGGGAATGCCCTGAGATGGTAGAAGACGTGGGGGAGGGGACTTGGCCTTCTACCCCGGGGATGTCTGGGCTAGGAGTTAAACCTGTGCCCACCTGGAGCGGCCTTGACCCCCACCCCCTGGATTCCTCTGGATGAGCCCTGATGACCTGCCCAGGACCCTGTGTCCCCTGCCCAGGGACGCCCTGCCCATCCCCGAAGATGCACCTGTGCCCCACCTCCTCCGAGAAGCCTCCCCCTCCCGTGGCATAAGGGCTTCGGCCCCCACACTCCAAGCTGCTCGTCTGTGCAGATTTTAGCTCCCGCTTGCACCGGGCTATCTTTCTCTTCACCCTCCTGTCTAGCGTGGCCAGGGCTCAGCTGCTGATGGTGACAGCTGTGGGCCTCATGGGCAAGCAGGTGCATGGGACATCAGAGGCAGAAGGCATCCCAATCCCTGTCCCCAGCAAAGCCTCACTCCATTTGGCACAATTGAAGATGGGCATTTTGGACTTAGACTAACTTGGGTTCAAGTTCATTGTCTTGCTAAGTGGGTGGCAAGCTCTTATCCTGTATTCCCACATCTGGAAATTCGAGAATTTGAAGATAATAATCTCAAAAAAGAATTTTTCTCATGAAGATGTTTATAATAAAAAGCCCCTTTCTAAAACACATATTCATAGCGGTGCTATTGGTCACGGAGAATTGGAAAGCACCCTGCAGTGGGAGAATGACTCAATGAATCACGGTGTTATCTGCCGGATCAATACTCAGTGGATATTTTAAAAGGTGGCTTTGGTGACTTTGTGGTAACATAGGACGTTTTGCAATGATGTAAAATACGGTGTGAACTCGGCAGTGTTAAAGAAAACAACACCCTACACCCCGGCCTGACAGGAGCCGGCACAGGCGAGCGCTCACGGCGAGCGGGATGAGCGATGTCTCATTTCTCCTTCCACTTGTCTTGAACAGCGTGAATCCCTTACATCAAGACTGATTCTACTTAAAAAAATCTTTTTTCTTCCCTTGAAAGGCATGTTTGTTTCTTGTAAAAACTATGAATAGGAGAAGGAGACAATCAATGAGCCTGCTACGATTTTTATGTCATTTTCTTCCAGTCCTTCCTCCACGTATTTCCACATCTATAAATGGTCATCTGACAAGGGCTAGGCTGGGAGGTCTAAGTCCCTAGAAGTCCTCTGCAGCTCTGGGAAAGGTGAGGCCCTGGCCCAGGTTCCCAGGGTGAGCGGGGCTCCTGCCCTGGAGCTCTGGCCGGGGTGAGCCCACCCCTCAGCACACCTGGGGACTGCCCCACCCCAGCGTCCTCCAAGGCCATCCTGGGACAGCTAAGCCAGCAGTTTGCAGACTAACCCTGAACCGAAGGGAGACTTTCCCTTCAAGTGGTTTTGGCTGTCGTTAGCCACCGTGGGGGACTTTCCATCTGGTTCCATGGTTGGCCAATCAACAGCAGATTGGGCCTGGGAGCTCTGGTGGGGGCCGGCCCCGCCCGGCTCAGGTGGGGGCCCTCTCCCCAGGCCGTTGACTCACCCACCCCTGCAGGCCCTGCCCCTCACCCTTCCCAGACCCTTTGCTCTGCCTAGGAAATGCCATGAACTCAGGTGGGAACCCGGCGGTGGCCACAGCTGTCCCTGACTCAGGACACCCCTGCCCACACACCCGCCCCCGGCTCCCGGTGGCCCCCCCCCCCCAGCTGCTTTCTGATAACCACAGCTCTGCTCCTTCTAGGTCCAAGGGGAACCAGGAGCCACTGGCTTCTGCCCAGAGTCTGTTTTCCTGTTTCCACTCAGGAGGCACAGCTGGTCAGGCCGCCAGGCCTCCTGTGAGGGTGGGGGCAGGCCCAGAGCAGGAGAGGGAGCAGGGGGGCCCTGGGCCCCAGGCAGTGCCGTCTGAGCAGTGCCAGCGCAGCGCTGGGCATGCAGACCCCGCCCCAAGCTCGGGCTTACCTCTGTGATCGCGGAAGAGTTACTTCTGCTCCCTTCTCTAAAAGCCTGAAGTCCACCCAAAAGGCATCGGCTGAGCACCCACCATGTGCAGAACGGGCTTCCCCCCCTTTTTAGGGAAATCTTTGTCACCTCACCCTTCACCCCTCCTTAGTCAGGCCTTGGTCGCTATAGTGAAATACAGTGACATTATAACTTAGGGCTTTGTTACTGTAATGAAATACCTGAGGCAACTAACCATGAAGAGAAAAAGGTTTACTCAGCTCACAGTCCAGGAGGAGGTGGCCCACGGCTGCGCCCTGGGGACAGTGGAGGGTATGCAGCAGCCGTGGGGAGGGGCGCAGGGGGGCCTGGGTGAGCCCCTCACCCAGAATTACCTTCCTCTTGGTGCATCCTGGATGCCACTGTTGGATCGCGTGTCCACGGCCTTAGTGCCACCGACCTGTGACTTTGGGGCTTCAGTGCGTGTGTTGGGGCCACACTCTGGTTAAACCCCAGTGGCCCCTCACCCTAGACGTCGAGATTTGTGGTCTCAGGTCACAGCCACTCACCCCCGGGAGTCTGGGCAGAGCCTTGGGCAGCAGACACGGCCCCAGGAGAATGTGTGTGGTGCACACGGCCCAGGGACGGCCAGGGTGCTGGGTCTGAGCCAGACTTCCTTCACAGCACTCCCTTGAATCCAGTAGGCGCCGGGATTGTTCCTTGGGGTCTGCGGGGTTACAGTCTGGCTCTCCCCATTCCAGGGACCCAGAGGCCCACCCAGGCCTCCTCAGAACCGGGCCTGTGGCAGTGCCATCAGGGGTGCTTGAAGAGATGAAGTTTGAGACCCAGGTGTGGTGGACAGGGTCTTTGAGCTTGACCCCAGAGTCTCCCCATCCTCATGCCCCCCCCCCCCCCCGTTCCCAACACGCCCAGGCTCACACACACCGGCTTCTCTGGTTGAACTGGAAGAGTCACAGCCCCGAAGATGCCCACGTCCTTACCCAGAGCCTGCAGGACATCACACCTTCCCGGCAGAGGGATTTTGCGGGGTGATGGCGGGGAGGGGTTGGGGAGAGAAGCGTGAGAGGCAGGAGGTGGCACAGCAGGTGCGAGGCCGGAGAGGGCAGGTGGCTTCTAGAGGCTGGAAAGGGCCAGGCGACGGGTCCCTCCTGCAGCCACCGCGGGTTGTTAGTTCTGCTGTGGCTCAAAGGCCAGTGTGTTCAAGGCTCGCGGGGTGGTGCTCCAGGGAGAGGGTAGAGACCTGCTCCACCGTTGGTGTTTCAAAGGCGGGCCTGGCGGAGGCCCTGTCCTCAGAGGCGTGGCCAGAGAGGGTGGCGCCAGCTGAGTCCAGCCCAGTTGCTTTCTCTCTGCTCCCTGTGGGCGCCTCCCTCGGCATTTGTTCTGCCTTCTGCTGTCCCCTGACGCCAAGAGCAATGGGGCCATTGATCTTGGACTGTGAACCTCCAACCATGCTCTAGACGCCACCTCGTTCCTTTCTGAGTAGCTCCTCCCAGGTTAACGGCTGCAGCACCCAAGGAGCCGGTCCCCGCCCCCCCCCCCACCTTATTTTCCCTCTCTGGATTTAATGAGTTTACAACCCCAAATTAGTCATTTTACATTGAAGAAATTAAACTCTGTTAAAAGAATACAAAGAGTGGGCCGGCACCGCGGCTCACTAGGCTAATCCTCCACCTGCTACGCCGGCACCTCGGGTTCTAGACCCGGTTGGGGCGCCGGATTCTGTCCCGGTTGCTCCTCTTCCAGTCCAGCTCTCTGCTGTGGCCCGGGAAGGCAGTAGAGGATGGCCCAAGTGCTTGGGCCCTGCAGCACACCGGCCTTAGCGGCCATTTGGGGGTGAACCAACGGAAGGAAGACCTTTCTCTCTGTCTCTCTCTCTCTCACTGTCCAACCCTGCCTGTCAAAAAAAATTCAAAGAGTGAAAGGATTTTTACCAAGTTACACCTTCTTTTTGGTATAATTTCTAACAAATCGTCTCATCACTTGTTTCCATGGCCAAAAGCATTTACAGCCCCCTGTGTGATCCTGAAAGCAGACTTCAGGAAGCGCATTGTTGGAAGGGGCCCCGGAGGAAACGGATTCACCTTCTGTTAAAAACTCTGCATTAAGTAAGAATTATGTAGGGGCTGGCACTGTGGCGCAGTGGGTTAACGCCCTGGTCTGAAGCGCCGGCATTCCATATGGGTGTTGGTTCGAGTCCCGGCTGCTCCATTTCCAATCCAGCTCTCTGCTGTGGCCTGGGAGAGTGGTAGAGGATGGCCCAAGTCCTTGAGTCCCTGCACCCACATGGGAGACCCGGAAGAAGCTCCTGGTTCCTGGCTTCAGATCAGCGTAATTCTGGCTGTTGTGGCCATATAGAGAGTGAATCAGCAGACAGAAGACACCTCTCTCTCTCTCTCTGCCTTTCAAATATAAAGAAATAAATCTTTAACAAAATAAGAACTATGTAATAGTGACACTTAACCATCTTCTGTCATGAGGATCATCACTGATTATCTAGAAATAAGTCCAAGTAAGAGTTAAATCTTAGAAGTATTCTTTTACTCCTTCTCCTCCTCTCCTCCCCCCTTTCTTCTTTTTAATGATTTATTTATTTGAAAGGCAGAGTCACAGAGAGAGATGTTGCATCTGCTGGTTCACTCCCCACATTGCCATTACGGCCAGGGCTGGGCCTGGCTGAAGCCAGGAACCTGGAGCCCCATCTGGTCTCCCACGTGGGTGGTCGGGGCCTCAGCATTTGGGCCATTCTCAGCTGCTCTCCCAGGTGCATCACTAGTGACCTGGATGGGAAGTGGGGCAGCTGGCACTCAGATCCCCGCTCGTACAGGATGCCGGCATCACAGGTGGTTGTAATGCCCCGCACCACAACGCCGGCCCCAGTGTTCTTACTGTAGCTTTATGAGACTCTTGTTTTCTGTGGTTCAAAAACATGTTAGCAGTTTTAAAGCAAAAGCCGTTAGAGGGTAGAAAGCTAAAACTGCACTGCCGACTTCAGACTTCCAGAGAAGTTCTCAATACGATAGCCTCCCCTCCCCGTTCCCCTGCCTCGAGTCTGGTGTGGTTTCTTATGAAACTCTGGTCAAGAGTAGAAAGATGTCCAGGCAGATGTGGGTTTCAGACAGCAGCAAGAGCAGTAAAGGCCAGCGAATGACTTTGGGTCACGGGAGACATGTGCACGCTCACCCAGTCAGCAGCGCCGTCCCTCACCTGTGCCTTCATCCACCTGGCATGCCCTTCACTGGGCTCCTAGCTGTCCAACTCAGGATTCAGACCAGGTGCCCACGACGTCTTCCTTGGCCCTGCACCACCATGGCCATCTGTGTCTGTCCCTGCCCTGCCCCTGTCGGGCTAACGCCTCTGTCCCTCTCTCCATTGCACAGGTGTGTGGGATGCATTGAGCATCTGCTGGGGGCTGTGCGGGAGCCAACAGCCCGGCCCTCTCCGAGCGTTGGTTCCAGCGGTGGTGACAGCAGAGCCACAGAGGGCACAATCTGCACCTTGCACGCTGGGGTCTCCCCAGCACCTGGCAGCCTAGATGTGTGCTGAGTCTGTGGACGATGGAGTGAGTGTGGGCCCGGGCACCCACAGACCTGGGCATCACCCTCATGCATACACCTACGGGTGCCACTCTGGAGGACGCCCCGACTTTGAGTCTCAAGGCTGCCAAGTCAGCCAGAGTGTGTTTTGCTGACTCAGAGTCCCCTGGCCCCGCCCACATTGGCCAAGCTCTTGCTGAGCCGGCACTGAGGGCCAGCTCTGGGCTGGGGGCACACACGGCTCAATCCGAGTCCCGGCTCCTCGTGCGTCCATTCCAAGCTGTGCTCCCCCTACCTCCGAGCCCGGTGGTGCTCAACTTGGGGTGACGCCGCCCTCCTCCTCCTCACCCCCAGGGGACATTCTGCAAACTCGGGAGGCATTTTTGGTTGTCGTAACCTGACATCTAGTTTCTGCTCACCACCCTCCATGGCTCAGGTTAGCCTCCCATCTCCCCCGGCAAAAGCAAGAATGGCCCGGCCCCGTGCGTCCCCACTCCTAGGGTGGACAGAGCCTGACGCCCAGCCCCAAGTTCTAAAACTCTCTTGGCCGTGGCCACCTAGGGTTTGGGCTCTGGAGGCTTGGCCCCCATTTTCAGAGCAGGACGGGCAGGTGTCCTATACCGTGTCACAGTGGAGCCTGCACAAGGGACTTCTGCCACTGCCTTAGCTTCAGGTGGAGTCTCCGTGCTGGGGGTGTGATGTCTGAGGCCAGACTAGACTGGCAGAGAAGCGTGTGCACATTTCCCAGACACCCCTGGGGCCCTGTCCCTGCTGCTGTTAGCCCAACTCCAGCGGCTGGCGCAAGACCCGCCCCGGCCCCCAGCCCTGCTGGGCTCCAGGCTCGGCGTCCTGATAGGTGACATGGGCGCACAGCTGTCGGGAAGAGAGACAAGCCTTCATGAGCTGGTTGGAGGTGGCTCAGGAGAGCTGGTTGCTAGAGGTTCAAGAGTCTTTGGAGTCGGTTGTCAAAGGTGGACTCTGACAGCTAACAGTCAAATCCATTATATGAAAAGCAAGGGAGGCATTGAGCCTAGCAGCTCCGTTGCTGGTTGGGGTGCCAGGGTGTGACACCTGCCTCCAGCTTCCTGCTCGTGTGGACCCTACAAGGAGCAGGGATGGCTTAAGTCATTGGTTCCTGCCACTCATTCGGGAGGTCTGGATTGAGTTCCCAGCCTCAGCTGTTGGGCATTGGGGGTGGGGAGTAGACCAGTGAGTGGGAGCTCTCCCATCTGTCCCTCTGCCTGCCAGACAGAAAGCAAAGCTGAGAATCCTCGAGCCACCACTTCCCGGTTCTTTGATCTCACCTTGCTGTGATCTGCGCTCAGAGGCGGTTGATGGATCCATGCCATTCCATGATGGCGGCCCTGAGCGTCTCCTCTGGACTCCTTGTCGGTGATGTCACTTTGGTCCCTTGATGTCAGCTGGGCGGGGCGTATTGACAGTGTGAAAATTGATAAGCGCTTCAAGTTGGGGCTTGCTTTATTGTGTTGCTGATCTTCTGGATTTAAGAAACTGAAAGAGAAACAGATGCAGGTCAAACTTGACAGTGATTTATGTCTCCAGGCATTGCGTCTTTTTTTTTTTTTTTAAGGTTTATTTATTTATTTGAAAGGCAGAGTTACAGAGTGGCAGAGGCAAAAAGAGAGAGAGAGAGAAAGAGAGAAAGAGAGAGGTCAGTCAGTCTTCCATCCGCTGGTTCACTCCCCAGATGGCCACAATGGCTGGAGTTGGGCTGATCTGAAGCCAGGAGCCAGGAGCTTTTTCTGGGTTCAGAGGCCACAGGACTTGAGCCATCTTTCACTGCTTTCCCAGGCCATAGCAGAGAGCTGGATCGGAAGTGGAGCAACTGGGACTTGAACTGGCGCCCATATGAGATGCCGGCACTACAGGAGGTGGCTTTACCTGCTATGCCACAGCACTGGCCCCAGCATTACATCTTGAACTGCACAAAAGACAAGGAAATATCCTTTCAACATTCAACCACTGTTCCCCAATGAAGCAAAAGTCTAAGTTGAGGTGTATAAGGATGTTTCAAAAATCGCATGGAGAATGGAATGAAAAGGTAAGTCTATTTGGGAGTGAAAAAAACAAAACCACAGTTGAAAGCCACACCCAATTTTCCATGAACTTGCGAAGCCCTCTTGTGCATCCTTGGTGTTTCACTCTCCCTTCCTCATGAGTACAAATGGAGAGGTCACTCGAGCTTCGTGGCGGAGCTGACCTGCTGAGCTGGACGGTCACCAGGCGCCCGATCACGGTGGGATCTGGGCTGCATTTAGGGACACGCATTTAGGAACGCACCTCCCCCAGAGAGCTGGCGTGAAATGGTGGCCAGCTCGGCACAGCGTGGGGCGGTGGGTGTGCGGAATCCCAGCCTGGAGGCAGCGCTCCCGAGCCTCAGCTCAGCCCACGGCCCTGTGGCTGGAGTTCTGGGAAATGTGGCACGGTAGAGCTGAGGTGGGAACGGGCTCCTGTGATCATGGCTTGGGTATCCTGGGAGCGGCATGGCTCACCCATGTCCTGGCAGCCCAAGGAGGGAACCACCTGGTTTGAACAGATCCAGTTCTCACCTGCCTTGGGAGATGGCCCAGGGTAGCCTGGACTGAACAGGTTGGAAGGGCAAGGACAGGATCTAGGTGGCCACTTGGGGGTGGGTGGAGGGTGGCCTTGAGGGGCATACTCAGAGCGAGTCCCGTTTAGCAGGAAGAATATGGGGTACTAGTCATTTGCCCTAATTCATCATTCATTCATTCATTCAAACAGCCTTCAGAAAGCATCCAGACTGTGCCACCACAGGCTGGTGCCACCATCGTTATCTTTCTTGATAAATGGTTTTTAAAGTTTTTATCTTTACTGATCATTTATGGATATTGGAATTATCATAAACACTGTGTTCCAGGTCCTGCTCTGTGAGGGCCGGGGCCTATGGAGCTTGTAGCCTAGTGGGAGACATGGGGTTACCAGGGAGTTTCAGCATTAACTGGGGCCTGCACATGTGCTTTGGAGCAGCTGTGTGTGTGTGTGTATGTGTGTTGAGAGAGGCTCCCAAGCCAGAACACCCTCACTTCCCACCCCACCCCCCCAACAATCCAGACTTAACTGCGATAAGTGTAATACGTGCAGAGGCAGTGCGGATGCATGGGATGGTCGGAGGGTTTTGGGAGAAAGGCAGAGTGGAGAGAAAGCATTCTAGGCAGGAGGTACAGGGCCTGGACGCTCGGGGGCGTGGCTGGGGGCGTGGCTGGCGTGAGTGGTGGGGGTGGGGGTGGGGGTGGCACCGACCGCAGGCAGCAGGGACAGCCGGGCCTGACCTGGAAGACATCAGTGGACCAAAGTAAGTAGGAAACCGGAGCCTTGCCCACCCAGGGACACTCGGAGGCCGGGCGCTGGCTGAATGCAAACAAGCAGGAGACCGGAAGCTCACACCTGAGCTGCCATGGGGAGGGACGGAAGATCTCAGATGCCTGGGAATCAGCATGAGCCGGGCGGGGAGTGCCGCACCTGCACCAGGTAGAAATTAAGGGGCTGTCCCTCTGCAAAATCAAACTGTGTCCTCCCCGGGGTCACCCGCTTCCTGCCCCGCAGGACTCGCACCGGTGGCTCTGGCTTTGTGTGAAAGATCCCAAGGTGACCTGCCTGGGGTGTTTCATCCGAATCCCCTTCCTCATGCCCCCTCCTGGCTGGGATCCCCCACTTTTCTGTAACCCTCCCATCCCCGATCCTGTCCCTGGAGCCAGATTTAGCGAACGACAACAGGGCACCTGTAGAATGTGGGTCTCAGATAAACAATGGGAGGTTTCTAGTGTCCCCTGAAGCTCTAGGCTGTTTGACACCTGCTGTGCCCACCTGAGCTGGTCTGGGGCCTGTGTCCCTCTCTCTCTGCAGCCATCCCAGAGCTGGACAGTTTAGCTGCTGGGCGAGACTGGCTGAACCCCTCATAAAGGCAGAGTCTGGGATCAGAACGAGATGTGAGGAGGAGCCAGGATATGGCGGGCACGGGGAGGTGGGCGATCAGGCCAGGCCCCCAGGCAGAGCTGCTCTTAGCAGGATTAGGCATCAGACCCTCTACTTTCTCCCCCAAAGAGCAAGCCAGGGCCCTGGGGGCTTCAGAGGCGTGGAGTTCAGGCCCTGACGCTGACATCTGTAGGTCGTGCCCTGGGCAGGCACACACTCATTCCCTGAGCCCCTGTCCCGTCTGTCAAATGAGGGAACTGGAGCTGTATGTAGGTGGTTGTGAGGGTACAGGGACATAGGGCAGGCAGCATGGTGCCTGGTGTGTGCTAAGTGCTCTGTAAGCAGAAAGCATGATCACACACTCACACATTGTCACAGATCACACACACATTGTCACAGATCACACACTCATTGAGACAGATCACACACACATTGTCACAGATCACACACTCACACCTTGTTACAGATCACACACTCACACATTGTTACAGATCACACACATATTGTCACAGATCACACACACATTGTTATAGATCACACACTCACACATTGTTACAGATCACACACATATTGTCAAAGATCACACACTCATTGAGACAGATCACACACACATTGTCACAGATCACACACACATTGTTACAGATCACACACACATTGTCACAGATCACACACTCACACATTGTTGCAGATCACATACTCACACATTGTCACAGATCACACACTCATTGAGACAGATCACACACACATTGTCACAGATCACACACTCACACATTGTCACAGATCACACACACATTGTTACAGATCACACACATATTGTCACAGATCACACACTCACACATTGTTACAGATCACACACTCATTGAGACAGATCACACACTCACACATTGTCACAGATCACACACTCATTGAGACAGATCACACATTGTCACAGATCACACACTCACACATTGTTACAGATCACACACTCACACATTGTCACAGATCACACACTCACACATTGTTACAGATCACACACACATTGTCACAGATCACACACTCACACATTGTCACAGATCACACACTTACACATTGTTACAGATCACACACACATTGTCACAGATCACACACTCACACATTGTTGCAGATCACACACTCATTGAGACAGATCACACACACATTGTCACAGATCACACACTCACACATTGTTACAGATCACACACTCACACATTGTCACAGATCACACACTCACACATTGTTATAGATCACACACTTACACATTGTTACAGATCACACACATATTGTCACAGATCACACACTCACACATTGTTATAGATCACACACATTGTCACAGATCACACACTCACACATTGTTGCAGATCACATACTCACACATTGTCACAGATCACACACTCATTGAGACAGATCACACACATTGTCACAGATCACACACTCACACATTGTTGCAGATCACACACTCACACCTTGTTGCAGATCACACACTCACACATTGTTGCAGATTAGGTCCTGGACAAATCGCATTGTGTTTTGCTTACTGTTACTTCCCCAGCATCTAGAGCAGTGGCTGGAACACAGTAGGTGCTTAATAATTACACCCTGGTACTCCATGGTGCTGCTTAGCCAGACACCCAGTTCGCTTGAGGTTGGCTCATGCCACTGCCACCTGACCCGGCTACCCTGGCGGCCTTCATGAAAATAAACAAGACACGTGGGAACCCAGAAAGCCTGGCGGAGGTATGTGGCTTCCTTTCAGCTAAGTGCTGGAAAATCAGCCCCGTTCTGTCCTGTGACAGCTCTGAGTCCTGACTTGTGTCAAGGGCCTGCTGGGATGAGGCCTGGTCCAGCCCTCTGGGGCCGCACAGAGGAGCTGGGTCAACCAGTGTAGGACGAGCAAGGCCACTGCTGTTGTAACGAGCCCCGCCCTCATGGCGTCCAGTGAGCCTGGCTGGCATTGCCAGAGGACACAGCAGCCCCGCGGCCCGGGCTGAGACCAGAGTCCCAGCTCCACGGGTATTTGAGCAAATGCACCCTGGTACTGTCCCTAAGATGTCACCCCCCCGACCCTGGCCCCAAGCCCCAGGCAAGTCTGGAATCGAGCTAGTTTATTATTATTATTTATTAATTTATGTATTTGAAAGGGAGAGAGGGAGAGAGAGAGAGAGAGAAAGAGAGAGAGAGAGAGAGGTCTTCCAGCTGCTGGTTCAATCCCCAAACAGCTACAACAGTCAGGTCTGGGCCAGCTGAAGCCAAGAACCTGGCACTCCATCTGGTTCTCCCACCTTTTCCCACCCTGAACCTGCCTCTGCCTGAGTCTCCTGTCTATGAGAGTGGCCTCTCCATTCTGCGTCTCATGCCAGAAGCCAGGAGTACTGTCTGCTTGCTGCCCTCCCTCCCCGCGTGCCGGCCACACCAGCCCCTGAGAACCCCAGCCCAGGCCTCCCGGTTTCTCTACACTCACTGTGCTCCCAGCCACGTGCACCACCGTCACCAGCTCCACAGCCTCCTAAGGCCCGGTGCCCTCCCGGCCCCTGGGCGTGGCTCAGCTGCCCGCTCAGCCTGCAGGTGCTGCCTGCCCCACGAGCTCCGGAGTCGATCGCAGGCGTGACCGTGTACCTTCCAAGGTTGCGGCTGGTCTCCTGCAGGACCCAGAGCCTGTTCTCCCGCTCAGGAATTTTATTCTGATGCAGGACGTTAGATACCATGTAAGTCGTAACGAAGGTCTCCAGCAGCTCCTGAAGTGGCTGCCATTCACACTTCGCCTTGGCGCGGGCTCCAGCCGAGAAGCCCTCCTTGGATCCGGCTGCACCTTCCCCCAGTCTTTGTTAAGGCTTCAGCAGCACTGACACCAAACCCCGCTCTTGCTCTGTGGAGTGGTTTCAGTGGTCCGTGCCCCACTGACAGCCAGGCCTGGGAGAGCAGGGCTGAGCCTACCCTGGGCTTGCCGACTCCCCAGAGTGCCTTGCGCATAGAAATCATACAACAAATAGGTTTTGAAGTGGGATCCAGAGATGCTGCAAGGTGGTGGGCGAGTGGCGCTGTGGCTAAGCCTGTGCGTGGGACGCCTGCCTCCTGTTTTGCAGGGTCTGGATTTCACTCCTGGCTCTGGCTTCTGGCCTCAGCTTTTCCCTAATGCACACTGCGGGAGGCAGCAGGGACTGGTTCAGAGTTTAGGCCCCTGCCACCCCATGACAGATCTATAGTGAGTTCTGGGCTCCTGGCTTCAGCCTGGCCCAGTCCTGGCCATTGTAGCCATCTGGGGAGTGAACCAGCACATGGAAGCTCTCTCTCTCTTTTCCTTTATGTCCCTCTCAAAATAAATAAATAAAACAATAAAACATAGATTTTTACAAAAGGAAGAATGATGACACCAAACCTGTGAGGCCATAACTACCCTCTCTTTTCATGGTCGAATCCTGCAGCCTGGGCCAGTGCTGTGGCGTAGTGGGCTAAGCCCCCGCCTGTGGTGCTGGCATGCTCTATGGGCACTGGTTCAAATCCCAGCTGCTCCTCTTCCGATGCAGCTCCCTGCTTTATGGCCTGGGAAAGCAGAGGGAGGATGGCTGAGATGTTTGCGTGGGAGACCCAGATGGAGTTCCCAGCTCCTGCCTTTGGGTCAGCTCAGCAACGGCCATTGCGGCCATTCGGGGAGTAAACCAGCAGGTGGAAGGGCGCTCTCTCTCTCTCTCTCTCTCTCTCCCTCTCCCTCTCCCTCTCCCTCTCTCTTTCTTTAATGCTGCCTCTCAATAAATAAATAAATCTTTAAAAAAAAATCCTGTAGCCCATGATGGGGTGAGTTGAGGAAATGCTTTGAACCGTGGAGAGTGGGAGCCACATGGAGAGAGCAGGGGGCTCCCCTTTGCCTGGGAGCTGTGTCGGCCTGACGCCATTCTGTCTCTCGTGAATGCAGAGGGACAAGGGACCCCCAGGCGGGGCCGCCAGGGGAAGGGAAGGGTCGACGCGGGGCCCCCTCCCTCTCTCTGGTCAGGGTCAGGAATCCCCAGGAGGCCATGGCGCTCAGACATGGCCAGTGCCTTCCAGATCGTCAGCCTGCAGGCCCTCCCGCTGGCCAGGAACATTGCCACTGGCTGGGGCTGGCGGAGCGGCAGGAAGGCCCAGAGGGCCCCGCGAGACGGAGAGGTCGCAGGAGTCACCAGATTTATTGACACGACCATGGCTGCTCCTGGGACAGCTGTGAATCAGAGGGATGGCCGGGAACAGCGCTCAGAGGCCAGACTCCCGCCGTCTGACCAGCCAGCGCCTCTTGTCTTCCTGCAGCCCAGCCCCCAGCACTGGGGCAGGGCCAGGGCTGGGCCTGACAGCCTGGGGCAGGCCTGGGTGCTGGGTTAGGTGTGGGGTGCAGGCCACCTGCGTGGTGCTACAGACAAGCCCCTTCTTTCATGTGCTCAGTACACACACTGAGCACCTGCCATGTACCCCACAGGGCTCTAGGCCCTGGGATCGGTAGCGCCTCTGCAGTGTGCGAGGCGTCCAGCTGCTGCGCCATTTGGCCCTTGCTTGCTTACAGCGCTCGCCCGGGAACCCACGGGAGGCGAGGGGAGCCGAGGACCAGGCTTTGGGCCGAGAGCACTGCCCTGGGCCGGGCCAGGGCTGCGGGGATCTGTGTTTCTTGTGCTGAAGCAGGTGGGGCACCTCTCACAGGGGGCAGCAAGAGTGAGCCCAGGATGGAGTGGAGGTCTGGGCCTCACCACCCATGGGCCACGCGGCCAAGCTGGTGGCTGCCCTCCCTGCCTCCTGGGGCACCCCCTCCTCATTAGAGCTGCCCTCGTTGCTGGGAGACACTGTGCAAAACAGGCCTGGCCTCTCAGCAGGCCTGGCTCAGCCCCCAGCCCCGCAGCCACTACAGGGAGCCCGCGCCCCTAATTAGAACCGGCCGGCCTGGCCCCTGCCCTCCCCTGAGCTGACTCCAGTGGCCATAAAATCCGGGAACTCGTTCCTGTGAGTTCCCCTGGCAGCTGCCTGCGGAGCCGCGTGGTCCCCTGGCCAAGGGTTGGGCAGGTGCTGCAGTGGCCGCGGCCTCCTGGCCTACGGGGGACTTTGTGCTGCCCAGGGCGCAGCGCTGGCCCTCGCTGCGGGGCGAAGGGACCCCTGCCAGGGCTGGCCGCCTGCCTGCCAGGCCCCCCAGCATCCTCCGCCGGCTCCGGCAAAGCCAGGCTGCTCTGCTCAAGCGCTCCCAGGTGGCTCTGGGCTTCCGCAGCCCCAGCCTCAGCACAGACACACGCTGTCGTCGTCGTTTGCTGCCTGTCCGGGAACTCCTGTATGGTTGGGACGAGTGTTGTCTGTCTCTGCATCCCAGCATCCACCGGGGATGGCACAAGCAGGATTCGGGGCGGTTGCTGATGGCCGAGTTAGGGCTGCAAGGTCCCTCTTGAGTCATCTGTCCTGGGGGTGGGGGTGGGGAGGGGAGGGCCCAGCTGTCCTCCAGGAGCCAGTGGAGCCAAAACTGAAGGCCCTCTCCCACGGCCTCCCAGAGGCTGGTACAGTGTGGACCATGGATACCTCGGCTGGTGGGCTGGGGCCGCCTCCGGATCCAGGCTGAAGTTCCCACTTGGAGAAGGGCCCACAAGTGGGCTGGCAGAGGACCCAACTTGGGCTCTGATGGAGCCCAGCTGCCTGCCCTCCAGTCCTAGGTGCGGAGGGAGGGGCTGCCATGGGTTCCCTCCCTGCAGAGATGGCAGGGCCCTGGGCTCCAGGCCAGGCACCCATCAGCTTCCGGTCCCCTTCTGGATCCCAAAGCCACGTCCATGGACAGGGAGCCACGGTCCCAGCCCCGGCCTGTGTGCAGCAGCTTCTATAGGGCCTGGCCTGAGGCCCGTGCCTTTCCTGAGTCTCGGAGCTGTTGTCCACGCCAGTGGCAGGGCGACTACACGGTGGGGCCAGGGAGAAGGGCTCCTGGGCGCCTGCCTGGGCCTCTGGCTGCAGGATGGGCTGAGAGGCCGGGGCAGCTGGCAAACAGGGCTCTGCCTTCCTGCAGCACCAGACGGCAGACACAGCAGTGGCTCATGGTGGGAGGGCAGCACCGTCCCCCAGGTGGTGCATTCGTGGGTGGCCTCGGGCTGCAGGCACCGGAAGTCTCCACAGCCCCTCCCCAGGTCAGAGCAGCAGGGAGCTCCCCGTACCACAGCTCCCCACTGATGGCCAGTGGAGGCCGGCCTCAGTACCTGGCCCCTGTCCCCAACGTGGGAGACCTGGGTGGAGATCTGGACTCGTGGCTTTGGCCTAAAACAGCCCCAGCTATTGCAGCCATTTTGAGAGTGAACCAGCCAATGGAAGACCTGTGTGTGTGTGTGTGTGTGTGTGTGTGTGTGTCTCCTGCTCTCTCTGTAATTCTGCCTTTCAAATACACAAATCTTTACAAAGAAGGGGCTGAGGTTGTGGCGTCATGGGTTAAGCTGCTGCCTGCGATGCTGGCATCCCATATGGGCGCCTGTTCAAGTTTCAGCTGCTCCACTTCCGACCCAGCTTCCTGCTGATATGCCTGGGAAAGCAGCGGAAGATGGCTCTGCCAGCGCGTCGAGACCCACATGAAGCGCCTGGGGAAGCAGCGCAAGATGGCTCTGCCAGCGCGTCGAGACCCACATCGAGCGCCTGGCTCTTGGGTTTGGCCTGACCTAGACCAGTCCTGGCTGATGCAGCCGTGTGGCGAGTGAACCAGGGATGGAACACCTCCTCTCTCCCGCTCTCTAACGCTGACTTTCAAGTAAAATAAACAAATCTTTAAAAAAAAAAGAAAGAGAGAAAGAGAAAAAGCTGCAGGTGGGGTGGCAGCCCTCAGGGGTGACTGCTGGGGTCAGTTGGGATTGGGGACCTCAGGTCCTATGGGTGGGGCCTGCCAGTGTTCCCAGGGAAGGAGGGAGGGGCGGGGAGAGGAAGCCCTGTCTGGGCCCAGGCTGCAGCTGTATCCTCCTCCCGCCGGCCTTCCTGGCCTCCCTTGCCCGCCGCGGCTGGCCCGTCTCTCCTCCTGCCCTTGCTGTGACCTGGCAGAGGCTGCGAGGAGCCCCCGACCCCCAACCTGCCCCCAGTGTCAACATTCCCAGGTGACTCAGGAGGGCCAGAGGCAGCCTGGAAGCTTCCCGGCATCCTCTTTGCCCCTCCCCACTCCCCCCCAGCAGGCGGCCAGAATTTCCCACCTCTTCTAGGGACCCGGCTAGCCTCGGGGCTCCTCAGGCCTGCAGGGCACAGGGCTCCGAACCTCCCTTCCACTCAGGAAAAGCCTGGTGCATTCCACCAGGGGAAAACCTGGCCTGTCCAGGGGTGTGGCCGGTGCCTTGGCAGGAGGCCCTGCGCCAGGGTGGCACCATGGCAGGGCCCTGGCCGGGACGCCGCCGAAAGGGTGGCTTCAAGGAAGCATCTTTAATCTCGCCCGTCGCTGGCTCACCAAGGCCAGAGCAGAGGGCCTGGGCGCTGGCGTCCAGGGCAGGGGACAAGCCTGCAGAAGCCCACCATCCAGCCCCCAGAGCGGCCAGGCTCACGGCCCTTGCCAAGGGAAGACAGCAATGGCCCTGCCACGCCCAGTGACTAAGCTTCAGCCCCCTGGGTCCAGCTCAGCAAGGCTGGGGGAGGCCCTGGCTTCTGTGGGGCGGCCCAGGGGAGGGCAGCGGGCAGCCCCCTGTGGCACACGCACTTTGGACAGCTTTTTCCCTTTGGTTTCTTCCTGGGGGTTGCTGAGACCAACCCAGGACACAGTAGGCAGGGCCCCAACTTGTCAACAAGCAGCTCACCAGGGCCCAGACAGCCCAGGGTAGGAGGCCAGGAGTCCGCTGGCCACGCAGCGTCAGGTTCCCTTGGTGTGAGTCAGTCCCACAGATGCCAGCTCGGGGAAGGGTGACCCTGTCGGGGGCTCTGGCCCTTCTCTCCTCCTTCTTTCTTTTCTTTGAGAGGCAGAGACAGAGAGCCAGCTCCCTCCCTTCTGCTAGTTCACACCCCAAATGCTCACAGTGACAGTGACTGGGCTGGGCTGAAGCCAGCAGTGGGTGGCAGGGACCCGCCCACCTGACCGTTCCTGCCGCCTCCCAGGGTCTGCATTGGCTGGACGCTGCAGGTTATCACACCCGAGCATTGCATGTGGACGGTGGGCATCTTGGCTACGAGGCTGGCCGCCTGCATGCTTTGGAATTGTTTTTAAAGAGTTACTTATTTTATTTGAAAGGCAGAGTTACAGACAGAGAGAGGGAAAGAAGGAGAGAGAAAGAGAGAGAGGGGGGAGAGAGAGAGGGAGAGAGAGAGAGGAGAGGTCCTCCTTCTGCTGGTCTGCTCCCCAAATGGCCAGGCTGAAACCAGCGGACTCCCCTACCTCCACCGTCTGGCTGGAGAGCCCCACAGCCAGCTAGAGAGAGGGAGGAGGCTGGGACGGGGTATGACTTCTTCCAGGCCTGTGTTTCTCTCCTGGATCTGCTGACACCAATGACCACAAACAGGGTGGCTTAAAACCATCTAGCGAGCAAGATCCTCCTTGTGGTCAGAAGGCTGCCCCCTGACATTTGACCTCAGCACACAGGGTCCTGCGCTTGGTCCGGAGGCAGACAGAAAAGTTTCCCAAAAAAGCGGCAGGGAGGGAAAGGCAGAGGCCCAGTGGCCAGACACAAGGGGACAGGTGTCCTCGCAGGAGGGAGGAGGACTCGCTGCATCGGGTGGGAGCTGCGCTGGCACGCACAGCACATGCCCAGGCTCAGAGCCAAACCTCTGCTGTCAGCCCTGGGCCCAGGTGTCCCAAACCAAGGTGCCAGGGGGCCGCGGACCCTCCGTGGCTCTTGGGGGGGCATCCATCCTCACCTCTCCTGGCTCCTGGTGGCTCTGGACCGCTCATGGCTTGTGGCTTCTCGCTGCAACTACCATCCCCAATCCCCTGGTTCACTCTCCAGATGGCTGCACCGGCCAGCTCTGGGCCAGGCTGAATCCAGGAGCCAAGAGCTTCATCCAGGTTTTCCATGTAGGAGCCCAAGCACTTGGGCCATCTTCTGCTGCTTTCCCAGGCAGTTAGCAGGGAGCTGGGTCGGAAGGGGAGCAGCCGGGACTCGAACCAGCGGCCATATGGGATGCCGGCACTGCAGGCAGCAGCTTTATCTATTATGCCACAGCGCCAGCCCCCTCTCCCCTCTTCTTAGAAAGACATCTGTCACTGGGGACCCACCCTACATCCAACACAACTTCATCTCAAGATCCTTCACTGGTTCTGAGGTTCAGGGTGGGTGGGACCCTCTGGGGCCGTGACCCAAGCCGTGGAAGCCCCTGGGACCAGGTCTGTCCCCTGAGTCGGCAGGGCTCCTGCGTGCCGGGTGGTGGTTCCTGCTGCCTCCATCATCAGACAGCATCGAAGGTAGATGACGGCTCTGCCGTCGCCAGCCCTGGGCCCCTGAGATTCTCCTCCACACTGCCGTCTGTGTCCGTGGAGACGTGGGCGATGTACAGCCAGCGTGGAGTGCGTCCTCCGTCTCCATCCGCCCTCCCAATCATCACATCTTTGCTCCTCTCTGCTCGGCTCGTGTCCTGCCGGGCTGGAGGCCCTGAGGCAGGGCCACGAGTCTAGTGTTGTCCTTGTCACCCTCGGCATCTTCAGCCAGCTCCTGTTTGGGGGCTGCGGCACACCACGTGAGCGCTGAACTCGGAGCGAGGCTGGCAAGGCTCTGTCCTCCTCGTGCCCTGAAAGCACCCGGCCAGTGCCTGCGCAGTGCCAGGCGGTGCACGACACGGAGGGCCCGAGAGGCCGGGGCCCGGCTGCGAATCAGAGCCGTCTCTGTCTGAATCTTGGGCCAGCTGCGACAGCTGCAAGACACACGTGGCTCAAGCCTTTTTCCCTCTGTGCCTGCAATGCGAGGGCAGAACTCCAACCCAGGAGGGGCCATGAGCTCCAAAGAGATGGGGGCTCTGGTGCTTGCACGGGGCACAGTCTCCGTCCCCAAGTCCTTGCGTCTGTCCCCGGTTTATTCAGAAGCCTGGGCTACTTTGATTTTGTTCCAATCACCACTCCCTGTGGCTGGTCAAACTCCTTCCTGAACTTTGATATTTCCACTCTTAAGAAGCCTAGCCCTGGGGCCAGCCTTGCTGTGCAGTGGGCTAAGCTGCAGCCCGAGACAGCACCAGCATCCCAAGTCAGAGCGCTGGTTCAAGTCCCGGCTGCTCCTC
Source organism: Sylvilagus bachmani (assembly GCA_015711505.1). NCBI lineage: Eukaryota > Metazoa > Chordata > Mammalia > Lagomorpha > Leporidae > Sylvilagus > Sylvilagus bachmani. The sequence continues at coordinate 5,029,827 of CM027388.1, read as the reverse complement.
TTCCAACCCAGCTCCCTGCTAATGTGCCTAGGAAAGCAGCAGAGGGTGGATCAAGTCCTTGGGCCCCTGCACCCATGTGGGAGACCTGGATGGAATTCCAGGCTCCTGACTTTGGCCTAGCCCTGACCATTGTGGCCATTTGGAACAGAAGATTCTCTCTCTCTCTCTCTCTCTCTCTCTCTCTCTCTGTCACTCTGCCTATCTGCTTCTGTCTCAGCTCCTCCAGTGTGTTGAGCAGGGCAGGGGTGACAAGTCACAAGACTTGTCCTCTCCAGGTGGAGATATTGTCCCTTCTGTCGTTCCCCTACCCCTGGGCAGAGCCCACTGGCCCTGCTTCCTGGGCACTATGGATCTGTCACCTCCCAGCCTGGCCCCACCATTCCTTCCCGACATCCTCCACACCTAAGCAGGTGTCGGGTCCGTGTGAGGGCCCAGCTGCTGACCCTGCTATGCTGCCTGTGGCCCTGTGTTTGTCCGGCTGTGCAGGGGAGGGGGTGGGGCATGGTGATCACGTCCTCGGATCTCCAGCAAATAAGACAGAGGCCCCATGGGGCTGGCACTGTGGCGCAGCAGGTTAACGCCCTGGCCTGAAGTGCCAACAACATCCCATGTGCGTCGCATCAGTTCTAGTCCCGGCTGCTCCTCTTCCAATCCAGCTTTCTGCTGTGGCCTGGGAAAGCAGTAGAAAATGGTCCAAGTCCTTGGGCCCCTGCATCCATGTTGGAGATCCAGAAGAAGCTCCTGGCTCCTGGCTTCGGATTGGCGCAGCTCTGGCCATTGCAGCCATCTGGGGAGTGAACCAGCAGATGGAAGACCCCTCTCTCTCTACCTCTCTCTGTAACTCTTTCAAATAAATAAAATAAATCTTAAAAAAAAAAGACAGAGGCCCTGCCCACATACAGGGGTGGGAGCTTACACACGTCCTCCCAAATCCAGCTCACAGCACCCCGCCCCAGCTGCCGCTGGGGTCCAGCTTAAAGATCCCTCCTTGCCCTGTGCAGATCTGCTCACCCATCGCCCCGCTGCGGTGCCCCTAGATGTTGTTAGAGACCAAAAGGAAGACGCCACTGACTCAAGGAGGAGCCCTTTTTGTTCCACAGATTTGATCCAACTGAGCCTGGGGGAAGAAGGGGAGGTGGCATGGGGTTGCTTTGTGTAGGTGTTCAGGTTGTACACTGCACAAGGGTACTTCCCCTGCAAGGACATTATTTTTAGTGTGGACATAAATACATCTGACAGTGTGTGAGCCAGCCTGGAAGAGTGAGCTCCCTGGGTGTAACCCCCTCAGGGGCCTGGACACACTCAGGGAGACACCTGTGCCCGCCAAGCTCAGGGGACCCCAACGTCACTCTGCCTGCCCGCTGCTCTCAGACCCAAGCCTACCCTCACCCAGCTCCCCAGGGCCAGCCCTGAGTCAGAACTGGAGGAGCAAGTAGGGGACAAGTGCTGGAGTGACTGAGCGGGGAGGGGCCACTCAAGGGGTGAGGTGGGGGCTGGGATCCCCCCCCCCCCACCTTCCTGCTTGCATGAGCGAGTGCCTTCCCTCTTGGTTCTGGGCCCGAGGCCTGCAGCCCCTCCCCTCTCAGCCTGGGGCCCCGGGAGCAGCAGGTAGAGCACTGGCTCAGAGTCCCAAAGTATTTTTTTTTATTTGACAGGCAGAGTGGACAATGAGAGAGAGAGACAGAGAGAAAGGTCTTCCTTCCATTGCTTCACCCCCCAATGGCTGCTACGGCCGGTGCACCGTGCTGATCTGATGGCAGGAACCAGGTGCTTCTCCTGGTCTCCCATGGGGTGCAGGGCCCAAACACTTGGGCCATCCTCCACTGCCCTCCCAGGCCACAGCAGAGAGCTGGTCTGGAAGAGGGGCAACTGGGACAGAATCTGGCGCCCCAACTGGGACTAGAACCCGGAGTGCCAGAGCTGCAGGCGGAGGATTAGCCTGTTGAGCCACGGCGCTGGCCCCCCAAAGTAATTTTTTAAGATTTATTTTATTTATTTGAAAGTCTCAGTTACAAAGAGTGAGAAGGGGAGAGAGAGAGAGAGAGAGAGAGAGAGAGAGAGAGAGAGAGAGAGGTCTTCTATCCACTGGTTTACTCCCCAAATGGCCGCAACGGCCAGAGCTGTGCTGATCTGAAGCCAGGAACCAGGAGCCTCTTCCTGGTCTCCCACATGGGTGCAGGGCCCAAGGACTTGGGCCATCTTCCACTGCTTTCCCAGGCCATAGCAGAGAGCTGGATTGGAAATGGAGTAGCTGGGTCTCGAACCGGCGCCCATATGGGATGCTGGCACTGCAGGAGGTGGCTTTACCTGCTATGCCTCAGCGTCGGCTCCAGTCCCAAAGTATTTATTTGTTTACTTTTAACGATTTATTTTATTTGTCTGAAGGGCAGAGTGACAGAGAGTTACAGAGACAGATCTTCCACCTGCTGGTTCACTCCTCAAATGGCTGTAACGGCCAAGACTGGGCCAGACAGAAGCCGGGAGCTCCACCCAGGACTCCCAGGCTCTGAGCACTCGGGCTGCCCTCCACAGCTCTCCCAGGAGCACTAGCAGGGAGCCGGATTGGGAGCCCAGCTACTGGGGCTCCAGCTGGCACTCACACGGAATGCCAGCATCTCAGGCGGCGGCTTCACCCACTATGCCCCCGGGCAGGGCCCAGAATCCAAAACGGGAGTCCCAAGTGTCACTGCCCAAGCAGCCCCCGTGGGGGCGCCCAGGGGGGGCGGACGCCTAAAACCCCCGGGGTGCCTATAGCCCCTCCAGGTGGCCGAGTCCCTGCTGGGCCCCCTCCACGGGCCGCCCCTGCGCGGGGAGCCTGCTCCTCTTCGCCTGCTCGGGCCAGAGCCTGCAGCCTGGAGCTATCTTTATTTACGATAGTGTCAGGGGCCAGCCTCCGTCTAGACGGCTGCTGTTATCGTTCAAGGCCATCCTGGGAACAGAGGGCAGCGTGCAGAGCAGACAGCTCGTAAAATACAGGCCGGGCCGGGAGGGTCACTGGTCCCTGTTTGTCCTGGATAGGGGAACGTTTTCAGAGAAAACAGGAGTGACGTCACCCCGGGAAGGTGCCCCCGGGCCGAGACACATGTGGAAAGTCACGGAAGCCACCCTCTCCAGGGCAGGAAGGGGCGAGGGGCCCACCTTGCACAGGATACGTGTGCGCGGGAGCCTGTGTGGCAGGCGACCTGGGCGGCTTCCCCGTCCTTGGACCCTGCCCTGTCCTGGGAGCCCTCGCCCATCATGCTCTGCTCTCATTCGGACCCCGGCACCCTTCTCAGGCGTCTTCGCCACCTGCAGGTTCCTGGGAACCTGTGCTGTGGAGACAGTTGCCGAGCATGTGCGTGCGTGCGTGTGTGTGTGTGAGCCCCACAGACTTGACCTTGTGGCTCCTGGCTGGGTGACCTTGGCCCATACACCCCCACCCTGAGCCTCATCTGTGAAGTGGGGATGAGCCTGGGGCCTCCGTCTGGGGTGAGGACTCCCTGGGTAAGAGAGCCTCGTCCATCCATTACCACCCTTCTCTTTCTATGTCCAGAGACCGTCTGAGCCTGCCCCGAGGTGAGGGAGTCAAAAACGCGGCCGACGGCGGCACGAGGAGCAGCTTTTCCGGGCGCTCCTCCCTCCGCCCCCGTGGTTGGAGGGATGGACCTCTCAGCTCCCGACAGAAATGCCCGTTCCTGGAAAAGAGAGGGAGGCGAAGGCAGGGGGGCTGGCCTTGACCCAGCCCTCCCCGAGGGGCCGCGCAGCTGTTGTTGAGGTTCCTACGTGGACGCAGCCCAAGCAGAGCTGAGGGGCCAGGACCCGGCCGGGGGCTCCCCTGCCCGGGGCACAGCAGGGTGGGGACACAGAGCTACTCGTTGGCAGTCACTGTGCCCCTCTGAGCCTCAGTTTCTGCTCCTGAGAAATGGGTACAGTTAGGGGATGGAGTAGGCTCAGAGCTCAGGGAGGCCCGGTTGCTGCGTGGACGACTGGGTCCTGGCTCCTCCCGTGAGCAGGTCTGGGTGCTGGCAGAGCCCAGATAAACTGGGCAGGCTCAGCGAGGCTCAGCCCCGTGGGCAAAGGGAGCCCCTCCTTTGGGTTAGGGGGAGATCCGCGAGGCCTCTCCTGGGGTCCGGTCACGCCCTGCCCCACGCTCCGCCCTGGCCCCGTGGAGGTGCAGGCTCGCTCCAAGTCCTACCTGCTTCTCCCTTGCCTTCCAGCAAGCCCAGGGGTTTCTCCTGCAGGCGCCGCAGATGGAGGCAGCTGAGCCTCAGGGCCCCTGCCCATCACCCAAGGCCCCCTCTGCCCCGGCCTTGTCCTCTGCTCACGGAACCACATCTATTGACAGAGCTGGGGACCAGCCGGCTCCCCCATCCCCAGGGCAGATGAGTCCAGTGTCTCACACAGAGCCGGGGCCAGGAGCAGTGCTCAGCCTGGGGAACCCTGTGTTCAGCAGGAGAAAAGACCCTGGGCCCTGGAGGCTCGGCACTGAAGGCCCCTTCAAGGGGCTGTGGGAGCAGAGACACTGTGAGCTTGGACAGTGTGTGCCATGGTGCTGGGGATGGCGATGATGATGGTGATGGCGATGATGGTGATGATGGGGATGGTGATGACGGTGATGGTGATGGTGGTGATGGTGATGATAGGGATGGCAATGGTGATAGGGATGATGGTGATGATGGTGATGGTGGTGATGGTGACGGTGATGGAGATGACGGTGATGGTGATGATGGTGATGATGGGGATGGTGATGGTGATAGGGATGATGGCAATGATGATAATGCAATGATAGTGATGGTTTTGGTGATGAAGGTGATGATGGTGGCAATGATGATGGTGATAATGGCAATGATGGCTACCATAGAGATGATGAGGATGGTGATGATCATGGGGATGATGGCAATGATAATGTGATGATGATGATGGTGGTGATGAGGACAACTATGTTCATGCAAAGATTGATTTATTTGAAAGAGTTATACAGAGAGAAAAGGAGAGGCAGAGAGAGAGAGAGAGAGAGAGAGAGATTGGTCTTCCATCCGCTAGTTCACTCCTCAATTGGCTGCAATGGCTGGAGCTGTGCCAATCTGAAGCCAGGAGCCAGGAGCTTCTTCCGGGTCTCCCATGTGGGTGCAGGGGCCCAAGGACTTGGGCCATCTTCTACTGCTTTCCCAGGCTATAGCAGAGAGCTGGATTGGAAGTGGAGCAGCCGAGGATAGAACCAACGCCCATATGGGATGCTGGCGCTGCAGGAGGCGGCTTTACCTGCTACGCCACAGCGTTGGCCCCCCTGCAACACTTAAATAGCATTATGTGCCCAACACTATCCTCACTCCTTATTAAGTGTCACTAGCGAGGTCCCCATTTAACTTGCACAAATGGACTCACTTCCCTCCCCGACACTTCCCATCCATCCTCCAAAATCCTGCTTGGGCACCCCTGCCCCGATTGGCTGGTGAGCCCACTGCTTCCTCCCCTGCATCACCGGAAGCTCCATCTCCCGGCTCTGCTGGTCGGCACCCAGCCGCTGGGCCTCTTGCTCAGGAGCCTGGGGGTTTCTGCCTCTGAATCTGGCACCCACAGGTGCACAGACCAGGGGGTCAAGTCACGCAAGCTGGGGGTCTGCAGCACACCTCCACTCTGCACCCCGACAGGGCCTCCCAGCTTGGGTGCTAGGCCTCTGCACTCTCACGGGTCGTAGGATGTCCTCAAATACCACCCCCAGGCGAGTCCCGGCGGAGCTGCCGCCTCAGCCTCGTGGCTTCGCCGGAGGAGATGACGTTCCCAGCTCACCCACCAGGAGGCCAGGGCTGGGCGATCCTCAGAGGGTGTCCCCACCTTCCACGATGGCTGCGGGATAGCCAGGAGAAGCCGCCAGGTTGTGGGGAGTCTGGGTGTTTTTAGGACAAATGTTTTTTACCACTTGCCTGCAAATAAACAGTGTGGCAAGACCTTGCGTGTGTGTGGGCCCTTCAAGGCCCCACCCCGGCCTCATCTGTTCCTTGCACACCATGAGCTGGCTGGAGGGCACCCTTGTGCCCACCTTATGGAAGAGGCTGTCGAGGCTAAGGCCAGATCCCTGACCTCCTGAGCCCTGGCCCATGTCCCTTTGCTCGGCTGCAGGCTGTGGCCGGCTTCACCCCAGCAGCAGGCCAGCCTGGGAACTTTCTAGATTCCACTGTCATTTCTGGGTTGGCTCGTGGGAGAGGGTGACCTATGCTGATCTTTCCTCTGGGGCTGGGTGTTAGGGGGTTGCAGAAGGCCAAGTTCCTTAGAGCTGTCAAAAATGTAGGCTGGAGGGCTCTATATCCCCTGGGATGGGGCGGGGTCCCCAGGGGCTGCAGGCTGTTCCCTCCCTGCCCCGCAGCTGCTGGGTCCTCCTGCAAGGGAGAGCCAAAGCCTAGTGTGTCCAGAGGATGTTTTCCTTTCCAGTGGACAAACATGTCTGGCGCTCTCAGGAGGGGGCCGGACACTCTGTCCACTTTGGCGGCGATGTGGGTCCTGGACGGACGCGGGTGCTTGCACAAGCGGCAAGATGGATCCCGCCGCCTCCACCCAAGACGCACCCCTTTCCTGTCACCCACCAGCTTCAGGGCAGAGCTCCTGAGACGTCCCGTCCCCGTGCCCTCCCAAAGCCGGGGCCGAGTCACGGGTCTCTGGCCTGCCCCAGGCCTCCCTTGCAGGGCATGGCCTCAGAAACACCCCAACTCCGGTGAACCCCGACAGTCGGTGCTGGGAAAACCCTGGCCGCCCCTCCAGGGCTGACCTGGTCCGATGCAGAGAACTTGATTGGCAGGTTGGTCCCTGGTGCCTCCCTGGGGCTTCCCGGGTTCACTGGGATTTCCAGAGGGCTGGGAACCTTCCAGAAGCCCCTGGCTGAGCTGTGTTCCAGGCCCTGGTCCCCTGTGGTCTCGCATGGTCCATCTAAAGGGGCTGGAACCAAAGCGAAATGAGCCAGTGGGAAGAGTAGGGGAGAACGGCAAAGAAATGGAGCAGGGCCTGTGGGTCTGTGTCGCCTTTCCCAGGCCACCAGGTGCTTGGGGACAGTCCTGGCAGGTGGGGCTTTCTCCCAGGGGGCCCAGCAGTGAGCCTCAACTCAACAGTCCAGAACATTCGCTAGGACCGCGCTGCCACCCCAGGGAGGCAGGGGCTTCTGGACACACAGCTCCTTCCCTGGCTCCCCGGAGGCCGCACAGGCCGGGGCCCAGCCAGGGCGCTGAACCCGCCGGGGCGAGCTGAACTCCGGCGGGAGGCAGGCTGCCAGCCAGTAAGCAAGTTGTGAAAACGCAGCTCAGACACAACGTCTGGCAGCTGCTTCAAATAGTTCTCTGTCTGAAGCGGGAGTTGCTCGCGGCTCTCCCGTAAATCAAACCATGTGCTCGGAGGAGCCCCGGCCGCCCCAGCCGCGCCTCCCTGCGCTTTAAATAGCCAAGAGCTCACATTCCATTTCCTTGTACGATCAATTCAGAGCACCAGGCTGCTGGAGCAGCCCCCGCAGACCCAGGCTGCGTCCCTGGGTCCCCAAGCAAGACGCAGTCACTGGGGGAGCTTGGCAGGGGGTGGGGGTGGGGTTGGTGGGAGGCGGTGGAGGGGAATGGTGTCTTGGGCTCAGCCTCTGTTTCCTGTGACATCTGAGCGATGCCTACCCTTGCAGACTCTGGGATGTGCACCCACTGTGCTGGTCAGAGGGGAGAGAGAGAGAGAATACTCTGCTCACTGTTTCTGGCCCTGTGACCTGCAAGTCAACCCTGCAGGCCTCGGAGAACCCCGAGCTGTCCGGAGCAGCTCTGGCTGGGTGGGACGGGGGCAAGGGGCCACGGCGAGAGGCAGGAGGCCTGGGACTGCCCGCGGTGGGAGGGTTTCCTGCCAGTTTGGCATCACCTGCCGCAGGCCTGGGCCAGGGTGCTTTTCACCCGCTTCACCCCACAAATCCCCAGGGCCCCCCAGGGGTGGGTGCCACCAGGGACTCTGTTGTGTGTGTAGGGGGTTATACGGTGGCCTCCAAAAGGAGTCGAGATCCTGGACCCCGTGGCCTGCTCTGGAAAGAGGGTCTCGGCCGACGTCACGGGTTAGGGACCCTGAGATGAGTCAGGGCGGCCCTGACTCGGTGACAAGTGCCTTTAGGAGACACACAGAGAAACAGGAGAGGCCACGTGACGACAGAGACTGGAGTGGGGCAGCCACACGCCAAGGACACCCGGAGCCACCCAGAGCTGGACAAAATAGGGAAGGAGCCTCAGGGAGACCCCCGAGGGGGAGGCAGCCCCGCCCACCTGCCCACACCCTGACTTGGGACTTCCGGCCTCCGGAGCTGAGAATAACTGTGCGGTGTCTGAAGCCACGCCGTGCACGGTGTCACAGCAGCCCCAGGAAATGAAGAGCACGTGGCACCGGGGCCCAGAGAGGCTGAGAAAGGCCTTGGAGACCCTGATGGCCCTGCTGTGCCCTGGCTCTGCTCACGAACTGGTTCTCAGAAACGCAGATCTTGTTCTGTCCAGGGGCCCCAGGCTGTTGCCCTGTGAGGTGCCCCCCAAGCAGAGGGCCATGTGGCTGACTTCAGGGCACAAGCAAAGATCTCTGGGTGCCGGGGCTGGGCTGGGCTGGAGCGCGTCCTGAGCGCACAGCGGACCTGGACTCACCAACACTTCTGACCACCCTGCACGAGATATCCTCACTTGACCCCAGGGGCGTAAGGGGAGGGGTGGGGGGCAGAGCTGCTTAAAAGGCCAATCAGGGGGCCGGCGCTTTTGTGTGGCGGGTAAAGCTGCCGCCTGCAGTGCTGGCATCCCATATGGGCACCGGTTCCAGTCCCAACTGCTCCACTTCCGATCCAGCTCTCTGCTCTGGCCTGGGAAAGCAGTGGAAAATGGCCCAAGTCCTTGGGCCCCTGCACCCACGTGGGAGACCTGGAGGAAGCTCCTGGCTCCTGGCTTCAGATTGGCGCAGCTCTGGCCATTGTGGCCAATTGGGGAGTGAACCAGCGGACGGAAGACACTTCTCTCTCTCTCTCTCTCTGCCTCTCTGTCTCTCTGTGTAACTCTGACTTTTAAATAAATAAATAAATAAATCTTTAAAAAAAAGTGCCAATCAGAAGTGAAATAAGTCAGGTGGGAAGACCACGCTGATCCCAGGAGATAGTGCCGGGGCTGGGGACATGGGGACCGCTTAGTGGCTATAGGGGATGATGAGAATATTTGGGAACCAGAGAGGTGACGGCTGCACACACTGTAGTGGATGTCCCACAGGCCATGGAAGGGTACACTCTAAAATGCTGAATTTGATGTGGGTGAATGTCACTTCAATTACAAATAAAAGGGCAGGAGGAAGGGAACCAGCCGTGTGGAGGTCCCGCTGTGCCAGGCCCCATGCATGCAGGGTCTCAGTGGCCCCTGGGGTGGGGCGGTGAGGGGAGTCACGTGTTGTTCCCACTTCACAGGAGGGGAGAGCAAAGCTCCTGAGCTTCAAGTCATCATCCTGACAGCAAGCAGGGACAGGGCGTCAACCCCCAGCCTGGGGGGGTGGGGCCCAGGTTACAGATGGGAGGGGCGTGGGCTCCCAGGGCTGTGCAGAGGGGAGGTAGGAGCTGGGCAGGGCCGGGCGCTGGGTGGGCACGCTTGGTCCAGCACAGTGCTGAGGGCCTAGGGACCCCATGGGTGGCTCCGGATGGACGGCCCCATTGGGAGGGTCTCAGTGGGGAGTGCTCTGCAGACCCGGGTGTGTCTCCGGGGGCCTCAGAGGCAGAGTCCCAGCCCGGGGGTTCTCGGCTTCTAGTCCAGGATGTCCCCACCTTGGGCCTGCTCTGTCCATTCTGAGACAAGCCCTCTCGTGCTGGGGGTGGGGGAAGCTGGCATTGCCACGTGACCTCGTGCTCTGGGGCTCCGGCGTGAGCCGACATGGAGCAGATGGCGCCGGGCAGGCCGCGCCCATGCGCCTGTGGGTCCTTTGTGGTCCCCAACATCGCTCTGGGGCTCCGGCGTGAGCCGACATGGAGCAGATGGCGCCGGGCAGGCTGCGCCCATGCGCCTGTGGGTCCTTTGTGGTCCCCAACATCTCCGGGTCCCAGCCGCTGCAGGACTGTGGAATGGCAGAGCAATCCAGGCCCCCCGGGGTCACCAGTCACCCGGGGTGCCCTAAGATGCGGATCCCAGGCTCCTCACCCTTGCTGGGAGTTTGTTGTCTCCCTAAATTCCAGGGGGGGGGGCATGGTTAGACACAGGAGGCTTCGGTGAATTTGTCACTCACACACACATCCATCGGGACACCGCCCAGGAAGACTGCCGCTGGGCACAGCACTGGGGAGGGCCAGGCCAGAGGTCAGTGCTACTGTCCGTCCCGCCAGCTGCCCCCTGCCTGGGCTTTCTCTCCCTCTCTGCCCAGGAAAATTGTTATCAGACGGGCAGCGACGAGAGTCCATTTTCCTTTTCTCTTACAAAAAAGAAAAAAAAGTATCAGAGCCCAGGAGACGACACCGAAGCCCGAGTGCCCCGGGGCAGCCAGGCCGCGTCCGCTGCCAGCAGCCGGGTCCCCAGAACCCTGGAAGCGCCGCGAGCGGCTTTCCCGGGGCAGGCCCGGCCAGGACGTCATGTGTTGTGTCCGCAGCTCATGGTTTCCTGCCTGGTTGCCATGGGCCCGAGCAGCAAACAGCAAACTCCTGGCCCCGGGCAGCTCATTTATTTCAAATATTCCTTGCAGCTGGAATCCAACCATGTTTGGGTGTCTGGACTGGAGCATGAACTAATTGCTCTGTCTTCGGCCCCCTCCCCAGCTCCCCCCGCGTAGTCTATGGTTCAGTGGAGTCCACATTCCTCCTGCCGAGGAGCTGGAGGGAGGGCGGGGAGGCGGGGACCGGGAGGATGCTCCCCATCTATGGCCAAGCCCGAGGGCTACCACCTGCCCCAAGACAGGGGATTAACCACAACCACATGGGCCCAGTCTACACAGCTGGTTCCACTAACACCACGCCCTCAGCACAAACTCGGCTCCCCTAGAAGCTTTCCGGCGGCACAAAAGGCCCTTCCCCCAGCCCCCCGCGTCCCTGCCCCCAACGCCCGGCCCCACTCCTGCCCTGCTACCCTTTGTGAAGGAAGCCAGAGTTTCAACTGCGCCCCAGGTGTGAACTGCAACCCAAGAATAGTTTCAGGCCACCTCGTTCCTGCAACCACACCCGGGGCAGGGACCTAAGAGTCCCTTTCTCCCAAACCCACCTTGGTCTTTGCTGACCTTCCGTGGGAAGGAAGGATTTATCAGGATGTTGGTATAGGAGTGTTTGGTCAAACTCCAAGACAGAAATCCCGACGTGGGAGCTGCCGTTCGCAGCATTTGCGTGCGCGCTTGCTGAGTAGCCAGGCCCCGTGCTGAGACTTTGTCCCCCCGGTGCTACCCGCCCAGGAGGCAGCAGTGCAGGGACTGCCACGCTGGAGGCCCGTCCACGGCCACAAGGCCAGGGTGGAACCCAGGTCTGACGCAGGAGCTCCTGGGCCCGCCGCTGGGCCACACCAGCAGTGCACTGGGATCATTTCTCTCTACCCAGCAGCTTTGCCAGGGAGGGGGCTGACGCAGCCACTGCGGTCACCTGGGGGAATGTTGGTCACAGGTGTTTCCGGCAGGGCCCTGGGACGTGCCTTCTAACAAACACCACACAGGTCGTGTTGCTGATGGGAGTCTAAGGCGCTGCCAGAGGGCTCTGAGAGAAAAGGGACCTGTGAGTTGGTCCCAGAGCTCTTGGGGCCTCAGGCCGGGCAGCCCCAGATCCAGCCGTCCTTGCATGATAAAAAACCCCCATGCGGAGTAGAAGGAGCTCTTGCTGAATCTTTGAGAACCAGTTGTCGGTCGCTGTATCGACTGCGTTAAACTCCTGTCTATCAGTCACTCACCGGTCCCGTCACCCAGCCAGGCGTTCTGACGGGAACTCCCACCTCAATGGCGGCCAGAACAGGTTCACTCAGCAAAGTCACCAAGCGTCCCTGAGCCCCAGACAGTGAGGACACAGAGACGAGGGCCAAGCCGGGACTCTGAGGACGCCCAGGCTGCCTCACTCTGCACGCGGTCAGTGCACGCTTTGCAGTGCTGCCAACACACGGAGGTGCTCACTAACCTGCAGGCTCCTCTCCTATTGGGTCACCAGTGTCACCAACCTCGGACACGGGATGGGGGCCATCTAGGACCATGCCCCCTCACTCCCCAAGCAAGACTCCCCTCCTCCCGCTGGCGCTCCGCTTGCATCCCACCCTCTGCCAAGGGGTGGCAGGGAGTCACCCCCTAACCTGCTGGAAACCGGAGCTGGCTGGACCCAGGAGGTGCTAGCCACCCCCTCCCCCCAAGACACAGAGGAGAGACTCAACAGTGGTTTTCTGTTTTAACAAACGTTCCTTTATTAGGTTACTGCCTATTACCAACCATCACAGGATAGAACTGTACAAGCCACAGGCTCTGGGCTGATAGGAAAGGAGGCGGGGTTGGGGGCTTCCTGGGTCAGGGTGGGCGGTGCAGAGAGAGCCCAGCGATTTATCCAGTGCCCCTGGGGGCCAGAGGCTGTGATCTGTGCAAGTGGCACTCTCTCTGCCGACACTCGTGGACGCGTGAGCCATCCCGGATCGGGAGCCAGAATGATCTTTCGAAATCTTACAGGCAAGGTCTCCTGCCCTGGAAAGGAGAACACCCTTCAGATAACAAGGGGTCACTTCATCCCTCACCCAGTTTTGGCACCAAGTTTGTGCTTTAAAAAATATACTTCACTGGAAGATTTTTTATTTTTTAAAAAGGTGACCTACAGCAGCTGTTTAAAACATAATTCTTTACAGACAAATATATATATATATATGTATATATATTAAACATTTAAACAAATAAAGTTCTCTATTGTACCTATGCAGGAATGAACCGAGAGAAGAAATGCAGAGTGTGGCGGCAGGGGCTGGTGCGCTCCGTGGGGAGAGGGCGGGCCTACAGCCTCCGTGCCCCCGCCGGCCCCCAGCAGCCCCTGCAGGGGCTCCGCCAGGATCGCGATGGAGCTGGGCTGCTACATGCAGGCCTAGAGCCGAGGCAGGGGCACCGGGCAGAGATGGGGGCTGGCTCCCATGGTCTCCCCTGCCTCTGGCTTCTTGGGCCGGGGACCCTCTCACCTCACTTCTCCCTGGGAATCCCTGGAGACGCCCAGAGCATCTGAGGACACGCTTGGGAAATCTCAGCCGGCGAAGCAAACGCCAAATCCAAGTACAGCCATGTGCAAAACCGTCTGAACGCCGGTGCTCAGGGGCTGCCTGGAGCCCGGCCCTCTCCCACGGGGTCTCTCATATTGCACAGGAGGTGAATTCTCCCTGAGGGGCCGCTCGGGGAGCCGCACGCACGCACATGCACCCGGGGGGGGGGGGCCCGGGAGGACAGGGGAGGCACACACATCCCAAGGAGGGGGCACACTGCAGAAAAGCAACAGAAGATGCCCGGGCGAGGCTACCACAGCACGGGTTCCTGTCTACGTGAAATAAATAACTGACTTCTGCTGCTGTTGCCAGAATAAATACAGGAGATACAGGGCCCGGGGCTCCGCAGCCAGCGTGGAGGCTGACTTGGCCACGGAAGTCTCCACAGTGGCTTCTGCCTGGGAGTCCAGGGTGCGTTTCGGACGCCCTGAGCTTCCCCTGCACGGCCCGGCCCTGGCCCTTATCTGAGCACCGCTGAGCACCCCCTGGCACCTGCTTTCCGAGCTGGGGCACCTCCCACCACCCTGGGACTCCCCTCCCCCAGGTTGCAGCCTGTCCCTGAGGGTGTGGGGAGCCCCGTGCCCCACCCGGCAGCAGACTGGAGTGCCACGCACGGCTTGCGTAGGAATTTATTCTCTGTTTCTCTCTCACATGCAGGGACCCCGCCTCCTGGCAGTGTCAGGCAGGGGGGAGGAGGCGCCTGGGTCACAATCGGTCCTGGGCCGGCAGAGGCAGCCGGGGAGGATGAGGAGGAAGGGCAGGGACTTCTGCCCGGGGCTGCGGTCGGTGGTCCCAGGCGCAGGCACGGTGGCCCTGGCGGCGGCGGCTCAGTGAGTTGGCGCCAGGTGGCCGTGGAGGTGGCGGTCCCAGGGTGCAGCATCCGTCACTGGTAGAGGAGGTAGGCCTTGAGGGAGGCAGGCAGCGGCAGCGTGGGGATGGCGCCCAGGCGCTCCTTGCCCAGGGCCAGGCGCACCGAGCGCCGGCAGAGATCCATGAGCGGCAGGGGCTCGGCTGGGGACACAGAGAGAATTTCAGGTCAGAGTCCTCACTCGGAGCCAGGCACCTTGGAGAGTCCCTGCCATTGCCTGCTAGTGAGAGAGGTGCCCACTGTTGTCACGCCCATTTCCCAGAGGAGGAAACTGATGGACGCAGTCTGCCAGGGCCAAGAGGCTAGAGATGACCGCTCCTGCCCTTGCTCACCGGGCCACACACGCTGCCCTGCCCAGACAAGCAGCGCCAGCAGTGTGTGTGGGTCTGGGGTCCACGGGTGCCAGCTCCCCCCAGCACGTGCCCCCCCCCCCCCCCGATGCTTCCAGAAAGGGAAGTGCCCGGGTCAAGGCTGGGATCCAAGGCTAGGCAGTCTGGCCCCACGTCTGCGTTCCTGGCCAGCAAACAGTGCTGTCCATGAAGGCCTAGGAGGGGACGACCCAGAGTCCCACACGACAGTCACGGGCCCTGCAGCCTGAGGGCCATAGCAGTCAGCCAAGTCGGAGCTGGAGACGGCCCAGGTTTCTGGGCTTCTTCATGCCCGACAGCTGCCAGCCCCTGGCAGCTGGGACCCCAAGAGCTGCCAGGCCACCTCCCCCATGCCGGCCTCGACTCACAGCCAGGGGAACCCACGCACCCAGATTACAGAGCGGCTGTGACAGCACCTTGGACAAGGTCTCTGCTCGGCCTGCAGCTCAGAGACACTGCCAGTGGCAGCCCACGCCAGTGAGGGTCACCCCTACACGGCCTCCCCAGGTGGAGCCCCATCCGCTCTCTTCCCTGACCAGGTACAGGGGGTGCACCTGGAACTGCTCAGCACCCCCCCCAACAGGGTTCTGGAGCAGAAACAAATGGCCTGTGGTCTCCCCTTGACTAGGAGGTTCCTTTGTGACCGACATAGAGGACAGAACACAAAATAGGAGAAACATTCTATTCAGCCAATAAAGTGTGCCGGCACCGTGGCTCACTAGGCTATTCCTCCGCCTTGCGGCGCCGGCACACCGGGTTCTAGTCCCGGTTGGGGCGCCGGATTCTGTCCCGGTTGCCCCTCTTCTAGGCCAGCTCTCTGCTGTGGCCCAGGAGTGCAGTGGAGGATGGCCCAAGTGCTTGGGCTCTACACCGCATGGGAGACCAGGAGAAGCACCTGGCTCCTGCCATCGGATGAGCGCGGTGCGCCGGCCGCAGCGCACCGGCCACGGCAGCCATTGGAGAGTGAACCAACGGCAAAGGAAGACCTTTCTCTCTGTCTCTCTCTCTCACTATCCACTCTGCCTGTCAAAAAAAAAAAAAAAAAAAACAGCCAATAAAGTGGACTGAACCAGTGTGGCTCAAAAGGGTTGAACAATCACGAGGCTGGCATTGTGTATACAGCGGGTCAAGCTGCGGCCCATGATGCTGGCATCCCACAGGGCCACCGGTTCGAGTCCCCACCGCTCCACTTCTGACCCAGCTCCCTTTACTTTCCCTGTTAGTGGTCTGGGAAAGCAGCAGAAGGTAGCCCAAGTGCTTAGGCCCCTGTAACCCACGCAGAGACCCAGGTGGACTTCAAGGCTCCTGGCTTCAGCCTGGCCCAGCCCTGGCCATTGCCACCATTTGGGGAGTGAACCAGCCGATGGAAGATTTCTCTCTCTCCATTTTATGCTTGACCCTGAATTGGCTGAGTTTTAGCTTTGAAAGAAGACAGCGGTTCTTTCTTGCCCGTGGGCAGCCAGAGGACAGCGACAGGCAAGCGAGGGCAGGAGATGAAATGGCAAATGTTTTTAACAGAAAGCTTGAGATGAGGCCTTTCCTGGGTAGCTGAGGATACGCCTCTGAGGCAGGAGGCTGCGCTAAATGACCTTCCGTCCTCGAGGGCCCAGGGCTCCACAGACCCTCTGCAGTGGAGGCCGAGTCTCCCGCACCTGCTTCCTGAGAGTGCCGGCCCCTTCCTTCTGACCTCAAGCAGGTCACTCCTGGCCCAGGCCTCAGTTTCACTGTCCAATCTAGGTCAGATTTTTCCCCAAAATTCCACCCAGCTAAGCTTCCGAGGGCCCTCTGGGAGGCAGGAGGGCCTCTCGTGCAGCTTGGAAGGTACCAGGGAAAGCATTAAAACCCCGAATGGGCCCAAGGGCCTCGCCAGGCTGCGGGAGTGCGGGCCGGGGGAGTCCCAGTACCACCGCGTTCTCTGTGTTTCCGGTCGATGCCTGAGCCTCGGTTCCAGGTGCTTGTTCTGGGAGCTAACGTCACGGCACCTGCTGGGTGCCTGGGGGGGGATTGTGGCCCCCAACCTACAGACAGGGAAACGGGCCCAGGCAGGTGGCAGCTGGGGGCCCAAGGCCTGAGTGCCTGGCACTGTAAAGGCTGAGCCCCAGCCGTGCAGAGAGCCCTTGTGTGCCGTGGGGGAGCCTGGCTGCTTGGGTCACGCCCAGCCACCCCATCCTCGGAGGCTGCGTGATGTGACAGTGACTCCTGCATGACGTGACAGTGATGAAAGTCACCCAGGGGGTATCAAGGATGCACAGCTCACACCTCCCTGATCTTGTAGGAGTAAAACGACAGCGCATAGGGCCACAGAAACGGATGCCACCGTGGGCAGGAAGGAGCTGCCCGGGGAGGGGGTGGGGCTGCGCCAGGAGGGCGTCTCAGAGGGGAGGCCACGGAGGCCAAGGGTTCTGCAGGAGAAGGGCGGAGCCTTCTCTGACCCTTGACCACCAAAGTTATCAGGTTGCTGCAAAAGGGGGACTTTTCAGTGCTGCACCACAGGGGAGCCGTGTCCTATGTGGGGGTGGGGGATGGGAAGGAGGACCCAGGAGGGCTCCCTAAGGGGTCTTTCGCTTCCACATCGCAGGCCTGGGGCCCAGCCAGGCTCTGCACCCCAGCAGCGACTGCCACCTCGCCTCCAGCGAGGGCCACACAGCAGCTCCTGGGAGGCACCAAAGCAAGCGGCCTGTGGTCAGAGCGGGCTGGCCAGTGGGGAGGTCACACAGGGACAGACTCAGCACGGGGACAGGGGACGGAGGAGGGAGATGTCCTCAGTGTGGGGGTACGGGGTGGCTGCTGACCATGTCCCACACATCCCAGGGAGCTGAGCCACCTCCGGACAGTGACAGCCAAGCCTGACTTCAGGCCGGACAGTGAGAAGACAGATCCGGCCAGATCCGGCCTGCGCTTCCTTAGGGACTCCAGGACCTGGGCTCACCTCCTCAGCTGCCTTGGAAGCAAAGCACACAGTCCGGTGGCCTTGAAGGGCTCAGGGGATGGGCTAGCCTAGTCACCTCTAGAGCAGGTACAGTCGTGTCCCCACCCCCACCCCCATCACCTAATTCTTGCTGACCTGGAACCGCAGAACGAGACCTCACTCAGACATAGGAGCTTTGTAGAGCTAATTGGTCCCGTGGAGGCCCTAAATCAGAGCTGGTGGCCTTCCAGGAGGAGAGGACAGAGCGACATGCGGGGTGATGCCAGGTAAGGACAGGGCAGGAGAGAAGGACGCACAGGCGAGCCAAGGAATCCAGCGTGGCCAGCAGCCAGCAGCAGCTGCCCAAGGAGGTACAGAGCGGGGATCCCCCTCACCCCAGAGCCTCGGATGGGGCCATGCCTGTGACATCCTGAGTTGGGACACAGGCCTCCAGCACTGGGAGGGGACTTGTTGCTGCTGCTTGTGACCACTTGTTATGCAACGTCCTGCCTCTGCCTCCTTTAGGCTTAGCCCTTACCCCACCCAGGTGACCACTGCCAAGGTCACTAGTGACCTCCTTGTATCCAGAATAGCCGTCAACGGACTTGACCTGGTGTCAGCCTGTCCTTGAAGCTCCTTCTTTACCTGTGTCTCCCGGCCCACTCTCGTGGGTCCCCTCCAGCCACCCGGCCGCTCCTCCTCAGTCCCCTGGCCCCTAAACAGGGTGGGGCCTCAGCTCTCTTGCCCTGGCTCTGCCCCACCCCCACTCTCAGGGTGAACCCAAGAAGGGCATGGCTTTAAACATCACCTGCCCTCATGTGACCTCCTCACGTGACCTCCACGCTCTGCTCACGCACCACTGCCTCAGACACCAAACACACCTCCAATTTAACACAGCTGCTCACCTGCTCCTCGCTCCGACTCCCCCACCCTGGTGGCAGCAGCCCCACCCTCCCACCTGCTCGGGCCAAACACCGGGTCTCACCGTGACACTTCCCCTCCTACGCTCATATTCAGTCCACTGATGCGCACCTTCCAGGACCTGGCCCCTTTCTCTGCCACGGGCCCCAGCCCTGTCGCCTCTCACCTGGACAATTGTCACGGTTGAGGGCCACCCCTTCTCTACTCGGCAGCCAGAGGATCCTCACAGGACATGAGCCACCTCCTCAGTAAAGGCACCGAGGTGTCGGTATGGGCGTGGTTCTGACACAGGGCCCTCGTCCGGCCCATCCCTGCAGCGGGACTGATGACGAAACACCGCCCAAGGCTGCCGTGCCCAGGGACCGCCACGTCTAGCTCCCCTGTGGCCTCTCCAAAGGCAAGTGGCCACGTGGAGTGGAGCCCCTGCTGTCCGGCCTGGACTGGGGAAGGCGAGAAGCTGGGAAGCTGGGGGGGGGGGCGTCCTGTCACCAACACTCGGTGCTCCCTGCACATTCCAGCCCACAGATGCACTCCCAGCCCCACGCTCCTGCTCTCCTGTCAGCTCCCCGCCCAGCCCTCCCGGCTTCCAAATCCGAGGAAGTTTCAGAAGCCCCGCCTTCCTAAGGGGGCATCATTGCCTGTCAGGTCACGCCCGGACCTCTGGGACTCTCTGCAGAATCACCCGGCGGAGCTGCGCCCTGGCTCGCTGCCCCAGCCCCGCCCAGCTGCACTGGGGCCAGGTGCAGATGTGCAGATGCACGCGGCCTGTTCAGACCAGTCTCGGGCAACCCCCGCATCTGTCTGCCTGCACAGAATGGTCCTCACCTCCCTACCCCACTCCCCATGTCCCCCGCCCCCCACACTCCCTGCTCTGCAAATTTGGCTAGGACCGCGCATGTCTGACTCCTGGGGAGATGGACTTGCAGAACTCACTCTGCTTCACCCTCCACTCTCCTGGCCTGCACGCTCAAACCTGCCCCTTCCAGACAGCCCGCAGGGTGCACAGAGCTTTCTGGTCTCCTTTTTTCCTGCAGTGGGGTTTGCAGGCCAGGAGTCCCCAGAGTAAGGGCCCAGCACAGGGGCAGATAGTTCTGGAACACCAGGACCTCCCGCTACCACAGGCTCCCTGCAGGGCACCATGGGTCCCCCCCACCTCCACACCAGCACAGAGCCACCCCACAAGCTGTTCTGACATAACCGGAGAAAGGCCACGCCCCTTTCCCAAGGGACAAAAGTCGCTGGTGACTCAGCTCAGCTGTTTCTAATCAGCTTGCTGCTCCCTAGCAGTCTCCTGACAGCACCAGAGCAGAGCTGCTCCCGGGACCACGTCTCCAAGGGTCCGCTCATAAACCTCCAGCGCCTGGAAAGAAGCCTGACCCTACCCAGTGGGCGCGAGGCCAGGAGCCTTCAAGCATCCGAAAGGTCCTAGTGTCACTGAGGCTCAAACCCCAGCTCAGAATACACTGGCCACTGCACTAGAATCGGGTCAAGTGCAGATCAAACCTGGAAGCAGGTCAACCAAAGACCACGCCTCCATCATTTGTCCATCCATCCATCAGTGCATCTACCCATCCGTTCACCATCCATTCCGCCATCCATTTGTCTACACGCCCACCCGTCATCCATCATCCGTCATCCATCCATCACTTGTCCAGTCATCCGTTCATTCAGCCATCGATTTACCCATACGTCCATCCCTTATCCAGCCAGCCATTCACTCATCATCCATCCATCATCGACCCATCCATTTGTCCATCCATGTGTCGCCCATCATCCACCCATCTATCCATCCATCACCCGACCCTCCATCCTCCACACATACATCCATCCATCCACGGCGCATTGCCCTGGCCAGAATTCTTCATTTAACAGACACAGGTAGGAGCTGCCTCTGAGCGTGTGAACACACTGCGATGTCTACCTACAGACAATGTGATCCCGACACTGGTGGGAACTTTTGGCCCCCGCCTGGCCAGGACGTGGGAGGACACCGCAGGGGACACTTACGATCGAGTCCATTCAAGTAGCGCATGCGGATCTCACAGTGGCCCCAGACGGCACTCACGACAGGATACAGTTTTTTGCCCTTGAGTCCCCGAAAAGCCACTCCCATGTACTGTCCGTCCACGATGAAGCTCAGGGTCCCATCATCCATGTCCAAGGCCACCAGGAAGGAGTCCGGGACGATGAATGTCTCGTCTGGCTCCAGAAAGGCTGGGTACGTTTTGCTTGGCTGGTTCTTGCCATCATGGTAGAGCCGGTTGCGCCCCAAGTCCCAGCCCCAGGACTCGTGGTTATTACCCACAAGGGTCGTGTATCCCACGGAGTGCAGGGGGGCGTCGGCCGTGGCCACGCCCACCACGGCGTGCGTGCCCCGCTGCCTCATGGCCCACGTGATCTGCCACACGTGCAGCCCACGCGTGTACCCGACCTTGCCCCTGATAGCGTCCGTGCTCTGGGCCACCGGATGCCGGTGAAAGATCAGCTTGTCGTCCTCCTTTACGAAGACGTTGAGCGAGCGGTCATTGTCGTTCCACGAGTGGAGCAGCTGGACGTCGTAGGACACGGGGGGCATGTCCAGCAGCAGGTCCAGCCGCGTGGGCTTGCAGTAGTCCAGCCCTTGGAGCTCCTGCTTCAGAGGCCGGTACACGGGGTCCCTCATGCCCACGGTCTTGATCCCTCCGGGGACCTTCTGACCCATGGTCGCCCTGGCTTCACCTTCGCGCCCACTCCCGGGGCACTAGCATCAATCGGGGTCTTGTCTCCAGGTTCCTGATCAGCGCCAAGCAGAATCCTTGCAGGAGGTTGCTAGGGGGTCCTTGCACACCAGGCAGTTCTGCAATGCCTGGTGGAAAGAAAGAAAGATAGGAGGCTGGGTGAGCAGGGCTGCAGGACTAAGTGGGAAGCGTGATGTGGTGCATGGGGCCACAGCCCTGCACCCAAGGCCTGGCAGCCAGTGCCAGGCTCCCCTCACGCCGGATGTGGGGCCAGCCAGGGCCTGGGCACAGAATGAAGTGTCCCTCTGTCCCTCTGGCTGTGTTGTCGCAGGGAAGGGGCCCTCTACCTTGTGATCTGGGTGGAAAGGTGGCCTTGGGGACCAGAGTTGCCCTCCTGCACACTGTGTACAGTATGGGACATGCTGCGAACACCCCTCAAATGCCCTTCAACGGGGTTTCCCAGGAGGCACAGAGCCTGGAGTCAGCCACAGCGCAGCGGACACGTGCTGTGTCAAAGCAAAGGCGGGAGCACCGTCCTGGCCGTGCTGCGGAGAGAAGGCAGAGCCCCAGGCTGGCGATGCCCGATCCCAGGCCCTCGCCTCTTCCCGGCAGACCCCTCGGTGTAGACGGAAAGCTCAGCGGGGCAGGGGCAGTGCACATGGCGGGAAGGACCCCTGAGGCCGCAGCACGTCCCGGAGCGGGTCTCGCCACTGGTGATGCTGTTCTCATGGCCCCGACTCAGCCGGGCACGGGGGCACCACCCTGGGTGCCCGGGCACTCGTGGACCAACCCTGGGGTGAGAGACCACCTCTAGCTCCCGCCCACCGCCTTCCACTATAGAAGCCAGCGTCTTGGCCCCGACTTCACTGCTTTGCCCACGCCCCGGCCTCTGAGGAAGATGGGGCCGCAGGCTGCAGGCACCATCCCGGCCTCCATCCTGCTCTCCAGCAAACAGCCCAGGAGCCGGTGGAGGCTGCAGGACGTCCCCAGCCTGGGCGTCCAGCCCCAGGTGAGGGCACACACCACGCTGTTCTGGGTCCCTGGGCCTCACCCGAGAGCAAACGTTCTTTCTCCCATGACACACCTCCCTGGCTTCTGGAAGGGACTCCTGGCTGGCCAGTTTGGGGGACAGGCTACTGGGATCCCTCAGACAAGGAAGGGAAGACAGGCCCCCCGCTCGTAAATGGAGCCAAAAGAGCGGGCAGAGGAGGCTGGGCAGGAGGCCGTGGGGCCTTGGCTGCTGGGTCGTTTGTTCCGAGCTGCCTGAATCAGGAATGAAGAGAACAAAGAGGGACCAGCATGGGAGGCTGCAGGCTCCAGACACGCGGGCACCGGGGACCTTGCAGGCTCCAGACACGCGGGCACCGGGGACCTTGCAGGTTCCAGACACGCGGGCACCGGGGACCTTGCAGGCTCCAGACACGCGGGCACCGGGGACCTTGCAGGCTCCAGACACGTGGGCACCGGGGACCTTGGACCACAGGCCTCCTGCTTGGAGCAGGCTGGGAGGTGGGGCAGGATCTGCAGAAGGATGGGCAGTGGGGTGACCTGCACTGCCCCCTCTCCGCGGGGGAGAGGCCCCACGAGGCTGGCTCCCAGCAGACTCTTCCCTTAGAAGAGAGGGTCCACCCCACCCCACTGGCGTGATCACAGGACACAAGCACAGACCCCTTGTGTCCACTGCGTCCAGTGTCAGCAAAGATAGTGTAGAGCTGACATGCCCCTCTGCAGCTGTGGAAACTGCCTAGGTTCTAGAAAGTTCTGTAGACTTACAGCCCTCACATCCTGGATCTCCTAGGACAATCTCAGTCCAGTCCCTGTCTCCTCTTCCGGGGAGCACCTCCACCTCCAGGATGCCCTCCGTGACCCTGCTACTGGGCAGCCGGTGGCTCTGGGGCTGCCTCGGGGGTGGGGGAGCCCACGTCTGGGGTTGGAACCAGGGTTTCACTAACGATAGCAATGGCGGAGCTGGCTGCAGCCTCTCTGAGCTCCCTCGCTCTGCTCCTCCCTGACCCCCTCCTGTGTCTGTCTGAGCTGGCAAAGCTGGCCCAAGGTCAAGTCAGAGCTGTGGGGGTAGGACATGGAAGCACCCACCCCCTTCCCTCTGTCTGGACACCCCCTTGGGAGACCGAGGGCGCAAGGAGCATGCGCGAGACCAGCGGCTCCCTCCACACAGCTCCTGGGGAACGGGAATTGTCACTGGAGAGAAAATGCGTGTGTACACGTGTGTGCATGCATGTGTGTGCACGCGAGCAGGCTTCAAGAAGCTCCTGGAAGGCGGAATTAGATCAGTGGAATGTGGTGCACAAAGCTCTTGAAATCTATACCAAGATATTTCATAATGAGCATTTTCCACGAACTTCTGAAGACCCGTCGTCGGCGTGGATTTTGGATTTCTTTTGTACCCAAATAAAGCTATGTTTTAATTCCATGTCCGTGAACATGAAGCCCCCAACACGTGTAGGCGTGCATGTGTGGCGCTGCGCGTGCGCGTGCAGCTCTCACTGCTCCTCTCACTCTCACGCGACTGCAGGGAGCCCGCAGCTGTTCTCAGTGGGATTCTCCCAGCACCACTTTCTACAGCTCAGGTCAGAAAGGCACTCAGAGACGCTCTGATTTGGAGCCTGAGTTCTAGAGCCCATGCCATGGTGGGTGGGACTTGGGGCAGTCACTCAGGAGTGTCACACCGATCCCTCCTCACGTGGCACACCACCCACGCCAGCCAGGGCACCCAACACCCTTCTCTCTTGTCAGGGATGTGTGGTCGACTCGTCCCTGTGGACGAGCAGTTGGGCAGTGACCGGGGTCTGTGGCGGGCCTTGGCCCACTCCTGATCACGTCTTTCTTCTCCCCTGGTCACAGCTCAGCAGCCTGCCCCACCTGGCCAGCGCTCACGTCTGTATGAAGGGGGGACTGTCCCCAGGACCAAAGCCAGCACATGGAGGCAGCATCGGCCCTGAGCCAGGGGTGGGGCGGGGGCAAAGGGCACAGAGGGGGCGAGGCAGTCCCAGCCAGAGCAGGGACACAGATCTGCCAGACACCGGCCTCTGAGGAGACCCCTGCAACCCTACAGAGGACACAGGGGGTCACACAATGACAGTGACAGCTCGGAGGCGAGGGCAGGGCAGTCTGCATCCAGCTAGGTTGTGCTGTGATCCCAGGGGGAGGACCCCCACTGCACTCCACCACTGCCACGCACACGTGACCTTGTTGCTGTCTAAAGTCAGTTCAGGGCTCACTGCGCAAGCCGGTGCCTCCAAGGGGGCAAAAGCCTTCAGCTCAGTGTCCCTGACAGCCACTGAGGGCCAGGGGTGGCTCCGGCCCCCCAGAACCCACCAGAGAGAGCCATGTGTCTGCTGGAATTCCCAGGGGGCCATCTCTAAGTGGATGAGCATCCCAGAGCTGGGTCCTCCTGGTGCTGGCCCAGATAGCATTGCAGGTGCTCTGTGTCCGGGGGCCTGGGGCCAGTGCTGCCATCAACACAAGAGAGGGCTGCTTGCGAGAGGGGCTGCTGGGGCCACAGGAGAGAGACCCTCACACACCACTTCCCTCTGCCTGTTGAGGATCCTCTGGTGGCTCAGGTGGGGGCAGGGGCGGCCTCACCACCCCTTAGGGGATGCAGAGGGAGCGGCCCTGGACCTGGACCCTGATCCTGGGAGGGGCCCGAGCATCAGAGGAACTCTGAAGCGAGCGGGCTGTCTGGGGGACAGACAAGGCGCACCCATCTACACCCCAAACCTGGGAGGATCTAAGGCGGTGACTCGCTCTGAAGGGGAGGGGCTGGAGGGGCAGGAGCCACAGCAGGAGCCTGCCGCTGTACCCACGTCTGCTTTCGTTCTGCAAGTCTCCGGAGGAAGTGGTGCTCGGCAGACCAGAGGGGATGTGGGGGAAAGGTCGCCCCTACACAGGCGGGGGGGCGTGTCCCAGAGAGACAGGCCTGAAGTGGGACAAGTCGCCTGGTGCGCAGGTGCAATGGGGCAGTCCCTAACCAGGACGCCTGCTGCACAGCTCAGGGTGGTTCCCTAACGCCTGGAGAGGAGGCAGCCCCTGGGACCTGCTGACTCAACACACCCGGTGCTGCTACACGTTAGAGCAAAGGCCCAACAGTGTGTGCTGCGTGCCTGTTGATCTGCTTGTAGGCACGGAGAAAGGTTTAATCAGCCCCAAGCCTTTCACGACCATTAGTCCTGGAGAGGAGGTAGGAGGAAAGACAGGCTCACTCTTTTTGCATTTTTTTTTTATAAAATCCATGTTTTGTAACAAAAAGGATCTTTTAAAAAAAGTTTGAGAGGCAGAGAGACACACACAAGAGGCCATCCTAAACAGGACATGATTTCTGCAATACATGTCCAGGGCCACCCACTGCACTGTCAACCACAGATCTTCATTTGCCCAGTAAATAGGGGGTAGCTGTCTCCACACAAGGAGACAACAGCTGCTCCGTCCCAGACCCAGGTAGGCAGGTGGCCTGTGGCCGTGCACCTGCCAGGGGCCCAGCGACGCTGGCGGGCAGACCAGCTCTGGAGGAGGTGGGGGAGGTGAGGATGCATGAGGGCCTGGGAGAGAGACCCTCCAGGCGGCCGCACAGCATCTGCCCAAGACCTGCTGATGTCCCTCAGCGAAAGCCACCGCCTGCTGGCCTCTCTTTCCCCCAAAACTCTTTCAGGCCCATTAGCCGGGGAGCCCCACTCTATACAAAGTTGTCCTTTTGTCCTGCACAGTAGGAAAGACCTCCTGGCGGAGCACTAGGACGCTCTGCTGGCGACACGTCCAAGGTGACCAGGGACAGATGGTGGGGGACAGACGGGGAGGCCACTGGAGAGCGGCAGGGGCACACCCACCCCCTCACACCTAGGCCCCTCCCCCGTTGCATCCGACTGACCACCCCGGAACAGTAAAGCCATTGTTTTCACCCGAGATGGGGAAAGAATGAACTTCAGGATATGGAACAAGGTGACCTATTTATAAAGCCTCCTTTCACCTGCAGATCAAATAAGCTCCCTGCCTCCCCCCCCCCCTCCCAGCCTCCCCACCCCTGCACGGGTGGCTGCAGCCCAGGATTTTGCAAGAGAAACAGGGACCCAGCAATCTGCTATCATGATGCACCTCTGTGGCTGCCGGGCTGAGCTCCGCCTGCTCATGACAACTCCACGCTCCCTCTTGGACGCACACTTGGCGCTGGGCGTGTTCAGGATGTGCCCCGAGCGTGCTGTGCCATGGAGCCCCGGCAAAGCTGCCTCCACCAGCAGCACCCGGGCCACATGAGTACACCCCCCACCCCAACCGTGCATGCCATGCGTGCAGCCCCCACCCCGCCTGGGGAGGAGCCCCTCAAACAGGGATGTAAACATGAGCCTCTAGAATTGACAGAAAGAAAGATCGGACCTCTCTGGAAAGTTCTGATGAGCGATTTTGGAGAGAAAATCCCACACGGTCCAGAGTTCTAGCCTCTGACCTTAAAAGACCAAAAGTACTCCTGCTGCCAACACCTACGGAAGGGCCCGGATCACTACACTTTCAGAAAGGGCTCCCGCCGGGGCCGCGCCCTGGGAGGCCAGCCTGACATTCACACAGAGACTGAGCGCGGAAGCACAGGCCCGGCCCCTGCAGACCAGAAACCCCGTTCGTGGAGGGCCTGCAGTGACACAGGCAGCGGCAGTCACGCCATCAAGCAGGGACGGGGACAGAGGCCCGACCGTGGACACGACACTGCCTAGCCTTGGGCCTGCCTGGTGTACGAGGGAGCTGGGGTACCCCAAGGAGTGGAAGCAGAAAAGGCAGGGCCTGGAGCAGCCCCACGAGTTCAGGTGCAGGAGAGAGGGGGCCAGAGCAAGCCCGAGGTCAGGATGTGTGCCCAGGCCCAGGCCCCTTGGGCACAAAGCCCTGGCTGGGAGCAGGTGACACTCTGATTTTCCCGTGGGATGTGCCAACCTGTGAAGGTCACCTCTGGGAGTGACCTCTTGGGCCACCTTGGGTCCCTCTAGGGAGAAGGCACAGGACAGAGACTGGGCAGAGGACGGCAGACATGGGGTGCAGTCTCCAGACAGACTGGAGGGGCCACTGGCGGCCAATGCCAGAGTCAGGGTGGACCTGGGTGGGTGCCTGAGACCACCTGGGGCCACACGCAGAGGAAGAGCATGCTCATGATTCCAACACGGAGCTCTCAGGCACACAGTCGGAGCATAATAGGTGCTGCCCCCTGCTGCCCCGCCCCCTTCAACATCAGCATGGAACCCGAGTGCCAGGTGCAGGAGCAGCATCCAGCCAGGGACCCTGCGGCAGGCATGGGGCCCACGGCTCCGGGGTGGCCCGGGGAGCTGAGCCCCCTGGAGAAGCTGCCGTGGAGGGCGCAGGCCCCAGGCGAGACCTGCAGCCTCTGTGCTGGGGTGGAAGCGGGGAAGACAGGAAGGCGCTGTGTGACAGGCTGCGTAGCTCATCCCCCCAAATCCAGCCACGTGAACCCCTCAGGGTCAAAGGCAGAGGCGGACGTTCCCCAGAACTTTCAAGGGGGCTGTGGTGAGAGGCCGGAGGCCATCTACAGAACTGATTCTCTAAGTGGGTGCCCCAGGCCCGCCGCATCAGCATCATCTGGGAACTTGCCAGAGATGCAAATTCCGGGCCCCGGCTGACTTTCTGAATCAGAACTCGGGTGGGGCCTTGCGAGCGGCCTGCCTTCTGGCAGCCCTGCAGGGGGTTAGGACCCCGCCGATGCCCGAGAGCCACTGGTTTCAAGACTTGGAATCTAAAGTGCACATTAAGTGCCGATGCTCAGGCGTGGGCTTCTGCTGTCATTTCGCAGAAACCTCTTGCTATATCCTGATGCACAAGAAAGCTCAGCACAGAAATCGAGTATCCACGTGTTCGCTCCCTCCCAGGGCCCAGCGGGGGTGACTGTGTCCTTCCAGATCTTCCTGCTGTGGACACAGGGGCCTCTCACAGCAAAGGATCACAGCGCACGACTGCTCCGGAGCCGGAGCCGGAGCCGTTTCCAAGGCATGAGATACAGGCTTCCACGTAACTGTGTAATAGCCACGTTCCACCGCATGCTAGCATCGTGATGGCGGCCACTCTCCATGTCTCCTACAGCGCACATCTAGGTTGTCCGATGCAACAAGGTCACAGCGCGGACAGGTAAGGGAGTTAAATATTTTCCCCAGGGGGCCGGCGCTGTGGGGTAGCGGGTGAAGCTACCACCTGCAGCGCTGGCATCCCATATGGGCGCTCATTTGTGTCCCGGCTGCTCCTCTTCCAATCCAGCTCTCTGCTATGGCCTGGGAAAGAGTGGAGGATGGCCTAAGTCCTTGGGCCCCTGCACCCATGTGGGAGACCCAGAAGCAGCTCCTGGCTCCTGGCTTCAGATAGCACAGCTCTGGCCATTGTGGCCAACTGGGGAGTGAACCAGCAGATGGAAGATATTTATTATCTCTCGCTCTCTCTCTCGCTCTCTCTCTCTGCTTTCTGTAACTCTGCCTTTCAAATAAATAAATCTTTTAAAAAATTTCTTCATAACAGGATGATCTTAGAGGTAATTTTTTTTGAGAGGCAGAAAGACGCACACACACACACACACACACACACACACCCCGCTCTCATCTGCTGGCTGCAATAGCCAGGGTTGCATCAGGCCGAAGCTGGAGCCTGGAGCTCCCTCTGGGTCTCCCACACAGGCAGCAGGACCCAGTCTTTACTCTGAGCCTTCACCTGCTGCCTCCCAGGGCCAGCATGAGCCGGAAGCAGGAGCTGGAGCTGTGGGTATCTGGCCCGCTGAGCCCAACACTTGCCTCCGGCCAGTTCCTCTCATCCACAGCCACTCTTCCTCACCCTCAGAACCACCCCACCCACTGTCCAATTCTCGTGGAAGAAAGCCAAGGTCCGAGCCGCCACCGGCAGGCTTCCCGACCTTTCCCACAGGCGGCGGCAGATCGAAGGCGCTAGGCAGTTTCTGCAGCGCTGTCTGGGCTGAGATCTGTCCACTAGTTGTGGGCGGGCCAGCGGCCAGCGGACTTGGAGAGGAGTCTAAAGGGAACTGGGCAGTGGGTCGGCTCGCGCCACCTCATCGCCGTTCCCTGGGGGATGCCTCGGGGAGCCGAACAGGATGCTGAGGGTGAGCGGAGCCCCAGCCTCACGGGCGGCTGGCGGCGGGGAGGTCTCAGTGCGCTCCCATGGAAGTAGAGGCTCATTCTGGTGCAAAAACAGTTTTGAAATTTGTGCAATTTTTTTTCATAATACATATTTTCCATGTATCATGAAAATAAATTTTTGCACCCAAATAAACTTTTAAAAAAAGACTTATTTATCTGAAAGACAGAGAGAGAGAGAGAGAGGTGGAGGGGGGAGACCCCCATCTGCTGGTTCACTCCCCAAGTGGTTGCAACAGCCAGGTATGGGTCAGGCCAAAGCTGGAAGCCTGGAGTGCCATCAGGGTCTCCCCTGTGGGTGGCAGGGGCCTGAGCACATGGGCCATCCTCCTGTGTTCCCAGGCCATTAGCAGGGAGCTGCATTGGAAGTGGAGCCACTGAGACTGGAACTGGTGGCCATATGGGATGTTGGCATCACAGGTGGTGGTTAACCCACTGCACCAAAATGCAGGTCCCTAAACGCAGACCTTTAATTCCATTCCCATGACTTTCTGAAGTCTCCCTGTTTGCTGCCGGCCTTCCTCCTCCAATCCCAGCAACAACCTGACAGCCCTGAACATCTGGGCCTACGTGGGACAGAGCAAGGCCTCCACAAGGGAATCCGGAACTTCTAAGCAAGCTGAGGGGTGTGGGGCCAGACTGCCCGGGCCTCAGCTTCTCATAGGCACCGCAGAGCAAGAAGCGAGGATGTGACGCCCCCAGCCAGTGCATGGGTGGAGTACTACACGGCCAGCAACAATGCTAACGGGCGGGACCACCATGCAAGAAGCCAAGAAAAAGGTTTTGCCATGGCGAGCGATGCAAAGGACACGGACACACCTAAGACTTCAGCGTGGAGAGGATTATACCAGCACATGCAGGGAGAGAGGTTACAAGAACCTGGGAAAGCAAACACGTTGCTCTGTGTAGAAGCAGGCTGGGAAACCTTGCTCCCAGCCAGGGCCACGTGGACATCTGTGCCATCATTCGTGGCCAAACACAATCCCCCGCTTAAAAGTGAGCCCGCTGTAGCTCTGCAGAATTCCAAGTGCCGCCCGCAGGGCCAGAGCCAGTGATCTCGCAGGCCTGTCGGGCTGGGCGCCCCCCTCCCCTGGTTGTGGCATCAACCACCGAGCTCCCACTCCTCTTCAGTCTCTCTCCTGCAGCTCTGCTGCCATGCAGAGGCCGGCACGGAGAAAGCAAAGCGTCAGCCGGCACACGCATGGAAGAGGGCCCAGCCGCCGAGACAATCAGTTCTGGGACGGCCACCCGCTACCCTGAGCGCGCCGGGCTCTGTGGAGGAAGCCACAGCTCAGCGGCCAGCACCGCTATCCCACCATTCCATTCCCTAGAATAGCAGGACAGGCAAACCCACCGAGACTTCGGCAGGCCTGTGCGGCAGGCGGCCGGGGCTGGGGTACAGGGAGAGGCTGCTAGGGGACGGGGCCCCTCTTGGGGCAACCCAGGCAGTGGCCAGCGGGCTGCGCTCTCAGAAAAGGTCAAGGTTGCACGAAGGGCATTCAGTTCAGTGAATGGAAAGATCACAAATGGACAAGAGGCGCCTGCTCTCCCGAAACCCAGAGTGGCAGGCGGCGGCTGTGGACAGGCTCGCGGCCAGAGTTCCACACGGGACGCAGCCTGCCCTGCCTTGCTGGAGGCCAATCCCCGCCCTCTGCCCCTCGCTCCTCTGCAGAATCAGTGCAGAGCTGCATGCCAGCGGCCCCTGCCCGCCTTGACACGGCACCTGCAGATCGGGTTTCTCTGCAGGAATCTGCAACGTGTGCCTGCATCTCTGTGCCGGGGCCCCAGACATGGCCGGGGGGGGGGGGAGGAGGGTGTCTGAGGAGGATGGGACGCGGGGAGGGGCAGGTATCAGGGCGGGTCGCGGGCACGTGCTCCCTGCTCTGGGAGCAAGGCTTGCTGGGATTCGGTGTCCCTACTTCCTCACAGCACAGGTCAACACCCCGAGCCTCTGATGCCAGGAAATCAACCCGTGTCTCCATCGCTGACGATGTCGGGGCCAACAGAGCAGGTGCCCACGGCTGGGAGGGCCCAGCTTCATGCACAGGCGGACTGGAGTTGTCACCATGTGGACACCTGTTGTGGCCGGTGAGCCGCTGCCTGGCCACGAGCAGGACCACTCACCGGGCATCAGAACTGAGCACCTGCTCCGCACCAGGCACTGTTCTGGGGACGGTTCATCGGGACTGCCACCGTGAACACCCAAGCACCTCACGCGGGGTCTCCCATCTCCTAACACCCTTTTCAGCCAGGAGCATTGGAAACACCCAGCAAGTCAGCCCCCAGGGCCCAAGCTCAAGGCCTGTGCTCACAGCCGCCAGCTCACCCAGCCCAGCACGGGGCTGCCAGGCCGGGAGATGGGCTGGACGGGCTTCTCCGGAGCTTCGTGTGCTCCCTTTGTCCTTGCTGCCCTAGGCAAGGCCAGAGACCCCCAGGCAGAGGCCCCACGAGACACAGGGAGTCTGCAAACCATCTCCACCGCGAGGAAGCTGCCGTGCGCTTAACACGACGGAGGCGTGACAGCCCGTGCGGGAGCCACCCGGCTGTCAGGGCCTAGCTGATGACCTCTCAGAAAATACCCCAGCCCCAGTGACATACCTCGGGGCTGGAATGACACTCATTAGGCACCTGCTGCATACACAGACTAAAGGTCACACACAGCATCTGAGCAATGCCTGCAAGCCCCACGGGTCTGGGTGTTCCTGTGGGGTCCACCGTGGCAGCACCAACGCCTGGGACAGGCCTGGCACACAGCACGTGGTGGAGGGACGCACATCTAATAAAGGCGCAGGGAGCACGCGTCACAGGAAAGTGAATCAGGAGCGAGGACAGAGCAAGCGATGGGAGAGGGCTGCGAGGGGGTGCCCTCCGATGCGGCGATCGAGGGTGAGGCCGGGATGAACCGGGGAGAAAACCACGTGCGTGATCATGCACGGCGGAGACGATTCAGTCTCCACGCAGCACGCATGGGCCGGGGCTCCCGGAAGTGACTGCCATCTCCCGGGTGATGCCGGCGTGTGCACGGCCCCGCCCTGCCGAGGGTGTGAACGCACAGCACACCACGCCTGGTAATAAACGGCCTGTCACCGGCTGGCACACCAGCTACCCTCTGCTTTTTGCGGTGATTTGAGAGTGGCCCCTTTCTACGTAAAGTGAGATAAGCGTCAGAAGCTGGGCTGTCACGCGGCAGCAGCCACGCACATCCCACGACTCCTGCACGCGAGGCCACGCCGACAGCCCGCACCGCGAGCCCCGCCCACTACGGGGCACACGCAGGGACCACGCCGCCCGACAGCTTCTTCTCACAACGTGTCCGCGTCAGGGCTGTGTTCCGAGGGAACGGGACATGCGAAGGCCCCGAGGCAGGCGCACAGGACACAGTGCAGGCGCGCAGCACGGGCAGGGAGGGAGGGGAGGGCACACAGGCCACGTGGGCCCAGCACGGGCTCTGGGCTTCCGCGGCAGCAGCAAGGAGCCGGCGCGGGCTCTGCGGGGCTCGGGACGCAGCCTGGCTTCCGCTCCGGCAGGAGGCTCCAGCTGCTGTGCTGAGAACGGGCCGTTGGCAGCCGGAGTGGACACGGGAGGCCAGCGAGGGAGGCAACGCAAGGACACAGCTTGCACCGAGGGGCAAGCTCGCCAGGACCCAGCCGGTGAGGTCACAAGTTGCCTGAACACTCAGGCAGGGAAGAGCCCAGAGGGCAGCTGACCCCATGGACCCAAGCACTCCACCCCAGTGGTGACCACAGACTCCGGGCTCCGGGCTGCCGAGCCCTTAGGCTCCCTCGTTGGTCTCCCTGACCTGTGGTCAGCACTGCCCATTTGCCACCCTCCGAGGTGAACACACCTAAAGACTCTAGTCTTTACCGTGTGTAAACAAATGTCCTCAGGTTTATACATCAGTCTCTTGTGAGTCTGACAGATATTTCTAAACTGCATCAACAGTGCATACGTGGGGGAGGGGAGTAGGATTCAGTTTTGGGGGCCGTAATGATCCAAAGACCCAGCCCACCTCCTTGGGGTCCTCATCAGAGAAGCCCAGCTGCCTCCTTGCACAATTTCTTGGAACTGAAACAGGACTGGTCCAGCGACTCCTGTATTCAGTATGTGCAGACGCAGCAGAGGTGCACCTGGGCTTAAACTTCCGCTCTGCATGCTGGGTGGGCTTGGGCAAGCTCCCCGCCTCCCGGCCTCAGGCCCCTCCCCCACTGGAATGGGGGATCTGCCTCACTCTTTGCTTTAAGGATGGAACAAGGATCTCACAGGCACCTGAGCACCTAGCAGGCAGTCAACAGCGGTGCTGTGTTAGAATTCAGTGGGGAGAGAAGAGGGGCTTCTTGGGAAGGGGGTGTCTGGGAGTCTCGCAGGGGTGGGGGGCAGCTGGGGAACCCTGAACCTGCTCCCTGCCCCCAGCTTGGCCTCTCTGGCCAGGAACAGCTGCTGCGGGCCCCGTGGCGCTGTTCGCTGGCCGCCTCTGCCGCCTCAGGTTCACTCACGGCCACGGAGAGGCCCTTTCTTGGACACCCTCGGGGGCTGCTCATGCCAGGGCCACCCCGGGCTGGCAGTGCTGGCATCCGAGGCCAGGTGACGGGGCCTCGGGGTGAGGAGAGGCTTTCTGGGAAGGCGGCTTGGATCGGGGAGCCTGTTCCCCTGACTGCCTCCTGAGGACAAAACCGGGAGAAACAGGGAAGTGGAAAGAGAGACATGGGTCCAATCTCCATTTAATGGGCTCGGCAGGAGGCCAGGCAGCCTGGGGGAAGAGGGCACAGGCTCCCCGCAGTTAGCCCAACCTCAGGAAGGGCTGCGGGCCCAGGACCGGACCCTGGAGCCAGAGCGGGCGCCCCCAGGCTGGGCGCTGGCTCTGAAGGGAAGACAGCGCGTGTCACCATCACGGCGGAGGGGCCCCTACGTGCGGCGCCTCCAGCCCCCAGCTGGAGGGGACCCCGAGCACGCGCTATTTCCAGCCCTGTCCTGAGCTTCCGTTCCCATATCAAAGGCGCCTCTTTTTCTGCTGAGGCAGCGAGATCTGCCAACAAAACAAGCCACCGGGACCTGAAAGCCACCACGGAGCCTGGAGCCCGGAGCTCCTCCCACACACCAGGGCCCCGGCCCCCGCCCCCTATCAGCACCTGCTCTCCAGGCGTGAAGGGAAATGCCGACAGGACTGAGCCCCTGGGCACGGGCCCTCCGACTCTCCCTGAGAACAGACCCTTTAGGGAAGACAGAGCTGGGTGCCCCACGTGCCCTGTACCCGTGACAGCCACCAGCCAGCGGCATACGTGTCACCTGGGAGCTTGTGGGAAATGCCTCCTGCCTCCCCATCCCCAGGTGACCCACACGTCCAGGAGGCAGAGTTGCCCTGGTGGGTCCTGGGAGGCTGGAGGGAACCTACAGCGGACAGACAGCAGCAGCCGAGACCTTCCCCTCCCCCCAGGAAGCCAGTCCTGAACACACCGAGCACTGGAACCCACCACACCCGGAGGCCGAGCTGAGTGACAGGAGGCGGAGCCGTGCCCCCCACCCCGGGACAGGTCCCGTGCTCCCCACCCCACAGAGCACAGGAAACAGGCCATTGCTTTCTCTCCCGGAACTTCTAGAGGCCAGAGGCCATGGCGACCCCACGCCGAGACCCCTGCTCTGCTCCCGGCAAAACCATTCCGCTTTCTCTACTTTCCCAAACCTCCCTTGCGGGCCAGCCGGCCGTGCCAGCCTTGCCGGTCCCTAAGCCCCACACCCTGCTGGCCCCTCCTCTGGGAGCTTCCCTGGTTGTCCTCCCTGCAGGAGCCGTCTCAGCCCGTCCTCTCCTCCGCCCCTGCCCCAGGACCCCCTGCGGACCCCCTGTCCCTCAGGGACCTAGAGCAGAGGGTGCTCACTTAGCACGAGTCCCCGCTGAAGTTCCTGATCCTGCCCCCCGAGACCTACCCCCACGTGGCTGGCCAGCGAGTGGCCTCCCAGTCTCCCCGACACCTACCAAAGGACACGGAGCTCTGGAATGTTCCAGGCAAGTGCCTGGGGAGACGGCCAGGAGCAAAACCTTGAGGGTCCTCACCGGTGTGGGGAGAATTAAGGAAGAGAACAGCAGGCTGCTCTCCCGGCCAGCGGCCGCCCCGCCGGGTGCCCCAGGCCTGCCTTGCCCGGCCTGGCTCAGCGCTGGCCCGCGCCGTCACCAAGGGGAAGCGGCCCTTGGTTACCACAGCCGGGAGAACACAGAAGGCAAAACAAACACTGGAGGCCGCTCCTGGCCGCTGGACTCCTCTCGCTGCTGGGAACAATTACAGGGTAATCGGCCGGGCTTGCAAATGCTCCAGGATGGAGGCTGCGGGCCCCAGGCAGGCCTGCCTGTAACCGGTTCCCCTCCCGTGCCCTGCCCCAGACCCGCAGACCCCCATCTCCCACTCAGGAAAGCAGGGAGCAGCAAGATTGGCCGTGCAGACGCAAGATCATGGCTGGCGCTGGACACAATTCCCACCGTGAGGTCAAGTTTCCTCACCAGGCCGGGCAGGTGCAGAGGTGACGCCCCTCCACCCCCAGCAGACCTGAGCCCAGGGCGTAGCCTTCTTCCCGGCCCCATACCAGCCACGGCCGTCTCTGGTCCCCATGCAACCTGGGACCCACTGAAAGTCCCCAGGGAGAGCACGCTTGGGCTACCAGGCTGCGCCCAGCGCTGTCCTGCAGGGCGGCTTCAGGCACGGCCGGTACAGCTTCCCACCACAGCACACTGCAGCTGCTGGGCCGAGGTCTCCCCGGCAGCACAGAGGGGACAGGCTGCCCACCAGGGACAGGCGGGGAACGTGGGCAACAGGCCCAAAGCCCTGCATGAAGGAGGACCCAGCAGGACACCCGTCTGGCCCTCAGCAATTACTCCCACTCACACGGGCACACGTGGCTCAGCTTTTCCCCAGCTTTTCTGGGGCTACAGCAGTCTCAGCTACGAGAGCCCACCTGGCTTTTGTCCCAGGAAGGAGGACAGTGCACGGGAGGATGGCGGCTCCACATGTCCCTGGTTGCCAGCCTAAGGACCCCAGCGGCCAGCGTCCCCACTGAGAGGGCAGGGCTGAGGCTCCAAGGGTGGGGTGGCTGCTACAGAGCGGCCACAGAGCTGTGGGCCCCACGCTGGGGAGGATGGAAGGCTCAGTGCCCACAGGGGGCAGGAGGAGAGCCTGGGCGGGGGGGCTCCCTCTCCTAGTCCTGTCCCTCTCCCCCAGCCAGGGACCAGGGAGGTCTCAGAGTTGAAAGGAGTCAGCCTCACTGAGCAGGCAGGCTTGGGGCAACAGGGCCAGGAGCCAGGGGCTGCCCTGGGCCAGCTCTCTGCAGGGCAGGCCGGGGGCGAGGCCGGGGCCAGGCAGGGGGCGGGGCTGCCTCCCAGCAGCGCAGTAGTTGGGGGAGGATCTCTTGGAGGAGACCTCACCTCACCTGAGTGTCAGGGGTCAGCTTCTTAGTTCCTGGGCCTCAAGGGCCACTCTGGCCCCCGGTCTGTGCTGGTGGCAGAGGGGAAAGGCCCAGCATGGTTCCAAGTGTCTGATTCAACGTGGACACGCCGGGAATGTAAATGAACATTTCTGGGACAAACAGAAACCACCAGAAAGCCCCCTGCCTCCTTGCATTCAGCCCCAAGTGGGTGGGAAGTTTCCAGGAGTGTTAGGGCAAACCTAAGGGGGGGAGGGTAGGAGGAAGGAGGGAGGGGGACACAATAGACCACAGGGAGCCAGGGCTAGCCAGTGGGGAGGGGTCTCTCGCGGGGAGGAGACACATCAGAAAGTCCCCCGCCCTGAGCCCCAGAAGTTCACGCTACCCTGGGTTTGCCGATCGGAACTAGTGTCTCTTCCCAGGGAGCCACTGCTTTGCCCACCAACGGCAAAGTGTGGCAAGGGGCAGGGGCCCCACAGACAGCCGCTGAGGCTGCCACCGGCTCAAAGCAGGCACCTGCCACAGAAAACACCTGCTGGTGGCCCCTCCTTTCTTTCTCTGGCTTTTGGGGAGGGCGGTTAAGAACCAGGAAGGAAGAATTAGACCTTTTTTTAGGTAAACAGAAAACGAGCAGTGAGTTGACAACCGAGAAGCGACGCTGCACACCGACAGCAGGAGAAAGCACTGCTCACTTTCGCCTGCAAAACCGAGAGCGGGGGCAGGCGTCTGGCGGGCAGCAGCCGCGTGGCTTGGGACTCCCGACTCCCATGCGCGAGTGAGCGGGCTTCAGCCCTGGCTCTACTTCTCATTCTGGCTTCCTGCTAATGCACTCCCGGAGGCAGCAGGTGACGGCTCAAGTCCTTGGGTCCCTGCTACCCAATGGGAGACCTGGATGGAGCTCCTGGCTCCTGGCTTCAGCCTGGCCCAGCCCCAGCTGTTGCAGCCATCTGGGGAGTGAGCCAGCAGATGGAAGATTTCTCTCTCCCTTTCAAATTACTACTCTGGAAAACTGTTCAAGATAATGAATAAATAACAAGAAACTTCTAACACTCCGAGCACACAGTAGGTCCTCAAACAATACCAGGTGCTTGCCTCTGCTCTCAAGATGCAGGGGGCGCTTTGAGCACTTTGTACGTGACGCACATACATGTGAGAGATGGTGGCTGTTGTCGCTGCCCACGTGACGATCAAGTGGCCAAATCTGAACTCCAAACACCATCTTCCAGCCACTGACCAGCAGGCCAGGGAACCACGGCAGCTCTTCTAAGCACAGAGACGCCTTGAAGACCACTTCATCAAATGCCTCCTTTTAGGCAACGGCGCAGCCGCTGGAAGCCCGTGTGGCGATCCCTCCAAAAACTCACAACAGAATGATGACACGACCCAGCACACACCCCAGTGAACCGGAAGCGGGATCCTGAATGTGTGGCGCACATAGCCACGGTCACAACAGCAGGCTCCGCCACCAGCAGCAATGGGAGGAGCCCAGCGTCCCCGACCAAGGGTGGAAGAACAAAAGGTAGTCTACGCATGCGCTGGAAAGAGGGAGGGGGAGAGAGAGAGAGATATCTTCCACCTGCTGGTTCACTCCCCAAATGTCCACAACAGCCAGAGCTGGGCCAGCCGGAAGCCAGGAGCCTGGAACTGCATCTGGATCTCCCATGTGGGCGAAGAGGCCCAAGCACGTGGCCATCACCTGTGCCTCCCAGGCGCATTAGCAGGAAGCTGGATCAGAAGTGGAGGTGCACTCCAACCCAGGCGCTTCGATAAGGAATGCGGGCGACGCGTGCAGTGGCTTAATCTGCCGCCCACAGTGCTGCCCTGAGAATTAACATTGTATGACCACAGGGCTTTGGCTGAGGAAGACGAAGATGCTCTGGAGGTGGATAATGGTGATGGCTGCACACAGCGCACGCGTACTCAGTGGCACTAAACCACCTCTTTTTTTAAAAATTTTTAAAAAAATTTTTTTGACAGGCAGAGTGGACAGTGAGAGAGAGACAGAGAGAAAGGTCTTCCTTTGCCATTGGTTCACCCTCCAATGGCTGCCGCGGCCGGTGCACTGCAGCTGGCGCACTGTGCTGATCTGATGGCAGCAGCCAGGTGCTTCTCCTGGTCTCCCATCCTCCACTGCACTCCCAGGCCACAGCAGAGAGCTGGCCTGGAAGAGGGGCAACCGGGACAGAATCCGGCGCCCTGACCGGGACTAGAACCCGGTGTGCCGGTGCTGCAAGGCGTAGGATTAGCCTATTGAGTCGCGGCACCAGCCACTAAACAGCCTCTTACAAGTGGCTGAACGGTTGGTTTTATATGTATTGCCACACACACACACACACACACACACACATACCGCTTGGCATTTCTACACCTGAGGTGCACAGAAGCTCAGTGATGAGGGAGGAGTCCCTCTGGCTGCCAAAATGTGTTAAGAATGTGGCTCGGGAGGCCTGCGTTGTGACACAGCAGGTTAAGCCGCCTCCTGTGATGCCCACATCCCACTTCCGGGTGCCTGCTGCTCCACTTCCAATCCAGCTCCATCCTAATGAGCCTGGGAAAGCAGCGGAGGATGGCCCAACTCCTTGGGCCCCTACCACCCATGTGGGAGACCTGGATGAAGCTCCTGGCTCCTGGCTTAGGCCTGGCTCAGCCTCCGGCCAGTGAGACCATCTGGGGAGTGAACCAACGGATGGAAGATCTCTCTTTCTAACTCTGCCTTTCAAATAAACAAATCAAATCTTAACAATAACAAAAAAATACGGCTCAAACTCTCAGCCACACCCCATCAGCTCATCAAGGAGCCCAAGGGCTAAGGCCGCCCATCCCTTGAGCTGTTCTCCAGGGGCCGTGCTGGGAGGAACAGCAGCCTGGCCAAGCTGGAGCCACGCCACTCGCTTGGCCCACGGCCCCCTGGGCCTCTCTGCCAACCTCTTTCCTTTCACTGGAGTCAGAGGACCCGCTCTTCTCGGGCAGCACGGTGCCCACGAGCTGACGGGGAGACTGCACTCAGGAAACAGAAGGGGATATGAGAAAGCCGATCGATGTCTCCATGGCCAAGCCCCAAACGGCTAAGAAGCCAGGACAGGTTGCTGTCCAGGAAATGACTCACGTCTCCCCTGGTCCCGCAGGGCTGCGCTGGGAGCACACACAGGATGGGGCAGACAGAGGTTCCCACCGGGAAGGTGCAGTCTGTGTTTCTGGCATTTTCTCCTGTGGACACCCAGGGACTGCGGTACTAACAGGGCCCCGAGGGCAGCAGCTCAGCCCACACTTGCTGCGGGACAGATCTGCAACCAAGCCCAGCACCAGCCCGGGGCCAAGACGGCCCCACACCCCCGAGGCCTCTCCTGCCCCCACCCACACTCCCTGCGGCGTCTGTCACCTCCAGACTGCAGAAGCAGAGCAGCCAGGCCACTTCAGGTCCGACCTGTGTCAGGCCAACGGCTCACTCAAGGTCAGCACCTCCTGATCGATGCATTGAACAGGCCCAGAAAAGCAGGCTCGCTTCCCGTCGACCGCATCTGAAAACACTGACCACGTCCTGGACCTGAAGCACTGGCGTTCCCGC
Organism: Sylvilagus bachmani; assembly: GCA_015711505.1. NCBI lineage: Eukaryota > Metazoa > Chordata > Mammalia > Lagomorpha > Leporidae > Sylvilagus > Sylvilagus bachmani. Next base: position 4,989,763 of record CM027388.1, on the reverse strand, counting down.
TGCATCCTCTGCCTGCCCCACACACCTGCTCCAAGGGCCCCGCCTCCACCTGCCTCTGCGCCCCGAGGGATCACCTTGCTCCCAATCAGCACATCCATCAAACTTGACTCTCCTAACTGTAACCCCAGCCTGGCCGCACCCTTCTCAGTCTCCATCCTTGCCCCCATCTCCCTGGATTCCTCCTCTTAGCTCCCTCACTAGCACCAAACATCAACTCTCCCCACATCTGGCAACCCGGAGCCCACTCTGCTTCTCCAGCCACGGTCACCACCAAGGCCACAACACATCCTCCGGACAGGTCCCCCACCCTGACCCCGGCCCACCCAGACCAACCCTCCCAAAACTCCCACGGAAATTTCTTCTTGAAAATGTGTAACTGAAATGTACAAGTGATTTGCATATCGTCTGCCCTTAAAACGGACGCCTGTCAACCCTTCGTCAGGTTTGCTTTGGGTCCTGTTACTGCAAGAGAATCAAGACAGCCAGGGGCTCTGAGCAGACAGCTCGGAGAAGAAAAACGCAGCCAGCCAATCACCTTAGAGGAAGAGGAGGTCCACCTCCCAGGTAGACAGAGGAACACGAAATTAAAGTGACCAGGCGATATCACTTGGCACTCACCAGCTCTCTACAGTGGATACAGAGATAGCGCCTCCTGCTGGGCAAAGGGAGGATCGAGCATCCCAGCCACTAGCCCCTGGTAGGATCTACTCCTGGGCTTGAGCCCATAAGGGCAGAAGCACCAGGGGCAGGCCTCTGGCCCAAGTCGCTGGTTGGGGTGGCTGCACCCAATATCAGAGCGCTGGGTTCCAGGCCTGGCTCTGCACCCAATTCCAGCTTCCCACCGCTATGTACCCTGGGAGGCAGCGGTGATGGCAAATGTTGTTAGGTTCCTGCCACCTGAGTCAGAGAGCCAGGCTGAGCTCCCAAAAAATAGAGGCACAGCTGTGCAGAGGGTATCTGTAAGAGGGCAGCTGCCATTTCTCCAAATGAAGGCATCATCCCTGATGGAAGGTCGACCAGGTGGACGAGTGCAAACAACCCTGCAATGAAAGACATGAGGTGGACCTCCAGAGCCTGGGGCTTCCATGTGCAGCCAGCAGAGCAGGGGAGGATGGGAGGAGCAAACTCATTGATTAAAAACATTTTTGAAAAGGCAGAGAGACAGCTCCCATCCATTGGTTCTCACCATTAATGCCCGCAATGGCCGGAGCTGGACCAGGCTGAAGCCAGGAGCCAGGAAGTCCATCCAGGTCTCCCACAGGGGTGGTAGGGACCCAACTACTCGAGCCCTCACCTGCTGCCTCCCAGGGTGTGCACTAGCAGGGCTGGGATCGGGAGCAGAGCCAGGACTGGAACTCCAGTATGGGATACAGGTGTCCCGAGTGGTATCCTACCCACCACACTAAATGCTTGTCCCAACAAGCCCATTTTAATACATTAATGGTGTCCCCAGAGATATAAACACACCGGCAAGGCAGCCAGGAAGGTATGGAACAATTCTGGGTGTGTTTTCCTTTAGTAAAAGGTCTATGTTGGAATAAAAAAACAAGAAGGCCAATGACAAGAGTGGGTAAGGATGTGGAGAGACTGGCAGCCTTGGGCAGTGGTGGTGGCTGGGGGCTGCAAAGGGGGGCAGGTACTATGGAAACCAGGATGGCTTCTCAGAAAACTCAAACAAAAGGACCACCTGAGCCAGCGATTCTGCAAGCATCCAGGGCCAGGTCTGCGCACGCGTGTTCACGAGAGCCACAGGATAAAGTGGCGCAGACGCACAGTGTGCCAGTCACGCGATGGGGTATCAGTCAGCCTCAGAAAGGAAGGAAACTCTGACACACGCACGGCACGGAGGACCCTGGGGCGAAGGGAAACAAACCAGCCACAGAGGACAAAGACTGCACGATCCACTCATCCGAAGTCGCCAGGGCGGCCACACTCGGAGACAGAAAGTAGAAGGCGGCTGCCTGGTCTGGGGGAGGGACTGGGGACTTGCGGTTTAACGGGGACACGGTTTCAGTTTTCAGATGAAATGCATTCTGGAGGTGGATGGTGGTGACAGTGGCCCTACGGTGTCAATGCACCCAGTGCCTCTGATCTGCGCCTGTAAAGTGGTTCGGATGCTGGGCGGGTCTGCCTGGCAGTTAAGTCACCTCCTGAGATGCCCACCCCGCACATCAGTGCCTGGAGTCAGCTCCCAGATCCGCTCCCGACTCCAGCTTCTGCTAACGTGCACCCTGGGAGGCAGCAGGTGAGGGCTCCAGTGGTTGTCCCTGCCATCCACACGGGAGACCAGCTCAGGCCCAGCGCCTACGGCAGGGGTGGGGAACGTCCAGGCCGATAAAGCCCTGCCAAGGCTCCTGCAAGTGGGACTCGACATTCAATAAACCCACAGCAGGCTAATCTCTTCAGCTGGTCATTTTGTACAGCCTGTGAGTAATGTTACAGATATCCAAATGGCCCTGGGTGGACAAGCCGTTTCTGGGATCGCGTGTGAATTTCCGAGATGAGTGACACAGACTTGATGACACAAGGCTTTCTCAAACATTCTCCCTCGCTCTAACCGAGGCTCTGGGCTGTCACACCCGTGCGTGCAAGGGCCCTCCTCAAGCTCCACACCACCTTGAAACAACGAACTCCCCGCGAGGGTGCAGCTCCTTGTCCAGGAGTTCACGTCCCACTTAGAAACAGACACCCGACGTTCGCCCCCTGCTCTGACTCAGACACCCAGCTATTATGGAAGCCACTCCCGTCCAAGCTCTCGGGTGAGAAAAGTTGCCTGTGTCTCCGTGACGGTGGCAGGAGCAACCCCCCCCCCCCATACACCAGGCTTCTCCTGTCGGTGTGCAGCCCTGGCTTCAGAGCCCCTCTGAGCCGCCTGTCCCATCCTCCCCGGGGCTCCAGGAATCGGCCCCAGAAAAGAGACTCATTGTTTGAGAATCAGTTCACACTACCCCCAGAATGTTCTCTGCTGGGCAGCTGCACACAAGCCCACCTCCTCCCTGTCTGATGGGGGTCCCACCTGCCGTGCCCACGAGGCCACAGTCCGAGGCCTCCAGGCCCCTGGAGGTGACTTCAGCTTGGCTGTCAGGCCCGCTCCTGAAACCTCTGGAGGACCCCTGCCTGCCCCTGTCCTCTCTCCTGTACTCCCCCACCCCACACGACCTCCCAGACTCTCCCACCCCTGCCTCATTGCCCTCGGTGCGAGGTCTCCAGACTGCAGCACACACAGCAGCCTCCCCCATCGGGCCTCTGCCTCCCTCTCCCTCTGTCTGTGCCCCTCCCCACGGGTCTTCACCGGGGGGCTGGGTCCCGGTGCACAAGTGAAGCCCCACAGCCCGTTCTGTCTCCGTCCCCTGCATGTTCCTGCTGTCTGCCGGAACCCAGCAAATGCTGGCAAACGCGGTGCCCACATCAACGGAGGAAGGGTGCTGGTACCTCCCCCAGGGGGCATTTGACAACGTCCAAGACAGAGCTGATGGTGGCAGCGGCGGGGCAGAGGGTGCTATTCGCCCCCATGGGGTTCAGCCAGCAACGCCACCTTGGCCAGGCCCTGGCATCAACAGTGATCCAGCCCACGAGATTGGCAGGGCCGGCTGACAGCCTCCCAGAAAGAGCGAGCTTCCATCGGAAGACGCAGGGCACCCTGGGACAAAACCCTCCCAACATGGCCACAAACACCATCTCAAGCCCAACACCTGTGCCCCCGAACACAAGTCAGGGGGAGGCAGGCAAGCAGGAGCCGGGTGCGCACCCCAGCACTGCCCTCAGCCCTGCGTCTCTGCAGCGAGTCCCTGACCTCTCTGGGCCTTTAGTCCCCTGTTCATAAAACACAGGGTTCACTGAGATCAGCTTCATAGTTTCATGAGCACCTGAAAACCACGTCTTCGTCTGGGGCAGTGCTGCACTGCTCCCAGGGAGGCCACAGCACCTTAAAGGTTCTGATAAGTCCTGCAGGACAGACGCTCACGGGCTCTGCCTACCTCCAGCCGTCCCCAGTTTGGAAGAGAAGGGGAGTTCTTCCCAAAGCCCAGCTTTTCACAGCGGCCCAAGGGACATCAGTGTGGAGGCCTCCAGATCTCAGCTCTGCCGCTTCCAGGTCCTGGGATGAGTAGGGCCTTGCCTCCTCCCTCAGCTCTGGTACCGAAGCCCCCTCACAGCCACGTGATGCTGGCTCTAAGGGAGGGTCCCCCAAGTGCGCAGCAGAGCCGAGAACTCCATACCTGCCGTGGAAGCAGCTGATCACACACCTGCTCTGGCTAGAAACACACACGCTCTGTGGGGTCCACACCACACCCCAGGCCACACCCCCACAAAGTGCAGATCAGGGGCTTGCAGGTTCTGAGCCCCATGGGGTCCCATCCTCTTGGTCTAGACCATGGGTGAAATCTGGCCCACAGCCTGGTTTTGTAAATAAAGTTTTATTGGCACACAGGCTCATGTTTCCATAGCCTCTCTGACAGCAGAGTTGCGCAGCCGTGTTAGTCGTGCTGTGCTCCGCAAAGCCTAAATGTTGACCCTCTGGCCCTGCAAGTTGGCCGACTCTGGGCTGGATCTTAGGAAGTGGTGGAGAAATGGCTGCTCAGCCTCTCCCCTACACACCTCCGCAGGGTCATCTGGCCAGGCTCAGTCCCCGCGCCCTCACCCACCAGGACAAGGACGACAAGCTACACCCAGGGCACAGAGAGGCGCTGGGCTCCTGCTGTCGGCCCAGCCTCTGCCAGCCCCTCTTCCCCTCCACCTGCCCTGCCTGGTAAGGCACAGTCCCCTCACCCACCCTGCCCCCTGCACACCCTGCCCCGGGCCCCTGGCACCGCCACCCTCCCGTCACAAACCCCAGCTTCATTTGCTGCAGACTTTATTGTCCTTTTGTGGTTTTACAGCCACATAGCAATCAATTTTGAAGCTGTAGCTCCCAAAAGTCTTATGCATACATTATACTCATGTGCTCCTACACCCACCAGTTCCCTGTAGTCTCCAACACGCTCCCCTAAAATGGAAAGCCAGTCAGGCGAGACAGAAGTAGTCTCCTCCTACTCCTGGGGGGCCGTCCTGAGTGGCCACCCTCGAGGTCGCTGCCTCAAGGGACCACCCCACAGCCTCGGGCGTGCTACCCCCTCCCCGGAAACAGAGGCGTGCTCACCGCTCCCCAGGAATCCACGGTGCCCAGCCTCAGGCACCTGCCCCCAAGGGCAGCCCTCGTGGTAGGAGGAGGCTGGGGTCTTACGCCCCAGGAGGCTACCCGCCCCCGACCTGGAAGATTGACGGCAAAGGGAAGGACGGCTGAGGGACCCCAGGGACCCCAGCTGCTTCCCCGACAGCGAGCAGCACGGCACACCCCGGTGGTTCCGTGTTGGTCTCGGAGCCAGTCAAGCCTGCACAACCACCCAGCAGGGCCAACCAGACCGCAGCACAGGAAAGCCCCGAGGAGCAGCCGGGCTTCCACGGGCCCGAGGCAGGCAGGTGTTTATCTCCAGGGGCAGTGAGCGAGGCCCAGTTCACCCAGGGGCTCCTTCTGGAGAGTGGACAAGGCAGAGGCCAGTAGGTGATGCCAGCATCCCAGATAAGTGTTGGTTCGAGTCCCGGCTGCTCCACTTCCGATACAGCTCACTGCTAATGCACCTGGGAAAGCAGTGGAAGATGGCCCAAGTGCTTGGGCCCCTGCCACTCACATGGGAGACTGGGATAGCATTCTAGGCTCCTGGCTTTGGCCTGGCCCAGCCCCAACAGTGGTGCCCATTTGAGGAGTGAACCAGTGGACAGAAGATCTATCTCCTCCCACCCAACCCCCCCAGAATGCTGCCTTTCAAATAAATCTTTAAAATTAAAAAAAAAAAAAAAAAAAGGAAAGGGGATGGGCAGCAGAGCAGGGCTTGTGCACACCCCAGCCCCGCACCCGGCCCACCTGGCCACCAGGGAGAACGCCTCCCATCTTCATGCCCAACCGGGTCAGGCCTTTAGCCACTGGTCAGCGGGGCGGCTCGGACACCACCCCGACTTTTCTGTGGACACTCCCACCAGCTCCGAGACCTCCCACAAGGTCAAGTCTGAGTGGCTCATGGCCGGGGGAGACTGAGCCTCAGAGAAACCACCTGACCCGCCCTGGCGGTGACCCTGGGCCTAACATGTCTTCCTGTGAGCACCAGGGCCAGCCAACCAAAGGCAGGAAGAGCAAGTTCAGCCCCCCAAAACGTGTTTCCCTGCACCCCCGGTGCCAGCAGCAGCCAGCCCGGCCATGCTCCTGGGGACAGGCAGAATAAAGGTGCTGGATGGGGTGGGGTCCAGGGGACCTCACGCACCCCACAGGACCCAGGGCGCTGAGACCTGGGGACAGGACACCGGATTCAGAGGTCCCTCTGGGTGGCGGGAACGGGCATGCTCTCTGCTGCTGAGAAGCCACATGTGCCCTCGACCTCCGTGCCAGCCCAGGAAGCCACACAAGAGCAAGGATGGCCTCCACGGGCGACTGCTGCTTTTAGAAACAAGGCCTGCTCCTCCGCTGAGACGCTGCCGGCCGCTGAGACGGGGAAGTGAAGGCGGCCGCCCTCGGGGCCGCTGCGGGTGTGCTAATGATAGGCTGGGCTCCGCCACCCAAATGTGCCCAGGCTGCCCCAAGGGAGAGAGCCCTGCGAGCACGAGCTGGCTTCAGGAGGCGGGCGGGAGAGGGGCCTCCACGCCAGCCTGGCCTCTGCAAGGTGCACTGGCTGCTTGGCTTACACCCTCGCTGCAGGCCACCATGCAACACGTGGGTCGCCTGGCAATTGTGCCCAGTGCCTACTGTGCACCTGGGCAGTGGCTAAACCATCCCATGTAAAAGCCCCGTATGACCTGGTTCCACCTGCCAGCCTCATTGCCCACCCCTCCCCAACACAAACAGCGTCCCTGAACAGCTGTTTGGGGTGGGGGTGGGGATACTGGCTGCTGGTTTTTGTGACACACACATGCATGCTGACTTGGCGACCCCCTCTTCCTCGCATTCAGGGTGGGCTCTGGGGGTGGGAATGTGCTGCATCAGAGCCTCCCATGCTCCTGGGACCACACCCAGGGTCTGTCAGAACCAGTCCTGGGTGCTTAAGTGCTTAAGTGTCAGAGAAAGGAGGGGAGACACACACACACACACACGCACACACACACAATTGCTGATGCCAGGGTTTCAGCCCCTGGATCCAGCTGTGCTCCTGAGTGTGTCAATTTCCTACTTCAGGGTCTTTGCACGTCCCAAGCCCCTCCTGGTGCTGCACATGGAGGCCTGGGTGCCCAGAGGGCTATCCCCTCACCTCCATCTTCAGCCGCCAGCTCTCCTGCCCCATGGCATGCTCTGTGTGTCTCCAGGTACCTGACAAAGATGGTCACTGGGTCACCTGCCTAGGACCTGTCCCCGTGGGGCTCCATGTGGTGGCACAGGGGGTTAAGCTACCACGTGCGATGCCGGCATCCCATGAATGCCAGTTCTAGTCCCGCTGCTCCATTTCCAACCCAGCTCCCTGCACCTGCGAAAGCAGCAGAAGTGGCCCTGTGCTTGGGCTCCTGTCGCCCATGCGGGAGACCTGGGTGGAACTTCTGGCTCCTGGCTTCAGCCTGCTCCATCCATCCTTGGCTACTGTGGCCATTTGGGCAGTGAACCAGCGGATGGAGGCTCTCCCTCCCTCTCTGTAACTCTGCCATTCAAGTAAAAAAAAAAAAAAAGAAAGAAAGAAAGAAAAGGAGAAGGGGGGGGAGGGGAGAAGAAGGAGGCGGAAAGGCAAAGACGGTTCCCACGACCACACCTGCTTCGGGAGGGCAGGAGCTGCTGTGTCTCAGGCCTGGAGTCATCCGGCACGCAGCTCGTGCTCACCGAGTGAGGCGGATGCACTCGCGCTCGTACTGCTCCACGGCGCCGCATGCCCACGCCCGGCATGCTCCTCAGAAAGCGTGGCCCGCAAACGCAGCGCCGGTGTCCCCTGTCTGCTACAGCCCCTCCCCCACAAGCCAGCCCTCCACGCCCCCATTCCCGCAGACACTAAATGCCACCAGACCTCAACCAGCACCAGCCCCTCCCCTCCCCACAACACGGCCAGAAGTGGGGGGCAACAGTTCAAGGCCAGATTACACACAGACCGCGGCCTTTCTGGACACCCAGGCCCTGGTGGAGAACCCCATGTCCACAGCGCCCCTCAGTTCCCACACGCAGGTCCCAGGGAGCCCAGCTCCCAGCTGAGGGCCTGCTGCAGACACGGCCACACAAGCCCCCCACACAGACGGCAGCACCAGCAACAGTGGGACTTCCAGATGGGGCTGTCCCCCCAGCCCAGACCCACCCATGGGCACCCCCCTCTGCCTCCCCAACCAAACTCAGTCTTTCGAGAAAATCCGGCTGGTCTGGATTCAGCCCCATGGCCCCATAGCCGGGTGCGCAGACTTGTCCCAAACATGACTGTGACCGTGACCGCCTGGCCTGGGATCAGCCCGGAGAGGTCAGGGGTCACCAGAGTTGTTGTGACACCCTGTGGTGGCTGCAGGCGGCCACGCCCTTCCCAGAGAGCCTGGCTGCCAGGCGTGGCTGCCGGCTGCCTCCTCCCGCCAGGAGCCACACACAAAGTTCCCTTTATGGCAGTGAGACGGGCGGGCTCTGGCGGCTCCAGCCTCAGGGAACCCAGGTTTGCGTTTCTCCAAGGGCACAACCAGGCTTTTGTCCTGGCTGCTCCACCCCCACCCGCAAGCTGAGTCGGGGACCCTCAGCCTTCCAGGCTGGGCGCAGAGACGGTGGGAGACAAAGCGGCCAGCGTCCGCACAGCCCTCATCAGACCCTCGCCTGGGACCCGCTGTGCACTGGGCAAGGGGCATCAGGGGACCCCTGCAGGGCAGGGCGGCAGACGGTCGCCTGGGATGCTATTCATGGACGCCTGTGGCAGGTCCACTTGCTGAGAAGGGCAAAGCCCCGGCCGCCCGGAGCCCGTGCCAGCACTCTGGCTGAGAGGAGGACGGTGATCGTTCTCCAGAGATCTGGGCCCTGGCGCTGGCTCAGAAAAAAGACACAGAAAGATACGCAGGCATCGTGACATGGCGGGGGCACCGGCAGCCCCAGCATGGACTGTGCCCGCAGCCATTTCCCGGGGTCTGCGCCCGGCTCCTCCCTCCTGTAGGAAAAGCCCCCTGAATTTCCCACTGGCCCAGGGTGGAAGGGAGAAGAAAGGCCCGCCGCGCAGGCACAGCCCTCATTGAGGAGGGCCATCCACGGACGACGTGGCATCGTCTGGCCACGGCTGAGGAGGCCACCTGAAGGAATTACAAAGGCCATTTGCCCAGAATCCACCCGACCTGGGTGCTTGGGGCCCGAAGACGTGAAGGCGGCCCTGCAGAGACAGCAATGCTGGCGGCTCCTCTGCTCGCTGCCCTCTGCTCGCTCACACCTGCGTTCCCCAAGACTAGGGATCGAGCCCCTCTAGCCCCTCGCAGACAGCCCCAGGCCCAGGCGAGGGCCACCGCGGTCTGCCGCGTTCTGCTGACCTCCTGGGCCTGCCTCTCCCCGGGTTCTCTGAGCTCTAGACCAACAGGCTCTGCGCGACAGGAACCCCCCAAGGTGCTATGGGGGCCAAGGGGTGCCCAGTGCGGTTCCCAGGTGTGCACCCCCCTGGCGATGGCCCAGCAGGAGCTGCTCCATCCACGTTACCTCTGTGAGAGTAGACGCTGAAGGCGCCGACAGAAAGGCCTGGGGATGGAGTCCCAGTCCCTCCATGGCCACGGGGTGGAGGGGCCGCTGGGAGGGGCACCCTGCAGGTGGCAGCGAAGTGCTCCAAAGCCAGAGTTGGGGAGAGGTGGCCGCTAGGCCCCTCCACCTCCGCCATCAAAGAGTGATGGCCAGACACTGCACCGGGGGAAAGGTCACATCTGGGTCAGTGCCGGCGGCATGGGAAGGGAGTGACCTATTTCCAAGGCCCATTCAGGAACCCCCCTGCAGGCCCAGACGGCTGATGCAGACAACAAAGGACGGGACTGGGAAGGGTGGGGCTGGGAGAGGGGCTGGGGGTGTCTGGTGACCTCACAGGACTCCTGTGTCTGTGACAGGGGCTCCTGCCGCCTGCTGGCCATCAGACTGGCCGGGGGATACTGGCACACAAGCCACTATCTATCCACGACGGCTGCCACCCTGGGGGGGGGGGGGTTCCTCCTGACTTCGAGAATACTCTGCCAGCTCTCAGCCAGGCTGGTCTTGGCCTCCCCAAGGCCTGGGGATGGAGTCTCAGATTCTCCCCAGCCCACCCACGCTCTGGCCCACAAAGGTATCACTTGTCACAAGGCTTAGAAGAAAATGCACCAGCCACCACCCTGGGGCCGGCTTCTCAACCAACTGTGGAGTTGGGCCTTGCAAACCCCACTCGCCAGGGATGCGACGCACGACACAGATGGGGCAGCTGAACGGCCACGGCCACGGCCACGGCCACGGCCAGCCACAGCAAGCAGGGAGGGGCAGGCCAGACAGGAATCACAAACAAGAATCTGTTGAGAGTTTACAAAACTAAGAGCTAGGCAGGGGCTCTGGCACTGACCACACTGGGTCAAATCCCAGCTCTGACCCTTAGGTGGCTCTCACTTGAGACTCCTAGGCCCTAGGGTCCCCACCTGCAAAGGGGTGCCCACAGGGGTGCTCGGAGAACCAGGTGAGAGGATGCTGGAGCCCACCACGCTCATGCCTGCTACAGACCATGTGCTGGCTACAGAGACACCAGAAAGGTGGGTCCAAGATGGAGAAGGAGCCAGCATGGACCAGCAGGGGCTGAGTCCTGGGAGTGCAGATGGTCAATAAGCAGCCCACCAAGGACTGGCGCTTAGGGAGAGCAGGTACTTAACCACCTGCTTGTGACTCCCAGGTGTGCATTACCTGGGGGGTGGCCTTGCCATCTAACTCAGAGACACCGAGGCTGTGCCCTGTGGGGTCAGAGGGTGCACCGAGAGCCTAGGGCTGGCGCCTGCTACATTCCCCAGCCCTCTCCACCTGAGACATCCTATGCAGCTAACAGAGCCTTTTCTGGATCCCAGCCGTAACCCCTCCAAAATAAAACACCCCTGACCGCCATCCGCTGTCCCTCCTGGGATTCCCATCTCAACACCTCTGCCGAGAGGCGGGTCCCAGAGGCCGCAGCTGGCACCTAACAGTGACACCTGGCAGCACATGAAGAAATGGCGGCTCTTCCCCTGGATGGGTCTTTGACGCAATGACCATGGCATCCACGTACCTGTCTCCCTCACTCTCCACCAGCTCCCAGATGCCCTACGCCTTGTGTTTGGCTGTCCTGTGAGAGATCTTCCATCTGCTGGTTCGCTCCCCAAATGTCTACAGCAGCGGGAGCTGAGCCACACCAAAGCCAGGAGCCAGGAACTCCATCCAGGTCTCCCACACGGGTGGTGGTGGTCCCCAAGCTGGCCAGGGTCTGCAGAACCGAGCTACACACGCTTCTCTCCCGGGGACCAAGGTGACCAAGAACAGGTGAGGGCCAGTTAGGTCAAGTCCAGCGGGATCTGCTCTTGACCCAGGATGGACCCTGATGCTTGGAGGCTGCCCACACCGTTGGGACATCCGGGATCCACCACACACAGGCTGCTCTGGCTTCACGCTGGCTTTCCCCTGACCCAGACACGGGACACTTGCTCGGAGGAGCGGCTGGGCGCCGGGAATGCAGACGGTTAAGGCCGCCGCCGCCCGCCGCCTCTGCAGACTAAACTCAAAAGGTTTAAGGGCTTTTTTCAGCTGCGTGTTTTTGGGGGATTTTTTTTGGTTTTGTTTCTTTTTTGGAGGGGGCTAGGAGCAGAAGGTCGAAAGGGAAACAGGCCTATTTCCAGCACCTGTAATTACACAGCTGCCTTCCAGCCAGACTCCCCAGCAGAGCCACTGCCTCGGCCGGGAGGGCAGGGGGTCCGGGACTCAGACTCCAAGCAGAAGGCGGAGTGAGCGAGAGGCAAGATGCCCGTTTTAAAAGGGGGAGCCTTCCGCTGCAACTCGGGGTTCAGCCCGGCCGTTCCTGACCCACCCTGGCCAGCCCCGGGTGGTGACGGCCTCAAAAACACCAGTGCCACCAAAGTAAAAAGTCCCCTATGGGGAAACAAGAAACAAAGCCCACCTTCCACGGCAGCTCCCAAAGGCATGGCCACGGCCACGGTCAGCCAGAGCAAGCAGGAAGAGGCAGGCCAGGGGCATGGTCAGGACCCCGTAGCCGGGCTGGCTCAGCCTTTCTAGACCCCTGGCTCCAACACCCACTGTGTGCCAGGTTCTGTCACAGGCACAGGGGCTCAGAAAGAGGGGACAGAGCCCCTGCCTCTGAGAAACACCGTCACCAGATCACCCTACAGTGTGCAACGTGGCCGACATGCTACCTTCCCCATCAGTGAGCCGGCTGGCTGGCTCATTCCTTCATCCATTCATCCAGATCCCTGCTGACCCCGCAGTGGGCAGTCACCATGCCATGCCAGGGCCCGGGCCAGCTCTGCGCCAGGTGCTCCCTCGGCTTCTCCTGTCCCTCTGCCTCCTGTACAGGATGGAAGTAGGTGGGCACAGGCTTCTCCCGGGGTCTCCCGGAACCAACGAGGTGCATGGAGCCAACCCGCTCCAGCAACCTGGGCTCAGGGGAAAGTCACTCCCTGGGCCTCGCTGCAGGGGAGACGAGGCCCAGAGCGCACAGGGAGGAGGGTGCAGGGGAGGAGGGGGTGCTGAGAAACCTGGCCCCAGGGACGTAAGGGCTAACTGTCACCCTCCAGTCTGTCCCATCCCTGCTTGGCATCCGTGAGGGCTGGGTAAATATTTGCAGGAGGAAGACACTGTGGTGAGGGGTGAGGACAGGAAACAGACACCACCCTGGACATGCGGAGTCCCAGGCCGGGGGCTCTGGCCTTGACCTGAGCCACTTGGTCTGGGAGCACAAAGTCACCAGACCCAATGGGCTAAAAGAATAGCCCCCGCCCCCACCTTTGTGGACAGAGTCCTCCTGCCTCTGACCCAGGGACTAGACAGGCAGGTGGTCAGCTCAGGGCCAGAGCCCAGCTGGGAGGTGTGGGGCTGGGTGCTGGGAGACAGGAAGGGCAGGGAGGCAGCCCAGGCGGAAGGGGTGGCTGGACCCACAGCTGGGGTGGCCTGTCTTAGAGGCCCCACCCTTGGGGAGGTGACCCCACCAACAGTATAACCGCACCAGCACCCCTGGGCCTAGGAGGAGCTCACATTTCAAACCCACACAGGTCCACCCACTGCCGCCCCAGCTCAGCAAGCCCTCTCCCACCCGGCAGCCCTGCGGCAGACCTGGGGCCGCTCCCCCCACCCCCTCAGGCCCCAGGACAGGCCTGCAGGGGGCTCCCCAGGGCACTGACCGCTTCCTCCTCCTCCGCTCAGGGGATTAGCAGTGGCCACGTGTCCGGAGGTGGTGACAGGGGTGGCAGGGCCACTCAGTCCTTGCAGTTGAAGCTCCTGACGAGGAAGAGGAGCTGCGGGGGGGGGGGGCCGAGGGGGCTTGTGTGAGCCCCAGGCACTGACCCACAGCCCCTGCGACACGGCCTGGCCTTTCCCCAGGTCCTAAGTGCCTATGACTCGCTGCACGATGCCCCCTAGGCTGGGCTGCCAGCCAGGGATCCCTGGGGAGCTTGCCCCCGCACATCCCACGGGGTTATAACCACCAGCTTGTGTGACCATCCCCCATCACGGATGGAGGGGTCCTCAGGGCCAGGGACCCCCTGCCTGTCTGGCACTGGTCTGTGGGAGCTGCGCAAGTGTTGAGTGGACAAGACAACGCTTCTCTGAAGGATGGAACTGTCTGTCTCCGGTGAGGCCCATGGCGATTCTGCAGGCTGAGCTATATACCCATTTACAGATGTGTAAACTGAGGCTCCAGAAGGCTTGCCTGGGCTCCAGGTCAGAAGCCAGAATCAAAACTCCCGGGCTTCCCAGGATGCTGGAAGCCCGGGAGTGCTTGGCCTTGGGGACAAGGAAGAACACAGCAGGGAGACCTGGTGGGCCACAGGACAGGCCACTGTCCCGTTCCCTGCCTGTTCCCCGGGCGGCTCAGCCAAGGCCAGGGAAAGCACACAAGGGCTCACAGAGCAAGTGGAGACTGGCATGGGCAGAATCCCTCGCTGGCCTGTGGCTGCCACCTCCCCAGTGAGGATCGGGGCCCAGCCACTCTCCGCCTGGCCTGCTGTCAGCCCAGACACCCCCCACCGCCGGCCACACCTCTCTGGGCCACAGGAAGCGTCATCCTCGCTCCTCAAACCACAGATTCCCAGAACAATCGCGCTTCCCCAACCTGCCCGGAAAGCGGGACCAAGCCAGCTGCTTCCTGTCCCACCTGGCTCGTCCCCAGGCCCGAGACCGTCCCCTCCACTTCCTCTGCTCCCGGGGGGGCGCTGGGGCAGTCTGGCCCTCAGAGGCTCTTGACAAACGTGGCAAGAATGGAGCTCGAAGAAGAAAAGCCCCCAGCCAGGCAAGCGAGCGACCCCCCCCATCACTGTCCTCTCCCCCCTGAAAATCTCCATCACTCCCCACCCCGACTCCTAAACCCAGCCCTGGGGTTACACTGAACTTGACCATGACCATCACAACCCCCGCCACACTCCAGGTCCCGTCTAAGCCCCTGGTGGTTTCGCACACACGCACCTTCTTCCACCGGTGACGAGTCCCTTCCCTGTTTCCCTTCCACCTCCCTCTCCGGGTCCCACACATCCTAAGGCCCGGCTTCAGCATCACCTCCTCCAGGAAGCCTTCCCAGATTCACCAGCTGGCAGTGAAACCCTGATCCCCACCAAAATCCTCCAGAACTCTGCCGGCCTCTCATTGCCTCTGTCGCCTTTTGCCGATCAGTAGACTACGTGAGACGTATCTCTGCCTCCTTCCCTTCCAGGGAGCTCATGACGCAAACTCCCACAGGCCAAGAGTAAAGGTGACAGGATCCACAGCAGGTGAGGCCCCGTCATCTCGAGCGTGGATCCTGACTACCAGGACAGTGCCAGGCAGCTCACCTACATCCTTACCCCACCCAGAGGGCACTCCTACAGCCTCATGGCACAGATGGGACACGAAGGCTCGGGGAGGTTAACCAGTGCGTCCAGGCCACCGAGGAGCAGCGTGGGACTCCGGCCACCTCGTCCAACTCCCAGCCAGGCTCGAGACCGCCGCAGTCTCAGCCCCAGACTAAACACAGCTTCCGGGGGCAGCCTCCTCTGAGAAGACGCCACGTGCCTGAGGCGGGGCCACCCCGCTCGGCGTCACCCTGGATGTCACGGGACAGAGCTTCTGCGGGTGCTCTGGGGCCGCCAGGCTCCCGTGCCCCTGCCGACCTGTGGGTGAGCAGCGGCCGCCCCAGCCCCTCCCCGCCCTCCCCTGGGGCAGCCTCTCAGCCACAGCCCACCCCCTGAGCATCCCGCAAGTAAAGGGTTACACCTGGCCCGCGGAGGGCCCCCAGGTCCCCATCCAACACCAGCACCAGTCTGCTCTGCACCAAACCAGCTAACATCAGCTGAACGCACCCGCGTGGGGAGACAGACAGACAGACAGACACACTTCCCGCTCCCCTGGGCACCGAGTGGCCCCTCTCCCGGCAAAGCCTGTAGAGCTGGGCACTCCCTCAGCCACCTCACCCCAAGGAGATGGCTGGGACAGCCGGAAATTGTCCCCCTGCCAGGCCAGGTGGCCGAGGGTGCTCCCAGGGTGGGCGGGGCCGGCTGTCTCCCCAGAAAGCCTTTCGTGTCACTCGGCTCCCCCCTCCCCTCCGGCCCAGGGCAGGGCTGAGCTGGAAAGAGCTCAGGGAGGCCGGGGTGCCCCTGCCGTGTCTCTGCAGCCTGTCCCCCTCCCCACCCGCCAGCACCTGGTCCTGCTTAAAGATGACTAAGTGATCTCTCGGGCAGCCCTGCACCAGGACACCCGGAGCCGCATGCGCTAAACCCATGATTAGCGAGGCCTCTTCTTGGGAAAGAAAACCCCGTCCATGTTTTGTTTTGTTTCCCCCTCAAATGAAACAAATCCACCCGCGCAGTTACTGGAAACTCCAGCCTGGGAGACCAATCTGTACAGAGCAGGGTCAGCAACCTTGGAGCAGAGGGGGCGGGGCTGGCCCGTCCCCCACCCTCCTCAGTGTTCCCAGCCCTGGCAGGGGGTCAGAATTGAGTGCATCCCTTGTGTCCGGGCCAGGCAGCTGGCACCAGGGCAAGAATGCAATGTGCTGGTGAGCGCCACAGCCTGGGAACCCTTGACCAGTCACACGGCCTGGCTTGGGCATCCCACTCCGCCGAAGGAGCCGAGTCTCCCTGGCGCTCAGTCTCCTCATCCGTAAAATGGGGATAAGAGAAGCTACGAGGGGGCTGGCACAGCAGAGGCAGCTGCCGCTGCGACACTACACCCCACATGGGAGCGAGGGTCTGACTACTCCTCTTCCCACCCAGTTTCTTGCTAACGGGAAAGCAGTAGAGGATGGCCCAAGTACCACGCGGGAGACCAGGCTGGAGGCCCTGGCTTCGGGGTTTGGCCTACCCCAGCCCTGTCTGTGCAGCCATCTGGGGAGTGAACTAGCGGATGGAAGATCTCTGTCTCTCTGTGTCTCTCTTCTTCTCCCTGTCACTCTGCCTTGCAAATAAATTAATACTTAAAAAGAAAAAAAAGCCTGATTTTATTTAAGAGCGTGGCCTCGGCCACTTACCCTTGGGATAGCTGCAGGAGGTGTCCCTTGGGGAGGTAACTAAAGTCTGACTTCAGAGAAAAACGAGCCGCCACAGGAAGACGCAGTCCCCAGGCTCTCTGGGGGAAGCCAGGGATGCGGCGTCATCTTCTGAAATTCTTTGATGTCCGAGGCACAGAGCAGAAGCCAGCATCTCGGGTCCTGCTCTCTGCTTCTCCAGGCTCCCGCCCTGGCCTTGGTGATGAACCAAAGATGGCCTCCCTGGGGCCCTCGCCCTGTGGATGCGCGGAAGGCGGGCAGTCAGGGCTGACTCCCGTATCCTTGGTGCCAGGGTGGGGGTTCAGCAGGACACTCACAGTCCAGCTGACACTGAAAATGGCAAGGAGGCATTCGGAGCAGTCGCAGCTGGCCTCCAGCGCCCCGCCTCTCCTGTGACTCCCCTTCGGTGAGCACTCGCTGCGGGCCATCGCCAAGACACAGCAGCAGACACGCTGGACGCGCCCGGCCCCACGCCGCAGCCTGGTGTGAGCGTTCACTGCTCTGGCCGCCGTCACCACCTCCTGGGTGGGATCCCCTCCCATACCCTCTCTTGTGCCCACTAAGGCTCCCCCCTCAGACAGCTCTGCCCCATCCACCCACCCAGGTGCCCAGCACCCCCCACCCCAGGCCTCAACTCTCCAGCCCTGTCTGTGTACTTGCTCCACACAGCCCCTGGTCTAGAGCCTCTTCCTGCTCAGAGGCCTGGGGGCAGGGGTTCCAAGTTCAGACTGCCTGTGTCTGCAGCTGGCCTGGCCTCTGGGATCCTGTCTGTAAAATGGACACAATAATCCCCACTCAACAGGGCTCTCGGTCTCAGCGAATAAATCCAGGCATGGGAAAGTGCCCAACATGGTACCTGGCATGTGCCATGAGCCTCCCGAAATGCCGAGCGGCCTAAAGCCGGGAGGAAAACAGATCCACGCACGAGAGGCCCCGGTGGTCGCGGCCAGCCTGGTCAGCGGCTGCTGCCGCCAGTCACCACTCCTCTGCTCCCACTGGTGGCCCCGCTCCACTGGGCAGCGTTCCCAGGTGCTTTCCAGAGAGGAAACGCATTCAAGCCTGGGGGCCCTGGCTGCCTGGCTGCACCCGCACACCAAGACCAAAAACTGTCCTGGATTGGCTGCTTCTGTATACACTGAGCCCCTTAGAGCCAGCCCTCCACCCCTAGCCCGCCCAGCAGACAACACAGACAGGCCAGGTACCAACTGCTTTGCCTGATGGTAAATTTAAAGAGAAAGAGATGGGAGTGGGGACAGTGACACCAAGGCAGAAACGGTCGTTGTGAGGGCTCCTGTCTCATCGCCTGGTCACAGCTGCGGGACAGAAAAGCAGGCCCTGTTCTACGGAGCGCAGCTACAGTCCAGCTCAGCACCGCCCAGAAAACCCACTCTCCCGGGAGATGCTGCAAACACAGCCCCGAAACGTGGCGGATAAAGCCACACTGCGCACCCGACCCCCAGCAATGCCAGCAGAGACAAGCAGGGTGCAGTCAGCTCGGTCCGGGTGCTGCCGCCTCACCCACTCCTGCCAGAGAGCCGGGAGCGTCTCGAGAGAGGGGAGGGGTGGGTGCTGGGGGAGGCCCGCCAGCCAGCCCCTCCAGGGCGGCCCCAAATCTGTTTTCTGTTCAAACTGTTTTCCCTCAAAGTGCAATCTCACACAGAACCCTTCTCCCCTCAAAAAACCGAAATGAAAGATAAAAGTCGAACTACTCAGGTTGGAACGGCCGACAGTCCCCACTGGCCGGGAGCCCTGAGGCCCCGTGGGGACTTGGGGACCAGCTGGTTTGTGGGGAAGCCCGGTTTTATGTCCCCAAAACACAGAGCCCCATGTGGCCCTCTCCGGGACTCTGCTCTCACTCCCAGGCTGGACCCATCTTTCAAGGGAGGATGCCCTGGGCACACCAGGGACAGGCAGATGAGGGGGTGCTGGGGCGCGGGTCTGGGACTCAAGGTCCCGGGCCCTCTGCTCTCGCCTGGCTCTGAAACTTTCTGCTACGAAAATAGGCAGACTGACAGCAGAGCGAGACCTTGGCCGTGGCGAGACGCGTGGGGGAAAGGAAGGAAGCCCAGTGGTGGCCAGCGCCCAGCTCCCGAGGCGGGCCCACCTGGGCATCTCTCTTCAGCAAGACAGAGCAGGCATTCAGGGGGCAGTAGCCGGAGGACATTAAAACAACCCTTTATCCCCCACTGTGCAGATGCCCCCACACGTGACAGGGGGCGGGCAAGGAACAGGCGCTCAGGGGCCCTGGAGAGCGGGAGGAGGGGAGAAGAGGGGCTGTGCACACAAGACAGCCCACCTGGGCTGCGGCTACAGGGAAGGGCATCTATCTGCATAAATCTTTTAAGATTATTTATTCGAGAGACAGCGACAGAGCTCCCAAC
Source organism: Sylvilagus bachmani (assembly GCA_015711505.1). Taxonomy (NCBI): domain Eukaryota; kingdom Metazoa; phylum Chordata; class Mammalia; order Lagomorpha; family Leporidae; genus Sylvilagus; species Sylvilagus bachmani. Next base: position 4,970,724 of record CM027388.1, on the reverse strand, counting down.
TGCTGGTTCACTCCTCCAGATGCCCCCAACAGCCGGGGCTGGGCCACGGCCACGGCTGGAAGCCAGGAGCTAGGGCCAGGGCTCCCACGTGGGTGGCAGGGAGCCGACGACTTGAGCCATCCCTGCGGCCTCCCAGGGTGCGCACGAGCAGGAAGCGGAACCGGAGGCAGGACTCCACGAGGCTGAACGCCCGCTCCAGAATCTGCTTGGAGCATCACGGTTCTCCAGAGACGAGGGCATCCTTTTGTAGGAACCCCGGGGGTGGGCGTTGTGGCACGGCTGTGTAAGCTGCTGCCTTGGGCTCTCACATCCCGTAGCGTGTGCCTGGTTCAGGGCCTGGATACTGCACCCCCACTCCAGCTTCCTGGGACAGCAGCAGATGACAGCTGTGCTTGGGTCCCTGCCACCCTGCTCCAGGCTCCTGGCTTTGGCCTGGCCCAGCTCTGGCTGCTGTGGTCATCCGGGGAGTGAACCAGCAGATGGAAGACCTCTCTCTATCTGTCTCTCCCCTTCTGTCACTGCCTATCAAGTGAATAAATAAATAAATATTTAAAAACAAAGGATCTTTGATATTTACATAAAATTTACATATAACCAGGAAAACCTGAACACGGGCGGTGCCCACCCCCCCAGGATGACTTTTTCCAAGCTCCACAAGCACAGGACTATTCATCTCAACAGGGCCAAACTGAGAGGGTCCCTCCGCAAGGAACAGCACCCCCGGGCCTCCCCCTCCACCCCCACCCCTGTTTTCAGAGGACCCCAGCAGCAGGTCATGACCCTGAGTCTCCCAGAGCTACCCAGGGGCTCATCACCCAGCAACTGACGGAGGTGCCAAGAATGCGCCGGGTGCTCACCCCTCCCACAAACCACAGCCCTGCCCGCCGTGCAGCCTTCCCACGGTGGGGGCAGGGCAACCCTGCCAGGCCTCCTCGTCAGTGCCAACAGAGGAAGAGCTGGGCACAACAGAATATCTCCCCACCACCACCCCCAGAAACCCTGCGCCTCGGTGGGACCCAGAGTCAAACTGCCACGGGGTGGCTGGTGACCTGGCAGGGAGGGTCCCCGACTGGCAGACAAGGAGCGGGCGAGCCGGTGTCCAGCTTCGTGACGCCCTGAGCCCACACTGAGCACCTGGGCTGGATCCTGGCTCTGGCTCCTGCGAATGCAGCCTCTGGGAGGCAGCAGGTGATGGCTCAACTGGCTGGGTCCCTGCCACCTGTTGAGCAACCTAGCTCGAGCCCCCAGCCCCCGTGGCCCGGCCCCTGGCCGCCTGGCCCCAGCCACTGTGAGCATTTGGGGAATGAACAAGCAAGCGGGAGCCCTCTCGCTCGCTCACTCGCTCTTTTTCTCTCCCTACCTTTCAAATAAATAAGCAAAGGACCAGGAGTTGAATTGGGTCTCCTGAAAGACACTGGCCAGGGCCCTGGTTCCCACATTCTAGACAAACAGGGAGAAGAGAACTCCAGCTGATCCGTGTGTCAGGAACGACTCCGGAGGTGGATGGGACGGGAGAGGGTTGCCAGGACAAGCCCGGGCCTGGCAATAAATGTCTAGATGCAAGGGTGATGACAGCTGAGAGAGGAGGCTCGGAGACACTGACCCCCCCACGGGGTCAGGGAGAATCCCGGTCTGAGAATTGGAAACCTGGCAGCGGGATTCTGAGACCAGCATCATGGGGAGGCTGGGCCAGGGCCACTGCCCCAAGCCAGCGCCACTGCTGACACATATCGCCTCCCTGAGACTCTCAGCCACCACCCCACCCCACCCCCCACCCCCGGTGGCAGCCCACAGTGGAGGAGGAAGCCTGGGCCTGGGTCCCCAGCCAGGAAGCGCCGAACCCAGCTGAGCTCACACCTGGCTCTCTCCCTGCCCTGCTGGGAGCCACAAGCTGCAGCTCTTACTGCACCCACTTGTCTAACAGGTGTCCAATAACCCAGGCAGTGGGGAACAAGAGCAGCATGGCCGGGCCCTGCTCTCCTGGAGCCTCCGGTCCAATGGGATGCCATGGCCATCCCTGGCGCCTCGAGGGCCCCAGTGGGTGCCTGGGTTCCAGGGTGGGAGGCAGGCGGCAGGTGATGGGAACAGCACCAGAACAAGCAGTTCTGGGAGAGGAGCCCCCGGAGCTTGGTTATGGGAAGTGCAGTGGGCAGGCTTGTAGGACAGCAGGGAAGAGTGGTAATGTGGGGTGGGGGCGTCTGTGCCAGAGACAGAGGTGGGGTCAGCAGAGCCCAGAGGAGGGAGTAGGAGGAAGAGGACCCCACAGCAGAGTCAAAGCAGAAGAGGGGCCCAGGGATGACAGGGGGAGTGACAGAGGATGACAAGGGTCAGAACACAGTGATGTCCCCATATGCTGGTGGCTGGGAGGGGTCATCGAGGACCCCTGAGCAGTTTGACAGGGGCCACTGGGAAGTGAGGAAGCGGACACCAGGTGTGGTGACCACGCTTCAGAGACCGGGGGACAGAGGCTGGCCGCTGGCTGGGGGGCCGGATCCTCTCACCCTGGTAGCAGGCTGCGAGAAGCCAGAGCCACAGGCACCTCCTGCTGACAGCCTGGCTCTCAGCCCCGCCAGCTCCCGGCAGCAGCCTCCACATTTGCGGTCGAGCTGACAGACGCAGCAGCCAGTGAGGCTGGGGCAGAGCCCACATCCCCACAAGGATGTCAACAGCCACGGCAAGGCCACCTCCCTGGAACCTGGAACTCTTAGGGACTGTCACAAAAATGCAAGGGGACAAGAGCCCATCGAGGGGCCGGCACTGTGGCATGGTGGGTAAAGCCACCGCCTGCAGTGCTGGCATTCCATACAGGCACCAGTTCAAGTCCCAGCCACTCTACTTCCAATATAGCTCTCTGCTGTGGCAGAAAATGGCCCAAGTCCTGTGGTCCCGGCACCCAGTGGGAGACCAGGAGGAAGCTCCTGGCTCCTGGCTTCGGATCAGTGCAGCTCTGGCCGTTGCAGCCAACTGGGGAGTCTGGGGAATGAACCAGTGGATGGAAAACCTCTCTCTTTCTCTCTCTCTCTCTGCTTCTTCTCTCTGTGTGTAACTCTAACTTTCAAATAAATTAATTAGTTAAAAAAAAAAAACATCGACAGCTGGGGGAAAGGAAGGGATGTTCCATTTGTAAGGTACCGACACGTGGTCTGCCCAGATGCAACGCCAGTGACAGCAGGGTGAGGCTTGAGGACAACGCACTCAGTGTGATGCACACCACAAAAGGACGAGTCTGAGTCTGGGAGTGTCCCCTCACCCAGGAGTTAGTCAGATGGCAAGCAGTGGCCTGGGCTCTGGGCTGGGGGGTGGCCAGGAGGACAGAGCACTGTTCGGGAGATGAAGGGCTCTGGGGATGGATGGTGGTGATGGTGGGCGACACCATGAACGTGCTTAAGACTAAAACCAGGGCCGGCGCCATGCGTAGTGGGTAAAGCGCCAGCATCCCACACCGGTTCAACTCCCGGCTGCTCCAATTCCGATCCAGCTCCCTGCTAATGCACCTGGGAAAGCAGCAGAGGGTGCCCAAGTCCACATGGCAGACCCAGAAGCAGCTCCTGGGTCCTTGTTTTGGTCTGGCCAGCCCCAAACCTGGCCATCGTGGCCATTTGAGAGTGCATCTGCAGATGGCAGCTCGCTCCCTGTCTCTCTCTCTCTAACTCTGCCTCTGAAATAAATAAATCTTTAAAAACAGTAACAGACTTAAAAGCAGCTAGGAGGTAAGTTTTACATTATTTGTATTTTACTGCAACTTTTTTAAACAAAGAGAAGCACAAATCCCCTAAACCAAGAGAGGTCTCCTTCCCAGACTGCTCGGGGGCACCCAGCAGTGTCAGGGACTTGCTGGGGTGGGTGGGTACATCCAGAGGAAGGTGCCAGGAAAGAGAGCCCCCCCCCCCATCGCCCAGGCATACTGTATCTCACACCACACAGCCTCTGCAGAAGGTTCCAGTTCTTGTCTCCAGCCCAGGCTTCTGCCCTGCACCCAGGTCTGGCTGCCATCTGGACACGACTGCTTGGAGCACCCCCACCTGGCACAGGCTCAAAGCACCTCCATGGATCTGGTCCTGCAGTCCTGTGTGCGGGGTCCTCAGCCACTATGACCCCCAACCAGCCAGGGACCCTGGCAGCGTCTGCCATTCTCCACCCTCTCTCCCACCTCCCATGCAGCTGGCAATGCAAGCCTGCCCATCCTCTCAGTTCCAGCTGTGGGGGGCTGTGTTCTCCCCCACAACCCCCTCCAGTTGCAGCCCCTCATTGGATTCTTCTGGCACCCGTGACTTTTCCAGTGAGGGTTTTCCAGAGAGTCAGGGCCACCAGGGCAGCTACACACGGAGCCCTGGGGGGGGGGGGTGCTTATGGAGGCTGAGAAGGCCCAGAGCGGGCCATCTGTGAGCGCGAGACCCAGAGAAGCTGGAAGTCCGCTTCCATCCAAGTTCAACAGAAGCCCCCAGTGCGACTCTCAGTGCAAAGCCAGAGACCTGCGAGGCCGGGGGTCACTGACAGGTGGGAGATCCTGGAGTTCGGGCATATCCCAGGACAGGAAAAGGGGGTCCCAGCTCCAGGAGACAGCAGAATTTATCCTTTGCTGCAGTTTCTGGGGTCCCCAAAAGTCCACCTGCTGGAAGCTTAATCCACAAGCTCTTCATGCTAACAGTCTCCAGTCTGGAGGCACGGCCTTGGGGTGCAACCAGGACTAGACTGGGGGGGGGGGAGTCATGACGATGAGACTCCATACGAGGTGGGGCTGAGGCCTGAGGCAGTGCACCCGCTCTGTCCCAGCATGCGACACCCCTCCCCGCCACATCTGGAGCAGCAAGAAGCCCTCCCCAGAGGCCGGCTCCAGAACGCTGAGCCCAGTAAGCCTCTGTCCTTGGGAAGTGAGGCCGTCTCAGTCTTCTACCGCAGCAACACAGAACGGACTAAGACACCTTCCTCCGTCTGTGTTTCTGCCGGGGTCCCCGCCAGGCCCACCCATCCTCACCGCTAACGAACACGCCTGTGCCATCCAACGTCTCTAATCCAATACCGACCCCCTGAGCTTCTCTCCAGCACCAGGGCAGGCCGGGCGCTCCCCCGGCTCCCTGGGCATCCCTTAATCCAGTCAAGAGAACACCAAAGTCAGCCCGCCCCAGTCCACCGCTGCCAACCTGGCAGCCACACACATCTCCTTGAACCACACTTCACCTCCAAAGACAGCCAGCGGCAGGGTCACGGTCGCATCCAGCGTGAAACGACTAAAACACATTGATCCTTCCCCTAAGAGGACGTGAACCCTAGCCAGCGTCTACTCCTGCCCGGCATCCAGGCCGAGAACGCCGTGATGGAAGTGAACAAGGCTGACCTACTGACAGAAATGTCACGCTCCACGACAAGGCCCAAGAAAGAAATGCAGGGCAGGACACACCCAAACACACCCTTACCAAAACGAGCAGGAACCCTCGAGCTGCCGCAGCCTGGCTCTGCCACTGGTCCCGGACCGTGGCTGGCACTCATAACCACGTTCTCCCACCGCCTGCTCTGACTGGTCCCGGACCGTGGCTGGCATTCATAACCACGTTCTCCCACCGCCTGCTCCGTCTTCCGCCACCCCAGCTGGTCCCGGTTCTTTGGTCAGAAGGGTGACCCACACCTCCACTCCTCAGGGTCTGGGCCACGCGCGGTGCTGCCTGGATTGGGCTACTGTAGCCGCCCGATGACCACAGTCACAGGGCCTGATACACCGAGAGCTGTATTCCAGACCCGCTCCTCGCACGCTGCCTTTGGGGGGCGGCGGTCGTCCGGCCTCCTCCCGGGGAGTCTGAATCAACCCCTGACTCAGAGGCTCATGGGCCTCGGCAGCCACAGGGCAGCGTGACTTCCAGTTCAATGGGATCATTGTTGGGTCTCCAGCGGGGTGCACTCCCCCCTCTGGAACTGAGACCTCCAGGGCAGCAGAGCATAAAGTCCCAGCAACAGGAAGCCAGGGGGGTGACAGCGAGGGGCGCCCCTCCTGGCCCCACCCCTTGACTCCTGGACCTGAGGTTCCTGGGTGTGGGAGAAACGGCCCCGGGAACCGGAGGCAGATGCAGAGCCAGCACAGCCTGCCGGAGAACCTTGTAGCCCGGCAGAGTGTGTCCGCTAACCGGTACTGCCGCCATGGCCATCTCCCCGTTCTGGAGAATGGGGGAGCTGGCGAGACCAGCGAGCTCATGGGCTTGGGCCCGTGGCCGTACTTCTTGGGCGGTGAAGTGAGCCCTTGGTCAGAAGTGGGCACCATGGACGGCGGTTTGGACGGAAGCACTGCATTGCCACCCAGAGCAGGGGCCTGTTCCAGAAAGAACAAAACACAGGGGCCAGTGCTGTGGCGCAGTGGGTTAACGCCCTGGGGCCGGTTCAAGTCCCGGCTGCTCCAGTTCTGATCCAGCTCTGCTATGGCCTGGGAAAGCAGTGGAAGATGGCCCAAGTCCTTGGGCCCTTGCACCAGTGTGGGAGACTTGGAAGAAGCTCCTAGCTCCTGGCTTCGGATTGGCGCAGCTCTGGCCGTTGTGGCCAATTGGGGAGCGAACCATCTGATGGAAGAACCCTCCCTCTGCCTCTCCTTCTTTCTGTGTAACTCTCTCAAATAAATAAATCTTAAAACACACACACACACACACACACACACAGCCCCTCCATGATGGAAGCGATGCCCTGTGACCAGCCTGCCACGCCAGGCAACGGTGCCTCTGCTGCCGGCGCACTGAGCAGTCAGCAGTGGCCACGCCAGTCGACACTGGCCAGCCCATGTGGAACCTCCATCCCTGCCGCCACGGCCACTGACAATGACGGGGTGGCTGGGGAACAGGCCGACCAGTACCACAGACCAGAGAATGAGGATCTCCCTCTGCCAATGCCATGCTTGGATGAACATTCGCTTTGTCCACCCTGCGAAGTCTACCCACAGACCTCTTCTCCACATGGCTTTGTCACCGATTTTTCCGTCATGTTCCCTCCAAGACCCCAACCACCCAGCCAAAGCCCTGGCTACAGTCCACGACCCACACTTAACCATACAGCCGGTCTCCTTCCAAGCCAACTGCACTGCCCGAAGTTCGGTCCACCGAGATCTCCCTTCGCTGACGTCCCCAGAGGGGCTGTGGCTGCCCCCTTTTGGGTGGTACAGAACCACCTCCAGCCAGGCCCAAGTCTGCTCTGTCCACCAATCACGGGGCGTGCCCACGGGACCACAGGTGCAGGCTGCGGGCAGGGTGGGGATCACGGGCATCTTGGCCACTCCCCAAGTGACTTCCTTGTGCCTCAGGACCTGCTTGGGCTGATCGCACACATACACTTCCACGCCCAACTGTTTGGTTCAGTGGGTCAGACTCCACCCATGACAGGCAGCTCAGGCCACGTGCGGACTTGGTAGCTCATGGTCAAATACTATCTCTTCTAAGACCTAGCGGCAGGCCAAGAGCGGGCTCTCAAAAGGAGAGGCACCACCTACGGTGATGGCAGGGCCCTGCTCCAAAATCCCGGGTGTCTGCCCTGCCACTTCACCCCCAGGGACTCGACAGAGGCTCCCGGGGCCTCCCACCCTGCCCGATGCATCTGCTGGGTCATTCAGCCCAAGTGCAGAGCAGCCTGGAGGCAGTGCAGAGCCTTCCGCAGCTCCAGGCACCAGCCAAACCCAGCAGCCTTGCGGGGGCCAGAGTAACACCAGCTCTGAGGTGGGGCATGAGCGCTCCATCTGGCTGCTCCTGTAATCAGATGGAGGCACGACACCTCCCGGGCCCCTTTGGATCTGGGGCTGTAAATCGATCTACTACTCTGGGCATTGATGGAAGGGCCTGATCCTGTTTTCATCATTCGCATTAGACTTTTGCTCAACTGACCCGGAAGTTTTCCTACTCTTGCCAAGTATAATAATCCAGTAGCCTTCCTCTCTCTCCCACTTCCAGAACACCATGATTAACCGGCTGACGCGTGAGTCTGCAGCGATCAGAAATCAGACTGCTCTCTGATTGAGGCCTTGCCTCGGCCGTCATTACAGTAACTCGGCCTGCCTGGCCGTGGAGGCTCTGTGCTGCCACGGCCGCCCCAGGACCCAAGGATTCCCCATGCACGTAGCTGGGACCCCCTTCCAAGTGGAACGGAGAGTGCATCTCCAACCTCCGCCCCACTCCAGAACACCAGGCTGCCCAAGCCTCGAGACCCTTTCCTCTCCATGAAACCCAGGGAGCCGGGGGTCCCCAACGTACTGACGTCGGCCATCTCTCAATGCACACTTACCAGCTACCCAACCAAACTGTGGGGCCCCTCACGGTCCCCGAGAGCACCAGGAAATGTAGACTCTCTGCCTAGTGTGCCCAGGGCAACAAATGCAGCCTGACCCAATGTTCTGTCCCTCCGGCCAATAGCCACACCCTCGGATCCGCGCCACTCCGGATCCCAGCTTGCCACTTCCGTAATTTCCAGAAAGCAATCTTGCTCCTCACAGCGGGCACAGCCAAACTGCACGGACAGGCAGCGGACCACACGCAGTTGCACCTGCCATGAACAAGGTGGCCCCGAATGGAGGGAAAAGTGTGGTCACAGGGCCCGGCGCTGTGGCGTAGCGGGTAGAGCTGCCGCCTGCAGTGCTGGCATCCCATGTGGGTGCGTTTGAGTCCCAGTCCAGCTCCACCCATTGTGGAGTCTTGGAAGAAGCTCCTGGCTCCTGGCTTCAGATTAGCTCAGCTCCAGCTGTGTGGCCATCTGGGGAATGAACCAGCAGAGGGAAGCGCTCTCTCTCTCGCTCGCTCGCTCTCTGCCTTTCAAATAAATAAATAATTTTTTTAAAAGTGTGGTCCCAGCCAGGGCCTCATCTCAAGTGGGCCTTCCAACCTCACAGTGCTGAGCCCCTCCTACTCAGCAGTCCTTTGTCAAGTCGGGGGTCACCTCCCAACCCCCAAATCACCCTCACCTTCCAAGAGGTGCCTTGTGAGGGGCAGAACCTTGAGACTCTCTCACCGGTCATCCGCATGGGAAACCCAGGAGGCTAAGGCGTGGGCTTGGGCCTGGTCCAGCAGATCGTGAGAAACCCTTCCCTCATCACCAGCTGCCTGGCCCCGCCACGGGTCCCCAGCCCTGCACCACACAGGCCCAGGCCTCAAAGACAGGCAAAGCCAGGCGGGCCCTGGCGGATCCCCTCCCTGTCTCCAGGACAAGGCCACAGAGCCTGAGCTGCTGTGGATGTGGTTGGCCTCATGATCGGCAGACTCATTTATTTTTAATGTTGGGCAACGAACAGAACACAAAACAAGCAAGAAGCTGGCCAAAGGCTCCCAGGCACGGCGACCAGACAGAGCCTCCAAGAGCCACTGGCTTTGCTGCCCGTTCTGACTTTCCACGCCATAACAGCTGGGCTTCCTCTGCCCCCGCCCCCCGCGGAGGAGCAGTCAGCCTCTCTCAGACCCCAGTCGTCCCGTCAATGCTTCCTAGGAAGCAGCTACAGATGGCCTGACATGGTGTGTTTGCTTTAGCATAATCATGCATGTGTAAACATGGTGTACATGTATGTAGCTGTGTGTATGTGTGCACGTGCTGACATGCAAAGCTGGTGAGGGGATCTAGGGGCTCATCTTTGGTACATGTTTGCAACATTCCATAACAAAAAAACTTCTGTTAAAAATTAACACGTGCTTCTCGGAGGAAAGGCTACGGAGGTGGAGAGGATACTGACTCAGGTCAAAGGTGCCACAGTGTGGATTGGAGTTTGGAGTCCACCATCTGGAGCAGGGAGACCTTGGCCAAGGCACCCGCTTGCCCAGAGCGCCCGGAGGACCCGGATGAGAGAATCTTTCACCCAGGATTCTCAGGACGCATGCTGAGTTGACAGGTCTAGGACTCAAGTTAGAACCTGGTATGAGCATGTGCCATGAAATTGTCTCGCAAGCTGGCGTTGTGGCCCAGAGGGTTGAGCCACAGTCTGAGACACCAGCATCCCATACAGACTCTGGTTCAAGTCCCGGCTGCTCCACTTCCCATCCAGCTCCCTGCAGTCAGCTCCAGTGCTTGGGTCCCTGCATCCACGTGGGAGACCTGGATAGAGTTCCCAGCCTCTGGCTTCAGCCCCAATCACTGTAGCCACTTTGGGGAGCGAAGCAGCAGATGGAAGATTTTCTCTCTCTCTCAACTCTGCCTTTCAAATAATAAATCTTTTAAAAACATTGCTTTCCTCTATTATCATCATCAGCAGGGCTTACACCAGGACAAGTGCACACGGCACTCAGCAGCACGAGCCTGGCGCCTGTCTCCCAATAGAACTTGAACTTGACTCCTGGTGGGGAGGGCAAGCCTGGACCTCATCTATCTGGCGTGGGGGGGAAGCAGGGGATGACGTACCCCAGGCAGGCCGAGGCAGACCCGCACCTGCCCTCGCACTTCCATCGAATAAAACTCTGCAGAACAAAAAGATCGAGGGGTCCCCGCACGAGCAGCCACAGCCTAGCCCTCGAGAACCAGCGCAATAGCCCCGCACCCAGCTCACGAACACCGGTAAGAATCAGAGGCTTTGCTAACTCTGCAAACGCATCCGCACGCCAGCTCGCATCCACCTGGGGAAGGAGTAGGTGCAAGAAGGGAGCTGGCGCTGGTGTGGCACAGCCCCTCGGTGAGCCTCGGGGGGCAGTGGGGCCTCCCCGAGCTGGGCCCCCGCCCTGCTCTCCAGCTCCACCAGCAAATTAAACATCTGTGCCGATTCCAAGGGGGTGAGTTTTTCGCAAGAGCCCTGAGAACCCACTGAAGGGCGGATCCAGCCTTCCCCGGGCCGAAGCATGGCCTCACCCAGCTCCAGAGTGACATCACCCAGAGCCCCAGGCAAGGCCACTCCTGCTAGGCGCTCTGAACCCCCACGGATGCGTCCAGCTCCAACCACCAGGCCCCACTGCCCCGGGCCAGCGTGCAACTGCTTTTTCTTTGCTCTGCTCCTGGGATGGTGGCCAGGCTGGGCAGGAAAAGGGAGACTCGTAAAGTTCTTACACTCGGTGACTCCACATCTCCCCATCTACAGAAATTCACACACACACACACACACACACACACTCCATCCACCAAGGCAAGTGCTCCCTGCAGAAGGAAGGGGGTTCAGAGACAGGAGGAGGAGGAGGAGGAGGAGGAGGAGGGTGAGGAGGGCCTCGGACGATCTGTGCAGCTGCCCAGCTGTGACCTCAGTGCCAGGGATGGTGACAGCAGTCGCAGCCAGGACTTGGGGGTCTCGGTCGCAGCCCCGGCTGTGCAGTTTGGCTAAAGGAGCCACCCTCTCTGAGCCTCCAGGGAAAGGGCCGTTCTAGGAAAGGCTTGGAAGCAAGACAGGGTTTCCTTAGCTCTGGTTCTTTGGCAGGGGGTGGGGTTGGGGGTGGGGGGTGGGGGTGCGGGACGAACCTGCAGGGCTAGCCTCCACCCAGCACTTGCCAACCCCTCCCGCGCCCTCCGCCAGGGCTGAGGCTGGGGCTCCCCCTCCGCGACCCTCCTACCCCACAGAAAATTCTTCCTAGGCCACCAACCCTTACTCACCCGGATGGTGCTTTTACCAGGAACACCTGTTAAAACTCAGCTCATGACCAGTGTCTGATGCTGCCCCGGGAGTGTTTAATTAAATATTACTCATTCAGGAAGCAACCCTGCCAACTCACCCCCAAACGGCAGGGTTCACTTTCAGAGAAAAAGAGAGGGGAGGAGAGAGCCTGCGCCCTGCTGCGGGCCACCAGCGCCTGCTGCCCCGGGGTGCCGGCGCCCCCACTTTCCAGAACAACCAGGGAAAGGCAGGCTAAGCGGCTCTCAAAGCACACACGTGCACACACTCCCCCGAGGCACTGGCAAACACACACAGACTCACACCAGACACACTCACAGCCTCACACACACCAGACACACACTCACAGCCTCACATACACACACTGCACACTCACAGCCTCACATACACACACTGCACACTCACACACTCACACCCTCACATACACACACTCCAAGACACACACTCACACCAGACACACACCCTCACATACACACACCACACACTCACACCCTCACATACACACACCAGACACAGACTCATGCCCTCACATACACACACTGCACACTCACACCCTCACATACACACACACTCCAAGACACACACTCACACCAGACACACACCACACACTCACACCCTCACATACACACACCAGACACAGACTCATGCCCTCACATACACACACACACACACATTCCCATCAAGACATACACACTCATATACACACAACATACACACACTCCCAAGACACATGCACTCACACATACACACATTCTGACCAAGACACACACACACATACACACACTCAGACACACAGTGTCACTCATACTTTCATACACAACACACACACTCATAGACTCACTTTTACACACTCTGTCACATACATATTCACTCACACTCTCCCACACACACATACACTCACACACACCCATACACACTCTCACGATACTCCCCCACTCTCTGATATACACACTCCCACACACTCCCGCACACTCACACTCCCGCACACTCACACTCCCGCACACTCACACACACTCACACTCCCACACACTCAGGTTCACTCACATACACCCACACACGATACTCCCCCCACATGCATACACTCACACTCTCCCACCCACATTCACACAGTCACACACACACACTCTCCCACACACACTCACTCTCACGATATTCCCCCCACAGACTCACTCACACTCTTCCACACACTCACACCCATACACACACTCACGATACTCCCCTCCCACACACACTCACACATACTCTCACACTCTCCCATATACGTGCACACACCCATACACACTCTCAGACACATACACTCACACTCTCCCACATACATACACACACCCATACACACTCTCACAATACTCCCTCCACACACACACTCACACACATACACTCACACACACTCCCACACACTCTCACGATACTCCCCCTACTCACATACACTCACACACATACACTCACACTCTCCCACATACATACACACACACACACACTCTCCCACATACATACACACACACACACTCTCACACTCTCCCACATACATACACACACCCATACACACACATTCTCACACTCTCCCACATACATACACACACCCATACACACTCACACTCTCACACTCTCCCACATACATACACACACCCATACACAATCACACACACTTTTCCACATACACACACACTCACA
>CM027388.1:4939319-4957026 GCA_015711505.1 Sylvilagus bachmani | reverse complement strand
GGGGGGGGGGGGGCTTCCTAATTAAAACGTCTTGGGGGAGAATGGGAAGTTGTTTCAAGTGCAAGACCTCGCTTGCCCTGTCTGAAATTCCCAGCGGGTTTCTGCGGTTTTGGGGCGCAGGGGAGCCTCCCGCTGCTCTGTTTGGGGGCTCAGGACCGCCAGACCCCTAGGGCCCCGGGCGCCTGGGCACCCGCTGTGCTAGACCGCTGGGCGCGTGGGTGGCTCCCTGAGTGCTAGCGGGTTGAATGAATGAATGAATGAATGAGCGATGGGGCCGCCTCGAGGACTTCTCACCCCCGCCTGGACTGTGGCTCTGGACGCAGGAAGCTGTCCTGCCCTGCTGCAGCCCAGAGGCACGGCACTGGACAGGTCTTACAGAAATTACTGTTTTAAGAGCAAAATCTCCTTACACCCCCGCCCCTCACGGTGTGTAGCTTGGCCTTCCTGGAACAGCCTGATGGTGATGAGCCAGGTGTTTCCCTGGTTAATCCTCACCATAGCCCCGTGCCGGCAGCCAGCTGTTGTGAGGCTGAGGATACGGTGATGGGCCAGAGACGGAGCCTGGAACCGGCTGCCGGGGCCGGATTCCAAAGCTGGAGGTCGTCTCACCCCACTGGGCTGCAGCCCCCTGTGGTTTTGACCCGGGGTCAACGTGCAGAGGCTCCACCGAGTGCGGGGGGGACAGGGCGGCGTCAGTGGCCCTTCTGCGACGTTGTCCGGGCAAGCTGAGCCCTAGCCCGTGGCAGCAGCCACTGTGGGCAGCCTGGGGGTCCGCCAGAGGCTCCCTTCAACAGCTTAGCAGTGTGAGAATGGTTGTGGACGGTCCGGCCATGGGGGCACCGGGGGAAGATCAGGGATAGCCAACGGCCTTCCGGGGCTGCTGGCGGACCCCATGCAGTCCAGCAGCTGCAAATCCCAGCTGGCCGCTGCTGCGCTCATGTCTCTCCCTCGGAAAGGGGTCCAGGTAGCTGGCATTGTGACACTGGCATCCTATGTGGGCAGTGGTTCAAGTCCCGGCTGCTCCACTTCTGATCCAGCTCCCTGCTAATGGTCTGGGAAAGCAGCGAAAAACGGCCCCAGTCCTTGGGCCCCTGCATCCAGGTGGGAGACCTGGAAGAAGCTCCTGGCTCCTGGCTTTGGCCTGGCCCAGCCCTGGCCGTTGCAGCCATTTGGGGAATGAACCAGCAGATGAAAGATACCTCTCTCTCTCTCTCTCTCTCTCTCTCTCTCTCTCCCTCTCTCTTTGTAACTCAGACCTTCAAATAAAATCTAAAAAAACGAAAACAAAAAAACCGGCAGGCAAGGGACCCAGCTCCGCGTGTCTCTTGCCGGGTGCTGTCTGTGATCCCGCAGGCCTGGTCAGCAGCCTCTCGGCCAGAGGCCAGGGGCTGGCAGCTTTCCTGGGGCCTGGCCCCTCATCCTGGCGCTTGGTGGGTGGGCAGAGTTTCCAGGACAGTCGGGGGGGGGGGGGTCCTTGTAGTGTCTGCTCATTTGGGCCTGCGACACCTCCCCCACAGCCCATACCTCTGATGCAGGAGGCCTGAAAAAGCTCCTGTGGCAAAGGCCTCAGCATCCGCGCCCCACCCCCCTTCAGTTTAGTCTTGAACTCTCAGCTGTGCAGTTAGATCCCGCTGACCTGCAAAGCAACACGGGGTGGGGGGGGGGGGAGGCTTCCTGCCCTCCAGGACACCGGGCAGGTAGGGGGGTGCTGCAGGCTGGTTCTCCAGCAGTGACCCTGGAGCATGGACCCGTGTTGAGCAATCCCAGAGGCCAGTGTGAGTGTGGAAGAGGTGTTGAGTCTTCTTATCAGAGCTGAGCGATTGTTTATTAAAACAATACAGATCCTGCAATCCTGTGACATCAGCCGATAAACGCTCTCCAGGAATTTGAAGCCTGACTCAAGTCTTCAACCACAGATCTGTGTTTCACTGGGGATGAGTAAGGAAGGGGTGGCCCTGGGCTCTCCGTGGTGGGACCCCGAGCCCCCAGCTCTGCTCCCACCCCCACATGCACCAGTGATGCAGTTGGTACTGTTTGCTCACTTCTTTCATCTGTCCCGGGAAGATGACACAGAGGGAGTGTTCAGTAGCGCCTCCTTTTCCTGAGGGTGCCCTGAGTGTGTCCACGGATGTCCTTGGAGGCCTTCAGGGGATCCTGCCGCCCTCACAGGGGTTGTTGGGGGCTCATCTTCTCTGAGACCCTTTTGCTGACTCCCAGGGAATGGCTGAAGGGTTTGGTATAGACAGGCGTCATGCAAACCCCAGCTAAGCAAGCTGCTTAGCCTAGCTCAGCTTCCGTTTCTCACCTGTGCGATCGCTCTACATTTCCCAGGATCCGGGGGAGACGTGCAACCCTCCAACAGGCGTCGAGTACAGTGTCATGGGGAAATCCAGGGTTTGGAGTCATTTCCAAATTGTTTTCTAGAAAAGTCATGGGATGCATAACACAAAAGCACAGCAAGAGGCACAGAGCTCGTTGGTGAAACCCAGGCCCATAACACAGCCTGGCTGTGAAACACTTAGTTCACCAAGTAAAACTGACCTACAGTGCCTGATGGAATTTTGTTCTTGTGGCATTCAGGAATGAGTACCTGGATGCATCTTACACACTCATTGGCCCTAAATGGCTGTGGTTTTAGCCGGGGGACTTGAAAAGGTTCTTGGAAAATGGAATAAAAAGATGTTAATTTTGGTACTAGGAAATGGAAACCCATGCATACAAGCGGCCTTCAGGTAGTTTCCCAAATGCGTACTATGAAGAACCTGCATGCATTTCAAATTTTTGCACCAAAATACACATCTTTGAGTTCCATTTCCGGTGACTAATGTGCCTTCGCGTTATTAGGTGGTGACACCTGCTGGCAGAATTTGAAATTGCAGTAAAGCTCTATCAGACACTTGTGTGAACAGATTCTGAAGACAATTTCGTAGTTTTACATGTGGCGCTGGGTGATAAACAGTCTTGGGAAAAATTCCTAGGACTCTGAGAAGAAGTGAATAAGGAGATGATCTTGGGCTTGTGACAAAAATTACTGCAAAGTTCTTCCAAAACATTCCTAATGCGATTAGCAATGAGCAGGCTGTGACCTGGGTGCCTTCCTCTCAGCTCTTCACCAGAGGTTTTCAACAGTCATCCAGTGTACACTTCCCGCCATGGGACAGAATCCTGACCACTAGAGAAAGTCCACAGACACCCCTGCAAGTATGCGTTCACTTGTTCCCTGGGTATTTGCTTTGTGTTAAACCAGAGGACGGCGCCGGCACACCAGGTTCTAGTCCCAGTCAGGGCGCCGGATTCTGTCCTGGTTGCCCCTCTTCCAGGCCAGCTCTCTGCTGTGGCCCGGGAGTGCAGTGGAGGATGCTTGGGCCCTGCACCCCATGGGAGACCAGGAGAAGCACCTGGCTCCTGCCATCGGATCAGCGCAGTGCGCCGGCCGCAGCGTGCCGGCCGCGGCAGCCATTGGAGGGTGAACCAACAGCAAAGGAAGACCTTTCTCTCTGTCTCTCTCTCACTGTCCACTCTGCCTGTAAAAAAAAAAAAAAAAAAACAGAGGAGCCCAATGCATAGCCTTGTGCTGTTCTGCAGGCCTGGGGGTGGTAAACACAGTGGACCAGGGGGCCAGGCTTGGGGGCTCCCATGCAGGTGGGAGACACTGGGGTCAACAGCAAGCAAGACAGTTTTTAGAGGGAAAGAATCATCGTTATGTGAATGCTCTCTGCAGCCTGTTTTTGGGTCACTGTTCTGTCTCAAATTGTGGCTCTGAAACCTCTGACAACGAGACCTCACTTTGCTCGCTCCCCCACTGCAGGACTGGCTGTGCTGGGTGGATACCGTGGCCATGTTGGGTGGACACCAGGGCGTGTTGGGTGGACACTGTGGCCGTGCTGGGTGGACACTGTGACCGTGTTGGGTGGACACCATGGCCGTGTTGAGTGGACACCATGGCCATGTTGGGTGGACACCGTGGCCGTGTTGAGTGGACACCATGGCCGTGTTGGGTGGACACCGTGGCCATGCTGGGTGGACACTGTGACCATGTTGGGTGGACACCGTGGCCGTGTTGAGTGGACACCATGGCTGTGTTGGGTGGACACTGTGATCGTGTTGCGTGGACACCGTGACCGTGTTGGGTGGACACTGTGGCCGTGCTGGGTGGACACCGTGGCTGTGCTGGGTGGACACTATGACATGGATCTGGATTCACAGGCCTGACCTCTGTGCCGCCCTCATCTCTGGATCTTCCCCAGTGCCCAGCCAGTGGACCGCTGCCCCCTTACTCGGTAAGCATGCGCAGGGCACCAATCTCATGCCTGCCTGTGTGCTGGGTGCTTGTAGAGTTAGCCTTGACCCCACGGGACAGCAGGATCAGTGTGGAGACAGACACCAGGTCAGCTCCCATGCTGCTTCACCCCTGGGCGCTCCGAGCAGCCATCCTGCCCGCTTCTGCACGGAGCCTGGCACCTGTGGCCAGGAAGCTGGTGGTGGCTTTTCCCCCCTGGGGTCATCCTGACTCTTCCTCTCCAGAGGAGTTCAGATTGGAAGCAGAAAGAATGAAGGTGCCAAACCCATGTGATGAACACAGAACCTTTTCAAACCCAACACTCCCCAGGTGCCAGGCGCCCTGCTGCTCTGTGCTCATCTGTGTCCTCTGTAGGACCCTTCCCGGGGGGTGCTGTCATTCTCTCCAGTTACGCGGGGGGGCTCATCCAGAGCTGCCCAACCAGTGAGTGGCAGAACGAAGACTTGCACCCAGGTTTACTGAAAATCCCGCTATCAGCAGCATCGAGTGGCAAAGACAGGGGAGGGTGTGCCATCCCAGCCCCTGAGGGACAATGGCCCGGCTGACCCAGGACGGGGAAGGCGCAGACAGCAGCCCCAGGGAGCAGCTCTGTGGTCAGACAGGGAGCTTGAGAGAAGAGCGGGTGCCCGGCGGCCCCAGCTGGGGCCCCTGAGATCTCTCCACACCGTGTTGGGTTACATAGTGCACCTCCAGAATTCCTGTCCACTAGGAACCTGGCGGTGTGACCTTGTACTCAAGTTAAGGTGCAGTCACACTGGAGAGCGTGGGCCCCCATCCGGCCACAGGGGCCGTCTTGAGTCGGGGGGATCTAGACACAGATGCCCAGAGGAGTCCTGGGCAGGGGACGGATGCCAAGCATGGGTTGTTGGCTGCTGTGGACACTGGGGCTCCCTGGAGGGACCCCTCCCCCAGCGCCTTTGGAGAGAGCACGGCCCTGCAGATTCCTTGGTCTTGACCTTGGCAGCCCCAGGAAACACAGACAAGCCACCGTCGCCTCTCACTCGAGCAGCTGCCCAGCCTCCCCACCCCATCCCCCACCAGGGTTCCTGGCCCCTCCCATCTGTTTCCTGCTCAGCACAGAGGGAATCTGTGCATCATGGACCCCCACCCACTGCTCTTAAAAACAGTCCAGAAGCCACAAGATGCCCACAAGGCTCTCAGTGGAGTGGCTTCTGCAGCGGCCCCTCCTGCCTCCCAGGATACCTTCTCCCGCCTCTCCTGGCTCCACCCAGCTCCTTACCTGCTTTCCCTGGCCATCCCCTGCTCCTGTCTCCGCTCCTGCTCTGGCTTTCGTCCCTCCCGGCCTGATCAGTGTCTGTTGCAAGCTCTCCCACGGACCTGGGCGATTTCTCCCTCCCTCCTCTGACTCCTCCATGAATCTGCAGCTCTCCGCGCTGTGCATTTCAGGAGGGGCTCTTTGCTTCCCTGGACTCCCCAAGGCTCAGCTTGGACCCTGGCACACCGGAGGCCCTAGCATCAGCCATCTCTGCCCGACAAGCCACTTCTAAACTCAGGGCTCCAAGCTGCAACCACCGGTCCACTGGTGACCCTGGCCTTGGGCTGTAGGACTGCCTTGGCTCCACTCACAGATCAGCTCTGCCAATGTTCACCTTGGGGCTTGGGCAGGAGGTAGGGGTGATGGTAACACAGGGGAGCTCTTACCCTGGCAGTGGCCAGGTCATGTGTCTGAGCTCCAGGCCACAGGACAGAGAAGGACACAGATCCGCTGGGTAGGGGAGGGCAGCGGTAAATATTTTCTTAGTAGTAATATAATCTCCCGCTGTCCTCAATCAATATTTGCTGAATCAATGCAGACATTTGCTTGAACAAACTTCAGAAACAAAGCGACAGCAAGGAGCGAGGCAGGGAGGGAAGTGTGGGAGCGTTGCGGGTGGACGCCCCCAGGCCCCACATCCTGGGGGGGGTCTTCAGCATGAGATCTCCTGGGGGATTGTCAAGGTCAGAGGTAGGCTCCTGTGGAAAGTCAGGAGGTGCCCAGCTTCCCAGGACGAGAAACGCTGGCCCTGCCAGTGGCCCCAGAGGGGACTCGGGTGCGGGGCTCTCTCCCTGCCAGCGCCCCGAGCAGCGTGGTGGTTTCTCCCCTCACTAGCCAGCCTGCTGATGTCCCCACTTCCCCACTGCTGCTCCGTCAGCCCTGGGTGCCGGAAGGGCAGGAAGGCAACAGTAGCGTGTTTCTGGGCCAGCTGGGCTGCCCAGCAGCGACCCGTTCTCCCGCTTTGTCCCCGTGGAGCAAGAGGCACCTGTCGCCAGGTTCTGGAATGGACCCCCAGGCCCCTCCCCGGAGGCAGGCAGGAGTGGATCAGCACTTTCCTCACCCGCTGGAAACACAGGCTGAGCAGCTTTCAAATCACAGGCCGTCCAGCGTCGGCACTGGTGGGAGGCAACGGCCCAGAAAGCCCAGTGACAACCGAGTGTGGAAGCCAAGGCACACGGAGGGGAACGCCTGGCTCAAGGCCTCAAAACTAGCTGGCAACAGGTGCCAGAAACGCTCCTACACTCTGCCAATCCCCGAACAAAGGAACCTGGGAGGAGCTGTCACAAGCCCCTCCTTGCCTTGCCCATTCCCTGGCCCAGGTGTCACTGTGATCACAACCTGTCCCGTTCTTCCCACAGGTGTGACCTGGGAGTGTCCCCTCTGTGTGTCCCTAGCCTCCCTGGGGACCCCGTCACCACCCCCATGGGGCAGCCCCAGGAGCAAACCTGTGCTCTTTGCTGCTGCTTATTTTGACTGGCGTGTGTCTGGTGCATCTGGGCGAGCAGCCCCACGTCTGCAGGGAGACCACAGTAGTGACGCCAGGCTCCTCTCAGTCTCCCACCTGATGGCACCTGATTCGAGGTGTCCCGTACAAGTGACATTAACGATGATTGCTGCGAAGGTGACTGTTCCATCGACATTGAGAAGTTACTCTTTCTCCCTGAGTAACCGGGAGGCCTTTTGGCGATGTACACACTGGCTCCAATTCACTTTCCTGTGTGCCTTTGCATCAGTGTGGACGGGTGGGTTCCTGCTTCACAGGATTAGGATCCACTTCGCTGTGATTTATTTTAAGGTTCACATTGTGGCTGACTTGGCCTCTGTCGCATCCTGTTGACGCATCCTCCCACACATGCCCACACAGCAAGATGTTCCAGGCCTACGGAACACTGTCCCTGCCCTAGCTCTGGACTCTGGAAGCAGCCGATCCTCCAAGGAGCCCTGATCCCTTTTTCTAGAGAGTTAGAAGCTCTTCTCACTGTCCTTCGCCCTTGGAGAAACCCTGCTCAGAGAGAGTCCAGCTGGGTTGGAGCAGCAGGGCCCGGAAGTGGAACTGACTGTGGTCTAATGTGCTCGATTGCATTGACAGGGCAGTCAGTTAGGAATAGGAACAGTCAATAGGAAATTTAAAAACCAGGCAACCACTAACTACAGGAAAAACAAAACCAAAACTAGAGCAGAAAGGAGAAGGAATCCTGGGACCCCGTGTGGCCCAGCCGATGGGCACAGTGAACATCGATTTAACCAAACTTGTGAAAGAATGGCATTTCAAAGAGTTCATGGGAAATGTAATAGGAGTACAGGCTTGCCTCTGGTGCAAGCAATTTGTGAAATTCTGGAGTGGGCTTTTGGTGTAGTGATGGAGACGCCACTTGATGCACTGGAATGCCTGGCCTCAAGCCCTGGCTCTGCGCCCCCCAGCTTCCTGCTGGTGCAGGCCCTGGGAGGGAGAAGGTGACGGCTCAAGTAGTTGGGTCCCTGCCACCCAAGTGGGAGGCGTGGATTGAGTCCCAGATCCTGGCTTTGGCCTTGCCCTGAACCTGTGCATGGGAGATCTCTGTTTCTCTCCCTGTGTGCGTCTTGTTCTCTATCTCTCTGCCTTCCAAATTAATTTTAGGGGTTGGCACTGAGGCACAGTGGGTTAAGCCACCATCTGCAGTGTAGACGTCCCATATGGGTGCTGGTTTGAGTCCTTGCTGCTCTGCTTCTGATCCAGCTCCCTGCTAAAGCACCTGGGAAAGCAGTGGAGAATGGCTCAAATGCTTGGGCCCCTGCACACATGTGGGAGACCTAGAAGAAATTCTTGGCTCCTGGCTTTGGTCTGGCCCAGCACTAGCTGTTGTAACCATCTGGAGGATGAACCAGTGAATGGAAGCTCGCTCTCTCTCTCTCTCTCTCTTCTCTCTCTAACTCTAACTTCCAAATAAATAAATCTTTAAAAAGTTAATTAAAAAAATAAGTTAAAATGTAAAAGATGTTTGTGAAATCCATGTATGTGAGAGGTCTTCAAAAAGCCCATAGAGGAGCAGGCATTTGGCTCGGTGCGTAAGCCACAAGTTGGGACGCCGGCATGCTGCACCAGAGTGCCTGGGCTGGAGTCCTGGCTCCCCGCCAATGTGCAGTCTGGGAAGAAGCAGGTAGGGGCTGGTACACTGGATTAAGCACCACCTGCTTTACCAGCATCCCATGTTGGAGGCCGATTAGAGCCCCAGCTGCTCTGTTTCTGAGCCAGCTCCTTGCTAAGGTGCCTGGGAAAGCAGTGGAAGATGGCGCAAGTGCTTGGGCCCCGGCCACCCATGTAGGAGACCTGGAGGAAGCTCCTGGCTCCTGGCTTTGGCTTGGACCCGCCCCAGGCCATTGCGGCCATTTGGGGAGTGAATCAGCAGATGGCAGACCTCTCTCTGTGCCACTTTGCCTTTCAGATAAATAAAAGAAACCTTTATGAAGCACGTGATGACTCAGACAGTCACATTCCTGCCGCCCAGTTGGGAGATCTGGATTGGGTTCCTGGTTCCCGCCTGGAGCCTGGCCCAGCCCCAGCCACTGAGGGCATTTGGGAAGTGATGGGAGATAGATGGGAGCTCCCTCTGTCTCTTAAATTAAAAACAAAGTTTAAAGTCGAGAAAAATGTGTATAATGAAAAAGCTGTGTATGCATTCCCAGGCTTTGTGCACCCAATAAACTTATCCTTTAATTCTATTTCCATGAGCACGGAAGTCCCCTTGGTTGGAAGGAGAAGAGCACTGATCCTCCTCCCTCAGAGGACAAGGCTGCTGCTAGCCACGGGCACCAGCACTGATCAAGGGGGTCGTGCGTGGCCAGGCAGGGGGTACACGTGCACACACGTCGCCCCTGTAGTCCTCACCTGAATCCCCAAGGGCTGGGCGCTACCCTCCCAGATTAGGGCCTAGGGAGATGCACGCATGGTCTGGGTAAGCTTCTACCCTGTGGTCTCGTTTCACGCTGATGAACACCTGCGCTGTGATGGTTGATGGTCACCATGACAACCGTTGGAAGACGCCATAAAAGGGGAAGAAGGTGGCACCTCGATTCTGAGAATTAGGCTGCCCCCCTTCCAGGGAAGTCTGGAATATTCTTCCCAGTTATCAGTGTGTTCCTGCCCTGTATCTGTGACCCCCCCCACCCCAGCAGGCAGAGAGGCTGCTCTGAGGGACAGGCTCCCCTTCCGCATGGACTGGGGATGCCCCAGTGTCGGTTATGATAGAGCACCTTACAAAGGGCCCTCCTACATCACAGGCCCCCAAGTGAGGGTAACACTATTGTAAGGCCATTGAGGTGCGGATGGGATGAGAGGCTTGTCTAGGATTGCACAGCTAGAAAGTAGCAGGTGCTGGGTTTATTCATGTGAAAGATGTGACTAAGGGAGGGGCGGAGAGAGGGAGAGAGAAATCGATCTTCCATCGGCTGGTTCACTCCCCAAATGGTCACCACAGCTGGACTGGGCCAGGCCAAGGTCAGGATCCAGAAACGCCATCCAGGTCTCCCACAGGGGTGCAGGGGCCAAGCCCTCGGCCCATCCTCTGCTGCCTTCCCAGGTGCATCAGCAGGGAGCCGGATAGGAAGTGGAGCAGCTGCGACTGGAACGGGATGCTGGCAGCTTAACCTGCACCACGACACCTCCCCCCAGATGCTGGATTTAAACCCAGATAATTCAGCTCAAAAGTCACTATCTCAACCAACATTGCATGTGACCACTTAGATTGTCGACATTTAGGTAACGTCAAAAATGAAAATATTGTGGACCAGTAGCATAAGCAGGCTATTGAGAAATATAGTAGCAGGTGACAGAGGGATAGCTATAAGAATTGAAGTAGTTAGCTACCTCCTGGGCATAGCAGTTAGGTGTGGGACCGGGTGGGACAGGAAATTGCTGGGATTTCTGTTTTGCTTGCTGCACTGGGATATTTTTAAAACCAGTTCATGTGTCTTAGTCCCATCCGGGGTTCTGTAACAAAATACCAGGGGCTCATGGCTGGTGTTGTGGTGCAGTGGGTTAAGTCGCCGCCCACGGCGCTGGTATCCCATGTCAGAGCACCCGTTTAAGTTCCCCACCCTCTACTTCCAATCCAGCTCCCTGCTAATGCCCCTGGGAAGGCAGTGGAAGATGGCCCAAGGGCTTGGGCCTCTGCACCCACGTGGGAGACTTGGATGGAGCCCCAGGCTCTTGGTTTCTGCCTGGCTCAACCCAGGCCATTGCAGCCATTCGGGGAGTGAACCAGCAGAGGGAAGATCTCTCTTTCTGTTCCTCTTCTCTGTAACTCTGCCTTTCAAATAAATAAATGAATACTTCTTTACAAACAAAGAGTGTGAAACTACAAATCAACATCTCTCGTGAATATAGATGTAAAAATCCTCAACAAAATATCTATCTATATCTATCTATCTACACACACACACACACACACCATGGTCTGAGTGTCTGTGAAACAGAAATTCCTCTCTCCCACTCCTGGAAGCTGAAGTCCAAGGTGACGGCCATGGCAGACTGGTGAGGGCCTCTCTCCTGGAAGCTGAGGCCTAACACAGTCCATCTTCATGCTGTAACTCCACCTGCTAGAAGGCAGGCAGAGTTTCTCTGGTCTCTTTTATAAATGCACGAACCCTGTTCCTGAATTTTATAAACACATCAATCCTGTCTCCTGAGCTGATCACCCCCCGAGGGCTCCACAACCTTAGGGGTTACATCAACGACATTTGAATTTGGGGAGGGCACACACATTAGGCTATGGAAGCAGGTGTTGTTTGCATTATTTTGGTCAAAACACTTAGGTCGTGCACCAGCCCCGCCCACCGCAGAGGCAGGCAGCCCCTCGCCAGCTCCTGTGCACAGCCAGAGGCCTCCCAGGCCCTCCGTGCCCACTCAGGGCTGTACTGCACACCTGGCTTCCTCTGCTGTCTTCCCCGAGCTGTCTGCCTCGGATCCGGCTCCCATCCGGGCCCAGGGTCTCTCCCTCGGGCTCTATCGCATGCTTGTGGCTCAGAATCAAGCAGGGTCTGCCGGCTGCAGGGCGCCCCAGGGAGCTCTTCCCTGTGTGTCTGGGAAGCCAGCCACAGAGGCCCGGCGCAGAGCCAGAGGCCTCCCCTCCAGGGCAGAGCACGGAACCCTGCCCTCACCCCCAGAGCAGGCCTCCATCTGCCAGGCGGCCGAGGCATCAGCGCCTCCTGTTCTCGTGTTATCAGTCACCTGCAGCCTTGGCCCCTCGTCCCCTGAGTTAGAAGGGGTCCACGGATGCCCGTGGTGAGAGGTGAGAGACCCTCCCTCTCTGGGTGAGAGGCTCTCTGGGGTCCTGCGGGGGTCAAAGCCGGTCACCTGCCCCAGGAGGCCTCCCTCAAGGTCGCGCAAGCCCCTGCCCTGGCAGGGGCTGCCCAGTGCCCAGGGGCCGCGCGTGTCTCCGTTAGGTCCCTGGGCGCCCACTCGGAAGCCAGAGGAG
Source organism: Sylvilagus bachmani (assembly GCA_015711505.1). Lineage (NCBI taxonomy): Eukaryota > Metazoa > Chordata > Mammalia > Lagomorpha > Leporidae > Sylvilagus > Sylvilagus bachmani. Next base: position 4,944,998 of record CM027388.1, on the reverse strand, counting down.
GAGGCCTGGGGTGGAGCGAGCTGAGTTTTCTTTCTATTTAAAGAAAACACACCAGTCAATATTTTTAGGTGCCAGCTAAATGTTGCTTCCTCTGCAGAGTCTGCTGTGCGACCCCGAGGGGCGCAGGAGGAGGGAGGTGGGGCTTCCGCTCCCCCCACTGCTCAGGGCAGCCGCTGACATCTGGTTTTAAGTGCAGGTCTGTTTCCTCCCCACGCCACGGGTGGGTTCGCCTGGAGCTCAGGAAGTGGGTGGCAATCTGAACCCGGGCTCCTTCTGGCCTCTGGGTTTGATTCAGATGCCAGACCACCCAGGCCGGTGGCACTTGCCAAGACGTGGCTGAGCGCTGTCTGGGAGCTGCCTCCGACGCTGAGCGCCAGGGCCAGCTGCAGGACCGTCAGCCTGGGGTCCTCGAGGCCGGCCTCACGGGCCTCTGCGCCCGGCAGGGCCCACAACGTGAGGGTGCACAGATGATTCTGCAGCTCGGAGAGTCTCCGCCTCCCTTCCGGGGAGGGAGGAAGGTGTGTGCAAGACCTGGGCAGCGGGCCCAGGTATGGGCAGCATCGACTGAGCAGGCGTGGGGGGCGGGGCGGCCTCCCTGGCGAACCTGCCTCCCATGTGCGCCTGGGCCCCCAGCCACGCGTGCACGGTCTTGAAAAGTGGGAACGTGCCCCAGCTCCGGCGTTTGGGTGGGGCCTTTGGGCCGAGAGGAGGTGAAGTCTCTGGGGTGGAGCCCCACGGCTAAATCCTCCTGGTGGCGCTACAAGGAGGAGAGAGACCACCACTCCCTGCCTCTCACCGCGTGATCCCCGCGTCACCTCGGAACCCTGCCAGCAAGGCCATCACCAGACACAGCCTCCCAAAGCAAACCTCTTTTCTTTATGGGGGGCCTGCCTCCCGGGTTTTGCTGTAGTGACCAGGGAATGGACGGATATGGCCGCCAGCTATGACCGCAGCGGGGAAGAGCACACTCCACAGGCTTCAAGCCGCTGCGTGGACCTCTCGGCTTCTGGGGCTGCCGTGGCTGCTCCTGCCTCATCACAGGGCCAGAGCCCAAGGCGGCGGCAGCGCCAACCCCTGTGGCTTGCACATGGAGGCTCCAGGGCCCAGAGAGGGGAGGAGGCCGGCCCCATGTCACACAGCAGAGCTGTCCTCATCTCTTCCTCAGGGTGCAATCTCACCTTGTGCCACTCCCCAGGGTGCATGGGAGCTGGGGACACTCGGGTGCAGCGTGAGAGCAGTGGCTATTGGTGGGGGGTGGGGGAGGTGTGTGGGCAGAACGCAGGCACGGGGACCCCCAACCCCTGCTGCTGACACAGAAAACATGGGAGCAAACAGCCTGCGTGGCACAACAGCCATGGTCAGGCTCAGAGGCCGACAGACCCCGTGGCTGACGGGTCATTGACTCAGCCAACAGACATTTACTGAGCACCGACTGTGTACCAGGCTGCAGGGATGGAGAGGTGAGCAGTTGGCTCTGCCCCACTCCTGGGGATGGGATGTCACAGAGAAGCCAGAGGTCGGTGTGGACAGCGAGGGCCCTGCCTACCCTTTTAACACTAGGTACCCAGCCTCGCCCTTGGGCCTGCACACGACTGTACCTGTGGAGTGAATGAATGAATGAGAGAATGCTTACCACCCTGTGGAAGCTCCCACAGCAGCCACACCTGCCCAGAGAGCCTTTGTTTAAAAAAAAATTATTTTTAAAATTTATTTTGAAAGGCAGATTTAAGAGAGGACAAAGAGAGGGGTTGTGCATCTGCTTGTTCACCCCCCAATTTGGGCGTAATCACCCAGGCTTGGTCAGGCCGAGCCCAGGAGCCCAGAGCTTCTTCCGGGTCTCCCACATGGGTGCAGGGGCCCAAGGACTTGGGCCATCCTTCGCTGCTTTCCCAGGCCACAGCAGAGAGCTGGATGGGAAGCTGAGCAGCCAGAACTGGAATGCCATACTGCAGGCAGAGGTTAACCTCTACGCCACAGCGCCAGCCCCGGGAGAGAGCCTGGGACGGCTCCCAGTGCAGGCCCCACCTGGTGCTCAGACCTGCTCCCCAGGCCACCCTGAGCCACCTCCCGTGCGAATCTCTTGGAAGTCTTGTGTGTTTTATATTTGCGAGGGATGGAACATCGTGTTCTGCTCCAGGTTTGCTTTAGGGTAAAAAATATTTTCCTTCAGCTCCTGGCACACAGCTTTGGTTTGGGAGACGGTATCTCTCGTGCACTGGCTTCCGGTCTCCCCAGCTCCATGGAGTGACCCAGGGGGAGAAGTTGGGATGCACCTAGGAGAGCCCCTGAGCTCCTTGGAGAGTGGGGATCCAGCCTCGGGGCACTTCTCTCTAACCACACAGGCTCGCACCCACGCTGTGCCGCCCCCTGCCGCCAGCCTGGGAAGCCGCTCTGCCCACATCTGCTTGTCCTGCTGCTGCCTGCTCAGCCTCAGTACCCCCTCCTCCAGGAAGCCTTCCAACCCCAGGTGAGCTCATTGGTCTGAATTCTCTGTCTCTCACCTGCCCACTGTATCATCCAAGACTGCTTTTACGAATGACAAAAATCGAATCCAAAGTCGTCGAAGTCGGGGGAGGGGAGTGGGGAGGGAGGCAGGACGGGCTGGTTCACAAAGCCAAGGAGGGCATGGGTAAAGCAAGCCTGCGGCCCAGCAGCTGTGGCTGGGACCCTCTGCCGAAGCGGGTGCACTCCGGAGCCAGCTTTGCCTGGAGCAGAGGGTCCCCCTCTTGTTCACCGATGGGCCCACCCGAGTAAGGCCCCCGGGGCAGCTGGCACAGACTCACCTATGGGGTCCAGTCCAGGTTGAGGCAGGATCGGGGGGAGCCGATGGGCAGACAGAAGACGCCACCCCCACCCCCACCCCTCCACGCACACACACGTGCACACATGCACACACATACACACACATACACGCCAGGGCCTGAGCGGACCTCTCCCTGGCCTGGGAACGGGGCTGTGGTGGGCACAGCCACAGGCATCTGCCCTCCTTATGGAGAGAAAGTAGGAATTGGAACCTGGGGCGTCAATGCCATGGTCACTGCCTCCCCCGACCCCAGCATGCTACCTCAGGGTATGGGAGGCAGGTCCAGGTGTCCCGAGATCTGGCGCTGGGAAGGGGCCCTGGGGAGCCCCCTGAGCTGCCTTCCTGCTGGGCTGAGCTGGGCTGGGAGCTGCTGAGTGGCTTCCAGGATCAGGAGGGAGGAGGGAACAGAAAGAGGTGACGCTCGGACCCCGATGCGTGCCCAAGTCACCAGAATGTTTTTTCAAGGGCCAGGGGCAGCGGCGGGGTGGGTGGCACGGACAAGGGCCGGGGGCAGCGGCTGGGCGGGCGGCACAGACAAGGGCCGGGGGCAGCGGCTGGGCAGACAGCACAGACAAGGCAGGACCCCAGTCTCCAGCCCCCAGGCTGCCTCTCTGTCCCCTGAGGTCCTCACATCTGCAGCAGTGTCCAGTCGGTCCAGTGGCACCCAGGCTGGCTTGGAATACACCAGCAAGGCTGTGCAACCCCCCTCCGTGGCTCAGCCCTCCACGGTGCATTTTCGGATCGTGTGAAGCCCTCCCCACAACGCCAAGTCATAATATTTACAAGGAATCCAGCCATGGCTAAGAATGCAGAGGCTGCGGTGGCCTCGGAATTTCTGAGGCACGAGGAGTAATTTTAGCCGTTGCCGTGGGGAGCCAAGAAAAGCGTCCCAGGCCGACTGCATTTGTCAGAGCCCAGAGAGGCTGCGCAGGCCCTCCCCTTGCACCCCCTCTCCTTACTTCTCCGCCTGGATTCTGGTGGGTGGCGGAGCGGATGCCCCAGTGCAATTCCACTGAACACCCCCGGCCTGGGGCTGCTGGCGGATGAGTCGCCTCCAATTTAGGTTCATGGCCAGAAGAGCTGAGCTTGAGGTTGCTCTGCAGTGTTGGGCTCGCCACGGCTCCCAGGTCTCTCTGGGGACTGCCTCCTGCCCCGGGGGCTGCAGGTGGGCCCCACGCAGCCAGAGGTGCTCTCCCTCCTGCCCAGGCTGGGACCCACCTGATTCTGCACCTGCGTCTTCCGCGAGGATAATGCTCCAGCATTGGATATCTGGCCCCGGCCCCTTCCACGGATGACTCCCATCAGGCGGCTCTGGGGCAGAATCCGCGTGGGAGAAGGAGTGGGATGCCAGCCTGGAAACTGCATCAGCTCAGCAGCTGATAAAGATCAAGAAACGCTTAGCTGTTCATACCCACGTCCCTTGCAACCGAAGGAGTTCTGGTTAACACACTCAGTGACGGCCAAAGTTCAAGAACAAAGTGTGGTTAACACACTCAGTGACGGCCAAAGTTCAAGAACAAAGTGACATATGATATGGAAATCCAGGGGCTGGGGGCCGGCGTTGTGGCTCAGCGGGTTAAGCCACTGCCTAGGATGCCAGCATCCCGGAGAGTCCCCGCTATCCACTTCTGGTCCAGCTCCCTGCTAGTGCACCTGAGAAAGCAGCAGAAGAGGGCCCAGCCCTTAGCAGGGAGCTGGACGGGAAGTGGAGCGGCTGGGATGGATGCTGGCATGGCAAGTGGCAGCTTGCCCTCCCGTGCCACGACGTGGGTCACCCATATCACGTCTTCCAATGGTGCTTCTACACACGGACGCTCGAAGGAGAGAGCTGCACCTTTTGCAAACTGCCTCCCCTCCTGTGTGCAAGTGAGACGGGAAACCTCAGCTGTTTGCTCCCATCATGAAATTCATGGAGAAAACAGAGAGGAAGATGGAGCCGCAGGAGCAGCAAACCCAGCCACTCTCAGGACCGGCAGACGCTGCTCCAGCCCCCGGCTTGGCGGCAGCTGGCAGGGGACAGCTCCTCCCGGAGGCTTGGCGGCAATGAGTTTCCTGCAGGAGGCATTCAGAGCAGGTGAGCAGACCCCAATCCCGGTTGGAGCCCTGGTCTGGGGGGCCTGAGAGGCAGCAGACGCCTGGCTGAGGCTCAGCTCCTGCCAAGGGCGTCTCTCCCTGGGGGCTGTGACCTTGGGCCAGGCAGGGGCCTCGGAGGCCTTGGAGTCTCAGCCGCACACTGAGGTCCCCTTCCCCACGCTGTGTGTCCTGGCCGTGGCACGTGGTGTGGGTGTGTTCAGGGGGAGCCACCTTCGAGAAAGTGCTTCTCCTGGAGCTGTGGGGGCGGCGAGGAGGCCAGGAGGCCAGCAGAGACCTGCTCCTGCAGCGCCTGGGCGTCTCCTGCAGACCCCCTTTGGGTTTAAATGGCGAGAGCAGACGGGCTTCCCTGAGGAAGAGAGGCGAGGGAGGCACCCCAGAGAGTGGAGGAGAGGCTCATGGGCTACATGAGCCTGGGCTCTCTGATCCCTGTGGGAGTCCCAGACCTGGGACACGAGCGACCCTGAGTCAGCAGTTATCAGGGCCCTTGCTGGGCTGTGCCACCAGCCATCAGCCAGCCTCATGGGCAGGTGGACAGATGGACCCATCCAGCTCACGACAGAGCCCCGCCTGGGCACCAGGAGCACACAGGGTTGGGAGCGTCTCAGGCAGGAAGATAAAGGCCCTGGAGACAGCAGGTGGCACCCCCCGACACAGGCAGCATCCCTCCCCCCCCCCCCCCGACAGGGGAAGGCATCTGGGGCCTGGGTGTCAGGAGGAGACGGAGGCTGGGGAAGGAGCGCAGGGGAGGAAAACCGCCAGAGAGCCTTAAAGAGCAAGGACCC
>CM027388.1:4891439-4939219 GCA_015711505.1 Sylvilagus bachmani | reverse complement strand
GCGAGGCCAGCAGCCCCAGAGGGCGACGAGGCAGGGAGTCAGAAATCACAGACCGGGGCCGGCGCCGTGGTGCCGCAGGTAAAGCCCGCTGCAGCGCCAGCGCCCCCTGGGCCCCAGGTCCAGGCCCGGCCGCTCCTCTTCCCATCCAGCTCCCTGCTAATGCACCTGGGGAAGCAGTAGGAGATGGCCCACGTGCTTGGGCCCCTGCACCTTCTGGGAGACCCGGAAGAAACTCCTGGCTCCTGGCTTTGGATCGGCACAGCTCTGGCTGTTGTGGCCAATTGGAGATTTAACCAGCAGATAGAAGACCTCTCTCTCTCCTCTCTCTCTCTCTCTCTCTCTCTCTCGCCCTCTCCTCTCTCTGTATGTAACTCAAATAAATAAATAAATCTTAAAAAAAAAGAAAAAAGACGGCACAGTCTTCAGGGATAGACCGAGTGGACTGCTCTGCGGGATCCTGATCTCATGTGTGTGCATTGCTGCAGTTTTCTTCCAGAACAATTCCAGGGTTTACGGAGCTGTAGGAAGGACCTGCCTGGCCGCATCTGCTTCGCTGTACAGGTTTTTATTTCCAGCAGTCCTTCTTCAAGGAGACAGAAAACGTGAGGGTGGGCTTCCCCGAGCCAGGGCCGGGGACAGGCAGTGGGAAGGGGCTAGAGCAGTGAGGCTGCGTGGGCAGTTCTAGGCCCTCCCCAGCTGCCCCTGGCTGCTGCAGTGTCCAGCAGCAGGTGCTGACCTGCCTTGTCCACAAGCAGCAGGGAGTGGTCGGGCCTTGGCTCTTGTCTCTCCCTCCTGTGCCAACAAGGGTGCTGACACCCATTGCACCCAGCCGCTGGCCCACTGAACATAGGGGATCCATGTCCTCAGAGCCCCCCCCCCCCATATACCAGGAGGGCTCCTTCCCAGGGCCCCAGCCCCACCCACCCTGCCCTGCTGACCACACCCACATACAAACCTCCATCCTCCTCTGGCCCACAGACCCTGGGCCTGGGGCCAAGCCCCTGCCTTGGGTCCCCCTAGTGGACCTCACGAGCCCAACCTGGGCTCTTGCCCGCAGGTTGTGAGCGGGGACAGGGCAGCTGCAAGTGTGGCCTCGCAGGGTCACCAGCAGAGGGACAGGATTCCGGTGTCGTGTCCAGGCCACCTGTGGCTGAGAACACCTGGCCAGTCCCGAGCTCTCCCTGCTGCAGCTCACAGAGAGACCTCGCTTTCCTCATCGCTTCTCACTCACTCACTGCAGGGCAGCGTGCTAAGTAACAGGGACACAAGCCTGGATGAGACACGCGGACTCCGCAGAATCTTGGTCCACGGGCAGACTGGACCAGGGCAGCGCTGCCGGCCACCGGGCGCGAGTCCCCGGGCTCTGCCCTCTTCCACGCTGGCCTCCTGCCCAGCGCCCCCTCTGGGCGGTGGACTCCCCCACTCCACAGCACTCGTGAGAACGTCATGTCGGCTTGGGTCGCGCCTGCACCCAGCAGTCCCCAGCAGTCCATGCGGCTTCCCCAAAGCACGTTCCTGGGAACACGGACACGGCTGGAGCTGGGGCTCAGGCAGCAGACCCAAGGCGAACAACTGCATCCCGGCCGCTGCTTCCCAAGCTCCCCTCCCCACCCAGCGGGCTGCTGGGAACCGGGGGCCTCCTCTCCATCTCCCCCCAAATGGAGCACAGCCTCTGGCCCACACGCGCGTCCCCCTCCCACAACCTCCCAAAGACAGCATGAGAACACGGGTTTTGGCAAAACAATTGTATTGTTGAAAAAATAGATGTTACATCTGATATACGAAAAGCCTCTTTAAAAACATTTTTGAAGATTTTTTAAAGGCACGGGTTCTGGATGTGTCGTCTCAGGCAGTTTCCAGTGCCCAGAGAAATCCTGGCACGTTCATGCTGTTTGGCAGGGGTGGTTTGCACGCCCACCCCAGAGCTCAGCCCCTCCTCTCCTGGCCTCACTACAGCCCAGACCCCAGTTCCCTATCACAGGACAGACTGCATGACAGCAACAGCCCCTCGGCCCCTGACCTCCGGTGGGGGGGGGGGGCGTCTCAGCTTCTCACTCATGCACCTGCAGGTCAGAGCACGGGTGGCTGCAGAGGCCCTGCTGCTGCGGTCGGCTGTCACCCAGACCCCAGGGGAGGAGACCACACGCGTCACAACCCAGAGACAGGGAGGCCCTCGAGGTTCTGAGCTCAGCCAATCCAGGGTCCGCTCCTGGAGCCTCCTCTCACTGTGTACCCGGCCCCTCCCCCTGTGTGCAGGTAAAGCCAAGGACCAACCCTGACACGCGTCTGTGTTCACTTCCAACTCCAGTCACCAGCGGCTCAGATGTAGTCATGGCAGCTCTCAGCCAAGGAAGATGGGGTCAACCCTCCCGCACCAGGGCAGGAAGGATGCAGAGACCTGGGGGCAAGGTCAGGGTCAAGCAAAGGCCAGTGCTGGGAACCCAGAACCCACGGAAGCGTCACGGCCCCCTCCCATTCAGGGTCACACACACATCCCAGTGACCTGCTCTGATAGCAGGTGCACTCCCTAAGCTGGGGGGGACCTTCCCCTAGCCTCCAGCTCACTGAATTGCATCCTCCACGCCCGGCGTGGGTATCTGGTGCTTGGCACATTGCTTAGCCGTGAGCCGAGCGAGCCTCCGAGTTTCTCACTCACGCCCCAGGGACCGGGAGCCTGGACCTCCTGGGAGATGGCTGCTGTTGGAGTCTCCCAGGAACAGCGGCTGCTTTGGGCCTCGCCCCTTCACACAGTGAGGACGAATCCTGCAGGGAAGACGGACGTGCAGGGGAGGGCGGGGCGTGGGGTCTGGTTTACACGGAGACTGCACGGTACACACTGACGTCCAACCCTAACTCCAGCACCAGCAGTTCAGGATAGAAATGGCACTGTGCGGCTGCCACCTGCCATGCCGGGACCTCAGACAACAAACCTGCATTCAGCGAGCCACTGCCCTCCAGTGACTGCCAGGAAACACCCAGCACCAGCCAGGGCACAGCTGCACCGATGCTCATTGCATCATTCATTCGGATGCCCCCTCCTTTTAAGATTCATTTGTGTATTTGAAAGGCAGAGTGAGAGAGAGGGAGACACAGAGCAAAACCTCCCACCCGCTGGTTCACTCCCCAGATGGTTGCAATGGCCCAGCCCAGCCTGGAAGCCAGCAGCCTGGAACTCCAGCCAGGGCTCCCATGCAGGTGGCAGGGGCCCGGGCACATTAGCAGGAAGCTGGATCAGACATGGAGCATCCGGGATTCAAACTGGTGCCTGTATGGGATGCCGGCATCGCAGATGGCTGCTTAACCCGCTGCACCACAATGCTGGCCGCCCCCTTGGGTTCTGACTGCTGTGAAGGGCGGAGAAGGCTGGGGGAGGGGGCCACCTTCTCGCCATGGAAATGGCCCGTGCACAAGGCAATCAGCCATGCAGCGCCACCTACTCGGGCCACGGCCTCAGAGCAGAATCGGAGTCCGGCTCCACCGGGGACACCTGGAGGCGCAGCCTTCCCCGCCGCGGCCTCACTCGCAGCGTGGCAGGTGCCAACCACGCCGACCTGCCACGCCGGCTTTTCCCATGACTTGCTGCTTTTTTTTTTTTTTTTGACAGGCAGAGTGGACAGTGAGAGAGAGAGAGACAGAGAGAAAGGTCTTCCTTTGCTGTTGGTTCACCCTCCAATGGCCACCGTAGCTGGCGCGCTGCGGCCAGCACACCGCACTGATCTGAAGCCAGGAGCCAGGTGCTTCTCCTGGTCTCCCATGGGGTGCAGGGCCCAAGCACTTGGGCCATCCTCCACTGCACTCCCGGGCCACAGCAGAGAGCTGGCCTGGAAGAGGGGCAACTGGGACAGAATCTGGCGCCCCGACCGGGACTAGAACCCGGTGTGCCGGCGCCGCAAGGCAGAGGATTAGCCTAGTGAGCCGCGGCGCTGGCCAACTTGCTGCTTTCTGACCCTGCACTGCCACCAAGCCAGTTTTCCACCTGCAGGCCGCGGCCCGTGGACTTAGATGAAAATCTAGCCGGGAAAAGCAGCTGCAGAGGCTGCCTCTGCAGGAGAATAAGCGCTAGGACAGCCCCCCGTCCCTTCTCTGTCCAGCCCGCCTGGCTCCCTACATGGACTGGGAAGGGGGGAAGCTGGGCCAAGCTAAAAGGAACTCCCAGAGCCGGGATGCCGATGTGGGGACAGAAACGCTTGAGAGAATGTGCTGGAGTGTTCATCCGCCTGTTATGAAGCTTTGGTGATGCTGCTAAGCCGGGGGCCCCAGAGTGGGCGCAGAGCGTCCTAAAGACCACCTGCTGAGAAACAGGGAGCAGGGAAACCCGAGAGGAGACACCTGCTGCCGAATCAGAACCCGGAAGTCCTGGATCCCTTCCCCACCACGGAGGCCGATCACCCCGCTCTCAGGATGCGAACGCTGGTCTCCCAAGGAGAGGCCCCCCTGCCATTTACGGACCCACAGGTGCACGGGCAGGCTCCTCCCACTGGAACCCAGACTCTGGTGTCGGCTGCCGCCTGCTCAAGGCCCCAGGGGAGAGAAGAGGCAGGGCACGGGCTGGTGGGCACAGCGGGAGACTCCCGACGACTTGGGTCTGACCCGGGCCGCTCCTGAACTTGAGCTTCGGTTTCAAAGTCATCGCTAAATACGTTCCCACGGTGCAGCCACGGGGTTGTCAAAGGGTTAGACAAGACGGCGCTGAGGACAGGCAGGGCTGGCGGAGGCGCGGCCGTGGCTTGAGACGCCAGCATCCTGGAGCGCCGGTTCGAATCTCAGCTGCTCCACTGCCGATACTGCTCCTTCCAACTCGCCTGGGAAGGCAGCAGATGATGGCCCAAGTGCCTGGGTCCCTGCCACCCACATGGGAGACCCGGATGGAGCTCCTGGTTCCCTGGCCCAGAACAGGCTGTTTCAGCTATGTGGGGTGGGGTGGGGGGGACAGAACCAGTGTATGGAAAAGCTCTCTTTCTCTTCCTGTCTCTCCCCCTCTCTGTCACTCTGCCTTTCAAATAAATCTTAAACAAACAAACAAACAAAAAATACCAAAAAAAAAAAAAAACACCTCAGTAAGCTCCTGGTTTCTGCTGTTTCCTCACCACCATCTCCCCCTCCCTGGAGAGAACTGCCCGGGGCAGGGGTGGGGGCGTGAGCTGAGCCTGCTCCACCCAGCGCCAGGGCACTGCCTTCCAGTCCAGACCCGGGTCGCAGCCGCACTGAGTTCCAGGCCCCACCTGGCCACTTCCAGAGAAAAATAGAATCAAAGGGGCAAGGCCTCCCCCGGAACCGTCAGGGGAGCACAGGGTCCGGAGCCTCTCTCCTCCCCAACACGCGTGGGTGAGGGCCTTCCTCTGACGGACAGCAGGATGCACTGGCCTGTGTCTCTGCACGGAGACGGCTCTGCCCGGGAGCTGCGGTGGGGATGGTGCTCAGGCGCCCCCATGCGGCCAGAGGCGAAACTTCAACAGCTGTGCTCACCTCTGACCCCTGGTGAGCACTGCTGGCCACCAGGTGTGAACAGGCGACTGGGAGAGGGCGCCCAGCCTTGGCCCTGCGGTTCTGTTCTGCCCAGGTCGGGGCTCCCTGTGTGGCCTGGGTTGTCGAGGCCAGGGCAGGCAGGACTTCACCAACAGTGCCCCTCAAGTGAGAGAGCCCCTGGCTCCCGCACCTCCAGGGGAAACGAGGATGCGTGTTTAAGTCGGAAGCCTTGAAGACGTGTCAGATGGCGATGGATGCCCCTCCTATGGAGAAAGCCTCCCCAACCAGCGGGCACGGCCCTGGAGGCTCAGCCCTTCACATGCGCACCTGGGTGGCACCACTACGTGGGAAGTTGAAAAAAAACCAAAAACACAAGTGTCCCAGGATCTCTTTTCTGTTGCTGGTTTTTCTTTTAAGAATTTTAGAGCCTGCCTCGGGGGCTTTGGGGAATGGGCATTCCTGGCCGAGGCTTCTCCAGGGAGGAGGACCAAGCTCTGCTCCCGGAGAAGCCAGGAGGGCAGGTGATGGTGGTGTGGCCAGGGCTGGCACGGGGAGAGCCCTGCGAAGGCAGTGGTGGCTGGAGGCCGCGGGAGGCAGTGTGAGAAGGGCCGGCTGCAGCCGCCCCGGCAGGCTTCTGTCTGCTGGGCAGAGCCACCAGGGGACCCTACGTCACTTGAAGTCACAGTGGTCACCATCAGCGGACGTCACCGGGTCTTCTCTGCTGAAACCCAAGAGGCAGCCAAGACAGGAAACACCCACCTGGGGGCCCTCTCAGGCTCTGGCTCCCTGGAACGGCCCAGTCACCCGCGGCCAAGGGCTTGGCAGAGGAGGCCGGACAGAGAGGGGAGCACCTGCAGCCGGAGGAAGCTGGGGGACCGCAGCCCACTGCCCAGGCGCAGCTGTTCTCAAAGGGGAGCAGTCCTAGCTGTCTGACATCCACACTGGCTGATGCACCCCGGCTCTCACAGGAAGCAGGAGGGGCTGGGGAGGAACCCAGGGAGGCGAGGGGTGGAGGCGAGGGCAGTGGGTTCGAGGTGCAGAGACTGGAGCAGAGAGGCCAGGGCTTGACCAGGCTGCGGCATGGGGACGGCCTCCCGTCTGCCTGCCTCACATGGGGCACTGCACCCCCAGGGCCGCTCTGTCAGCCCAGGCCTCCTCCCAGCAGCTCCCTGGTCCCCTTCTGCTTGGGGGCACTTTCGCTCCCTCTTATTTGTGCTGGTGGCTGTTGATGGGCGACCATGTGGGTCTTCTGGCCTGGCACTGACTGTTCAAGGACAGAGATAGCACTTCTGCCTGGTTTCTGTGTCCGCCCGCCACATCCAGGCAGCACAGACCACCCAAGGGGCTAGGGTGGGGCCTCGTCCTCCCTGCTCCTGGCCAACTCTGGGCATCAGGTACGCTGGGCAGGGCCGGGGGGGTGGTGAGGACAGGTAAGGAAAGCACAGAAGTGAGCCCAGGGCAGAGGCACCATCCATCACCCCAGAAAGGCCTCGTAGTCCATGTACCAAACCAGCTGGCCAGAAGTGGGCAGGACGCCCGAGATTGGCCACTTCTTGGGCTCGCGGCCCACGCGGCTCACCAGCAGGGTGATGTCGCGCTTCGTCCTGCCCATGACCAGGACGGCCACCTTCTTGGCGCGGTTGATGAGGGGCAGGCTGAGGCTCATGCGCTGATGTGGCCTCGAGGGGCTCTCCGTCAATACCACCAGCTGCTCCCCGTCCAGGCCAGTGGGCGACTGCGGAAAGAGAGAGGCCGTGTGCCCGTCAGTGCCCATGCCCAGCAGCACCAAGTCGAAGCTGCAGTTGGTCACCAGGGCCGAGATCTCGCTGGCATAGGTTTGGGCGCCCTGGTCCTCCTCGGCACAGAGCCGCTGGCGCAGGTGCACAGGCATGGGGTGAATGTTGTAGTAGGGGACCCTGACGTGCTGCAGCAGGTGCGCCTGCAGGCCCTGGAAGTTGGACTCAGGATCCGAGAGCGGGACACAGCGCTCGTCCACCAGCCACAGGTGCGTGTGGGCCCAGGGGAAGCCGTAGTGGCCCGAGGCCAGCTGCTGGAACAAGGCGACGGGGCTGGAGCCGCCCGAGAGCGCCAGGTGGAAGGTGCCGACGCGCCGCACCGCCTGCACGGCTGCGGCCTCGATGTCACTGGCCAGCTTGGAGATGAGCTCATCGGGCCAGGCGGAGATCAGCGGGCTTTCCCGGTACTTGGCCCCAAGAACCTGGAAGTCACTGGGCCGCGGGGTGGAGCCGGGCCCCGGCACCAGCTGCTCTGGCTGCCCCAGGGAAAAGGACAAGTGGGAGCCGCTGAACTCAAAGTCCAGCAGACGGCCGCTGTCGGCGCCCCCCGGGTAGAGGCGCGGCACCTCCCGGGCCAGGCTGTCCAGCAAGGGCGTCCAGAAAACCCAGGAGGCCAGCAGGTGCTCCGTGGGGACGAAGGACTCCTTGCGGGCGTGGAAGATGTGCGACAAGAGGATGGAGTAGGCATCGCGCTCCTTCACGGGGCTGAAGGCGTAGAAATCGGACAGGGGCCGGCCAAAGAGCTGGAGCCCGGGCCGGTCCTCCACTTCCCCCCAGCTCTGGGCGGGCAGGAAGGGCCTGAACAGGTTCCTGCTGACCAGCACAGCGGGGTGGCCCAGCTCGCCGTGTCCGATGTAGAAGATGATCTGGCGGGGCAGGCACCGGCTCTGTGCCGGGGCCCAGTGCTTCTCGCTCTGGGCACAGAACGCCCGGTTCTTGAACAGGACTCGCACGTAGCCCACTCTCTCGTCCAGGGCCTTGCCGGACATCAGGATGAAAGGGACGCCCTCCCAGCGCAGGTTGTCGACGTGGACGAGGACGCCTGCAGCGGGGACAGCAGTGGGTGACGCCGCAGCAGGGCATCAGCAGGCCCCTCCCCCTGGTACGGCCACCCACCCCACTCCCCGCCCCCAAGGTCTTGTCTCCCTAGTTAGGGCTGGAGAGCCAGCCTCTGGGGCCATCGCTGTGGCTTGGACGGCCACCTCCCTCCCATCTGGAGACGCCAGAAGTCTCACAGGAGAGCAGTTGGGGGGGGATCTTGACTCTGGGGTGGGGTAGGATGGGTGGTCCTAGGAGACAGGCCCATCCGTCCTGTTTGGGGAGCACTCAGATGCACCTGAGGTGAAGTCGGACACGGGTGAGCCCAAGGGGTGCTGGAGGGGTAGCAGCAGGACTGGGGGGGCGGAGCCAGAGACTGACCACACCCACAGCCCAGCTCCCACCTTCACCACACCCTCCCCTTCCTCCCTGCCGTGGAGCGGGGTGGTCATCGCCCCTCCCCAGTGGGTCTGTGGGGTGGGGGTTAGATGAGGGCCCGGCACACGCCCCGAGCCCCGCCAGCAGCTGCTGCTCTCGCTCCAGTCACCCTGAGCTGTCCAGAGGAGCCTCACGGTGCCTGCATGCTGGACGTGCTGGCTCGGGCAGAGCTCGGTGGCCTCACTTGGGAGGCAGGTGCCAGTTCCCCGAGGGCAGACGCCTGGCTTGAGCCCCTCAGGAAGATTCTAGGGGCAGGGCTGGGACCGAGGCTGACGCAACTCGTGGCATGTCCCACTTGTGATCTACTGCTGCCGGATGGCCGGAGGGCAGGGCAGGTCACCCGGGCCGCTGGGCACAGCTGTGCGAACCCAGCCTCTGGCCCCCGCCACCCCGGGGGCTTGGGAAGCACCTGCGAAGGTGGGCGTCAGGCTGGGGGAGCCGCCCGGCTTCCGCAGCTCCCTGCGCACTTGCTCGCTGTAGGTCTGGTACTGGCCCACCACGGCGCTGCCCCTCTGCAGGCGGCGCAGTGCCCGGAAGGTCTGCAGTTTGTGGTGCAGCACGGCCTCCGAGCAGCTGACGTTGGCGGGCAGCTCCATGGCCACGAGCGTGAGGATCTCCGTCAGGTGGTTTTGCAGGGTGTCACGGATGACGCCATACTCCTCGTAGAAGCTGGTGCGGCCTGGGCAGGAGGGAGGGGAGGTCGTAGGGGGGGGGGGGAGCGCCAGGACCCCCACCCAGTACCTTGTCCTGGTATCCTCATGGGTCTGCTGAAGACATACCCCGGGGTAAAGACCACGAGAGAAGGGGAGGAGGCGACCCCTGTGGCGAGAAAGATTCTAAGAGCAGGTGTCTGCTGTGGTCTGTCCCCCAGAACTCATATGCGGGACGCCTGGGCCCCAGCGCAGCAGTGCTGAGAAGTGGGGAGACCTTTCAGAGGGGTGGGTGCCGTGGCACAGCAGGTCGAGTCGATGAGTCACCGCCTGCCACGCCAGCACCCCATATCCGAGCACCAGTTCAAGTCCCGGCTGCTCCACTTCCAATCCAGCTCCCTGTTAATGGACTGGAAAAAGCAGAAGATGGCCCAAGTCCTTGGGCCCCGGCACCTGTGTGGGAGACAAGGAAGAAGCTCCTGGCTCCTGGCTTCAGCCTGGCCCAGCCCTGGCTGGTGTGGCCATCTGGGGAGTGGACCAGCGGGTGGAAGATCGAACTCTCTCTCTCTCTCCCTTCCTCCCTCCCTCTCTGTAACTCTGACTTTCAAATCAATCAATCAATCAATCAATCATTTTTTTAAGAGGCAGGTCAGGAGGGCTGTCAGCCAGGTTTCCGTCACCACAGCAAGAACCCGCAGAGCTGCTTGGGCTCAGCCCTCCCTGGGCAGCGGTGGGCAGGGGGCTAAGCTCAGAGGAGGCCACAGCTTCCCTGCTGGGCTGGCATCTGATCCTGGGAGGGCTACTGACTCTTCTTTCTGCCTCTGCCATTTAACAGGGTGACCAGAAGCCCCGCCATGAGAGAAAGAGAGAGAGAGAGACAGAGACAGAGAGACAGAGACAGACAGACACGTGTCGGGAGAAAAAAATAAGTCAGTAAAATTCGCAACAGGGGTGCGCGTTGTAGCACAGCGTGTTAACCCACCGCCTACAAAACTGGCATCCCCAGTCGGAGCACCTGTTCGAGTCCCAGCTGCTCTGCTTCCTGGGACAGTGACTTGGGCCCCTGCCACCCATGTGGAAGACCCGGATGAAGCTCCTGGTTTTGGCCTGGCTCAGCCCTGGCCATTGTGACCATCTGGGGAGTGAACGAGCAGATGGAAGACCTTTTTCTCTCTCTGTCTCTCCCTCTCTCTCTGCCACTCTGCCTTTCAAATAAATAAATCAAATAAATCCTTAAAAAAATAAAGTCATAACCAGACCGTGACTGAGGGCAGTAGCAGGCGCCTCTGAGATCCGAGGAGGCGGCCCCAGGAGAAACCAGGGAGAGCCCCAGGGCAGCAACTGGAGCAGGCAGGGCAGACAGGAGGAGCGGCCGGGGTCTTGGGGGGTCTCCCAGGACCAGGCGAGGGGACAACACGACCCAACTGCTATTCAGCGTGGATCCCTGGCCTGCTGTGGGGGCGATGGGCCAGGACAAGGAATCTCAGCCACATGGAATGCAAGACGCACTCTGGGGTCAGAATCCACTGGAAGTGGTGAGGGGAGGGGGACGAGTGAGCACAAAGCAGGGACCAATGGCAGCTGCTGCAGCCCAGGGCCGAGCAGCAGGGTGGCAGCGGTGGCGGTGGCGAAGATAGTCAAGGGAAGGGCTGGATGGAGGGCCAATCTCCAGTCCCACTCAGGTGCGTTAAGCCCAGGACAGCCAGGTGGAAACGGCAGGGTGGCAGGTACACAGGGTCGCAGGGAGGGGAAATGAAATAAGCCCCAGAGAGCGCAGAGCTGGCGGTAACAACACGAGCCTGGCCTGGTGCCAGTGTCACGCCTCTTCCCACTCAAAAGGCCCCACGTGGTGCCATGACGCAGCCTACTGGGCCCTGGGGGAGTAAGAGCGACTCCTGCCCCCATGGCTCTGATTGCCAGTCCACTCAAAGTCCAGGGTTCGAGACCACACCACATGAGGTGATACAGTTTGTCTGCCACCAGCTTGCAAACTTCCAGGTCCACTACGGGGCACAGAGAACGTGCAACACAGACATGAAGACACTGCGCAGGTGCCTCCCGCACCAGGGGATCGGTGTCATCACCCAGCTGACTCAGACCCAGCCCCGAGGTCTCAGCTTCTCAGAGAGCCGGCCCCTCCCGGGGGCCGGGTTCTCAGCCAGCCCCACAGGCTGGGATCCGGCGCCTGTCTCTCTCCTTCCTGCTGTACCGGAAGTCCCATCAGAGTCTGATCCCCTCTGCACCCCAGCACCTGACGCAATGCTGCAGCCATAGGTGGGTGGCAGAGAATAACAGAACTTCAACACGTAGAAAACGCAATCAGAAACGAGAAATGCGATGCACAGGGCAGGCGCTTGGGCAGTGGTGAAGTGGCTTCTTGGGAAGCCTGCATCTCACATCAGAGGGCCTGGGTGCCAGTCCTGGCTCTGCCCCCAGGGAGGCAGTGGTGACGGCTCAAGTAGCTGGGTCCCTCTCCCACGTGGGAGACCTGGATGGAGCTCCTAGCTCCTGGCTTCAACCTCACCCAACTCCAGAATGGTGGGCTTTGCAGGAGTGAACCAGAGGATGGAAGACCCCTCTCTGTCTCTATGCCTTTCAAATAAAAACAATTTAAATTTTAAAAAGAAATTCAATAGGTGGGTTTTATGTATTAGAAACAGAGGAAAAGAGTTAGTTAATAGGAGACAGCTGAGGAGAGATTGCCAGGATGAAGGGAGCAGGCGACCAGGAGCCACGAGTAGACACTGTGCGTGACTCCTCTGAAAGGGATCAGGGGCCGGCGCTGTGGCGTAGTGGGTAAGGCTGTCACCTGCAGTGCAGGCATCCCGTATGGACGCCGTTTCAAGTCCCAGCTGCTCCACTTCCGATCCAGCTCTCTGCTATGGCCTGGGAAAGCAGTGGAAGATGGCCCAAGTCCTTAGGGGCACCTGTGTGGGAGACCTGGAAGAAGCTCCTGGCTCCTGGCTTCAGGTCGGCACAGCTTCAGCCGTTGCAGCCAATTAGGGAGTGAACCAGAGAATGGAAGACCTCTCTCTCTCTCTCTCTCTCTCTGCCTCTCCTTCTCTCTG
Organism: Sylvilagus bachmani; assembly: GCA_015711505.1. Classification (NCBI taxonomy): domain Eukaryota; kingdom Metazoa; phylum Chordata; class Mammalia; order Lagomorpha; family Leporidae; genus Sylvilagus; species Sylvilagus bachmani. Next base: position 4,926,763 of record CM027388.1, on the reverse strand, counting down.
TAACTGTGACTTTAAAGTAAAATAAATAAACCTTAAAAAAAAAGGAATCAGTAGATTGTTTTGGGAATCAGAGATTTACAGAAACCATAAAGAGAAGCAAGGGAATAATCCACCCAAAATTTAGAACTAAAGAAGAGGAACTGGGATGGAGCTGGGGAGGGGCAGGTGGGAGACCGTCTTGGTCTGCACAGAGTGGGTCACTTATCAAGAACAGAGGCTGGCTTTGCTCACAGTCCTGGGTTCTGGGAAGCCCAGCACCAAGGGGCCAGCCCGTGGTGAGGGCCTTCCTGCCGCGTCCTCACGTGGGAGGTGGCATCCCACGTCACGACAGAGCAGGTGCACCAGCGTAGGTCTGTCTTCCTGTTCCTGTGAAGCCATGATGTCACCATGGGAGCCCAGGCCTTATGACCTCATCTAGTCCTAATGACCGCCCCAAGGCCCCACCCCCAGACCCCATCAACGTAGAAATTTGGGGGCTGTGTTTCCAGCTCACGGGCATTGGGAGATGTTTTCAAACCACAGCAGAGATGATAAAGTTCTTGTATGAACATGTCGGTAGCTGCACAGTGTTTGTTGGGTCATTCTACATCTCTCGTGTGTATTCTGTAAGCATTCTTTCTTACCTGGGTCTCGTTAATATTTAAGTCAGAGAGAAGGAGATCCCTGGGGGGCCAGCATTGTGGTGTAGCAGGTAAAGCCACAGCCTGCAATGTCAGCATTCCATATGGGCGCCTGTTCATGTCCCGGCTGCTCCACTTTCAATACAGCTTCCTGCTAATGTGCCTGGGAAAGCAGTGGAGGACGGCCCAGGTGCTTGGACCCCTGCCACACGTGTGTGAGACCCAGATGGAGCTCCTGGCTCCTGGTTTTGGCCTGGCCCAGCCCCAGCTGTTGCAGCCATCTGGAGAGTGAACCAACGGATGGAAGATCTCTGTCTCTGTCTCTCTCTGAAACTCTGACTTTCAAATAAATAAATGAATATTCACAAAGCAGCTGCAGATCCCACTGTAGACCTGCTGGGCCCAGCACACTGCTTCAGCTGCCTCGGAGTCCTTGGCACCTGCTGTGGTCAGGCTTCTGCATGCTCTCCCAGGCCAGCCGGACACAAGCAAGACCGGGCAGGCCATGGCTTGTGAAACTCCCTGCCCTGAACTCGGCCCAGTACACCCATCCCACTCCCGTGGCAGCACCCGTGTTGGAGGCAAGAAACGCAGCCTGCATGCAGCACCGGGCCCTGGCCCCCAGGGGCAGCAGTGTGCCTGCTTGGTCTTCAGCCAGAGCTTGAAGGCGCAGCTCCGGCCAGGGACACCACACAGCCCAGCAGAAGCCCCCGCTGAGAAAGCAGCGGCTGAGCCCCAGCCCGTACTGCTCTGGTCTTCAGAGTTCTTACAGCGCTGATGACAATCAAGAGAAAGACAGCGACCACAAGGTGTGTATTTTAGTCCGCTTGTGCCTCACATTAACAACAGAGACCCCACGGTCACCCCAGTGAGGTTCAGAGAGGTGAGGCAACTTGCCCAGGGTCACAGAGCCAGGACAGAAGGCAACGAAAAGCTCCAACCTGAGAGTGGGGCCCAGAGCCAGCGACTCTCACCACCCAACGCTGCCTTCGAACCTCCTCGTCCTCTGTCCCACGGCAGGTGCGAGGCCGACCTGCATGAGCACCAGTACGGGGTGTGGGGGGGGACTGAGCGGGCCCTGCAGAGGGGCCTAGGTCAAAGGTTAGGGCCCCCAGTGCCTGCTGGGCCAGGGAAAATGTGCGGGGGAGGGGTGGGCTTGGGCTTGTGTCCCTGGGAGAACGGAGGTTGTCGGGGTAGGGGACGGTTAATGCCTCAGCCATAGTCAGCTCATGCCTCATGTGATCAATTCTCCCAATGATTTTGGAAAATGGAAACATTTGGATGAAGTCTAATCTAGTGGCTTTTCTTTTCTTTTTCTTTTCTTTTCTTTTTTTTTTTTGACAGGCAGAGTGAACAATGAGAGAGAGAGAGACAGAGAGAAAGGTCTTCCTTTCCGTTGGTTCACCCCACAATGGCCGCTGCGGCTGGTGCACCACACTGATCCGAAGCCAGGAGCCAGGTGCTTCCTCCTGGTCTCCCATGCAGGTGCAGGGCCCAAGCACTTGGGCCATCCTCCACTGCCCCCCACCCCGGCCCACAGCAGAGAGCTGGACTGGAAGAGGAACAACCAGGACAGAATCCGGTGCCCCGACCAGGACTAGAACCCAGGGTGCTGGCCCCACAGGCGGAGGATTAGCCTAGTGAGCTGTGGCGCCAGCCTTTTATTTTATTTCTTAAAGAGTTATTTTCTTATTTGACAAGTAAATAAGTTAATCTGATAAGTAATAAGTTATTTACTTATGCGACTCTTCACAGAGAGAGGTCTTCCATCTGCTGGTTCACTCTCCAAACGGCCAAAACCAGGAGCCTCTTCCAGGTCTCCCATGTGGGTGCAGGGCCATGCACTCGGGCCGTCCTCCTCTGCTTTCCCAGGCCATTAGCAGGGAGCTGGGTCGGAGGTGGAGCAGCCGGGACACAAGCAGGTGCCCATGTGTGATGCCGGCTACGCAGACAGTGGCTTTACCCATTAAGCCACGGCGCCTGCCCCTCTCTGCCTTTCTAATAAAATGAAAATAAATAAGCATTAAAAAAAAAGCAAGTAAGCGTCTCACCTTCTCTCTCTAAAATAATTGAAGAAACTGCTTTGGAGCAGGAAGTGAAACCTTGCAGGTGAACGCGCAGGCCCGGCCACAGACCGGTGTCCCGCAATCCACGAGAGAGAGGTCTTCCATCTGCTGGTTCACTCCCCAGATGTTTGCTACAGGCCAGGGTGACTGCCAGTCGGAGGACATAAACTTCCTGGTCCCAGCTGGATCTGGAAGGTGGTGCAGAGTTGGGGTCCGGAGCATGGCCACTGGCTGTTGTTTTGTTTTTTTAGCTTTTTTTTTTAAAGATTTGTTTATTGACTTGAAAGAGTTACAGATACACAGGGGGTCTCTCATACTCACATACACACAGAGAGAGAGAGAGATCTTCCATTTGCTGGTTTATTCCCCTGATGGCCACAGTAGAAGCCAGGAACCAGAAGCTTCTTCTGGGTCTCCCACATGGGTGCAGGGGCCCCAGGACTTGGGCCATCCTCTACTGTTTTTTCCAGGCCATTAGCAGGGAGCTGGGTCAGAAATGGAGCAGCTGGGACTTGAACCTGTGCCCATATGGGGTGCTGGCATTCCAGGTGGCAGTTTTACCCACTATACCACAATGGCAGCCCTGGAACGACAGTTTAAACACTGGCTCTCCTTCTGAAGTCACAGAGCTGAAAGTGGGGGGGAGGGCTGGAGGTGGGGGAAGGTGGCAGGCATTTACATCCCACTCAGAGTGCCGGGGTTCAGGGCCTGGCCCCTCTCTCACTCCAGCTCTCTGCTAAGGCGCATCCTAGAGGCGGCAGTGAGGACTCAGGCTGGTTCCCTGCCGCCTGCCCGCTGGGGGCCCCAGATTGAACTTCTGGCTCCTGGCTTCTGCCGGGCCCAGCCTTGCCCCAACAGTCGCAGTCATCTGGCGAGTGAACCAGTACACGCGAGATGTCTCCCTTTCTGCCTCTCATCTAAGTAAGAGTGCCCGGCGTGCAGGAAGCACTGATGAGCCCTGGCTGGCACTGCCATTGTTCAGAGAACAGCAACTCTGCACTTCCTGAGAAAGGCAGCTTTCGTTCTAAATGCACAGGGTCGGGGGTGATGGCGCGACACCCGGTGAACCCATCTGAAACGCAGCTGCAGGGACGAGACCAGGGCCGTGGCAGACGATGAAGGCCGGGGAGGAGAAAGGCCCGGATGGCCGTGGCACCGTTATTTTGTAACCGCCAAGGAAGGAATGGGCTGCCGACGCCACCATGTCACCCCGTCGATGGCGACGTCAACTTTCAAACACGCAAAGCCGTGTTTCTGGGTCTTGGCAGATTGCCATGGAGTCCAGGATGAAGAAGAGGGTTGATGCTTTAAGAACAGATGACGTTTTCGTGGGGAGAACACAACACAGTCCTTAAAAGCCCTCGGCTCAGCACTGTTCATTAATTTAGCAAATCCCTGAGTGGCCCTTTTTCTATTTTTATCCCCTCTCGGTTCTCGGGAGAAAGCCTTCTCAGGGTTTACTGCCTGCTGGGTGAAAAGAGCTTCCTGCTCTCCCTCATTTCCAGCCACAAGGGGTGCACCTGCCCATGCTGAACACAGCCTGCGGGTGTGTGGGCTCTGCGTGTATGCTCAGAGCGCTGTCTTCTCAGGGGCTAAGCGCAGGGAGCAGGTGCCTGGCCCATGCCATGGGGGAGAAGCCACGCACAAGAACTGCCAGTCAGGGGCCAGTCCTGCGTTGGCTGCTGCCCGTCACTGTGGACGGATTCTTCCTAAGAAGGACCGACACTGCGATCCTTTCCTAGGTTCAAAGTTGAAGATTCAAACCCGACCGTAAGTAAAAAGGTCAGAAGGAACGGGGAAATTAAACACGGGCAGAGAGCCCCCGGAACTGGCTCCCATCTGTGTTAGTCCAGAGCCGGCCAGAGGCACCGGGATACCAGCAGAGGAGGCCACTGCTTGGCCCTTGGACCTGCTACTCAGTCTGATGAGCACGAGTGACAGCCACAAAGTAGGTCTTAGCCCACGCCCACAAATTCTACTGTGGGAATGCACTTACAGGAAAAACTTGTTCTAGAATCAGAGCACTTGCACGTAGTGAATATACTGAAAGTCACTGACTCGTGCACTTTTAAGGGGTGAATTCTGGCGCCAGTGTTGTGGTGCAGTGGGCTAAGCCACTACTCGCAACACGTCACATCCCAGATCAGTGCCATTTCGAGTCCCAGCTGCTCTGCTTCCAATCCAGCTCCCTGCTAATTTGCCTGGGAAGACAGCAGATGGCCCAAGTAGCCATGTGGCATTCTGCTATGGTTGGCATTCCAGGCTCCTGGCTTTCGCCCAGCCCAGATCTAGCTGTTGTGACCATTTAGGGAGTGAACCAGCAGGTGGAAGATCTTTATTTCTCTTTATCTCCCCACCCCTCCCTATCTCCATCTCCCTCTGCCATTCTGCTTCTCAAATAAACAAATCTTGTTTTTGTTAAAAGGAACATCTTTCCCATTGCTCTCTCTCTCTCTCTTTCTCTGTCATTCTGCTTTTTAAATAAATAAATCTTGGGTTTTTTTGGGTTTTTTTTAATAAATAATTTATTTGAAAGGTATAGTTTCAGAGAGGCAGAGGCAGAAGCAGAGAGAGAGGTCTTCCACCCACTGGTTCACCCCCAAATGGCTGCAATGACTGGAGCTATACTGATCCAAAGCCAGGAGCCAGGAGCTTCTTCTGGGTTACCCATATGGGTGCAGGGGCCCAAGGACCTGGGCCATCTTCTACTGCTTCCCAGGCCATAGCAGAGAGCTGGATCAGAAAAGGAGCAGCCAGGACTGGAATTGGCGCCCATAGGTGATACCAGCACTGCAGATGATGGCTTTACCTACTAAGCAACAGTGCTGGCCCCAAATAAATCTTGTTTTTAAAAAGGAGTGAATTCTATGATATGTGAAATGTATTTCAATTTCTTACAAAACTCACAAGCTGCTATTTAGAATACCAAAAACAGGAAACAACCCAGACACCCAATAACAGACTGCACACCACTTGGTCTGTAGCAGAAACAGAACTGAACACAGACAGAAACGTGGAGCTATGTTGCACACACACTGTCAGCATATGGAGATCTCAGTGTGAAAGAGCGACGGAGGCAGGGGAGAGGGCAGAGTCAGGGAAGACTGGCTGTGCAAGGCTGTCACAAACCTAGCCCTGGTCTTTCCATAAGAACCCAAGAGAAGCCGCGGAGCTCGGCGGCACTGCAGGAACATAGTGGCTTCCTCTCCTTGCGAACTTGGAAGGAGAACAAGATATCCATTTGTTAAGTGCCTCCGTGTACATTATCTGATTCAGTCCTTCAAACCACCCCCAGAGAGAGGTACCAGGGCTGCCAGCATCGCACAGGGGCTGTGCAGAGGACCTCAGAGTCAGAGGTGGGAGCAGAGACCCCCCCTTCCCACCCAGAGACCCCCTCCTGTCCCCTGCTATGGACACTTTTTTTTTTTAACTAAAAGAAAAGGAAGACAACTGAAAGCCAGCTGCAGTCCTTTCCAATCCCTGCTTGGATCACTAAAAATAAAGAGAGGTGAGGGCCAAGGAGATAGCGGGCCTGCCGGCCGGCCAGCACCCTCCCTGCCCTGAGCTCTCCTGGCAGCCGGCGCCGCAGATGAGCCGGCCAGGGGAACTGGGCCTGCGGAGCGTGCTGCAGCCCCGCTGGCGCACCGGCCGGATGATGGGAGTGTGGCCGTGCACCGGAGAGGGCCTGGCTGCCATCTCTCCCCCGTGAGAGGCCCTGAGCCGTCACCCCAGCTCGAAGAGGGGAACTGCAGCACACTCCTCTTTCCACTGTCACCAGCCAGACCCCCACGGCCGGGACAGCCTCAGAAGCACCCCCCTTCTCTTTACCAAAAGCAGCCTTCTGCCAGGGGGACGTGGGGCAGCAGCCTCTGAGCGCGTCACGGCTGAAGGCCACCTGCTACAGGCCCACCAGACACAGAGGCCACAGAACACAGAGGTGAGAAGCCTGGGTTCTGCTGAGCAGTAAGCAGGGCTGAGATCCCTGCCCTCCTGGAATAAAAGGAGGCCCGAGCCGACGGCCGGGCACCCAGACGGCCAGACAGACCGACAGCCGAGCCCCAGTCTGCTGCCTGCAGGGCCTCTCCCAAGGCTGTGATGAGGGCCAGCCAGCGGTCACCACCACACAGTCGCAGCATGATCAGGCCAAGGTCAATCCTTCCACGGCCCTGCTGCTGCACAGGGGACGCTGGCCGGAGACCAAGGGCATCGGGGATTCTCAGGGGCCAGGCCTCCGGGGAGGAGCAGCCCAGGTCAGGAGAGACTGGGCTCTGGGACCGGCTGAGGGTCAGAGACTTCCTTTACTCCTCTCTGCCCCTCCCGCCAGTGCACAGCCCCGACTGCAGCAAACTGCTGGGCCAGAAGCTGCGGCAAAAACCCCATTCGCTGGGGAAGCGGCTGCTGCGGCTTTGGATGCTGGGGTGGGGGTGGGGGGCGGGTGACCCTGCAGCTCAGAAGCCCCCATCCCAGAGCCTGCAGCAGCTCTGGACCAAGCAAGCTCCCAGCATGCAGAGTGAAGGCCAGGCTGCCTCGAGGGGCCAGCCCCCTACCCCTGGGCGGCTCCTGATGGGCCAGGTGAAGCCACGCCATGGCTGGGGCCAATGGTAGGGGATGGCCTGTGCTTCCTCTTCCGGCCCAACATGCAACGGCGAGGCGCAGGACCCTGCCTTGGAAACATTTGGCCCCCACCGAGGCCACCACAGCAGCTCCTGCCTCCCAGGTCCACCAAACTCCGGCAGAAGAGTCATCTTGCCTCCTCCCTGCTTCCCACTCCTCCCCACCCAGGGGCTGGGCACAGGCCTCCTGGACATGGCGGGAGGCAGGGCTGCAGACCGCAGCTCCTGACCCCTCTCCTCACATTGAGCTGGGATCTGCAAGGGGCCCACTGAGGGACCGGTTCCAAAGCGAGCCCAGAGGGGGCTGTGTGAGCCATGCTCAGCCCCTAGAGCCGCGCCAGGCAGCTTGTGTGGGATGCAGACAGAGCCGTCCTTCCAGCACACCCATGCACAGGGGGCAGGGCGGAGGGGAGCTCACTGTGTCATCCACGCGCCCTGTGGGCGTGGTCCAGCAGCTGGTGGTCCTCCAGCCGTTACTGGCTGCTGGGCCTGCAAGCAGCTCACAGATAAAGAGGCCGAGCAGGAGACACAAGGCCAGGACAGCTGCAGGTATGCTGGGCACCTTTGCTGGGACAAGAGCTGAGCCAGTGCTGGTCACACCCTTGCTGACTGCAAGCCCCACTGGGTAGGATCACCTGTCCCACTCTGGGCTGAAGGCGCCATGCCCAGCCAAGTGGGAGACACTTTACTCGGGGACCCACACGGTGCAGGCAAAGCTGGCCATTCTCTGGTTCCGCGGAGCAGCCTGAAGACAGAGCCCCAGGGCCTGTGCCCCTGAGACCCCGAGGCCAGCCAGCACAGGCCGTCCTGTTGTGGTTCAAATCCAAGCTCCTCCCAGCCTCAGACTTGAACTTGCCCTAGTGACACTGACCTGCCCAAGCTGCTTCCGCCTTGTCTTGTTCTCCTTTCTCCAAAATCCAAAGGGGCCTTTGCTAGGGTAATCAGGCCTGCAGGCTGCCTAGCCCCTGGCTGCTCGGGGACCCGCGAGGAACCCACAGACGACATGCAGTACCAAGAAGGACGCGGGCGGGAGGACTGCAGTGACGGAGAGCCCAGCCCCAGCTGCGAACCCCAACATCACGGCTCTTCCCCAGCCCAGGTGGGCACAGGAAGGAGCTGCCGGGAAGAGCCAGGAGGAGAAAGGTGTCTCCCAGCCCTGCCAGGAGGAGGCACCTCCCGTCTGCTCCCAGCTCTCAGCGCCAGGTCAGCAGCTCATCTCTGCAGGGAAGCAAGGACAGGGCCAGCACTCGCTCAGACACAGGCACAGAACACCCACGGTCCCCCTGGGAAGGGACTGGGGGAGGGGCTGGGGGAGGATCCTGAGGCCCATGGAGCTCGCTGCAGGGGTGGGGCCTCTTGCTGGCGTGGGTGGCAGAGGGGAGAGATCTAATGCTTCCTCAGGGTGTGGCGACGTCAAGGCCTGGCCTTCCGGCCTCCGGGCCTCCCCAGTGCCATCAGCTGCATCCCTGTTCTGGAATCTGACCCAGCATCACAGGGCGCTGGTCTCACCCCTGCCCCACCCTGCCACGGATCTGTGCAGTATAGGGTTGGGGGCAGAGGCGGGTCTCACCCCCCTGCAGCCCCGCCCAGAGCTGCCAGCAGGAAATGGGCATTGAGAGGGGCAGAGAGAAAGCCGGAGAGGAACCAGGGGGGAAAGAAGAACAAGGGAAGACGAGCGGGGCACTCTGCCCTGTGGCCAGCTGCGCACTGCAGGCCCGGGGTAGGGGCGGTGGCTTCCGGATGCCCCCTGCAACTGCAGACAGCAGTCACGGGGCTGAACTGGACACGAACGCCAGACCCAGGCCCCATCACTTCCTGCCAGGTGACGGAGGGCACGTCCCAAGCCTCATGAGGCAGCAAAGGACCCTGTGTGGCCGCTGGGGGCCAAGCGCACAGTGAGGGCTGGCTTGTGTCATTGCTGGGAAGAACCTGTGTGTAAACATATACAGCCGGTGCTCAAGGAAGGGTGGACGTCGCAGTCGGCATGCACAGGGTTTGCTCACCCCACAGGGGGTCAGCAGCGGTGGGCCCAACACTGAAGCTCTGCATCACCTTTGTGGAGAAAGGTGTGGCCCCCAGGTTAGCCTGGTCCAGACCCCAGCAGGGAACCCCCTCTGAGCGACACGACCAGGCGCTGAGGCCCGGTGGAGACTCCAGCCCTGTGGGGCCACTGCCCGGCCGCAGAGCAGACCCAGAACTGGGACCACACACACACCTTCCGCGTCCACCGTCTCTTTCATGATGATCTCTACCCGCTCCACGTGGTGCCGGTTCCAGAGGCTGTCCAAGGCCCGGCGGTTCTGGTCCCGGAAGGGCAGGATCTGAGCCACAGCCTGTCGGGGAGGAGGCGTGGTGAGGCAGGAGCCAGAGCCCCCTCTGTACCCGCTCGCTCCCAAGGGAGCTCCTGGAGTGGTGAACACAATGCCTTCTCTGGACTTCAGTTTCACAGCCCAGAGAGGCTCCAGAAACTTCTAAGCGACTCCCACAGGGTTACCAGCTTTGTATTTTGCCAAGAAAGAAATCTAAAATTATCCTTCTTCTACTTTCAACTTTTAATAATATGGTATTTTTTAAAAGACTTATTTATTTATTTGAAAGGCAGAGATACACAAAAAGAGAAGGAGAGGTAGAGAGAGAGAGGTCTACCATCCACAGGTTCACTCCCCGGTTGGCTGTAACAGTCAGGGCTGTGCCAATCCGAAGCCAGGAGCCAGGAACTTCCTCTGGGTCTCCCACACGGGTGCAGGGACCCAAGGACTTGGGCCATCTTCCACTGCTTTCCCAGGCCATAGCAGAGAGCTGGATCAGAAGAAGAGTAGCCAGGTCTCGAACCAGCGCCCATATGGGATGCCAGCACTGTAGGCTTAACCCACTACACCACAGTACCGGCCCCAATAACACGGTATTTTAACACCAGAACTGGGGCTGGCATGGTGGTGCAGCAGGTTAAGCTGCAGCCTGTGACGTCAGCATCCTGTCCACACGACTGCCAATTCAAGTCCCAGCTGCTCCACTTCCAATCCAGCTTCCTGCTAATGAGCCTGGGAAAGCAGTGGAAGTTGGCCCAAGTACTTGAGCCCCTGCTGCCCATGTGGGAGACCTGGAGGGGGCTCCTGGCTCCTGGCTTCAGCCTGGTCCAGCCCTGGACTTTGCAGCCATTTGGGGAGTGAGCCAGAGGATAGAAGATCTATCTCTCCTTCTCTCTCTCTCTCTCTCTGTAACTCTGTCTTCTAAATAAATATTAAAACAACAACAAAATCCAGAATTGTATGAAGGAAAGCTTCTGATTAAACAGGATTGGCATTTTTCTCATTTTGCCATCAACAAGTGAGAGTCCCTCTCACGCCCAGCAAGGACTGTCCTGAGTACTGGGGGCTACTGCTGGGACTTGGAAGGAGAGTGACGTCTGACCCCAGAGTCACCCATGCCCAACCATGGCCAGGCTCACTGGCCACGATAACAACCAGCACCAAGGCACCTCACAGCGTCTGAGGCCCGGGCAGTGTGGACCGCTGACCCCAGGAGGTCAGCCCGAGCTCCGCCCCAGGGCCTGGCTGAGATGCCAGCGTGGGGCTCCCTATTCGGTGTGTAGATCCTGTCCCCAGGCTTCTGGCTCCAAACAGAACTCAGCAAGGAAAGAGTTCCTAAAAAGGCAGATGGAGGCAGGAGAAGGCAGATTCTACTTCCCATAGCACCCCCAAAGGGGAGCAGGCCCAGACATCACAGCCCGGGGGCCACCTCTGCCGTGGGTGCTGGGCACTACAGAGAAATCAGAGCCAGAGCCCAGGGGGAGGCAAAAGGGACTGAGACACAAAGAGGACAAACGAGGCTGGACACACGGACGAGGCCCAGCAGCTCTGCCTACTGCTCACCACTCCACGGCACCCTCCCCTCCTGTTCCCCTGCAGGGAGACGGGGGCTCAGTACCCCAATGAGTGGGGTGGTCCGAGCTGAGGCTCACCTGCTTGCCCAGGTAATGGTCCACCCGGTACATCTCCTCCTCTTGGAAAAAGCTCCCAAGTTCAGTGGCCAACTGCTGGGCTGACAGGTGGTCATGGCCAAAGGGTTTCTCCAGGACAACGCGCAGCCAGGCGCCTGGGCCCGGCCGGCAGCTGCTGTTGATGTTACGGGCGATGTCCGCGTAGGCAAAGGGCGGCACGGAGAAGTAGAACATCCTGCCAGCCTCCCGGAGGCCCTCCTGCTGCACCTGCGCCTCGATGTCCCTGCCCAGGGCCTGATAGTCCTCCGCCGTCTTCAGCTGGCGGTACCGGCTCAGCCGCAGGAACTGGGCCTGGAGTTCTGCACAGCGGCTGGGTGCCATGTCCTCGGGACAGGACAGGGATTCCAGGGCCTTGGCCATGAGCTCCTGGCCCTGCTTGGGGGCCGTCAGAGCAGCTCCGTGGAAGCTGAAACTGTGGCCCTTCCCCGCTTCATCCAGGAACAGCTGGAACAGCCCCTGCCACAAGTACTTCTTGGCCAGGTCCCCGGTTGCTCCCAGCAGGATCACGGAGACGTGGCCCTGGAGCTCCTGGGCCTGCAGGCAGCCCAGAAAGGCCACACACATCGTCACGGTGAGCATTCCCCAAACGCCTGGGCACCTAGGTACACGGGAGAGGCAGACAAGGAGTGAGGAAGGGGCAGACATGGTTGAGAGGCTGTCCTGGGGAAACGGGCACATGCCCTGTGCACCCAGCACTTTGTGCCTGGCAAGAAACAGGCACGTCTCAGGACAAGACTGCAGTAGCTCCCCTCCCTGCTGGGCAGCCGGCCTCTGCACGGGGAAGCAGGTGGGCAAGCAGCCTGCCCTGCTGTGCCTGGGGAAGCCTCAGACCACCCGCTGGAGGGGACCTCTGGCACGAGCCACAGGAGGCCCTGCGCTGGGTCTGCAGCTGCCCACTACCATGAAGGCCAGTCTCACCTGTGAGTACAGAAGCCCAGATCAGCAGGGCCCAGGAACTCTGGCTGGAACCACAGGGGGCTGCAATCACCCGCTCTCCCTTCTCACTCTGCCTCCCCCATATCTGCCAGGCGCTGAGCACAAAGTGACTGATAACTGCGTGGTGACTACAAACCGCAGCTCTGCACCTGAGGTACCAACCCCAGTCCCACCCTTGGAGTAACTGGAGTTATTCAACCTTGTTCTGCCTCGGCTTCCCTATCTGATATGGGGGTGATGGCACCGACATCACAGGGTACAAGTGATGATAAAAGGGGTTCACATTTATAACTGCACCCCATGCCCAGGAAGCCCCTTGTGTGGTAGCTCTGATCTCCCAGCAGCAAAACACTAGATGCTGGCACGTGCCGAGTGCTGCACTGAGCCCTCCCGGGCATCGGACCTCATTGAATACAGACAAGAATCCTGAAGGAACCCGCTGCCCTACTACAGATGGAAAAGCTGAGGCCCCCGGAGAGGAAGGTCCCGCAGCGAGAGGGGGGTAGGGGTGCCTAGGACTGACCCCGGGCTCCGTGGCTCCTGGGCGGACCACACAACAATGCCTGCCATGACCTCCCACAAGGTAAGCTGCCCATGGAGGCTGGTTTTCGGCTTAATCGGAAACAGACGGTGTGTCAGAGCGGCAGGCACACCAGGATATCATTTTTCCAGCCTTCTGCCCTGACTGGGGTTGGGGATCACGGTACTAAATTCTTCTCCCACGGCTGGTGAGGCCTCCAGTTTCCCACGGACGCCCAAACTTGGAGGCAAGGTCTGCGGCAGGGGGGCCCAGCCTGGGGCCGGAGGGGTGCAGGGGAGCTAAGCTGGCGCGGTCAGCACACACACATGCCAGCTAAAAACAGATGGGGCAGGGGTTGAAGGGACAACCGAACCATCCCCCAGGGGCAACCAAATCTGCCCCTTGCCTCTGCCATCAGCCCCCTCCTCGCACCCCTTCCTTTGCCAAATTGCACACGGGCCCAAGAGCAGTGTTTGTGGCAATGTCTACAGACACCTGAGGTCTCCGTGACTGGAGCTTTAACTGGGGGACCGAGGGAGCACTCGCACACCCCCCATACCTACACGCACCCCAGTCACCCAGCACTGGAACCTCCCACCCTCCTGTGCTCCCCGATGCCTGCCCTCAGCCCTGCAAATGCTGCTTTCTCAACTGGCAGCTGCCCCTGCCCGGAGGGAAGCGAAAGCCGCAAGGTCAGTGCGGGAGAGAGGGAGGCAGGGAGAAATCTGAAGCCCACAGAACAGCCTGGAGGAGGAGGCTCTGCCAGCTGGCAGGCTGTGGCTCAGCGGTCAGGATGGGATCGGGCAGCCAGGGCCCTGGACGCCTGGTACAAGAGGAGGGGCCTGGGAACCTCGCAGCCCTGGCCAGGCAGGTTGGGCGCCCCAGGGCCAAGCCTCCGCACACCGCAGCTGTGAGCAGACTCAACTCTCCCCCAGCCCTCCTGGTACTCAAACCGGAACCTGAATTCCCCAGTTTCTGGGTGGGCTGCCATACCTCTCGCACATAGCCCCTCACTCCTTTCCTGCCACACACAGGGGAGACGGCAGCGACATCCTGTGGTCAGCTCCAGGAACAACGGTGCCCTGACTTGGCGTGGGCGGCCCGGGGTGTATGGCAGAGTTTTCGCTACTGTGTGTCTTAACCTTGGCAGTGTCACTCAGACTTCACTTTGCACCTACGCAGTAGGTCTAGGGGCCACAGCCAGTTCCATAAGCATACTCCAAAGAGCGAGCCCCTAGGAGACCGGGCGATGGGGTCCAGAGCACCAGGGCAGGGCAATCTAAGCACAGTCACCCGGGCACCCCTGCCCTTCACCGGGACAAGGCAATGCTGACTCAGCAGGGCCAGAGGAGCTCAAACCTGGGTCTTTCAACACAGCCTGGAACGGCTTCACCTGCCTATGGCCCTGGCTGCTAACTCCCGAGTCCAGCGACACTCCATGCGCTGACCCAGCAGTTAGCAGGTGCCTGGCGATTCAGACCCTCGGCCTCTATCACTCCACCAGGCCATCCTGTGTGCAGGCTGAGATGGGGCTGGCCAAGCTGCAGAGCCTGGACCCTCCGTCACCCAGGCTTCCTTGGTCAACAGAAGACCTTGGCTCAACCCCTAACCAGTTTGGGTCCAGAACTAACAGCACCAGGGCTACCCGCAACAACCCTAGAGACTTAGATGCGGGGGTGGCGCTGTGAAGATGAGCTGAGATGATGCATATGACAAACACGCTATTCAAATATTAACTAAGTTAATTAAATGCAAAGTGGCATGACATCACTGCTGGGGCGTGGGGGATGGGTCCTGCTGCCTCTGGCCCCACAGACAAGCCCTGGTACTTACTCGGAGCTCCACCCATCTCCCATCCTGCCCTGCCCCAGGGAGACTGGCAGGTGACTCTCCTGGCTGCCCTGAAGGCCCCTAGAAGCCCAGCTCAGTCCAGGTCAGAACAGGATGGAAGCCCCTACAGCAGAGGTGACACATGCGAGTCACTTCACCTGGCTGGGCTTCGGCTCCCTCTCTGGGCAGTAAAAGATGGAGTTAGAGGCCTCCATGAAATGCTGCTGCCCTCTGTCCTGCCCCCCCCCCAGGAAAGGAGATGCCCGCACCCCACCCCAGTCAGGGGTGGGCTTCCAGCCTCAGCCCACTGCAGCAGGGCAGGACTCAGGAAGCAGGCAGCTCACACCTGCGTGTCATCCAGGAGTTCAGACAAAACTCGAGGGGCCGGTGTTGTGGCATAGCGGGTAAAGCCACCACCTGAAATGCCAGCATCCAATGTGGGCACTGGTTCAAGTCCCCGCTGCTCCACTTCCAACCCAGCTCCCTCCTAATGCACCTGGGAAAGCAGCAGGAGATGCTCCAGGTGCTTGGGCCCCTGCACCCATGTGGGAGACCCAGAAGAAGCTCCTGGCTCCTGGCTTCAGTCTGGCTCAGCTCTAACCATGGCAGCCATTTGGGGAGTGAACCAGTGGATGGCTGTCTATCTCTCTCTGTAACTCTGACTTCCAAATACATAAGTCTTTAAAAAATATACAAAAAGAAAAAATTTTTCAAAAAGACAAAACTTGGGGCCAGCATGATGGTGCAGCACGTTATGCCACACCTGCGACACTGGCATCCCATACAAGTGCCAGTTCAAGTCCCAGCTACTCCACTTCAGATCCAGCTCCCTGCTAATGTTCCTAGGAAAGCAGCAAAAGATGGCCCAAGTGCTTGGCCCCTGCACCCACACAGGAGACCCAGATGGAATTCCAGGCTCTTAGCTTCAGCCTGGCCCCGACCCAACCACTGAGGCCATTTGGGGAGTGAACCAGCAGGTGGAAGACCTCTGTCTCTCCCTCTCCCTCTGTCACTCTGCCTTTTGGATAAAAATAAATCTTTTTTTTAAGACGATTCACTCTGAAGTTATAACTTAAGTTGAGGAGGATGCAATTTCATTGCCAGTAATTACTTAAGATCCTTGCCAGCAGCACACTCTACAGAGCCTAGAGCTGAGAGGGAGCCCCCAGGTAGGTGCCCCCGATGTTCTTGCCAGGGGCTTGGAGCTGGGACTGACTGCGGGCCCAAGGACCCAGGCCAGGCCCCCTGCCCTGCCCAGCTCTGAGTCTAAGAGGTTCCGACCACTCTTCCTGGGAGGGACTCGGCCGGTAAAGGCTCCACCACCTTCCCAGACAGTGGCCAGCTGGCGGCTTGGCTCCAAGTCTGGTTCTGGTCTTTGTTTCCGCCCAGGCAGAAGGGGCCACAAGGCCGTCCCTGAGCAGCCCGGCTCAGGCAGCCACAGCCGGTTTGCACCCGAGCTCCGGCAGCAGAGTGGTTTCTGGTCAGCCACAGGAGGAAGCAGCTCTGGCCCTGTGTGTCCAGCAGACAACCAGAGGAAAGGTCACGGCCACCGCCGCCCTTGCTCTTCCCCACTTTGCCGCCTGCCCTCTGTGAGCAGGGCAGGAACACGGAAATGCTCAGGGCACGACCCCGGGTTTGGACCTTTTAAAAGAACACGTGGGGGCAGGTGTTGTGGCACAGTGGGCTAGGCCGCTGCTTAGGATGCCTGCATCCCATAGCCTGGTGCCAGTTTGAGTCCCAGTTCCTCAGCTTCCATCCAGGTCCCGGCTAATGCACCTGGGAGACAGCAGATGATGGCCCTGCAGCCCAGGTGGGAGACCTGGATCAGATTCCAGGCTCCTGGCTTCCGCCTGGCTATTGCAGCCATCTGGGGAGTAACCCAGCAGATGGAAGATCGATCTCTGTCTCTCTCTCTGTCTGCCTTTCAAGGACATGCTAAAAAAGAAATATATGTATATATATGAGACAGAAGAATTCATACTGCAGATCATTTGAAACCACAGCACAGGGTGACAGGCCTGCCTCTTCCAGCAGCTGGCCCAGGTGTGTACCCCACCCTCTTTATTTCTTGCTTAGACCTCCCAGTGCCAAATGCATTGATGGGATGCAAGTCAAGAACCTCTGTTGGGGCCTGCACTGTGGCACAGTGGGTGGTGCCTCCGCCTGCAGTGTCGGCCTCCCACGTGGGCACTGGTTCGAGTCCCAGTTGCTCTACTTCTGGTCCAGCTCCCTGCTAAAGTGCTTGGGAAAGCAGCAGAAGATGGCCCAAGTGCTTGGACCCCTGCACCCACATGGGAGAGCTCCTGGCTCCTGGCTTCAATCTAACCTAGCCCTGGCCATTGCAGTCATCTGGGGAGTGAACTAGCAGATGGAAGACCTCTCTCTCTCTGCCTCTCTGTAATTGTCTTTCAAACAAATAAATGTCTTTAAAAAAAAAAAAAAAAAAGATGGGGCCGGCACTGTGGTGCAGCAGGTTAAAGCCCTGGCCTGAAGCACCAGCATCCCATATGGGCACCGGTTCTAGTCCCGGCTGCTCCTTTTCCAGTCCAGCTCTCTGCTATAGCCTGGGAAAGCAGCAGAAGATGGCCCAAGTCTTTGGGCCCCTGCACCCACATGGGAGACCCAGAAGAAGCTCCTGGCTCCTGGCTTTGGATTGGTGCAGCTCTGGCCATTGTGGCCATCTGGGGAGTGAACCAGCAGATGGAAGACCTCTCTCTCTGTCTCTACCTCTCTCTGTAACTCTGCCTTTCAAATAAATAAAATAAATTTTTAAAAAAGAGCCACACTCACTGTCAAAGAATGTGGATATGCATTTGTTCCCTTCAGGGCCAGGCTGGGGATAAAAACTTCCAGGTAGAACTTGGGGGTCCTTACTCCCCCTAACCTCAGAGAATCTTCATTCCTGACCCCTTCAGGTACCACTCCTGGGGGACGGCAGTCAGGAGGGTGCCAGGGCTATCTTGGACCTGCACACAAGATTTGGTTGCTAATTTCTCTATTATTTTGGGGGGGCCAGTGTCATGGCACAGCAGGTTAAGCTGCTGCCTGGGGTTCCGGCATCCCATATGAGTGCTGGTTCAAGTCCTGGCTGCTCCACTTCCAATCCAGCTCCCTGTTAATGCCCTTGGGAAAGCAGCGGAGAATGGCCTGAGTGCTTAGGCCCCTGAATCCACGTGGGAGACCCAAATGGAGATCCAGGTTCCTGGCTTCTGTCTGGGGCTGCCTAGGTTGTTGCAGTCAGCAGGGGAGTGAACCAGCAGATGGAAGATCTCAATCTCTCTCTGTCTCTCTCTCTTTCTCGGTGTGTATAACTCTGCTTTTCAAATAAATATTTTATAAAAACAGAATTTTTCAAGCCAGTTGTTATTGCTAGACATCATTTAAGATGTCTACTTGCAATTTTGTAATTACGTAGATTACATTTAACACGAAAGTAACAACTTGTTGAAGCACATCACCTCCTGATCCTTGGACTGTAAATTGCTACTGTTGGCAGCTGCAGTAGGGACTAGGGAAAGATACTCGGTACTGGCAGCCTTGACATTCTTCTACAAGGGAATCTGCAGCACAGCTGGGGGCCCAGGCTCAGCCAGGGCCTCACCACCCGCCACCTGGTGCAGGGTCCGTTGTTAGGGGGGCACCAGCACACATCTGCCTGCATGCACAAGCCCTCGCTCCAGTGTGGACTTTAAGTCCACATCAGCTGCTCACTGATGACTTTAGTTGGATGTCCACCAAACCAAACAGGTTCAGTATTGAACTGATTTCTCTCCCGACCTGCTTAAGTGAAGCCTCCCGCATTCCCAGTGACAACATTACACTTCCCGGTGTTCCGGCCAGAAACCCTGGGGTGGAGCTGGTGTTGTGGTGCAACAGGTTAACCACTGCCTGCAAGGCTGGCATCCCATATCAGCGCCGGTGCAAGTCCCGGCTGCTCCACTTCTATCCAGCTCCCTGCTAATGTGCCTGGGAAAGCTGCAGGGGATGGCCCACGTGCTTGTGCTCCTGCCACACACACGGGAGACCTGGACAGAGCTCCTGGCTCCGGGCTTCAGGCTGGCGCAGCCCCAGCAGTTACAGCCATTTGGGGAGTGAGCCAGCAGATGGAGCTGCATGCTTGCTCTCTCCCTCTCTCCCTCTGCCTTTCACCTCCATGTCTCAAAACAGAAAATGAAACCTGGGGTCCTGCGATGTGTCTGCAAACCCTACAATCTCCACCTTACGCATCTAGACCACAGCCACCGCTCACCGCCTCCTGCCGTCCTGTATCTGGATGGCTTCAGGAACTCCTAACCAGACCCCTGCTCCTACCCCTGGTCCTGTGGCCGAGCCTCAGCACAGCGGTCAGTGGGGTCTTCCTATCTTTCCTGCTCAGGTTTCTGCAGGGTCCACTCATTCTGGCTCCCCACCCCTTTCCTTTCCAACTGCCCCCTCTAAGCTTGGCTGCCTTCCCTCTGCCCCAGGCCCTTTGTACCTGCTGTTCTCTCTGCCTGGCCTACTTTGTCCTGCAGATGTCCACAGGGCTCGCTCTCGCCCTCACTTCAGTCCTTTGCTCAGTGAGGCTGTCCCCGAGCCCTGGGTAAGACTGTGCCCCTCCCCTCCGCCTCAGGGCCCTGCTTTGTTCCCCTCTGCGTACTTGCCACGTCCTGGCACCTGATGACCGGCCCAAGTATTTGCTTATCGCCTGCCACGCCCCCCCCCCAGAACGTTCCGTGCTGACCAGGACAGGGACTGTCACTTGTTTTGCTCACTGCAGTATTTCCAGCACCCAGAACACAGCACAGACTCCATAAATATTTGCTGAATGAAGAAACAAATCGCGCCGGTACAGGGCCACTGTCACCTGTGTGCACCTGTGTTTGAATCCCAACCCAGCGGAATCAGTCACTGATGGTGACCTCACAGCACACACCAGCAGGTGCTTGCTACTTACAATGACACTACCAACATGAAAAGTCTTGTTTACGGAAAGCCCTGTGTTCATGCAGGCAATGGTTCTGCCCCTCTAGAGGAGCAGGGCCTGGGTTCAGACCAGACGGGAGCCCTCTCCCACGGGAGCGCTCCTGGCCAGCAGGCAGCTCCGCACCCCCAGGCCAGTTGCCCTGAACACCAACTGCTGCCCGCACTGCCTCAGCCTCCTGTGACCACTGCCGACCAGTGACTCACGCTCCCTCCTTCTTCTTCTTTTTTTTTTTTTTGTAAAGATTTTATTTATTTATTTGACAGGTAGAGTTACAAACAGTGAGAGAGAGAGACAGAGAGAAAGGTCTTCCTTCCGTTGGTTCACTCCCCAAATGGCCGCAATGGCCGGGGCTGCGCCGATCCGAAGCCAGGAGCCAGGAGCTTCCTCCAGGTCTCCCATGGGGTGCAGGGGCCCAAGCACTTGGGCCATCCTCCACTGCTTTCCCAGGCCACAGCAGAGAGCTGGACTGGAAAAGGAGCAACTG
Source organism: Sylvilagus bachmani (assembly GCA_015711505.1). Lineage (NCBI taxonomy): Eukaryota > Metazoa > Chordata > Mammalia > Lagomorpha > Leporidae > Sylvilagus > Sylvilagus bachmani. The sequence goes on along the minus strand of CM027388.1, from coordinate 4,906,731 downwards.
GGACTAGAACCGGCGCCCATATGGGATGCCAGTGCCACAGGCAGAGGATTAACCTAGTACGCCACGGTGCCAGCCCCAGGCTCCCTCCTTCTAACACCACGAAGTCATCCTGTTCGCGGCTCAGCTGCCTTGGCAAAACTTGAAGGCCGGGGCCCGCGCTGTGGCACAGTGGGGTTAGTTGCTGCTTGTGATGCCTGAGCCCCTATCAGAGCCCCGCCTGGATACCCCGCTTCTGATCCAGCTTCCTGCTAACGCACCTGGGAAGGCAGCAGATGACGGCTCAAGTACTTGAGGCCCCGCCACTCACGCAGGAGTCCAGGATGTTGTTCCTGGCTCCTGGCTTTGGCCTGGCCCAGCCCCGGCTGTTGTGGCCATTTGGGAAATGAACCACCAGATGGAAGCTCTCTCTCTCTCTCTTTCTCTCTCTCGCTCTCTCCTTCTCAATCAAATAAATAAATCAACAAATATTTATTTAAAAAAGAGACTTGGCAAGCACTTTGGAGTTAGTTTCTGGAGAGCTGGTTGCGTGAGAGAGCTCTGAATTAAATCTGTGGTGTATGTGAGATCTCAGACGTAATTTTACCTCCTGTATCTCAACCACGGAAGGGCAAAGCCAGTGCATGACCAGCGCGACGAGAGGTCATTCCAGTGAAGGCACTTAGCACACTGCTAAGCAAGCAAGAAGCGCTCGGGAAATGCCCACGGCCCTCAGGGAGCCACCACCCCCAGGAATGGGGGCGCCTCTGGGGACCAGCGCTGAACCCATCAATCATCCCACAGCAGGAAAAACAGGCCAAGCACAGAGCTCACAGACATTGGGTAAACCCCAGTCCTGAGGATGCTGGGCTGAGAAAGTGTCCCAGGTCAGCCACGGGGGGGGGGGGGGGGGGGCACCGCCTGGCCCAGGAAGCCCCCACCCCTCCACCCAACTGCCCTGGCTCTTTGCCTCTGGTTGCAGAATGGGGAGAACCAACGTCGTGGTATGGGAACGCTCTCCAACCTGGCTCCCATCTGAGGACCAGGAACCTGGAAGGTGACTCCTGCGTCCCACGACCCAGGCCCAGTGGAACCACATTTCGCCCCGTTCAAATTCCATCAGGAGTCAGAGGCCACTCGGCAGCTGAGCACCAGTTCCTCTGGAGTTCCTCTTGCTCACCCTTTAAGAGGGGCGCCTTCGCCTGTTGCGCAACTCTGAAACCAACCGCTACACGGAACAGGCAAACGCGGCCTTGTCCATCTCGGGAGCTCCCGAGGGAAAAGAGTGGCCTCCTAGGCCCCGAAGCTCCACCAGCCACGCACCGCCGCCAAGAACACAGAACCAGCGCTCCCTGCCCCTCGCGTGGGCCGCGGACGGGGTGGCCCCGATGGCGGCCGTGGCGTCTGCAGAATTCCCGTTGCCAGCGAATTCCAGCCCGGGACGGAGCCCCGGGCACCGCTCACGGGGTCGCGGCGAGGCCGGGCCACGCCGGTGCTAGGCGTGCGCGCGGTTCTCACGCTCACTGGAGGAAGCCTGCGCAGAGCGGCGCATGGGCCCGGCGGGCTACCCTGGAAGGGGCCCGGGTCCCAGGCACCGGCGAGACCCCGGGCCGCACCAGCGTCCCCCGGCTCCGCGAGGGCGGAGGGGCCTTTATTCTGCGGAAGCGGGCGGCGGGCGAGCCAGGCTAGGGCCGGGCCCAGGCCCGCCGCGGTACCCGCAGGGCGGCTGCTTACTTCATCGCGTCCTCCCGGAAGGCCGCGGCGCTGCGGCCCGGGCTCTGGCGGGCTCGGGCCCTCCCCGGGAAGCTTCCCGCGCCGTCTTTTTAGCGGGGCCGCGGCCCAGCAGGTGCACGCGTCTTGCGCCCCGCGCGCACGGCCACTCGATGGCGCCCGGGGGCCGGGTGGCCCGCGTTTCCCCGCCCTCCCCAACCCGGGGGTGGGGCCGGGGGCGCGCGCGCACGGTGGGGCGGGGACGCGCGGAGGAGGGGCAGGGGCAGGCGAGGCCACGCCCCCAGTCCGCGGCCGCTGGGGCCCGGCAGGCAGGGCCGGCGAAGGCTGTGTCGGAGAGCAGACCCGGGGGTTCCTCCCCAGGACCTGACCGGGCCCTGGGCCCGATTACGCGGCCTGCGCAGGCCTCGCCGTCCCGCGTCTGCAGAAGGAGCTGCCTGGTCCGTCGCATTTTCGGTGTCCAGGACTGGCGATTCAGGGGCCGCGGCTCCTGCTCTTGCCACACCCGGGACCCCACCAGACAGCGTCGGATCTCTGCTTCTGCCTTTCCACTCTCTGGACCTTGGGACTCAGTTTCCGCATCTGTGCAATGGGCAGAACAGGAGGAGGCTGTGCTTAGTAAATGGTGGCTTTAAGAAAGGGAACGGAGTTAGGCCCTGTCTGTGGGGTGGCCTGTGAGTGTCTAAATGGACGACAGTGTCAGCGGCCCCTCACAGCACTCAGAATGGTGACGTTGGTCCTGCAGTGTGGCCTTCGCCGTGCCCTGGCCTGGGGCCCACCTTGCTCCTGGCCCCTCAGCACCGGCAGTGACCAGGGTTGAAAAGGCAGCATCTTCTTGCCTCCGGACTGCCCAGGAGGGCCTAGCTCCATCCCTTTCTCCACGGGGACAGGAGAAGGCATGGTCGCCTCTGCTGCCTCGGGCGGGGACATTCTGACGAGCAGGAACGCGCAGCGGCTGCTTAGGTCATGGTGGTTGTCCATTCATGACGGGTCCTGCAGAAGGGGGAGGTCAGGAACAGGCAGAGGAACCTTGGCAATGGCCAGCAGGACTGAGTGGGACCGAGGGGCGGGCGTGGTGACCACACAGGATGTCAGGCAAGGTTGGGAGCCCAGAGGGGCTGTGAGTCATGTTGAGTGGAGCCTGGGGGAGGGAGCTGAGGAGCCAGGCACCCCTTCCCCGGGCATTGCCACAGCTGGAGGTGAGCAGGAGGGGCCGAGGCAGGGGTCAGAAAACCAGCCTGGGGGAGGCAGACTCTGCTTAGAGCTCTTCCGGGCTCTGTAACCCCCCAAAACGTGGCTTTGAGAGCCGGAGCCGGGGAGGCTCAGGACAGAGTCGGCAGGATCCAGGGACCCAGATGGACCGAGGGGAGCTTCCCAGATATCCTCACGTGGCCCTCACAAGGACAAGGGTGAGCCGCTGGGTCAGCGCTGTGGCGCAGTGGGCTGAACCTCCTCCTGCAGCACTGGCATCCCACTTGGGTGACGGTTCGAGTCCCGGCTGCTCCACTTCCGATCCAGCTCTTCTGTGGCCTGGGAAAGCAGTGGAAGATGGCTCCAGTCCCTGCACCCACATGGGAAACGAGGAAGAAGCTCCTGGCTCCTGGCTTTGGATCAGCCCAGGTCTGGCTGTTGCAGCCATTTGGGGAAGCAAACCAGCAGATGGAAAACCTCTCTGTCTCTCCTCCTTGCTCTGTGGAAAGAAGGAAGGGAGGGAGGGAGAAGAAAAGCCGAGTGGCACGGAGAGATTCTCCATCTGCTGGTTCACTCCCGACCACACCGAGCAAGGGAAGAGCTGCTTAGGAAGGGGGCAGCACTGGGGCTGGGAGTTAAGCCTGGATCACCTGGGGCACCAGCTCCCATATCAGAGCGCTGGTTCGAGTCCCGGCCACTCCACTACTGACCCAGCTCCTTGCTAATGCACCTGGGAAAGCAGCAGGAGATGGCCCAAGTGCTTGGGCCCCTGCACCCATGTGGGAGACCCGGATGGAGCTCTGGGCTCCTGGCTTCAGCCTGGCTCAGTCCTGGCCATGGCAAAAAAATAGATAATGGAGGATCTGTATGTCTCTCCCTCTCTCACTGTAGCTCTGCCTTTCAAATAAATCTTTAAATATATATATATGTATATGTACATATATATGAATATTTATATATAAATATTTATTTTACATATATACACACTTCAGTGGCTTTGTGCATATCCACAGAGTTGTGCCACCATCATCATTATCAGGTTTAGAACATTTTCCTACCTCTAATAAGAAAGTCCCTGGCTATTAGCACCCAACAGCCGTTTCTCCACCACCCCCTCAGCCCAAGGCAATCACTAATCCAGTCTGTCCTGATGTATTTGTCTATTCCGGATATTTCCCACAAATGAATCATGCAATATGTGACCTTTTGGGCCTGTTTGTCATATGCATGGATTTCAAAAAATGTACAGCAAAATAAACGCATCTTTTAATAACATTTTTCACGATCTCTCTGAAGTAGGCTCACCCAGTAGTCCTGCCCCATTACCCACCATTACATGTGAAAATATGAAATAGAAAACTCCAGAAATGAATCATTCTCAAGTTTGCAATTGCATGCCAGTCTGAGTAGCGCGATGAAATCTCACAGCAGCCCACTCTGTCCTGCCGGGGACGTGAATGGCCACCCCGGTGTCCGCGCATCCACATGGGAGGTGCCGCCCGCCTGGGATGCTAAGCAGCCCTTTTGGCTCAGTCAGCTCTCGGGGTATCAGCGCTGTGCACACATGACCCTTATTTTACTCAAAAACGGCCCCCAAGTGCGGGAGTAGTGATGCTGGCCACAGATCGAGAGGCCACACACTGCTGCTCTAAGTGACAAGGGGACCTTCGTATCCTGAAGTTTCTGGTAAGAATGATTCTTCCGGGGCCGGCGTTGTGGCACAGGGCATTAAAAACCATGGCTTGCTACTCCAGCATCCCTCTTCAGAGTGCCGGTTCAGGTCCCAGCTGCTCCGCTTCTGATCCAGCTCCTGGGGAAAGCAGCAGAAGATGGCCCAAGTGCCTGGGCCCCTGCTACCCACATAGAGACCCGGATGGAGCTCCCGGCTCCTGGCTTCAACCTGGCCCAACCCTAGTTGTTGCAGTCATTTGGGGAATGAACCCAGAGGTGGAAGATCTCTCTCTCTCTCTTTCACTCTCTCTCTCCTTGCAACTAAATAAAATAAATTTTTTTAAAAATGTTTTAAATTTATTTGAAAGGCAAAGTCAGAGAGCGAGCGAGAACAAGAGAGAGAGAGAATCTTCCACTGGTTCACTTTCTAAAAGGGTCACAACAGCCGGGGTTGGACCAGGCCAAAGCCAGGAACCAGGAACCAAGGTCTCCATGTGGGTAGCAGGGGCCCGAGCACTTGGACCATCAAGTGCTGCCTCTCGGGTGCGTTAGCAGGGAGCTGGACCTGAAGAATGGGGTCGCTGAGACCCAAGCCAGTGCTCTGGTGTGGGATGCTGGTGTCCCGTGTCGGGGTCTAACCTGCGGTGCCACACCACTCGCCCAGAACAAATCTTGCACCCATGAAATTGAGAACAAATTGTGCTAGTTCTGTTGCCCGTACTCTGCAGATTATGGCCACCGTGCATGGTAAGTACTTGGGTCAGCTGGGGAAGGCTTACAGTACAGGCCTGCCATTGTCTTCAGCTGCAGGTGTACGGGGGGGGGGGGGGTGGTCTTGGAAGGCGCCCCCTGCACTGTCGCTGTGGGTGTCCATACGAGGTTTTCAGGGTGCATCCGCAGGTCGCATGTCAGCACCCCACTCCTTTGCATTGCCAGATAGTAGTTAACTGACTGCATACAGCGCATTTTGTGCATCCAAGCTGTGGCTGATGGACATTTGAGCTGCTTCTACTTTTCAGTATTAAGAAGGATGCAGGCATGGGCACACGTCTACACATGCTCTCATTCCTCTTGGGTACTGACCGAGGGGTGGATGACTGGGGCACTGGGGCTGCTCTCTATTTAGCGCTTTGAGGAAGCGCCAGGCTGTCTCCAGGTGGCTGCCTGGGTCTCTGTCCTCATCCACAGGGTTCTGACTTCACAGCAGCCCCAGTGCATGTGAAATGCGACCTGTCACTTTAATTTGCATGTTCCCCATGGTGACCAGCTTCCCCTGCACTGTTTGTGTGTCTTCTGCAGAGAATGTCAGATTTCCCCACTTTCCAGTTGAGTAGCCTTTTTTAAATTGAGTTCTTAGCATTCTTTATACGGTCCAGAGACAAGTCCTCTACCAGATAAATGATTTTCAAAAGTGTTCTCCCCTTCTGTGGATTGTTTTTTCTCTTAAAAAAAATGCTGGGGGGGGGGGGGGGCCAGTGCTGTGGCACAGCAGGTTAATGCCCTGGCCTGAAGAAATGACAAACCATATGGGCGCCGGTTCAAGTCCCAGCTGCTCCACTTCTGATCCAGCTCTCTGCTTTGGCCTGGGGATACAGTACAAGATGGCCCAAGTCCTTTGGACCCTGCACCTGCATGGGAGACCCAGCTCCTAGCTCCTGGCTTCAGATTGGCACAGCTCCGGCTATTGTGGCCAATTGGAGAGTGAACCATAGGATGGAAGACCTCTCTCTCTCTCTCTCTCTGCCTCTCCTCTCTGTGTAACTCTGACTTTCAAATAAATAAATAAATCTTAAAAAATAAATAAATAATAAGGCCAGCGCCGTGGCTCAATACGCTAATCCTCCGCCTTGCGGCGCTGGCACACCGGGTTCTAGTCCCGGTCGGGGCGCCGGATTCTGTCCCGGTTGCCCCTCTTCCAGGCCAGCTCTCTGCTGTGGCCCGGGAGTGCAGTGGAGGATGGCCCAAGTGCTTGGGCCCTGCACCCCATGGGAGACCAGGAGAAGCACCTGGCTCCTGCCATCGGATCAGCATGGTGTGCCGGTCGCAGCAGCCATTGGAGGGTGAACCAACGGCAAAAGGAAGACCTTTCTCTCTGTTTCTCTCTCTCATTGTCCACTCTGCTTGTAAAAAAAAATAATAATAATAATAAATAAATAAAAAACAGCACTGAGATGTAGCAGGTTAAGACTCTGGCTTTGATGCTGGCATCCCATCTGAGCACCAGTTCAAGTCCCAGCTGTTCCACTTCCAATCCAGCTTCCAGCTAGTGCACCTGGGAAAGCAGCAGAAGATGGTCCAAGTTTTTGGGACCCTGCACCTGCATGGGAGACCCAGAAGAAGTTCTCAGCTCCCTGCTTTGACCTGGCCCAGCCCTGGCCATTGCGGCCATTTGGGGAGTGAACCAGCAGATGGAAGATCTCTCTCTCTCTCTCTCTGTGTCTCTCTTCCTCTCTCTGTAACTGTGCCTTTCAAATAAATAGAAAATAAAAAATTTTAAATGTTATTTGTTTTTAATTTGTTTGAAAGATAGGGAGGGAGAAAGAGAGAGAGAGGTCTTCCATCTACTAGTTCACTCCCTAAATGGCCACAAAAGCCAGGGCTGAGCCAGGCAAAGCCAGGAGCCTGAACTCAACCCAGGGTCCCATGTGGGTCACAGGGACCCAAGCACTTGAGTCTTCATCCGCTGCCTCCCAGGGTCACACAAGCAGGAAGCTGGAGTCAGAGGCAGAAAAGCCAGGGCTGGAACCAGGCACTCTGATACAGGATGCAGAGGTAGAGAGAGAGAGAGAGAGAGAGAGAGAGAGAGAGAGAGATCGGTCTTCCATCCGATGGTTCACTCCCCAGATGGCCAGAGCTGGGCCAATCCAAAGCCAAGAGCCAGGAACTTCCTCTGGATCCCTCACGCAGGTGCAGGGGCCCAAGGACTTGGCCATCTTCTGCTGCTTTCCCAGGCCATGACAGACAGCTGGATCGGAAGTGGAGCAACTGGGACTCGAACTGGTGCCCACATGGGATGCCGGCACCTCACGAAGCAGGTTTACCTGCGACACCATAGCGCCGGTCCCCGAGTAGCATTTTAGATGCTGCACCAATGCCCAAGCCTGCCTTTTCTTTCTTTGATGGTGTCTTTCAACACATAAATGTTTTTATTTCTTATGATGTTCAAATTCGCTACTTCTTTAAAAATGCTTATTTTTATTTACTTTTATCTACTTGAAAGAGTGACAGGGAGAGGGAGAGGGATAGATGGAGAGAGATCTTTCATCTCCTGGTTCACTCCCCAGATGCCCTCAACAGCCAGGGCTGAGCCAGGCCAAAGCCGGGAGCCAGGAGCTCCATCCGAGTCTCCTACATGGTGGGGGCAGGAGCCCAAGTCCTCGGGCCATCCTCCACTGCCTCCCAGGCACATCGGCAGGGATTGGGTCAGAAGCAGGGTATCCAGGACTCGAAAGGGCGCTCCAGCGCGGGGTTCAGAGGGGGTCCCAGGCGGCCAGCTCTGCCACAAAGCCCACCCGAATGATTTTCTCCCATTGCTTTGTCTCGGTGTCACATCTGAGAAGGCTTTGCCGGATCTGATATCAGGAAGATGACGTAGCCTGCATATTCTCCTGAGAGTGTAATCGTTTCGGCTCCTTCTTTGAGGCTTTTGATCATGTTTAGTTAATGTTTGTAAATGATGTGACATGTGGATACCCAGGTGTCCCAGGCTCCAGGGTCACGTGGTGCCCCCCCCCACCAGAAGATCCACGACATGACCAAAGTGCCTCTGATGCAGAGAGGCGCACCCCAGCAGACAGAAGCCTTGTAAGCACTGGCCCTTAGAAGGGGCTTGTCAGAGGGACATGGTGACAGCAGGTGGCCAGGGCCCCAGGGCCAGGCGCTGAGCCCCCGTGCACTCGGACACGGCTGGGAGTGTCTCCTCCAAGTGGCCGCTCAGACACAGTCTGAAGCCGTCTGTTGCTGCTCTGGCTCCAAGGGCAGACCACCGGCGCTCCGTGGCCTCTGTGCACCTCAGAAAAGAAGTCCCAGGTTTTGTCTGGGGGCTGCCTGGAGGAGGGAGAAGAAGCGGGGACACTGGGGCGTGGCTGGCCTGGCTGGCTGTGGCCCGGCACAGGGGACTCGCCTGGCGAGGCGAGAGGCCCCTGGACTCAAGGCCGACATTCCTTGCCTTAAGCTTCAGGAGGCACCCGCAGGAGCAAGCTCCCGGCTGGAGATGAACTGAAGATCAAAGTGCTGGCAGCCGCCCCAGACACCGCTGCACCGCCAGAGCTGCGTGGCGTCCTGCGCGCCAAGTGGAAGCGCAGCCTGGGCTCAGCGCGGAGATGCAGCCGCCTGCAGTCCTGGAGAGGACAAGGCACCCTTGCAGGGCAACTGTGCCGGTCAGTAAGACCCCCCTCCCCGGGACAGAGGAGCTGCCCGCTGGCCTCTCCCCAGCCTGGACACTGCAGTCGCCTGGTCTGGGGCCAGGAGCCCGCACGCCTCAGGTGAACCGGCTGTCCCTGAGCGGCTGCAGGGCACTGCAGGGGACAACCCTGCTGTCATCGGCCCTCCCCTCCTCCCCGCTGCAGCGGGAAAGGCAGGTAAAACAGACACCTCTCGTGCACTTAGCCGATGGTGCGTGCCTGGCACCGTGCCGGGCTGCGGGGGCCCAGCAGGGCGTGTAGCCCCGGTCCTCAAGGGGCCCGTGTTCCACTCCGAGAGAATGTGCGTGGTGAGGAGTCAGATCATAAACAAGTGAATAATCGTAGAAGGTGACAAGTGCCACAAAAGAAATAAAACCAAGAAATGGCACAGAATGTGGCTGGGCGTTTTATCAATGGCCCCTAAGAGATGACATTGGCCTGAGACTGGAGGGAGAGCATGCGTAGCAGAGAGAGCCGAACGTACCAAGGCCCTGAGGCAGGCGACAGCCTGAAAGGAAGCCAGTGTGCCCGGAACACTGAGCGCAAGGGGCCCAGGCTGGGACTCACAAGCCTTGGGGGGCCACGGTGACCCTCATGGGTGTTATTCTACTTTGTAGGAGAGCGACTCAATCCGTTTTCATCTTAGAAATGGCTCTCGTGGCCGGTGGAGAAGCCGGTTGGTGGCTGAGGCAGGTCCGCTGGGGCTCGCCGCAGAGCCCGGGATGTTTTAAGATGCGGCTTTATCAGCATTCAGCTCTGGCAGGGCCAAGAAACCCGCAGACGTCACCCAGGAAAGACAGTGTGCTGTACGCAGAGCCCAAGGCCAGGGCACACACAGCGTGCCAGGGCCAGGGCGGGGCGGGGCGGGGCACGTGGGGAAGCTCCAGGGTGGGTGGGGGGGGCATGGTGGGGGAGGGGAAACCTGGGCACGAGAGCCCTCACCATGGTTTCCGAGGGAAGCAGTAGGCAGGCAGGGCGCGAGGCTGGGGGCAGGACGGGGTGGGCCTCTTCCGTGGGCTCTGGGGCACAGGGGCTGTGTCCGTCTGCTTTGCATCGCTGGAACACAGCCACAGTTTATGAAGAAAAGAGGTTTATTTCACTCGCAGTGTTGCGGTGGCCCCCGCTTGGCTCTGGGAGGACCCGTGGCCTCGTGGCAGACCCCACATGGTGGTAGCAGGGCCCACGTCCTCATCACCCTGCAGCGAGACAGGGAGCCAGAGAGGGAGGAGCCAGGCTTGCTTTTTTGTGAGGACTCACAGCAAGGGTCCCACTTACTCACAGCAGTGCCCCTCACATAATCACCTCCCAGACCCTCCTCTTAAAGGGTCCACCACCTCCCTCCGACCCCCACGAAGCAGAGGATCAAGTTTCCAACATGGGAGCCCTTTGGGGGACAGACCTCACCCAAACTGTACCAGAGCTGCCTCTTTGCACCCAGCCCTGGGGTGAGAGCTCCCTAGTATGGTAGGTAGGGGGCGTCTGGCCAGCTGGTTTGCATCTGAGAGATGGCCCCAGGCGAGTCCTGAGCTATCGCCAGGAGATAGGTGGAGCAGCAGAAGCAGAGGGTGATACCCGGAGACGAGGAAAGCGACATCGTGGGCACAGGTAGCCAGGGAGGAGCGAGAGTCAGAGCTGGTGCCTGGGCTTTGGGCTTCAGCTGCTGGGCCCCTCCCTCTCAGAGTGAGGGTCTGGGGTCCCCGGGGACAAAGCTGCCCTCAGGGAGCTCGAATCTCTAGGGGAGCCCAGCTTCAAGGAAGGAGCGATTTGGCTGACAGTCTGGTGACCTTGCCTTAAGGAACAGATGTGTTACTAGAAAAAAAATGCAGGCTGCAAAAATTCCTAGTAACCGTTTAGCCACCGCGTCTCCCCCATGTGCTTGTGTCAGCATTTCCGCACCCCCCGTTTCTTCCCGGCCTTCCCTCGCCGAGGCCAGCACGCTTCCTTGGTGGTGGTGGTGGGGTTTCTGTGACAATGGTCCGGGAACTGTCGCTCCTAGAAGCAAACCTTGTTGGTGCTAGCAGACATCGGCTTAGGACTTTAGGAGGAAAGCGTTCAAAAACACGAGTAGGGACCCTCGATGATGTCAGTGACGCCCTTTTAAAAACGATTTAGTTACGTGGAAGGCAGAGCGACTGAGAACAAGTCTTCTGTTCCCTGGTTCCCTCCCCTAAGGTCCACAACAGCTAGGGCCGGTCCAGGCTGAGCCAGGAGCCAGGAGCTCCCTCTGAGTCTCCCAGGGCGTCAGCAGGGAGGGGCATGGTGGCAGCAGGGTGACCAGGTCTGAGAGCAGCGCTCCAACACAGGAGGCTGGTGTCGCGGCGGCTTCACCCGCTGCACTGCAGTGCCGACCCCTGTTTTTATTTTCAAAATGCAGATGAAAAAACAGAACATCTACAGGACGTGAAACAGGCACTCGATAAAAATGGTTTCTTTTTCAAAAAAAGATTTATTTATTTGCAAGTCAGAGTTACATAGAGAGAGGAGAGGCAGAGGGAGAGAGAGAGAGAGAGAGAGAGAGAGAGGTCTTCTATCCGATGGTTCACTCCCCAATTGGCCGCAACGGCCAGAGCTGCGCCGATCCAAAGCCAGGAGCTTCTTCCTGGGTGGGTGCAGGGACCCAATGACTTGAGCCATCTTCTACTGCTTTCCCAGGCCAAAGCAGAGAGCTGGATTGGAAGTGGAGCAGCCGGGTCTTGAACCGGCGCCCACATGGGATGCCAGAACTTCAGGCCAGGGCATTAATCCGCTGCGCCATAGCACCGGTCCCAAAAAGGGTTTCTATGATTGGTTCAATCCTGCCCAAAAAGCAGGGCTCACAGGAAACACCAAGACCAGAACCCTGGTGCACTGCGAGAGCTGCTGCTGTGGAGCAGAACCTGGACGTTCCCAGGGTCTAACAGGGCCGGGGAGGTCGCGACAGCCCACGACAGCCCACGACAGCCCACGACAGCCCACGACAGCTCCCCTTCATGGTCTCAGCGCCGACTGGTCTGCTGTGAGGGTGGGCGGGGTGATAACTGCTGGTGAGAAATGCGAACGACTTTCCTGCCAAGACCCTGGAGCATTGACTCAGACTCACAGGTTGGAAAGGTCGCCTGCCCTGCAGCCGCGTGGCCTGAGTGACAATGGCGCTCTCTTCTGTGGGGAGCGTCGTGGCAACCAGGTGGTCAGCGCTTTGCAGGGCGACGCCTGGTGCCTGCCCCGTCTTCTAAACACAAACCGTGCCTGCCCCAGCACAAGGCCGTCCTTTTTTCTTTAATGTTTATTTATTTTCATTTACTTGAAAGGCAGAGCAGCGCACACACGCCCACACACACACAGAAACAGAGATGGGACCGGCATGGTGGCGTAGCGAGTAAAGCCACCGCCTGCAGTGCCAGCAGCATCCCTTATGGGCTCCAGTTCATGTCCCGGATGCCCCACTTCTGATCCAGCTCCCTGCTAATATACCTGGGAAAGCAGCGGAAGATGGCCCAAGTGCTTGAGCCCCTGCCACCCATGCGGGAGACCTGGAGGGGGCTCCTGGCTTCAGCCTGGCTCAGCCCTGGCCATTGTGGCCATCTGGGGAGTGAACCAGCAGATGGAAATCCTCTTTCTCTTACTGTCTCTCCTTCTCTTACTCTGACTTTCAAATGAACAAATCAATCTTTAAAAAGAAAGAAATTAAAAAGATAGTTTCTCTGCGGATCCACTCCCCAAATGCTCACAGTAACTGGAGCTGGGTCAGGTGAAGGCCCACATGAGTGACAGGAACCCAAGCACCTGGCCCATCAACCACTGCTTTCTCAGCATCACTGGCAGGAACTTGGATCAAATGCAGAGCAGCTGGGACTCAAACCAGCACCTGCTGTGGGATGTGGGCGTCCCAAGGGGTGGCTTAACCCGCTCTGCCCCAGCCAGGCCCTCCTTCACACATGAGTGACCCCACTAATAGAGCATACTTGTCGGCTGGCAGATCTTTGTCGGATCAGCTATTTTTTTTTCATATGCAAAACATCACATTTGCTGAAGTGTCAAAGGCCACCATCCAGAGTGAGAAGACGGCCGTGGACGGGGAGAGGGGGACTGTGTGCGGGATCAGAATGCGGCGGCAGAAAACCGAGCGCCCCAGGTCCACGACGGACAACGGGCTTGCAGAGGCTTCTCCAGAGAAGATGTCGCAATGGCCACTGAGTCCGCGAGGCCGGGCCCACCCTCGAGCACAGAGGGAAGCCACTAGAAGGGCTGCGGTACAGGAAGTACCGAGACCGGAAGCCTGGCGCTCTGCCAGTGGAACAGCAAGACGCTTTCCCTGCTGTGGACAAAGGTTTGCAAGTGACAGATGAGTCACAGCGATTCCACTCCCGGTTATGCGCCCACAGAGCTGAGAGCAGGAACTCGGTTATCCGCACCAGTGTTCGCTTTAGCCGCAGTGACCCAAGCAGGAGACTCCCCGGGGTCCAGGACCAGGTGAGCAGGGAAACAGAGCCCCGGGGCCGGCGCTGTGGCGCAGCAGGTAAACTCCGCCTGCAACGCTGGAATCCCATGTGGGCGCTGGTTCAAGTCCCGGCTGCTCCACTTCCCATCCAGCTCTCGGCTATGGGCTGGGAAAGCAGTGGAGGATGGTCCAAGTCCTTGGGCCCCTGCACCCGCATGGGAGACCTGGAGGAGGCTTGAGGCTCCTGGCTCCTGGCTTCGGATCTGTGCAGCTGCGTCCATTGCGGCCAGTTGAGGAGTGAACCATTGTATGGAAGACTCTCTCTCTTTCCTCTCTCTCTTTCTCTCTCTCTCCCTTCCTCTCCTTCTCTATGTAACTCTGTGACTTTCAAATACATAAATATATCTTTTTAAAAAAAAAGAGTATGGGCTATCCACTTGGTGGAAAACTATTCACACACTAGAGAAGGGGTGACCTCTGACACCTGCTACGACCTAGACGACTGTGGCGAGGTTCTGCTAAGTGGAGAAAGCCGCACACAAAAAGACAAATGTTGTAAGATTTGACTGAGTCACCCAAGGTGGGCAAATGCGTGCGATCAGTAGGACGGTGGCTGCCAGGGTCTAGGGGAGTGAGGAGCTGGTGTCCAAGGGGGCAGAGTTTCTGTGTTCCCAGATGAGAAAGCTCTGGAGAAGGGTGACGGCGCTGAGCCCTCCACACTGAATACCAAGTGCCACTGAACTCAAGGTCAAATTTTTTAAGATTTATTTATTTATTTGAAAGTCAGAATTAAAGAGAGAGAGAGACAGAGAGAGATCTTCCATCTGCTGATTCTCCCCAAATGGCCACAAACACCAGAGCTGGGCCAGGCCAAAGCCAGGAGCTCCATCTGGGTCTCTCACGTGGGTGCAGGGACCCCAAGCACTTAGGCCACTTCCCGCTGCTTCCCCAGGCACATTAGCAGGGAGCCGGATCGGAAGTCGCGCAGCAGAGGCCCCATATGGGATGCCAGCATTGCAGGTGGTGGCTTTACCTGCCATGCCACAAGGCCAGCCCCCAAAATGGTCCATTTTATTGCTGCATTTTACACTACAAACAATCGCCACAAAGGAGACTCGCATCTGGGCAGCCTCTCACGGAGGAGAGCTCAGAGAGGCTCAGCTCCAGCGGTGCCCGCAGCCCAGGGCGCCCCGGCCCTCCCAGCCCCCAGGTTTGGCTGAGCCCAGGGGCCTCTTCACCGGCTCCATGCAGCATCTGCACCTCGCTCAGCGCCTCACCGACTCCCGTCAACCTGCAGCGAAATCCCGGCTTCACTTGGGTCGGAGGTCACTGCGCTGCGGGTGAGAGGTGAGCCCCTGTCGCAGAAATTCAAGCAGGCACCAAGCTGTCTGAAACGCCGCGTTCCCAGAACCCTCGGGGTTGGGGTGCACGCCGGGGCCGCTCTGCTCTGTCCTGGAACGAGAGGCTCACGGATGCCGCCCCAAAGGAGCTCCGGGGTGCTAAGCTCCGGGACAGGCGCGCGCTGGGAGCAGCGATCCAGAGGTGAGGCAGGAAGTGTGAACGGAGCCCTAGTGAATGCAGGTGCTAACTGTGCATCTGGAAGAGGAAGCTGGCGAATATTCGAGAATGTTCTAACAGCTTCCACCTGCGGCTGGTGGCGCCAACCATCAGACTGGACTCCAGGGTGCAGACGATCACCACCTTCCTGCTCCGCCTGCATGAATCTAAAGCAGGCCCCCCACTCGCTTGGTTTCCTCCAGGCAGGATCGCGAAGGTCCCCTCCTGCCTAAGGTTCAGATCCTCAGAGTCACAGCTTCTTCCCGCTAGCACGGACGGGATGGGGGAGGGGACAGGAAGGTGCAGGGCGGGCCTGGCTGCTCGCTGGGACCCTGGTGACTGTGTGTGT
>CM027388.1:4878374-4891339 GCA_015711505.1 Sylvilagus bachmani | reverse complement strand
CCAGGCCGATGCTGCCCCGCCCCCACCCCGCCCTGGTGTGCCCTCCCTGCCCGCTGTCCCTGGGGACCTTCCACAGCGGCTCAGGGGAGGGGTCGGCAGCCCCCCTCACCCCCTGCTCTGCCACGTTGGTGGGGGGCAGTGTGTCCCAGTTGCTGCTCTCAGCTCGCGAGTCCTTCACCTCCCCTGCATCTGTGTGCAGGGGCAGCCCCTCAGACCCCTCCTCTGCCTGCCAGGCCTGGGCCGGGCTGGGCCTGGGGTCTCCTGCACAAGGGGGGCCCAGGTGGCGTCTTGCACCAGGATTTCTGCTCTCCCTGGGAGTTCTGCTTAACACTGGCTCTGCCCGGGACACGATCCCAGTGAGACTCCGGGGACCCATGTGGGGCAGAGAACAACTCCAGGAGCCCCAGGAAATCGCCCCCCCAAGTCTCCTTTAGGGTTCCAGCCATGGGGAGAGGCCCTAACGCCCACAGGGTGCATGGCAGGGGATCCCACCGCCTCCTGGGGGCCCCCTTCTGGGTCCTGCAGCACAGGTGCCGTCTCTGGACCCCCCCCCACTCGCCTGGCTGTGCAGGCACAGCCCTCTCAGCGCACGTGCGCCCCTTGGCAGGCACCCCTCCCCGGGCCTGGCACTCAGGGGGAGCCACACAAAGCCTGCTTCAAATTCCAGCCCCAAGATGAGGTGGGAAACCTGGACTTTATTCTTCAAGAAGTCAACTCTTCTTAAAAATACTCTCTCATTAGATTTCAGATATTAAGAAATCAATGTTGGCCGGTGCCGTGGCTCAACAGGCTAATCCTCCGCCTTTCGGCGCCGGCACACCGGGTTCTAGTCCCGGTCGGGGCACCAGATTCTGTCCCGGTTGCCCCTCTTCCAGGCCAGCCCTCTGCTGTGGCCCAGGAGTGCAGTGGAGGATGGCCCAAGTGCTTGGGCCCTGCACCCCATGGGAGACCAGGAAAAGCACCTGGCTCCTGGCTCCTGGCTCCTGCCATCGGATGAGCGCGGTGCGCCGGCCGCAGCGTGCCGACCGCGGCGGCCATTGGAGGGTGAACCAACGGCAAAAGGAAGACCTTTCTCTCTGTCTCTCTCTCTCACTGTCCACTCTGCCTGTCAAAAAAAAAAAAAAAGAAATCAATGTTACTTTATTTTATTGCCCTCTGTTCCATGAGATTGTGCCCTCCTTGGTTTAGCACTGGCATGAGCATCGTGGATAAAACAAAATAGCAGGTGCATTAAAAATCTCCTGTGTTTTTCCAAAGGTCAGCTCCTAACTTGCTCCATCAGGTAGAGCCTGGAAGGCAGGAGGACTTTGTGTCCAGCTGAGGTGATCTGTTCTCTCAGTGACAGATTCTTGATCCAGTGTGGCAAGTGCAATCATAATAGGCTATTTCCAACCTCCCCTGACAGCTGAATATAGCCACAGTGTAGCCAATGACATGCAAGCAGATGTTGTCAGGCAGACTTTACAAAAAGGGGGACAAACAGCTGGCGTGTGCTGCTTTCATAGTCTTCCTCCCCCCATCTTTCACTTTGTACCTGGGATGCTGGTGTGACAGCTGGAGCTCCAGCAGCTTTACTGGCTCAGTTGACAACTGTGAGATGGAAGCCACAGCTAAGGACGGCAGAAGAGAAAGGTGGGAGGGGCCTGGGTCCTTGAGGACACTGCGCACCCACCAGGGACCTCTGACCCCGGTTGGAGCTTTTAGGTAAAAGAGAAGCTTTTTTGCTTAAGAATGTATTTCTGACTTCTACTGTTTACACATCTCTTACTGGTCACATCTGTTATGAAAGATTGCCCGGGTGTTTTAGTTTACCCAGTTTGGAAGGAAATCTCTCCAGAAGGTGGTGTGTACTCTCTCACCATCTTACACCAAGCCTATGGTGAACCTCTGGTTGGACGCTGAAATGCAGGACACCTGGCTCGGGTGCTGGAGCAGGGGCAGCGGGGCTTGGGCACCCACGTGTGCCATCAGAGGGCCTGGTCTGGACCCCCAGCTCCACCTCCTGACTCCGGCGTTGTGCTGCGGTGGACCAGGGAGGCCGAGCTGAGGCTCAGGCAGCCAGGTTCCCGTCGCCGCGCGAGACTGACTTCCTGGCTCCTGGCTTCAGCCCTGGCCCAGTGTCCGGCGCTGTGAACCGGGGAGTGAACCAGTGGAGGGGCGCTCTCGCTCTATCTGTCTCTCAAATAAATACGATTTTAAAAGACAGGATACCCGTTCAATTTGAATTTCAGACAAACAACACATAAGTTTTTAGGAAAAGTATGTTCCAGATTTGCACCAAGCTATTCTAAAAAAAAATAACTGCTTGTATTCACATTACATGGAATGATTCATGAAATGCTAATTACCTGGGGGCCCTGTAGTGTGTGCTGACTCGACATTAGCTGAGCCGGGGCTGTGTCTGGAGGGCACGGGCAGCCGCCGAGGCACACCGGGCTCTGGGCCCAGGGAGCCGTGAGATGGGTGCGTGTTTCTCATTTTATTCCACTCTTTTTTTTTTAAAGATTTATTTATTTGAAAGTCAGAGTTACACATAGAGAGAAAGGAGAGTCAGAGAGAGAGAGGTCTTCCATCTGTTGGTTCACTCCACTATTGGCTGCAATGGCCGGAGTTGTGCTGATCCGAAGCCAGGAGCCAGGAGCTTCCTCCAGGTCTCACACATGGGTGCAGGGGCCCAAGGACTTGGGCCACCTTCTACTGCTTTCCCAGGCCATAAGCAGAGAGCTGGATCGGAAGTGGAGCAACCGGGACTCGAACCAGCGCCCATATGGGATGTCAGCACTGCAGGCCAGGGCGCTAACCTGCTGCGCCACAGCACCGGCCCCTCATTCCACCCTTCAGCTTCTTGCTGTTGCTTGGTTGTCAGTCTCTGGATCACCCATCTGCTGCTGTACGCGCCTCTGTCTGTCCAACGTAGCGCCCTCCCTGTCCACAGTGTGTCTGTCTGTCTGTCTCTCCTAGCTCCCTCCCACAGCGTGCCCTGGGAACCCGGGGGAGCCGAGTTCAGAGCCCGTGCCCTGTGCAGGAGCCTGGGTGGGCTGCAGGTTCCCCTGCTGGGAGCCCTGTGCCCTGGCAAGCGTGTGGCCTGTGTGAGCCCGGAGCCCTCCACGGGCCGTGGAGGAGGGGGAAGGGCGGCCCGCGGGGCTGTGAGGGTTAGGCCTGCATCGCCCAGGGAATGCGCTCACGCCCTCCGCAAGCACTCAGCTCAGCCAGGGGCGGGGCTGCGGCGAGGTGGGCCCCTGGCTGCGGGCCGGCTGGCTTGGATAAACAGGATGTGTTCAGGGACCTTTGATGAGTAAAGGGTGAGCAATGGCTATGCTGAGGGGTGGGGGGCAGGGGAGGAGGGGAGAAGCATGGTCCGAGGTGGCCTGTGGGAGCGGGGTGGGGGTCGGGGGAGTTGTTGGGGGCTGCAGGTGCCCCCAGATCTACCTACCATAGCCCTACCCCAGGGCCCAGAGCGTGACTGTCCTGTTTGGAGGATCTTTAAAGACAAAGTTAAGCTACAGTGGGGATGCGAGGGTGAGTCCGCCTTGGACACAACTAGTGCCCTTTCAAAAAATTATCTGGGGGCTGTGGGCCTAGCGGGTAAAACCCCCACCTGAGACACGGCATCCCACATGGGCGCCGGTTCAAGTCCCAGCTGCACCACTTCTGACCCAGCTCCCTGCTAATGTGCCTGGAAAGTAGAGAAGATGGCCCACATGCTTGGGTCCCTGCACCCACGTGAATGACCAGGGGAAGCTCCTGGCTCCTGGCTTCGTCCTGGCCCAGCTCTGCCATTGAAGCCATCTGGGGAGTGAACCAGTAGATGGAAGACCTCTTTCTCTGTCTCTCCTTCTCTCTCTGTAGCTCTTTCAAATAAATAATGAGATTTTTTAAAAAATTATTTGAAAGGTAGAGAGAGAGAGAGAGAGCTTTCATCCACTGGTTCACTCCCCAGACGCCCACAAGAGCCAGAGTTGGGCCAGGCTGAAGCTCCAAGGCAGGAACTCAAACCAAGTCTCCTACATGGGGGGCAGGGACCCAAGGGCTTGAGCCAGCGCCTGCTGCCTCCCAGAGATGCATCAGCAGGAAGCTGGATCAGAAGCCAAAGACCTAGAGGCCAGCACTGTGGTCCATCGGGATAAGCTGTGCCTACGCCATCCCGCATGGACGCCGGTTCAGGCCCTGGCTGCTCCACTTTCCATCCCGCCCTGCTAATGTGCCTGGGGAGGAAGCCGAGGATGGCCCAGGTGCTTGGGCCCTGCACCCACACGGGAGACCTGGATGGAGTTCAGGATTCCTTGATTGGACCTGGACCAGCCCCCACCATGTAGCCATTTGAGGATGGAAGCTCTCTCTCTCTCTCTCTCTCTCTCTCTCTCTCTCTCTCTCTCTCTCTCTCTGTGTGTGTGTGTGTGTGTGTGTGTGTGTGTGTGACTCTGCCTTCCAAATAAATACATTTTTAAACAATAAGAGAAGCAGGACTGGAGCAGCCCCCTGACACGGGGACAAGAGCATCTCCCTGCCCCAGACGCCCTAAGTGACATTGTAGAGAACCCAAGGAGGTCAGAGAGGTGCGGGCGGGGGGTGGGCACCCTGCAGGCCGTGGGCTGGGGGCCATGCCATGGACTCGGGGCAGTCAGCTCTCACGTACGGGGTCGGACATCCCCGGGTGCTGGAGGTCATCGGGGCCCCTGGGATCCACATGCAATCCCTTGGGCCCGGGCGGGGAAGCGAGGGCCACGGACCCTGCTTTCCTTCGCTCATTCCCAGACACTGAGGAGCCCTACTGTGCGCCAGGCGCAGCTTGGGGGCTCTGCAGCAGGTCAGGTGCACTGCAGGAGAGCGACAGACCACAAGCCAAGGGGCCCAGCACCCGGGGCCTGGGGCGGGGGGCCCTGCTGCTCTGAAGAGGGACCCTCTGCCCAGAGCACACTTGGATGCAGGCCAGAGCCTGGGCTAGGTGGGCTGTAAGTCGTCCCGTGGGGCAGATTTTTTCCTACAGCTGCAAGGGCCTGAGAGAACCCCAGCCATTCCCTCATCGGTCCCGTGTCTGCCATCCCCTGCTGCACACAGACCCCTTGGCAAAAACCTCTGCCGAGGCCAGGCAGCCCCCACATCCCAGCAAAGATCCGCTGACACTTAGCGTGCAGAGAGCAAGCCGGATCTGAAGTGGAGGGGGGACTCGATCCCAGGCACTCCGAGGAAGCTTGCAGGCTCTGCCGAAATGCACCAAGAACCAGGCTGGGTGGGGTGGGGCAGGAGGTTTGCTCCGGCTGCTGAGGGGGAGGCAGGAGGCAGGAATCTGGGACCGTTGGGTGGGGGTGGCTCTTCCTAATCACTAAATGCACTTGTTTTGACACAGTGTTGCTCAGAGCAGCACAAACTCCAGTTATCAGGGGAGCTGGGTAAGGGAGGGGGAGGCCTTATCCGCTGCTGACCAGGAAGCCGCCATCTTGCCCCCCGCCCCCTGCTGCGGTGTTGTGTTGGTGGGGCCAAGGCCAAGTCCGCTGAGGTCATCAGAGCTGGTTTTACTCATCCGGAAGGAGAAGCCACTGGGGCACGCTGACTCCCCTCTGCCCACGCACAGGGTTTGCTATCAGAAGGCCAAGGGACTTTTCCTGACTTCAGATGCAGGGGCCCAGCCCAGCCCGGGGCTCCAGGCAGCCCCGCTCCTGGCATTCAGGGTTTCTGCCTCGGCCAAGAAAGGGAAAGACCCTGATCCTGGCCTTGGAGGTCATCGTCTAGATCGGGACAGCTTCCAGGCAGGACCCATGCCCTGGCTTTAACCCGGTCCTGCTCCTCCCGAAAATGAGACAGTGGGCTCGCGGCACGTGAGCCCCACCCAAGGTGGTCAGACCGGAACTCAGGTGCACCTGTCCCGGACCCCTGAGTGTGCAAACCGCCTGTTGCCACTGCAGAAGACCCAAGAAGGAAGGAGACTGCACGCGTTTCTTGTTTTTGGTTCTTTAGGTCAAGGTCTAAGTAGACAAGGTCATTTTTGTACCAGAAATTCCAGGAGTTTAAAGACTAAGAACTCTGGCAAACAAGAAAGCTCCTGCCAAGGGGGGATAAGTTTATTTTGGTGCCAAAAAACCAAACAAACACTGAGCTGCATATGTATTTTCTGTGAGCTTTTTGAAGACTTCTTGTACATTAGAACTTGCTATTTATTTATTTATTTGGGGGACACAAAAAGACAGAGAGACAGAGAGAGCTTACACCCTAGATGCCTGCAACAGCCAGGGCTGGGAGCCGGCAACGCATCCCAGACTCCCCAGAACACGGTAGGGACCCAGCTATTTGCTGTCTCCAGGGTCGGCAGTAGGAGGAAGGGGAGCCAAGAGCCAGAGACAGAATCAGGTGCAGGTGCTGCCACGTGGGACGTGGGCTTCTTATCTAGCTCACCAAACGCCTGCTCCCAGGAGGGGTTCCTGAAGAAAGGGGAGGGGTCCTTCGACCTGTCCAAATGTGGCATGGGCAAGGGCAGCCTGCAGTGTGGACAGCCTCCCAAAGACCCCCACTGTCCCTACCTTTCTTTCTTCCATTTGCTGGTTCATGCCCCAAATGCCCACAAGCATCCAGAGCTCAATCCGGGTCTCTCACGTGGATGACAGGGGCCCTAGCCTGTGAGCCATCACCTGCTGCCCCCCAGGTGTGCATTAGCAGGGAGCTGGATCTGAAGTGGAGGGGGGGACTCGAACCCAGGCACTCTGATATGGGATGCTGGTGTCTTAACTCCTGAACCAAACACCTAGCCCTCTTCTTTCATCCTGATTTAGAAATGAATGCCTGTTCCTGCTGACGACCGCCCCGACAGGGGATCCGTTCATTGCACAGTGGCACCCCCACCCTATTCGATGACCTCTGATGCTGATCCTGACTGCCGGCTTTGCTGAGTCTCTCCCGTGTATCTAAAGGCAGCAGAGGGCCACCCGGTAAGGAGGGCGCTGCCATGAGACCATCTAACCCTCCTTACTCGGCAGAGCTCAGTCCCTAAACTCTTATGTTAATGGTTTGAAAGGAGAGAAAATTTGGGGCTGGCACTGTGGCGTAGCGAGTTAAGTCTCCACCTGCATCGCCAACATCCCATATAGGTGCAGTTCGAGTCCCGGCTGCTCCAATTCCGATCCAGCTCCCTGCCGTGGCCTGGGAGAGCAGTGGAAGATGCTTGGGCCTCTGCCCCCATGTGGGAGACCCGGATGGAGTTCCTGGCTCCTGGCTGTTTTGGGCATTTGGGGAGTGGACCAACAGATGGAAGATCGCTCTCGCTCTCGCTCTCCCCTGCCCCCTTAACTCTGCCTTTCAAATAAATAAATAAATCTATTTTAAAGAGGAGGGGGAGAAAAAAAGGAAAGAGTGGAAACAATCTGCTGATGCTGTGTGTGTTGTGTGTGTGTGTGTGGGGGGGTCTTTGGACAGTGGTTAGATTGGATGAGGTCATTAGGATGAGCCCGGACTGAAACCTGATGTGGAGAGATGGGGACCACACAGACACAGAGAAACACACCTGTTCCCACCGTGATGCAGTGCAGTCCAGGGGGCCCTGGCAAGAGCCTGCACCATGCTCTTTGTCCTTGTACTTCCAGAACTGGGAGCCACAACAAACCTCTTTCCTTTATAAACTACCTTGCCTCAGGTCCTTTGTCACAGTAACAAAAAGCTGACTAATACAGACGGCAAAGATGCGTGCCCAGGGTTAGAGCAGCAGGCAGCATCCGTCCAAAATGCCAAGCAAATGCCAGGAGAGTTGCGGGTTGCATAGGAAATCGATGGCACAAAATCAACTGCGGAGACTCTGCAGCCCAGTGCAATTAGGCCAAAGTGCGGTTGGTTGACAGCATGAGCTCTGGAGCTGGGGGCTGCAGGCCCGCTGCGTGGCAGGTACGTCACCACAGCTCACTTCGAAAGAAGCCAGCGACGGCAGTAGCTGTCTCAGGGAGCTATTACAAGAGCTACAGTGACAGCGCTGGAAAGAGGCCAAGGGGTCTCTCCATGGATGTAGCAACCCACTTCTCGCATTCCAGGGGGTCCAGGCTCTGGTGCCTCTAGCGAGTGAGATGGGATCAGGCACTTCCATCTCATTGCTGTGGTTCTCACACAAACATTTTCCCTGGGTGATGTCGTGGGTTGACTTATGGTCCCCAAAGGATGTGTCCAGCAGGCTCCTGGGGCAGGGAGCTTGCATGGAGAAAGGACTTTGCAGGTGTCATCCGGCCAAGGATCTGGGGATGAGATGGTCCTGGGTTAGGGTGGGCCCCACAGCCCAGGACAATGGCACGTGTGGAAGGGAATTGACACACACGGAGGAGGAGGTGGGGCCTGGACAGACTGGCCTCAAGCCAAGAGCTGCTGCAGCCAGCAGAGGCTGGGACGCGGCCTGGGCAGGGTCTCCCTTGGAGCGCCAGAAGGAACGAACCCTGAGCACCTCGGCTGTGGATTGTGGCCTCCAGAGCTGCGTGAGAGAGACTGCTGATGCCCCAAGGGGCCACGCTGTGGCTGTTCTTACGGTGGCCCCAGGAAACAGAGGCAGGTGACATCCTGGGTTTCCAACTCGGAGGTGACTTAAGAATCACCTCCTTTGGGCCCTGAGCCTTGCATCTGTGTCTGCTCCCACCTTGCGCTGCTGTCTCCCACGCTGTCAAAGAGTTGGGAGGCCTTGGGGGCGGGGGGAACTGAGTGGCTGATGAAGAGGTGACTGACAAGGTCACAGGAGGAAGGGGCAGAGGCAGCCCCCCCCCCCCGCCCCGGGGAGGCAGATCACAGAATCGCAGGGGCTGGACCTCAGCCTCCTGGTGACCTTGGGCCGTGCCCAGCTATTTCTCAGGGCTCAGTCGTCCCTTCCTGGGGCCCCCCTGCACTGCAGCAGGGGTGGGGCGGGGCGGAGTGAGGAGAAAGAGAATGCGACAGCCTGGTCCTTGGTGGTGAGACCTTGGCCCTGTCCACCAGCATAGCGTGTGCTGCACAGCCTCACCTGCCTGCCAAGTGGAAGAATGGAGGCTGAGGGCAGCCGGTGCGGCGCCACGGCCAGGGCCGGCCCTGGCGCACTGCAGCACACGGCCGGGTCCCAGGCAGGGTGCGTGCTGCAGAGCCGCCCTCCTGGGCTGTTTGGAAAGAAGCCCCACACTCCCCGGCTCACCTTGGCAAAAACACGGACATGGAAACTGATGTCCCTGGTGCTTCTGAGTCTGGTCTTTGGAGGTGGCATTTAGTTCCCTTGGTCCCCAAAAACCTGCACTCACGTTCTCCTTCACTGTCCTCTCCCATTCTGAGTTTGTCCGGAATTCAGAGCCCGGGGCTCCCTGCCTGCCCCTCCGCCTGCACCTGCTCTGGGTTATCCCTCCGGGGTTCCCTTTCTGGCCTGTCTGCCCCTCTAGAGCTTCTCCCTGCTGCAATTTTCCCACTCACATCCGCATCTTAAATGATATTCAGTTGCCTAGAGGCAGGAACAGAAGCTGGGACCGCAGAGGCAGCCGGCAAAATCCACACTTAGTGGCCACTTTGTACATTTCACAGACTTGCAAATTTTTCTACATGGGCTTTTCTTGAAAGAAAGCGGAGGTTTTGCAAACACGGTGGAGCCTGTGCCGGCGAACAGAGCTGGACTGTCCCAGCCTCTCCGTCCCCTTTGAGTCAAGTCCCCTGGTCACACTATGTCGCTCTGGGCTTCTGCTCCTTCCTAGAATTCTCAAACTTCTGAACAAGTCCCACCTTTTCCCAAATGAAGGATCAGGGATCAGGGATTCTGCAGGGGTCTCTCTCTCTCTCTCTCTCTCTCTCTCTCTCTCTCTCTCCAAGAGAAGTATCTCCAGGTGAACAAATCTAGGAGGTGGAAGAGAGCCGTGGACCTAGCCGTGAGAGACGCAGCTCTTGGCAGGGGTGTCTCTGGAGTTTGCAGTGTCAGGGGTTTAAATTAAGCTGGCTGGGGTGGGGGGGAGGGGCAGCGACCATCCCTGCCGCGTGCTGCGCTGACTCTGGCACCATCTCTGTGGAGGGACCCAGCTGACACTTCTTATTTCGGGTCCTGCCTCCCCAGGAAGCAGTCTGCAACTTGCCGGTGTGTGAGCAGGGCGGCAGCCGCAGAGCAGACCAGCCCGGCCGGAGGTAACTTCCAGGGAGGGGCGCGTTGGGTACCGGAGGCTAAGCCAGCTCCCGGGGGCAGCCCCCGAAAGACCGCCTTTGCTTGGGATTTTGCAGTGTGTTCTCTAAGGGACAGGCGGGAGGGCTCTCCCCGCACTTTGCACTAACTCTGGGCTGCGGGAACTCCAGCCAGGTTCCTTCCCGCAGAGCGATGGAGAAAGCTGAGTCAGTGATTTGCAGGAGCACCGGTGTTAAAAATAATGTGGCTTCTATGCCGTTCGGATGCTTTTTTTTTAAAAAATCGGGGCTGTGTCTTGTGTTGGTTTCCCGTTTGCACCTTGTGTTTTACTTACGCCAGAAAGCGTGTAAGTTTGTGGAGGAGATTTTCGTAGGGATTTTGTGATTTAAAAAAAAAAAAAAAAGCCGCTCCATTGCAGTCCCGCTGCAGTCCCCGTCCCTGCTTCGACTGCAGAGGCTGCCAGGAGCCGGCTCTGCCTCTCCTCTTCACCCTTGCTGGAGTCTGGGGGTCGGCTCCACTGGCCCCCCGGCTTCTCCAAGCCCCTGCCCCCTTCTCTCTGCTCCCCGTCCCCTGCCAAGGACCCCGGTAAGTGAGCGGATGGGGGCGGCAGTCGGGGTTTGAAGGGGAACTTGGGCACTGCAGCTTTAAGAATGCCGTACTGCGAAATCTTTCTCCTTCAAGTGACTGCAGCACCGCAGCCGGCAGCAGCCGCGGGAGGAGACAGCTGGAGGGGGGGAGGGGGAGGGGAGGGGGGGAGGAGGAGGAGGAGGGATGCCCACTCTCAGATCAGCTAGCTGGGTGCCTTGGACTCGGGAGCGCTCAGCCCCAAGCAAATCCAAAGCTCAACCCGGGCATTCACTTTCTGTTAGATGCTCTCCCCACCCCCACCCCGAGCTGGGGGCGGGGACCCCGCAGACTTACTGAGGAGTTTCAGCCGGGTCCCTGCCTGCGTGCCTGTCGTCCTGCCGAGCGAGCGCGCTGTGTCTGCGTCCCCGGGGCGGAGGGTGCAGGTCTGAGCTCTGTGGTGATCTTTCTCCAGCCTGCCTTATTCATGGCGGGTGGGGAGTTGCTTCTTTCGGGTTTACTGAGCTGAGCTTTGGAGGGAAACTTGAATGATTTGTGGCCGTAGGGGCACAGGCTGCGGCATTTCAGGATGGGATGGCGGGTGTTGAGTGCCGGTGCGTGGGAGCCAGGCAGTGGGGAGAGGGGCTCCACGAGGGGCATGTCTGGTTCCGCAGGGGCTCAGGTAGCCAGCATCGCACACAATCAGCCGAGATCACACCTCGGAGAGTGCCTCTCCCTGGGGGAAGTGCACCTGGTGTCTAGGACCCAGACCCTCGTGCACCCAGCCAGGGGCTCTCCCCAAAGCCAGGTGCTGACTCAGCAGGGTCCGAGCAAAGTTACTTCCAGGCCGGTGCTGCCAGCGCGGCGTTCCCAGACACGGGGCACCCAGCGCCAGGTCCAGGTTGGGGGTGGTATCATGCGGTGCCAATGGCGGCATCTGCCCAGGTGGTCTCAGGCACGGAGGGGCAAAGCAAGGAGGTCTCTTTAGACCCAAACCCTCCAGGTCTCAGAATAAATCAGCTCAAAGCTGGTGCAGCCGGCTTCCTTGACATAAATTTTCCAGGCAAAGCCCCAGAAACAGCCACTGGGCGACAATGGCTGAAGCTGGCAGGACGTGACCTCCGTGGGTCCCTGCACTGTGTTCCGATGCTCGCTATAGACAGGAGCCAGACACGAAGACTCGGCCTCGGAAAGCCTGCCCTTGTGCAGGGAGGAGGCCTGCCGAGCTGCAGGGGCGAGAGGCACCTGCCCCAAACACGGCAGGAAAACACGGGCTTGCGGACAAATGTGTCATGCAGGCTTAGACCAGGAAATCTCCCGGTCAGAAAAGCGCTCTGGGTTGAATACAGCCCCTTTCTCCCAAGTGAGGAGCACCCCTCTCCTTTCACCGTCCCCCCCTTTCTCTCGACCCCTTTTCCTACACATGCTCCGTGTGTTTGGAACCGTGTTCGAATCTTGCCCACACATCTGCAGCAGCCTCCGTGCTCTGGGCTAACATCTTTGGCACAAATAATTTTGAGCCTGGTGTATCCAAATGAGCTATAGAGAACTCCTTTGCACCCGGGTCTTCTGAGGTCAGCATGGTGCTAATGGTGGTGACTCACCTGGGCACCGTCAGACACAACCCTGGCCCGTCCCAGTCCCCGGAAGCTGCCAGGATGGCCCATTTTTCTCTGGACTTGAAGCTCTGGGGGCTGAGGGCTCGAAGCTGGCAGTCCCAGGCAAATGCCTCTCCCTGCCCAGTCTGGGTGACCAATGAGTGTCCTTTCTCTCTGGAATTTGCTGAGGGAACACCTGATGGCCACAGCCACCAGCAAACACCACTGTTGGCACCCACCATCCTGTGTACGTCCACTTGTGGCTGGTCACCTACGGGGAGGTCAAGTGAGATAGGAGGGGGAGTGGGTGGCCCCTGAGCCCGGCCCCGTGACACAGCTGGAGCTTGTTCACTTCAGTGAGCTGTGTGCACTGCCAGTCCGAGAGGGACGGGACAGCCGCCTGGCTTCTGCACGTTTCTCCTCGATGGAGGCCTCCAACCTTCAGACAGGCACCGTGGGGCCCGAGGTGTCCCCAGGGAGGTGACTGGGCAGGGCAGGAGCACAGAGAGGGTAGGGGGTGGTGCTTATACGCTGAGGACACCTCTGCTCTCAGACAGCAGAACAGGGCAGCCCCTGCTGGGGGGCAGCTGCCCCCCACTTTTTCTGGGTTTTCTCAGCCAGAACTTCCAGTGCAATGGGTGCCGACCCCCTCACACCCCCAGGACCAGCTTTGCCACCTGCCCTGGCCCCTGCCCGTGTGTGTGTGTGTGTGTGTGTGTGTG
>CM027388.1:4738281-4878274 GCA_015711505.1 Sylvilagus bachmani | reverse complement strand
CGCCAACTGCCCCAGCGCTGGCTGGCCCTGCCTGGGGGCTCTCCCGGCCTCCTTGCGCGGGGGCACTTGGAACAGAAGCTGCTGCAGGCCCTCCCCCGCCCGCCTGGGCCGAGTCAGCAGTGCTGGCGGCTGCGGGGCTGCAGCGGCGGCGGCGATGCGGGGCCCCTGCGCCACTGCCCGCCGGGCGCGCTCTGCCCGCGCTCGCGTCCCGACGGCCACCGCCTGGCGGCTGCGCGAAGCCCGCGCGCCGACACCGGACCGCAGGCGCGGCGCTGATTGGTGCAGCGAGTGAGTCCCCGGCTTTATTTAGACCACCTTGTCCTGACAACCCGACTTCCTGGCCGCGGAGGGCTGGGGGCAGGAGGCAGCCGCCCCGTGGGAAGGAGGACGGACGGCGCGCTCTGCCCCTGCTGCCCGCAGCGGCCGGCGGCGCGCAGCCCGGGACCGACGCGCTCTCAGGCGCTGCCCGCCGAGCCTCACCAGGCGTGGGCGTGCTTGGGGAAACTCCGTGGACCGAGGAGAAGGACCCTCCGAGGGATTTTAGGAAGGCTGGGACAGGAGTCTCGCAAGCTGTGCCCTGTCTTGGCTTTGCTTCATCGGCTGTGAACCGTGGACACCAATTCGGAAGAGGAGGCAGCCTTCCTGGTTGGGGGTAAGAGGGGACCCCCGCCCCGGGCATCCTCCCGCACAACCCCAGAGGGACCCTCTGGGACTCTGAGCTGAATGCACCCATGTGGGGTGTCTTGGACTCTCCCCCAGCAGCAGGAGCTCCCCGGTGCTGGGGCTAGGGTTCCCCCCAGGTCTGTCTGTAGTGGGCTCCGTCTGGAAGGTCGAACTTGGACGTGGAGGAAGTCCAGCTTCCCCTGCAGAGGGAAACCGAGTCAGCAAACGTGGGTGGGGTCCAGCGGCCGCCTGCCCTGTGGGTGATGTGATGGGCTTAGGTGGCCCCCAGGAGGTCTGGACAGCACCCTCTGCCCAGAATAGCAGCTGCTGTGCCAGTCTGTGTGTATGCCAGCAGTGAATTCCCGGGAGCCCACTGTTGGCCAAAGCCCCGTCTCCGGCACGGTGGGCAGTGTTGTCATGCTGCACACGTGATGGACCGGCTGTGCTGGGGCCGCCCCCAGTTAGGAGACAGGGGTGCCTCTCATTGTCCTGGGCCCTGAACTTCGGCTGGAGGGGTCCCCGCCCTGGTGGCCGCTTTTTCCTGACCCTAGGCTGCAGGCTGAGCGTCTCCACCTTGGAGCCTGCCCTTGGAGCCTGCATTGCGCTGGGAGGGGGAGGGGGGCCGAGGGGAGGGGCGGGCAGGCGACGGCAGGGGTAGTGGGGCCTGCAGACCCTGTGCCGTGCTGATGTCATCAGTCTGGAAGACTTCCTGATGCCAGGAACCCTCAGCCTGGTACGGCACAGTACTGCGGCTGCCAGTCTCCCTGCCAAGGACGCAGGAGAGGCAGCTCTCCAGGACACTGGCTGCACCCCGCAGGCAGAGCCCACTGGTCAGCAGAGTTCCCACGGCTCCGCCAGGGACGTGAGAACGGGCCCAGCTTTCGTGAGGCCCTGGGTGCTGCTGGGGCATCTAGCAGAGCCGGGAAGAAAGGGAGTGCCGGAGAGGCGGCCGGGGGAGCCCAGGGACAGGCGCCGAGGAGCTGGCAGGACCCCAGGGCTCCACAGCAGGGCCTGGGCCCTGGCACTCCGTATGAGCATCTCAGCTTTGCACCTGGTCAAGAGTCAGCCGTTCCTCTCCTGGTCTCATTCCCCGCAGATGCCATGAAGGTCAGACCCGTCTTTCCTCTCCCGCACTTCACCTCTGACCCTGGCCGCCCCAAGCATGGGGACCGAGCAGCTACAGTGGGAAGATGTGCTGAAGCCGTGTGGTCCGAGCCCTGGATCAGAGATAAAGACACCAGGGCACAGGGATCCAACACTTCCCCCAAGGACACGGGGAGCTCAGGGCGGGCCTGGGACTCCCCAGGATGTGTTCCGACTTGGCTGCAGAGTGAGGATCAGGTCACCAGCGCTGGACCCAGCAGGAGCAAGGTAAGGCGATCAGGGATGCCGAGGGGTCACAGACCTGGGGCTCTAAGAGCCACGGGCAAAACCAACACGCGGCAGTGCTGCTGGGAACTGAATGCTGCCTCAGAGATGTCGACGGCACCTCTGCTTTATGGCTGTCCCTGGACAAACGCCAGGGGGAGAAAAGACCAGACCGGTCCAGTTCTGCGCCTCTCAGTTCCGGGAAACTGCGGCCCCTGGAGTCTGGCAGTCCAGTGATCCGTGCTGTAATTCAGGATTCTTCCAGCAGAGGGCGCCCGAGGACGCGGGAAGGAGATCTTGCCCGGGCTATAGGACAAGGCAGTGGAGGAGTTTTCGGTTGTATCTGGCCCCGTTGTTCAGGGCTTTGTTTCTCCTGAAAACCCAGAAAGTTTACCCAGAAACTCCCTCTGCCACTCAGCAGCACCTGCGTCATCTCTCCCGGGCTCTCCCACACCTCATTTTCACAGTGCAGCGGCTTTCCTGGTTGGTGCTCGGTTCTTTTTTAATTTAAGGATTTATTTGAAAGGCAGAGTTACAGAGAGAGAGAGGGCTGGACCAGGCTGAAGCCAGGAGCCAGGGACCCCATCAGGGTCTTCCACAGGGGTGCAGGGGCCCAAGCACCTGGGCCACCCTCCACTGCTTTCCCAGGAGCATCAGCAGGGAGCTGGGCCGGGACTGACTGGTGCCCATATGGGATGCCCGTGTCACAGGCTGAGACTTTACCCGCTGAGCCACAGTACCAGCCTATCTCCCATGAATTTTTTTTAAAGAATTATTTATTTATTTGAGAGGCAGAGTTACAGACAGAGGTCTTCCATCTGCTAGTTCACTCCCCAAATGCCACAACGGCCAGAGCTGGGCCAATCGAAAGCCAGAAGCTAGGAGTCAGGAGCTTCTTCTGGGTCTCACATGGGTGCAGGGGCCCAAGCACCTGGACCATCTTCCACTGCTTTCCCAGACCATTAGCAGGGAGCTGGATTGGAAATGGAGCAGCCAGGACTCGAACCAGAACCCTTATTGGATGCTGGCCCCGCAAGCAGAGGTTTAGCCTACGATGCCACAGTGCCGGCCCCTTTCATGAATTTTTAAAAGCCCCTCATTTGGATGGATCTCAAAATTTTCTTATAGCAAAATAGGGGAGAGGCAGGGCCCGGTATTTCTCATTAAAAAATCAGGTCCCGAAAAAAAAAAGGCATCTTTAATTCCATTTTCCATGAACTTTTTGAAGTGCCTGTATATATGTTCCAAATAATAATGTTTAAATTATTTATTTTATTTATTTGAAAAAGAGAGGGAGATCGCTCGTTTGCTGCTTCACTCTCCAAATGCCCGCAGCACCTGGGGCCTGGCCAGGTTGAACTCAGTTCCTGACTCCTGAGTGGGTGGCAGGGACCCAGTACTTGGCCATCACCTGCTGCCTCCCAGAGTTGCTCTCGTGGAGCTGGGACCCGAACCTTGGCACCCTGATATAGGATGTGGGCACTTTAAACCACCGTGCCAAACATCTGTCCTCCACCAAAAAATTCCTGATAATACCTCTCCTTTGTTTCAGGATTTATTTATTTATTTGAAAGTCAGAGTTACACAGAGAGAGGAGAGGCAAAGAGAGAGAGAGAGAGAGAGAGGTCTTCCATACTATGGTTCACTCCACTATTGGCCTAGACGGCTGGAGCTGTGACTATCTGAAGCCAGGAGCCAGAAGCCAGGAGATTCCTCCAGGTCTTCCACATGGGTGCAGGGGCCCAAGCACTTGGGCCATCTGCTACTGCTTTCCCAGGCCACAGCAGAGAGCTGGATCAGAAGTAGAGCTGCCGGGACTTGAACTGGTGCCCATATGGGATGCCGGCACTGAAGACGGCAGCTTTACCCACTACGGTGTCGGCCCCAGGATTTATTTATTTATTTGAGAGGCAGAATGTCAGAGGGAAGAGGGAGACATAGAAGGAGAGAGGAGAGAGAGAGAGATCTTACATCTGCTGGTTCACTCCTCAAAGGCCACAGCAGCCAGGGATGGCCCACACTGAAGCCAGGAGCCTGGCACTCCACTTGGGTCTCCCACTTGGGTGGCAGGGGCGCAAGCCCTTGGGACAGTCTTCTGTCTCCCCAAGCGTGAGAGCAGGAAGCGGGATTGGAAGCAGAGCAGCCAGGACTTGACCTGGCGGCTCTGATGTGGGATCCCGGCACCGCAAGGGGTAGCTTAGTTGGCTGTCTCGATCGTTCAGCTCAACGCAACTAGAATGTGGGGGTGCCCACCGGCCCCCAAAGAGAATCAGGGCTGTGAGGATGCACACAGAGTGTCAGATGCGTCCACCTCCCAGAATCCACGGCGTTTCAGCCTCTGACAGCAGGGCGCAAAGCATCGAGCAGTGAGGGCCCAGGGCCCAGCGGCAGGGCTGACCCTCAGCCTCTGCCTTTTCCTCCCTTCTCTTTGTCCCAAGTCCTGGTGAAGAACAGAAGCTGGACGTTGTGTTCAGTATCATTCCCAGTAAAGTGCGCAGTTCTATTGTATTTGGGGTGCGTGTGTGTGTGAGAGAGAAGCATTCTAATTTCTAAATTGAGATGTGTAAAGCCCGAGGTTTGTTTAAAGCCTGCATGTTTCTAATGCCGTCTTGGCATGCCTTCCTTTTGTGACACCCCAGGTCCCCTGAGACGTGGCAGTGGCCCGGGTGTCTCACGTCCCAGAGAGACCCTGGCTGCCCGCACGAGGCCCTGCCCTCTGCGGCCCAGGCCACCTTGCCTCCCAGCCTGAAATCTGGGCTTCCCCCTGGGTGACCAACCTGCTTATTTCACAGCAGGGAGCGGATCCTTTTTTGTTTTAAGTGCTCATTTAGCTTTGTAGGCCTAAGGTAGGGCTGGCTCAGGGTAAAACTGAGGTGGGCGGAGCCTTCCTTGAGCCCCGCCCCCCAGGCCCCCAGGAGCCTGTCTCGTGCTGCAACCTGCCGCTCTCTATTCTGCCTTGGGAGGGCGCAGTCTGCTGGGCACAGCAGTGTCCATGGTCCCTGCTAACGTGCAAGGGCCCCAGGCCTCACCCAGGCACTGCGGGCGTGGCCTTTACTCCAGGGCAGGCGTTGGCACGAGGCCAGGCAGTCTGCACACCACCTTGCGGTGGCCCCGGTCCTGCACTGGGTTCGGCTTCCACACCGCTTTGCCGTGTTGCTTCTTCAGCTCCCCTCAGATGCATGGCAGCTGGCATCCCAAGGCACGTGGGAGGGACGGACGGCTCCAGCCACAAAGCCCTGTGTGTCCCATGTGTCCCTCCAGCCAGGAATCAGTGGCTGCAGGTACGCACGGGGCGGGATGGAGGGCTGGCGCTGACGAGGCGGGTGGAGGAGCATGCATCGCAACGGACAGGTCATTGTGTGTGTTCAAGTCCAAGTGCATTCCCCTCCCCCCAGCTCTCTGCCTCTCTCTACATCCTTTGGATGTAGCCCAGACGTCCAGCCCCTTCCATCCTGCGCCTCTGACATTGTCTCATCCTCATTCCCTCAGCACCCACGGCTCCCAGACTTGAGCCCTGCATGGCGTCCTACGCACCCACCGGTGCCTGGATGACCCTGTTCTATCCAACAGTCTGCATTCCCTGGTGGCCAGGCTGGGCTTCCTTCTCCTGGGTGTGTGTCTCCTCTGACTAAGCAATAGTGGTTCTCTGTGAGCAAGGGAGTTCCCGATTAGGAGAGAATTGTCCCTTTCCCCCTCCACTGCGCTGTGGCTGTAGGAAACGAGGATCGGAAGCAGGACCTCCGTACGCCCCAAGGCCCACTGCTGTTCCTCTGGGGACCCAGGATGGAACCTGCTCATTCCAGCCTCTGCTTCTCCCTTGCTGTTGCTGCTGCCAACAGTGGAGACCCAGGAGGGCAGAGGGCGGGCCCCTGTGTCGTCAGGAGGGCGGAGGGCGGGTTCCTTTGGCCCCAAGGAGAGGGAAAAGACTTCCTGGAAAGCGTCCGCTCCGCTGCGTAGGAACAAGAGGCTAACATTGTGGCCGCGGAGCGGGGAGAGCCCGGCTGCTGCAGACTGGGCCCGGGGCTCCGCCATTGTCTGGTGTTTGACCTCAGCACCTGGGCCATTTGCGATTCTATGACACATGCAGGAGCCCGGGGCTGGGTGTTGGCTCTTAGAGTCTGGGGGTCCAGCGAGGGGCCATGGCCACAGGTGCTGATTTCGGAGCGGTCAGTGTGCAAGTGGCACAGATGTGGTCACATCGAGTCCAGAGGGTTTTTTGGCCCAGTGTAGCCTGACAACAGCCCGAGCTACAAGCCGAAAGGGATCGGCCAAGCCTGGAGCAGGAAGGCCAGGCTCCCTGAGTAACAGAAAGTGATGGGTTTTGTAGACTTTGCTGTTAGGAGAGTCACACAGACTCACCGTGTTCCAGGGAAGTTTCTGGAAGAGTTGTGCATATTTAAAAGGGAGCATGCCCATGAAGTTATCCCATGGTTACAAGCATTCTGGGCCCACTTGGGGGTGATTTGGCACTAGCACACGGGGTGTTGGCTTCCTGGGTCAGAAGGTGACGGTCACAGCTTCTGTGCAGGCTCCTGGGACTGGTCACAGCTGGACTGGGACTGGCAGCTCCCTGCTGAGCAGAGTCAGCTGCTGTGCTGTGTCAGGGGGCTGCAGACAGCAGCCCCCTCCCCCTCCACTCCAGCTCCACGGGGAGTCTAGTCTAGTCTTCCTTCCTCTGGCCCACAGCTCCTTACTCCCCAAAGGGAGTGGCCTTGCGTGGCAGACAGTGCTTTCAGCCTTGAACTTGGCCTGACTCAGAGCTGCTGTGGCCTCCCATCTGCAGGACTCCTTTAGTCCGGTCAGCCCTGATCTTCTCGTGCATGGCGGGTCCCTGGCGAGCCTAGACTTAAGGACAAGGCGAGGACCTCCAACAGGTGCACAGTAGGATGGGGTGAAGGCACATCCCACCACGGGAAGGGGCCGCTTCCTTGGAGGGAAGCACCTCGGAAGCCTGAGTTCTCTTTGGCTTTATGATGTGGATGGACTCGAGACAAGGGTGGGGGGTACGGCTCCGTGGGGGACCCTTTGCGAGGAGCGGGGCAGGGTAAGATGAGCGAGAGCACCGGACCGAGGGGCCACTGCTGGTTTGTCCGTCTCAGCGAGTGTTTCCACAGCACGTACTGCGTGCTAAGCTGTTTTAGATGTTGAGTCAGCAACCAGCACAAACTAGGTGCTGCTCACATGGAGCTTCCACGCTGTGGTTGTCAGGGGGACGCACAGACAGACCCAAACGCAAGTAGGAGGATGGGGCGCGGTGTGGGAGGCCTCGTCCATCAGGTGATGTTTGGTCACAGACGGGGAGGAAGCCGGGGGCAGGCGCTCTGGGTGTCTGCAGAAGCAGCTGTCCAGACAGGGACAACAGCAGGTGAAAAGGCCCTGAGGTGGGAGGCGCCTGGTGCATCCCGGGCTCAGCAAAGAGACTGGAACAGAGAGCGGAGAGAGACATGGGGCCGGGGGCAGTGGGGAGCCAGATCCTTGGAGCTGTCGGGCCACGGAAGGGACTTTGGCTTTGACTCTGAGAGCTAGGAGGCGTGCAGGGTTTGAGTGGCGCAGTGCTGTGACTGGCTTCACTCCACATCCATGGATCCGGCGCTATGCACAGAACAGACTTTGCCGAGTGAAGCGCTGTGACGGTTGTCCAAGCGGGAGCAGGGTAGCGGCGCGGGCAGGAGCAGAGGCAGGACTGTGAGGAGACAGCAGGGAGGCATTCGGGTTCCCGTGTTCTTTGGGGGTGCGTTCAGCAGGCTGGGTGATGCGCTGGGTGCAGGTGTCCAGGGTGGCCTGAGGCGTGAAGGAGGGAGTTGCGTCTTCGGAGACGGAGCCTTCAGCGGGGCCGGCGGCTGCAGCCGAATCCAGGCTTCCGTGATGACACTGACAGGACTGTGGCACACCCACAGCCTTCCCGAGCCTGGGGAGGGGCGTGGCTGTGGGCGTGGACGTGGACGTGGACGTGGTCGGGGAGCAGACACACTGGCGGCCGTGAGTCTGGGCGAAGTCACCCAGGGAGGTGGGGGGAGAGTGAGCAGAGGAGGGGTCTGCAGGCCAAGCCCTGGGGTCCTGCAGCCCAGTGGGAGGGGCCAGGGAGGAACCAGCAGAGGCAACTGAGGAGCAACTGGAGAAGTGGCTGAGAACTAAGAGGAGGCGGAGTTCCAGGGATCAGGGAGGGCGTCCAGTGAGGCCAATGGGTCACAAACTGACCATCGCCCACCACATCCGGGAACACGCAGGCCCCTGGTGACCTTGCCAAGTTCAAGCAGGGCAGTGGCCAGTGTCAGGCAGCGCTGCCTCCTTAGACCCAGCAGGCAGGAATGAGAAGACTCAGCACAGGTGGCCGGCAGGGCCTGCGAAGCCAACCCTTCTACTCAGAGTTTCAGTGGCTGCCATTCGTGGTGTCCGCCGTGGTAGCAGAGCCAGCCTTCAGGCCCTCTGGCCTCGCAAGGTCCTTCGCGGGTGGCAGGTGCAGGACAGTGTTGGGGCCCCTTTCTCTGGATGCCCCTCAGCCTCGCAGCGGCCACAGCCCAGGCTGGATCTCTCTGAGCTCCAGCTGCATTCCAGGGAGACTTTGAGAGCTGCGTTGTGCGGCTCAGCAGCCACAGCCCCATGGGCTCATACAACAACGGACTGAATTTTTAACTTTTGGATCCATGTGAGCGGTTCCATGTGGCTAGTCGCTGCCCTCCTGGACGGCAAAGGCACAAGGCATCCCCACCGCAGACAAAGCTTTGCCAGATGACACCTCAATATTTTAAACTCAGTTGGGAGGGCGGGGGCAGGGAGGAGACAGGGAATCTTCTGAAATTGTAAGAATTTTGCGCAATGTGGGTTGCTTTTCATTTTCTCCTGGAAAAGGGTGAACTAGCTTTCTTCAGATTCCCGAAGGGTTATGGGACGCTAGAAGGGTTCAGAACGGGTAACAGACATAGTGATGTGCTGTGTATACCGCGGTGCATGCTATGTGCACGCGTATATCATGCGAGCTTAATACTTCGTCGTGTGTGCTGTGTAGCACCTGCAGAAGAGAGCTTAGCTTCCACTTAACAAGAGGTCCCTCTGACCCTAAGCTTTCGCTTA
Source organism: Sylvilagus bachmani (assembly GCA_015711505.1). Lineage (NCBI taxonomy): Eukaryota > Metazoa > Chordata > Mammalia > Lagomorpha > Leporidae > Sylvilagus > Sylvilagus bachmani. The sequence goes on along the minus strand of CM027388.1, from coordinate 4,869,172 downwards.
GGGAGGGCAGTAGTCAGGACTGCTGGTCCCTCATGAAAGGACCACGAGGGATGCCGGGAAGGTGACTGGAGACAGGCACGGGGCACTGAGGCTTGGGGCGGGGGAGGGTTGGATCCCAGACCTTGCAACCCTCCGGCTGGTTCTAGACCTGGGACCCAGGGCAGCCACAGCAGGTGCAGGGGTGCATGCTTGGCCTGACCGTGGAGCAGATCCTGGGGCTCACAGGGGTCCACTGTCTAAGGCTCCGTGCCTTCGGCCACAGGACAGGCACAATAAGGGCTTGGGTCACCATGAGGTTTAAACAGGGTGAGAGCTGCAAAGCCCTTAGGCCTGGCCAGAGGAAATGCAAGCGTGTTTGTTGAATGATCCAGTGCAGCACGTAGACTGTCAGTAACTGTGTCCCTCAAAAGCTCTGCTGGGGAGCAATGGGGCTGCACCTTAGAGGCTCAGCCTCAGCCAGAGGGAGAGCCCGCAATCTGGCTGACCTGACCATCCCTGTGCTTTTTTTTTTTTTTTTTTTTTTTTTGGACAGGCAGAGTGGACAGTGAGAGAGAGAGACAGAGAGAAAGGTCTTCCTTTGCCGTTGGTTCACCCTCCAATGGCCGCCGTGGCCGGTGCGCTGCGGCCGGCGCACCACGCTGATCTGATGGCAGGAGCCAGGTGCTCATCCTGGTCTCCCATGGGGTGCAGGGCCCAAGCACTTGGGCCATCCTCTACTGCACTCCCTGGCCACAGCAGAGAGCTGGACTGGAAGAGGGGCAACCGGGACAGAATCTGGCGCCCCTACCGGGACTAGAACCCAGTGTGCCGGCGCTGCTAGGTGGAGGATTAGCCTGTTGAGCCGCGGCGCCGGCCCATCCCTGTGCTTTTTAAGGGGACAGTGGGGAGCTCCAGTTCAGTAGCCCCTGGGTGAGTGGGAGCCACTGGGATTGCTTTGGGGAGGAGGGGATTCTTGGGAGGGGACAATGTCCTTCCCACAGTCCTTAGCGCTGGAGCTGGGAGTTGTCTCCACGCACTGGCCCTACTTCCGACTGAAGCTGGAGATATGGGATGGAGCAGTTTTGTGTGGTTATGAACGCTTAGGCATCGAGCAGGCCCGGGCACATCTCAGTTCCTTGCGCAGGAGGTCGGGGAGTTTCCATGAGACACAGTGAGAATGGAGGGGTATCCCCCATGCCTGCCGCCTTGGTCATGTGGTGCCCTGTGTGTCTGGTGCAGTGGCCAACTGCCATGCCTGTGGGGTGTAGTAGAGGCATAACTCGGCATCCAGGCCTGTGCCGACGAGCTCTATAACCTAAGTCAATTTGAGGCTCAGTTTACCATCTGCTGGACGGGGGTTTGCCAGAGCTGCCAGAGGATGAGACAGTGGGTAATACACATGAGTGTGCAACATTTATATCACCTACACATAGTAGCTAGGTAATATATACAGACGTGTAGTAAGTTATGTATCTGTTAACTAACTGATCGCTAAGTATCTCTGCTCAATTTGGAAAAGGGTTGGTTGGAGGCAAAAGTCAGAGAGTGACTTTAGGGGTTGGAGAATGACCCGAAGGCGACGTTGGGTTAAAATACGCAGCCATCATAGCCCTGAGCAAATGCTTACTGTCATTCTCCCCTCTGCACAGTGTTTTGACTTCCGGCACTTATTTGCTGGTTTTAATCTGGGAGTGAACACTTCACCAACCCAAGTCCAATTGGGCTTCTGTATTCAGAGATGATGGGACCTTCAAAGCACGAGTGAGCTGGGCTTCCCAGAGCTCCTTCCACATACGTGTGCCACATGCACACACGCATGACCCCATCTGGCCGTCACCCCACCAAGTGATTGGCTGCTGTCAGGGCTTCAGTGAACACACCCTGACTCCCCCAGACCTCTGTCTTCTCCAGCACCTGGGTCCCCGCCCTGTGCACCTGCTGTCTTGCTTGCAGAGGGGGAAGAGAGAGAGTGCCTGGGCCTCTTGCCCGTGCGCCTCTGCTGCCACCACAGCCAGGGCCCCAGCAGGGACAGGCTGCAGCCACAGGGCGCCTGACCTCCCTGCTACACGCTATCAAGATGGGATGGTCGAAGTTAGGGGCTCCCGGGCAACCAAGTGGGTCCACGCAATCTGTGTAAGCCCATAAGGAGGAATGGGGCTCACTCCCCAATTTTTTTGGCCGACACTGTGGCATAGAGGGTGAGGCCGCCACCTGCAGTGCCGGCATCCCATATGGGCACCAGTTCAAGTCCCAGCTGCTCCACTTCCGATCCAGCTCTCTGCTATGGCCTGGGAAAGCAGTAGAAGGTGGCCCAAGTGTTTGGGCCCCTGCTACCCATGGGGGAGGCCTGGAGGAAGCTCTTGGCTCCTGGCTTCGGACTGACATAGCTCTGGCAGTTGCAGCCAACTGGGGAGTGAACCAGTGGATGAAAGACCTCTCTCTGCCTCTCCTCTCTCTGTGTAACCTGCCTTTCAGGTAAATGGATAAATCTTTAAAAAAAAAAAAAAAAGAAGGAATAAGGGCTTACCACCAACTTTTTTAAGGTCTATTTATTTATTAGAAAGTCAAAGTTACAGAGAGGGAGGAAGGGAGGGAGGGAGGAAGGGGGAGAGAGAGAGAGAGAGAGAGAGAGAGAGATCTTCCATTCACTGGTTCACTCCCCAGATGACCACAGTGCCAGGGTTGGGCCAGGATGAAGCCATGAGCCAAGAACTTCATTTGGGTCCCACACATGGGTAGCAGGGGCCCAAGCACTTGGGGTCATCTTCTGCTGCTTTTCCCAGGTTCATTAGCAGGGAGCGGCAGAGACAGGAACCGGCACTCACCGGATGCCAGCATTGCAGGCAGCAGCTTTACCTGTTTCACCACAGCACCGGCCCCCACCTTGCCCTGCACCTCTTTAAAACTGAGACCCACCTACCCCAAGTCTCACTGTCATACAGTGCGCAGCCTTCAGCAGACTGTAGGACATCGCAGCGCTGTGCAGCCAACACCACTGTGCACTCAGGGACTTTTCCATCCTTTTAAATTCTCGCTTTTGGACACGATGGAGACCCCAGTCCTGGGTTCCTGGCTGGGCCTTCCCATGGATTCGGACCTGGAGGTTTCTCAAACACTTTATTGCGTTCGTTTTTCTTGTTGGGGGCAGGAGGCCAAGCTGGCACCAACCAGCTCTGGGCCTCTATGGTTAAACTCAGTGCCCGAAGGCTTCCTGGAGGATGTGAGCGCTCTCCATGCTACTTCTGCAGCTCCCTTTCCCCAGACACAGCTTTAGCTCTCAGGTGAGGGGTGTGAGTGGAGACGGGTGGACCTCAGACGCTGGGTGGCCCCAGAGTCCTCACACCTGGCCAAGCTAGGGCGCGACAGACCCGCACAGTTGAACAGACCTTTGCGAACCAGTCCTTGTTTACACAGACACCCTTAAAGAAAGAGGAACAGCAAATAAGGCCTGGACCTAGTGTGACCTTTCTGGAGGGAGCTGCAGGCAAGAACTGGCTTATGTCCATCTCCAAAGTGTGTTGATTTGACTGCTAACTGCTTGGGTCAAGGCAAGTGTTAGAGGTTCTGAAGAAGAGCAAGGAGTGGCGCTCCGGGGACGTGGTCACAGGTGTGCACCTGCCCGGGCAGGGAACCAGCACTTCCTTAAAGCCTGGCACCCGGCAGCTGCTCCACTCTGGTGAGCAACTCCGGCACCGGATGCTGTGTGGTGCTGTCCACTCACTCAGTCCACAGTAGTGTGGCATCCCTACTATGCACCTGACGCTGTCTGATACACAAGGACGCAGTTCAGAGAAGCTAAACAGTTCGCTAAGCTGAGGCGAGACAGCAGCAGGGGTTTGACAGTGTGACGGCATGGGTCTGGTGCTGGGGCTGCCCGTCCTCCCTGGGATGCTAGCCAAGTTTCACCTTTCCGTCCTCAAGTTCCTCACCTGTAAATGGGGCAGTGCGAGTACTGATCTGAAAGGCTTGTTTGAAGACAGGATGAGATTCTCTGAGGGAGGGTTAGGGTGATGTGTGGCACGCTGAGAGCCCTTGGAGCGTGAGGCTATTACAGGCTGAGCTCCCCCGATCCAAAACGCTGAAATGCTCCAAAATGCAAAATGTCTTGAGCACCAACATGGTGTCACAAGTGGAAGATTCCACACCTGACCTCATGGGACATGTCACACTTGAAAGGCAGGTGCACTAAAAATACTGCACAAAATTACCTTCGGGCTCTGTGTATAAGGCACGGATGGGAAGTGCTGGGATTTTGCGTTTAGAATCGATCCCACCCCCAAGGTATCTATGTTTGCGAACATTCCAAAATCTGAAATCCAAAGCATTTCTGGCTGCAAGCATTTCGGGTAAGGGATCCGCCCGCCAGGGTTGGAACCCACTTCCGCAAGAGCAGAGAGGTTTTGCCTGCTTGCGGGTGCTCTGTCCGTGTGGCGGGCACCTGGGGTGACGGTGGCCTTGGAGGGAGGCAGGGCGCTGCAGGAGTGGGGAAGGGCGGGCAGGCCTGCAGCCGCCCCCCTCCACCGCTGAGCCTTCTCACCTGAGGCTGGCTCACTGCTTCAGGACTCTCCTACAATCCTCGCAGCCTTATGGACACCATGGGCTCCGCACACGCTCATCTCTGCCCGCTCTGGGCGTCTCATCCGTGGAAAGGGGCAGCTCCGACCTGGCTTCTGGTTCCCTCCAGTGCGCCCGAACGTGCGAGCAACCCCAGCCGGCACTCGCCTTCCTGCCGTCGCTCGCGCTCTCCCCTGCCGTGGGTGCACACCGAGGCGATGCGGCCGCGCGGCGGGGACCGGCGCCAGTGAGTGTGCGTGCAAGCGCGCGCGTCTGCTTCGGATGAAGCAGCTTCTGTCCTGGAACAAACCCGGGTTAGAAACGCGCAGGGGGCTCAGGGCGTCTCCGCGCTTCAGACCTGAGCGCCGTGGGCCCAAAGGCGGCTTGTCCTGGAATGGGCCCGGGTGGGCGCCGGCTAAAACGGGATGGATCCGCAATGGCTGGGGGCGGCGTGGTGAGTGGGAACCCTCTTCCCGGGGCGGGGGGTCTTCAGGGCAGCCCCCAGAGAGACCGCCGCGCGCCCAGGACAGTATGCGCACCGCGAGAAACCGGAGGCGCGCGCCGCTCCGCCTGCCACAGCTCCTCCCTGCAGCTCCGCGCTCTGGACCCGTGTCCGAGTTTGCGTCCCCGGACCTTTAAGGCCGGTGCCAGCGCTGCGCCCCGCACCCTCCGCTGAGCCCCGCCCCGCCCCGCGCAGGGTCCCCCGCCCTGAGCGCCCGGCTCCGGAGCGCTGTGCGCCGGTCCTGTCCGCAGCTGAGCTCCGCGCCCCAGGACGCGCGGAGGGCCGGGTCACCCCAGCTTCGCCAGAACTTGGAGGCGCGGTGAGTGGGGGCGGGGCGGAGGGCGGTGGCCGCGGCGGGGTGCCGGTTCCTGGCACTGGAAGTCCTTCCCTTTCCCCTGAATCCGGGGCTGTGCGCGGGACCTCTGAGCTCTCACTGCCCCCGGGACGTGGGCCGCTTCTCCCCGGATCCCGGGAGAGGTCCGTGGGCCGGGCGACGCGGCGAGCGTCCCCGAGGACCTGCCTGCTCTTGGGCAGCTCCTTTTCGGGGTGGAAGGGGCGCGAGGCTGGGGAGCCCAGGATGTCGGCCCCGGAGGTGAACTTGGCCCTCTGGCCTTGGGAGCAACGACCCCGCGGGCGGCGGCGGGGGACCCAGGGCCCGGCGGGACGGAACCGCCTGTCCGCGGCGCGCTGTCTCCCAGCCCGTGCGCCCCGGCTCTGGGCGACTCGCAGGCCCCGCACTTCCACCGACGTGACCCCAGCGCCCGCCGCGCAGGGGTGGGATCCCGCGCGAGCCGGCGCCGCCCCCGCGGCCCCCGCCGCCACGCCTTCTCCCCACCTGGGCCCTTTGGCTTCCCAGGTGGACGAGATGCCGGCGCCCCGTCTGTCTGGGGCGAGCCCAGCTCCGCGGATCCAGGGCTGGGGAGGCGCGGGTGCCGCCCCGGGGCCGGGCGCTGCTGGCTGGAGGGAGCCCGCGGCCGCGGGCCGTGCCTGGACTTGCCTGGGCTTGTTCCGAGCCGGCTGCTCCCCTCGGTGACCACAGAGATCGGGGCCCTCGGAGCCGCGGCGAGCGTGGGAGCCATGCCCGGAGGCAGGAGCGGCCGGGGAGCCCGCGCGACCTGCTCGCGCCGTCCGCGATGAGCTCAGGTAACCGCGCGCGTCTCGGTCTGGGTGAAAGTTTGGCAGGATGGAGGCTGGGCGAGAGCGGCAGTGGTGAGGGACACCCGGGCCCCTGCCGTGGCCGCCGTGGCCCCGCGATTTTCCAGGAAGCAATAGAATGCCCTTTAAGTTCCTAGTCTCTGGGGAGCAGGGGGTTCCTCCTTTGTCTCCGGTCTAGCCGTGGGGACATGCGGGCGCTGGCTTTCCCGCGCCACCTACCCCAGGCACGGGAGCAAACACCCCCATCTCCCCGGGGTCCTGGCACTGGGGCATGGATCCCGGCCACCCGAGGTTGAGGTGGAAAAACTCTCAGGAGACATGGGAAGCGCCGTGGGCACTGTGGCAGTGTTGGGTGAGAGGTCGGGTTTCCTGTGCGCCAGAATTAGCAGGTGGACAGGAGCGCCCCCCGCCGGCCGCTGCCCGCAGCGTGGTCCCGCGGCCTGGCTGGGTGGAGACGGCCAGAGGGGGAGGAGGCCCTTGGAGCCAGGCCTCATCCCCTAGGTGGGGAGGGTGTGGCTGGTGGCACTGATTAGCAGCGCCCCCGCCTCCCCGGGCCAAGGACCCGGAACGTGCACGCTGTGACCATCCACTCGGCTCCTGAACCGGGGAGTGCCTGGGCTTCCCGCCTCGGGGCCTGTGCTACTTTTTCAGTAGATGTCAAACGTCACAGCCTGGGTGCAGAATGTCCTGTTTTAAGTTATGAGGATCCGGTTCTGCCCCTGCCCCCAGTTCTGAGATACTTAGGGACGCACGCCCCCCCCTCCCCCCAAGCCTGTGTGCTCTCCGTCGTGAGCCAGTAGGGCTGAGTAGCAGTGAGTGGCCGGCCTGAGGCTGAGTGCAGGCGCCTGTGGTTCTCAGCATCCCCATGTGTGTGTGTCTGCATCAGCGTGCACCCTGCACCTGTACCAGTTGGTGGCCCATGTCCTGGGCATCCCCAGCCCAAGGGCTGGCCAGGGGTTGCCCTGCTGGGCCCTGCCAGAGCCTCCCCAAGCTGACAGGCGGGGCAGACACAGCTCTGCACCCTCACTTCCTACTCTGAGCCCTTGGTATACTGGCGCCCCCCTCCAGGTCCCTGTCATCACAGCACCCAGCAGCACTCTCTGTTGAGGGTGTCACCTGTTGGAGTTGGGAGTTGGAGGATGCCGGGGTGAGCCAGGTGATCAGATCAGTGCCCTAGAAAATCACCAGGCTGGGCCCAGTCCGTGCGCTGCACAGTGAGTCACTGAAACCGGAGCGAAGGACAAAGCTTTCAGGCCGAGGGCTCAGTGCGTGCACAAGCCCAGTGTTGGGCAAGCTGGCGAGGCTGCAAGTGAACTTGCATGGTCCTCGGCCGTGAGGACCAGAGGGGTGCATTTGAGCCTCAAGTGTGCCCGGCTGGCAGGGCCTTCTTCCAAGAGTACACAAATGCCCGTGTGCGCCGTGTGCGCCGTGTGTGTGTATGTGTGTGTGTGTGTGTGTGTGAGAGCCGCCCGAGGTGCCGGGCAGGTCATTCCTGCACCTGGTACGGCTCACCGTTCTCCTTTTGTAAGGTGCCTCAGGACCCCGCAGGGGCCCCGGGGTTCTGGCCTGGATGCAGGTTTAAGTTAAAGACCTTTCCTTCCAGCCGCATCTCTGTTACTGTCTGTGAACTTGGAAATGAGACTTAACCTTCCTGGCTATGGGTCTATGAATTTAATGCGTGTATATATTTAATGAATATATATATATTCATTTTATTTCTAAGAAAGGCAGGGAGACAGAAAGGGAAAGAGAGAGAGAGATCTTCCCTTCTCTGGTTCACTCATTCCCCAAATGTCTACAACAGCCAGAGCTGGGCCAGGTGAAAGCCAGGAGCTGGGAACGCCATGTGGGTCTCTGACATGGGCAGCCGGGACCCCAGTACTCGGACCATCACCTGTTCCTCCAGGGTGTTCATTAGCAGGAAGCGAGGCCTGGAAGCAAAGTAGTTAGGATTAGAACCTTGGCACTCCAATATGGGGTGCGGGGTCCCAGGGGGCAAGTTAACTGCTGCGCCAAATGACTGCTCCCGTGTCTATAAATCTGAGCTTCTGCGAGGACCTGCTGCGTTGAGGTGTGGTGTACAGCCGCCAGCTGCTGTGGCCGCTCTCGGGCAGCAAAGCGTGAAGCTCCCATCATTGCAATACTCTCCCTAAATCGGAAGAGCCCTCCTCTATGCCCCTTCAACCAGGGGGCTTCGGGGGTTTTTGGTTGGCTGCATTTTTGCATTGCAAATATCTCTCCCTTCCCCTTCCTAAAAATTGGTGCTTTCATTTTTTAAAAAACTAACAAGTATTGCAAATATGCAAATGGAATAAAATGCCTTGGCTTGAGGTAAAAATGAAAAAAGATCTGTGAAGGGGTCCATTTTGACTGCGGCGTGCAGCCATTGGGGTGCACTCTGCTTCATGTCCCTGCTCCAACCCCCATGTGGGTTGGGGTAGCTGGGGCAGGCAGAGGGCACCTGCCTGGGAATGCTTGAGGGCAGCAGGTGGCCTCTGACTCTGCCCTCCAGCCCCCACCTCCCCTGGCACAGGGCTGGCAGCCCCAGCCACTTCCCACTGCTTCCCCTAGACAGAGGGTGCATCCTGGTTTAGGAGGCTGTGTAACACCTGTGCTAGGAATCAGCTCAGTGCGACAGGTTGGCAAGCACCCCCCTCCCCCATCCCAGCATGGATTCTAAGCTGCTGTGTTCAGTTTCAACAACATGAATTTAAATGGAGCTCCAGTGACAATGGCTAAGCCTTTGGTCGCTGCACCAGCACTGAGAGGTGAAGGTGAGTGGCCCACACCACATGCTGGATGGGGGCCCCTCCTCCCCACAGCAGGTGGAAACCCTCTCCTGCAGCCCTGACTCCAAGGGAGCTTCTTCTTTTTTTTTTTCTTTCAAAAATTTACTATTTATTTGTTTGGCAGAGTTAGGGGGAGAGAGAGAGAGAGAGCGCTTCCATCCACTGGGTCACTCCCCAAATGGCCGCACCGGCTAGAGCCGGGCCAGTTGGAAGCCAGGAGCCAGGAGCGTCTTCCAGGTCTCCTGCGCAGGAGTGGTCTTCGGTGCTGCTGAGCATCTCTTGACACATTTTCCTAGCCTAGAATAAGCCGTTCCCATCCTGCTCCCATGCCAGCAGCACACAAGGATCACACGAGATGGCCACGTGTCCCCCTGGACCCCCGTCCCAGGCTCCAAACCACAGGTGCAAAGACAGGACGAGGACCAGCATGAATGCAGACAGCGAGCACACACTGCGCTGTTGCTGTCCGCCCAGCGCTGTGCAGTGCGACCTCACTGAACCCTTGGGGCTGCTCCCATTTTCACGTGCGAGGAAGCAGAGGGTTTTACTGCACAGAACCGGCTTGGGCGTGGTCAGGGCAGAACCTGGCATGCGGTGTGACTCGGTCTGCGTCAGCACCACTCTGCTGCCTTCAAGGAGGAGGTAGCAGGCCTGGCTCTGTGGGGGACCTGAAGTGGGCATGGGGGCGCTTTGGGGACCACGAGCCGTGTAAGAGTTGGGGGCAGTGGCCGACACCCTCCTGACATCACCGCCGTGCTAGTTTCTACCGCTGCCTGACAGGTGACCACGAACTCCGTGGCCTGGGAACACACCTGTGTTATCTCACAGCGTCTGTGCGTAGCCATCTGGGCGCAGTGTAGCTGGGTCCTGCACCAGGCTGTTATCAGGTTCGCAGCCAGGCCTGGGGGTCATCTGGTGACTCACCAGGGAAGGGTCTCCTTGGGAATGCACTCAGGTGTTGGCGGGATTCATCTCTGTGGTCGGACCACTGAGGCCCGTGGCTTCTTGCTGGCTAATGGCCAGGGGCTGCTCTCAGCTCCAGAGCCCCCACAGCCCCTGGCCCTGTAGCCCCGCCCTGGGGTCCCCCACGACATGGCGGCTCACTTCTCTGCAGCCAGCAAAGGGAGCATCTCTAGTGGGAGTGTGAGAGCGAGAGGGGGTCTTAGGTGACACGAACCTGGGGTGGCATCCTCCGTCCTGGGCCACGTTCTGGGGGCTGGAAGTAGAGCGCTGGTTCCCTGTACTCACAGGGAGGGCCCCCGTGGGGTCCGTCCCCAGACCCTGGTGCTCTGTGCGGCTCCTCTGTCCTTGTGCTTTCTTCCACGTCAGTGACTTCCAGCTCACAGGAAGAGTGAGGACGGTGCCGGCCGTACTGACGCGTTTGCTGATGCCCTGGGTGTGAGGACCTGCGGGGTCCTGCGCACGTCTGTGGCTGAATGGGCCTGGGGATTGTTTTTTAAGATTTTTATTTATTTATTTATTTATTTATTTAACAGGAAGAGTAAGAGGGAGAGACAGAGAGAGAGGTCTTCCATCTGCTAGTTCACTCCCCCAAATGGCCACAATGGCCGGAGCTGGGTGGGTCCAAAGCCAGGAGCCAGGAGCTTCTTCCAGGTCTCCCCGTGTGTGCAGGGGCCCAAGAACCTGGGCCATCCTCCACTGCTTTCCCAGGTCATAGCAGAGAGCTGGATCAGAAGAGGAGCAGCCAGGACTAGAAGGGTGCCCATATGGGATGCCGGCACCGCAGGCGGAGGATTAACCCACTGCAGCACAGCGCTGGCCCTGGCCCCCGGGGGTTTTATAAAAGACAGATTGGGTGAGGGAATCTTGAGGCAGAATCAGCAGAGGAAAGAGAGGGGAGGGTGAGGGTTTACACTTTCCATCGGCGCTCTCAGATTCGTCCGTCTCTTCGTTTATCCCTTCCTTCCTTCATTCATGTGTTCACATATCCGGTGCACTTAGTTGAATTCTTTCGGTGTTGTGTGCTCAGTGCAGTGCTGGGGGCTGACACAGACCTGGCTTATTCCTGCAGTGTCCAGACTGAGATAATAGGAGAGGGTGGGACGGGTGGGACGGGTGCTGCTGGTTCACTCCCCAGATGGCTGCAATGGCCAGGCTGGGCCAGGCCGAAGCCAGGAGCTTCATCCAGGTCTCCCACATGGGTGGCAGGGGCCCAATACTTGGGCCATCTTCTACTGATTTTCCTAGGCCATGAGCAGAGAGCTGGTTCGGAAGTGGAGCATCTGGGACTTGAACCAGCGCCCATGTGGGATGCGGTTGTCACAGGTGGCAGCTTTACACGCCATGCCACATCGCCGGCCACTGAGACACAATTTTACCTTCTCCTGCTGAAGCAGATACTCCTGTGACGTGAGTCGCTGTGCCAGGGCGCCCAGCTCAGACCTCAGGGCTTTTCTCCAAGCTGGGAGTGTTTCCTGGTAGCTCCACTTCTGCTGTCAGTCTCTGCTTCTCGCTTTGTCCTCCTGGAAAATCCAGTTTCTGCACATCGTTTCTAACCCGTGAGCCACGGCTGGTAGGTTACTGTGGGCTCAGAAAGCCCGTCCCCTAGTCGCTTGGTGTTGGTAGAAAGAATAGGCCAATCCCGCAGGGTGCACGGGCGAGCGTGCCCCACCCCAGCGGTGAGGGGCAGTGTCAAGCGAGTCGAGTCACTGCGTTCATTGGTGTTAGCTGGGTTGTTTCCTTGTTCACTGTGAAGGGAGGCAGGGAGGGTGGTAGGGAAGAGTTGTCCTGACTCACAGCATTCGGGAATGCTAACGGGCACAGCGGGGCCCTGAGGATGGGCCGGACACAGCGACAGGAGTTTGGGTTGCTGAGGGGCCTTACCTACCTCTCTTTTTATTTCTTTCTCTCTTTCTTCCTCCCTCTCCCTCTCTCCCTCCCTCCCTCCCTCCCTTCCTCACTGTCTCTATCTCTGTCTCTGTCTTTCTTTTAGATCCATTTATTTGAAAGAGAGAGAGATCCTCCATTCTCTGGCTCATTCCTTAAATGGCCACACGAGCCAGGGCTGGACCAGGCCAAAGCCAGGAATCAGGGACTCCACGTCCCTGGACTTCCATGTGAGCTCGGGGACTGAAGCACCTGGGCCGTCTTCCGCGGCCTCCCAGGTGCATCAGCAGGGAGCCGGATCGGAAGCAGAGCTGGACTCTGATTTGGGATGCGGCACCCAGGCGGCATGCGGGGGATTGCTGACCTGCTTCCCGGCCCCGTGTTGCAGGTGCATCGGGGAGCTCACTGGTGACTCCCGGAGTGAATTAGCATCCTGTGACCGCTGTGACAAATGCTGTAAACCAAATGACATGAAACCCAGAACTGTGTCCTCTCCCGGTTCTGAGGACAGAGACCCCGCCCATAGCTGCCAGGAAGAACCCTTCCCTGTCTCTGTCAGCTTCCAGCTTCTGTGGGCTTGGGGTGTGGCACTCCAGCCTCAGCCCCTGGCTGCCAGCACCTTCTGTGTGTTTGGGTCTGCGCCTGTCTCAAGCCCCTCTGCCTGTTAATAAGGACCCTCGGCACTGGATTTAGGGCCCGCCTGGGTCATCCAAGACAGCGTCCCTGCAGGGCCACTTTCCCTGGTGCCGGGGATTTGGTGTGGGTGTCTTTCAGGGGTGTCTCTCGGCCTCCCGAGGTATGTGAAGGCAGTGAAGGGTTCAGAGCACAGCCTGGCGTGGTGCAGGACCACTGTCGATGTCGCCACTGCTGTTGGTCATTCTGCATCCTCTCATCATTGCCTGAGTGCCCAGGTATCTCCCTGGCCCATCGTCAGGTGGGGGCCAAGGGTGCAGGAGTGAGGTGTGGCCCTGGCCCGTGAGCAGGCAATGTCCTGGCTTCTGGTGTCTGAGCCCCGGCGCTCCGTTCCGTGGACTTCCCCCAGCCGGGTCTGTGGACCTGCCCTTGCTCAGTGTGTGGTTACCGCGGGGTGTGGCATCCCCCATTCCAAGCAACCCTCGGAGCGTGTGAGAACCCAGGTCACTGGTAACTTACAAGCCAGTGTCTCCAACAGAAGCATCCTTCCTTAGGTTTCTAGCATCTACAGCACTGTCTGCTGTCTCTTCTAGTTGGCTGTCCTGTTTTGTTTTTATTTATTTTTATTTTTTTATTTTTTGCCAGGCCGAGTTAGACAGTGCAAGAGAGAGACAGAGAGAAAGGTCTTCTTTCCGTTGGTTCACTCCCCTAATGGCTGCCACGGCTGGTGCTGCACCAATCCGAAGCCAGGAGCCAGGTGCTTCCTCCTGGTCTCCCATGGGGTGCAGGGCCCAAGCACTTGGGCCATCCTCCACTGCACTCCCGGGCCACAGCAGAGAGCTGGCCTGGAAGAGGGGCAACCGGGACAGAACTGGCACCCCAACCGGGACTAGAACCCGGGATGCCGGTGCCACAGGTGGAGGATTAGCCTAGTGAGCCACGGCACTGGTCCTGTTTTGTTTTTAAAGATTTATTTTATTTATTTGAAAGACAGAGTTACGGGGCGGTGGGGAGAGGGACAAAGAGAGAACTTCCATCTTTTGATTTACTCCTCAAATGGTCACAGTAGCTGGGCCAAATGGAAGCCGGTAGCCTGGAACTCCATCTAGGTCTCCCACGTGGGCGCAGGGACCCAAGCACTTGGGCCATCTCCTGCTACTTTCCCAGGTGCATTAGCAGGGAGCTGGGTCAGAAATGGAGCAGCTGGGACATGAACTGGCGCTCATACCGGATGCTGGCACTGCAGGCGACAGCTCAACCTGCTGTGCCACCATATGGGGCCCGATAAGACTCTTGTCCTTTTTTACAGAACATACCCCTGCTGCTCAGCCAGGTCTCTAAGTGAAAGAAGGACTTGAACCCGAGCGCCAGCCCAGTCTGCCCCCTGCCCCCTACCCCCTGCCCTCTGCCCCTGCCCCCTGCCCCCTGCCCCCTGCCCTCTGCCCCCTGCCCTCTGCCCTCTGCCCCCTGCCCCCGCCCCCCGCCCCCTGCCCTCTGCCCCCTGCTGCCTGCCCCTGCCCCCTGCCCTCTGCCCTCTGCCCCCTGCCCTCTGCCCCCTGCCCCCTGCCCTCTGCCCCCTGCCCTCCAACCTTCCTTGCTCTCTCAGACACTCAACTGGCACCTGCCATGCCTTGTCTGCTGTGCTTGGGACTGCAACAGGAAGCGTGTGTCCAGCCTGGCAAGGAGGGGACGGAGCAAGGGTAGCACCGGAGCCCATAGCTGCGGTGTAAGGTGCCGTGGGAGGGGTGGGCTGGCTGGGGAGGTGGGGGGAAGGTTTTCAGGGCAGGGGGAGTCAGTGTCCCCGGGGAGCAGAGGACCCTGGTCTGCAACCCCTGCTTCCCTCCGGGTGCCATCCGGTCTCCTCCTGTGAGCTGGCTTCTCAGAAACCAGAGCTTCATTCTTTTGGCTTCATCCAGATAAAAAATGCACTCAGTGCTCAAATGCAAAACCCTGAGCCAGGGGACTCTCCCGCTACAGGCGCTGCTCACGTCTCAGGGCCCCCGACGTGCACCTCGGGGCAGGGACGGAGGTGTGGGTGGAAAAGGGTCATCGGGGTGTGGGATGGGGACACAGCGGACAGCACTCGGTGGTTCCCCAGCATCCCTCCTTTCCGCTTTGCTTGGGCCAGCCATGGGCTCCCACCCGACCCGGGCATTGGATCCTGACGCTCTTCCCGGAGCCCCTTCAGTGGACGGCAGGAGGTGGGTCCCTCCCTCCATTACCCGCCTGAGCCCTGCATTCCCAGCTGCTTCCCCCTGTGTTTCTCCCACCCCTCCCTCTTTTACCCCAGGGCGGCAGCTGACTCCTATGGCTGAGCACCGTCCCAGGGCTCAGGACCCCAGCCTGGGCTCCAGGAGCTGCTCTTTCCTCCTGGGACCCTCCTGTGGGCGGCACCTTGCGCCCTAGCCCATGGGGAACGTCGGCTGTGTCTGCCTTTGCGCTCGTGTTTTCTGAAACTGAAAGGAAGCGACAAGCCTTAGGTTATTATTTCATCCATTTGCCACTTTCTTTGTCGTCATTTTACAATGCACACTATATGGTTAAAATGTGATGCCGCTTCACTCAAATGTTGCACTTTTAACGTGTAACTTGTAGTTATTTTGAAAGATTGAGAAAGGCTCATCCTCTGGTTGACTCCCCAAGGGCCCTTAACAGCTGAGGCTGGGACTTGTGCTGGAGCCGGGCACTCAGTACAGATCTCTCACGTGGGTGGCAGGCGATCATTACTTGAGCCACCACCGCTACCTCCCAGGGTCCGCATTAGCAGAACCGGGTATCAAACCCAGACGCTCCACTGTGGGATGCAGGCATCAAGCAGTGTCTCAACCGCAGTACCAAGTGCTCATCCCCTTAGCATTTTTTTTTTACTATGATGTTAGTGGGGAAGTAGATACCATAAGAATGGCAGAGCAAGTGAGTTGTCCCATGGAGCCAGATCTTTGTCCATGCAGCTCTGGCCCTCTGGGAGCCTCAGTCCATCTTGCAGGACAGGTGAGGAGCTGGGAAAAGTGGACCAGTGTGAGTTGTGGATGCTGGCTGTGGCAAACAGAGGGGAGGGGAACCTGGACCCATGCAGGCACACAGAGCTATGGAGTGAAGCAGCACACAGGACCATGTGCAGCCTGGGATTCTTGCGAGTGGTCAAATGGAAAAGCGGGTGATGGGTTCAGGGGTCAGGAAGTGGGTAGGACATAGATCAACACAGGGCAGCTCAAGGAGGCGCCGAGCTGGCAGGTGCCAGGCTGGGCACAGCAGTCAAGCAGCGCGACTCCACTCGCCACTGCCCGCAGAGGCGGGGGGTGCGTCCCCAGCCCTGTCTGGCCTCGAAGCCTTTGTGTCCAGCCGCCTGGTTGAGCAGCGGGCGGCACAGCTGTGGGAAGCCCTTTCTAGCAAGGGACTCCACAAAGCTCATGGAAAATGAAAGGAAAAGATGAGTTTATTTTGGCTAAAAAAAAATCTGCAATCCAGGCATAGTTGTTGTTTTTTTCTTTTTGTAATATGCATTTTCCATGCATGTTTAAGAACCCCACTTTTTTTTCCTGGGGCAAGCGGCTCCTGTCCGTCCGCCCTGCCGGCTACAGCTTCCCTGCCCGCGCTTCAGAGGGGAGCTCAGGTTCTGTTTCCTGGGCTGTGATGGGAGCTGGAGTTCCCTGTGACCACCCTGTCTCCCCCAGAAAGGGCTTGGTCTGGGGGGACAGGCGATGGTGGTGCTCAGCCGGGTGAGCACCGCCTACCACCCTCCCACCACGCTCTCTTCCTGGAGCATTGCTCGGTGTAGCCTTGCCCAGAACAGGAGCCATGTCTCCTTGCCTCTGCCCTTTGCCCTACCGAGCCTCTCATCTGGGGCCAGTTCTCTGGGGTCTGGGTGACCCTGACCAGCAGCTCGGACTCCTGACCAGGACCAGCAGGGGAGGAGGCTCTGTTTCTCAGGTACTGGGCATGCATGGGAGAGATGTACTTTTCCGAAGCGTTCTTTCAGAGTCGTGAAAGAAATGGCGATAGTGGTAAAAATGCAAGCAGTGCAGCTGTGGGTGGAGTTCACGGGCTGCACCCATTGCAGTGTGCCCCCCACCCCCTACCCCGCAGCTGCCCATTCTCGCCATCCCCTCCTCTCAGGGATGCTGCTGCGGACCCCTGGCTGTTTTGTGGCAGCCTAGCACCAGCTGCGGGAGCACCATGCGCTGTTCCTGTTCCCAGCACCTCAGTCTCTGATGGACTCATGGTGCCCAGGGCGGGGGCCTTCCACGAGGCGGCCAGGAGGTCGGCCTGCCCCAGGACCCGGGACCGGCTGCTGCCAACTGTGCCCAGCTGTGTGCTCTGGCGTGCACCAGGCAGGAGTGAAGACAGGAATCCGCACACGCAGCTCGTCTGCAGGTCCTGGGGGAGTCCAGCTCCCCGCGGCTGACCGCTGGGCCTTGCCTTGCATCCATGGGAAGGTGGACACTCGGCTCTCCCTCCTCTCTTTCTCCCAGAGTGGCCTCAGCTGTCGCCCTGGACTGGCAGCTCAGGAACGCAGAGAAATTGCTTCAAGGGCGGGTGCGGCTCTTATTCAAGCGAGACAGAGTGAGAAATCGCCCCGTCAGCTCTGAAGCACCTGTGGAGGTGAGGGCAGCCGTGCTGTGAGCTGTCACCTGTTCTCCTTGCTGTCACTCACAGCAGCGCTGGGGTCTTCAGGCCTCGAGCAGCCGGGCTAAGTGCTGAAGTCCCGGGGCCCGGGGTCAGCCAGGCAGGCATTGGCCCGGTGGCTCTCCCTGCCAGCGGCCCCTCCCAAGATGCTGCGGGGATGGCTGTCATCATGGGGGCCCCGGCCTGGGGACCCAGGGTTCCCAAAGCAGAGATTTTTCAGGGCCTTAGAGCAGTTTCTCAATTGTAGTGCGGGCGGTTGACACTTGGGGACAGGTAGTGCTTTGCTAGGGGACAGAGGGGAGAGTCAGGCAGTGTCCCTGCCTCCGCCCAGTGGACACAAGTAGCACCTGTCTCCCCCAACTGGGACAGTGACAGAGGTCTGCAGACATCACCCAGGCTGTCCCCGGTCGAGAACTGCTGGGCTGGCGGCCTCAGAATCGGCTCTGCGTGGCCGCCGCCTCGGCACCCGCGCCAACGCGGGCTGGGCTGCAGTTTCCTTTGTTCCTTCTCCAAATCGCTGACCTCATCAGGCTCATTTGTTGGCTTCGTTGACTCACCCCGCTCTCACCACAAGCAGCCGGCCCACTTCGGGGGATCCCAAATGACTTATCATGGGACTCTGTATGTAAATTTAGATTCTTTTCTACTAAATTGGAGACACAGAGCCTCAACTTCTTTTTTAGCTCAGCTTGGCAAATACTTCCTTAAAGCAGCTAAGGGCGTGCTGAGCTCCCGCTGGCTGACGGTTTGACCGTGAACACCTTTGCAGTTCGGTTTTCTGAAACCACCAGCTATTTCCCTCTTGCTAGCTTGGGCCCGAACCCAGCAACCAATGGGTGATCTCAGAGGCAGGGAGGCCCACTGCCGGCTGGTGCTTGGGGGGTTTTCACAAAGGCCTCTGCCCTGGGCACTGGCATGGGAGGAAGGTGAGGGCTCTTAATGGGCCAGGTAGGATTGGGTCCCCGGATGGACCCACCAGGTTGCTGCCCGGGCTCACTGCCGGGCGTCTGGTCCCTGGAGCAAGGCCAGAATGAGCTGGCGGCTGTGAGGTGGGGCTGCACAGAGCCCAGTGTCGCTCTGAGGACAGGCACAACCCTGAGGTCATTGCTGACAGCCTGCCCAGCCACACCCGGCTAGCAGGCAGCTGCTGCCTGGCAGGAGGTAGGACGGGCTCTGTCTGTCCCCTACTCAACCTCTCCTGGAGTCTGATTTCCTAGCCGGGCTGTCTGTCTCGTCACCCACCCTTGGCCCCCAGAACCTAATCATCGAAAGAACCCGGGGTGCCCCGAGCTGTCGTGGGCCCGGGCCATTTCCGTGCTGTCACGGGCCCACAGAGGCACTGCTTCCTCTGCCAGCTCAGAGGCACATGATTAAATTTGAGCAATGCGTGGGACCGGGCGTGGGATGTCCGGGCAGGCCCCATCCTGGGCGCCGTCTGGGACCTTCCACCCAGACAAGGCTGTGTGCTCAGATGCTCCGTAGCTGCTCGTTCCTGGAAGAGAAAGAAGCTGAAGTGCCTGCGGCAGGCAGGAGCTGCTCCGGGCTCTCTCCCTGCTGTACCTGTGCGGGCCTCGGTGGAACTGGGGGTCTTCCGGATTCCAGCGTCTATGGGAGCCAGTCTGTCCACTGTGGAGGAGCGCTCCTTTCCCAAAATAGCCACCCAGAGGGAAGGAACAGCTGTGGAATCTGGCCCAGACACCCGCCCTGCCCCGCCTCACCTCCCTGACAATCACCCTGGGGGCTGGCGGGTTGGGGCGGGAGCGGGTTTTCCCCACTGCCCCCTCCATC
This sequence comes from Sylvilagus bachmani, assembly GCA_015711505.1. NCBI lineage: Eukaryota > Metazoa > Chordata > Mammalia > Lagomorpha > Leporidae > Sylvilagus > Sylvilagus bachmani. Next base: position 4,850,299 of record CM027388.1, on the reverse strand, counting down.
TCCCTCTCCTTTGTTCCCCGCCAGCTTCAGGGTCAGAGCCAAGTGACTCAGCAGAGATGCATTTGGCAGGGCTGTGGGGGGGAATGGGGTCACAGTGAGGGAGCAGGGGGGAGGGGCACCACTCCAGCAGGTGAACCCACACCCTGGAGGGACCCTGGTGCTGGCAGCCTGCCCAGCTCTGCTGGGCCCCAAGGAGGCAGTGAGCCCAACAGGTCAGACAGGTGGAGCCGGCCAGCCACAGTGGCTCCTACTCCTGCACCCAGCTCCTCTCCTTTCACCCAGGTTGACTTCACTGACCCCTCCAGGGGACATTCCAAATGTGAGCAGAGGCCTTTGGGACTGATGGGAGTCGGGGACCTGCTGGGAGAGGATGTGGCATGTGTAGGAAGCACAGCCTTGGCATTGGCAAGGCGTCTCCCCGTTTGGGTCCTTGGTTCTGAAAAGCAAGTGCCTTACGTATAATGGCAACTCGGAAGGCAAGGTCCGGAAAAGCTGAGGGCTCCCGGAAGCTGCAGGTGCCGAGCCGGGGGAAGGCTGTCTTGGCGCTGGGTGGCGGTTTCCTTTTTCCTTAGTGAGGAGGGTTTGGGGCTGGAGGAGGGTGAGCTGGGGGCTGCCTTGGCTCAGCAGCAGGTCCTGGCTTTGGGGGGAGGGGGTTTCTCTGTCCCCACGCACAGAGTCCCAGCTGGCACTGGGCTTCTTCCGAAATGCATGCTGATGTCCATGTTGGAGAGGCTGGATTCTCTTCGGGGACAGGCAGGGGGCTTGGACTCGCCGCTCCTATTCAGAGAGGCTGTGAGCCTGTCCTTTGCAGCCTCACCCCATTGTCTCCTTAGATGATCTGTTGGGGGCTCTGCGGCCTGAGCACAGGGAGGGAAGGAGCCCGGGACCCCCCTCCCCTCCCAGGAAGCTCGGGCTGGTCTGGACCTGTTTGGTACCACCAAACGCCTCTGCACCACCTTCCATCACCGGGCTGTGTGTGGCGTCATGGAGGCTCAGGGGCCTCTGCCGGGGGCAGGGCCTCCATCCCTGCACTGAGGGGGCACGGCTGCCGCAGTCTATGCACCTGCAGGGGAGGAGGGGGCACCCGAGTACCAGAGGTGTTCAGCGGCTTGGCCCGTTTTCTAAATTCCAGGGTGATTGATGAGGCCACAGCGGCTTAGACGATGGGATACCCCATCAGGATCTAAGAGAAGACCTCACAAACACTCAGAACATTAATTTATTTATAATTTCATAAAAATCGCAGGTGCACAAGAGCAGCTCTCTCTCAGCTTACCTGGGGTGCTCAGCAAATCGCTACTGTCTTCTGCTCTGCCCCCTCGGCCTCGGGGCTTCACCTCCTGCCCACGACCCTCCAGCCGCTCCCCCCAGGGTCCGTTATGAGTGGGGGCCTTTCCCAAAGGCTACAGGCTCGCCCGCAGGCCTCATCGCCAGGATTGCCTGTGCACAGCCCCAGCCGGGCAGCGGCAAGGGAGGGGTTGCCGGGTGGCAGGGCGAGGACCTCCCCAGGGCAAACCGGGGTCTGGGAGCAGGCAGCGCAGGGCCAAGGGCTTGGGGCACGTGACCAGCGGCACCTGCTGCAGCAGAAACTTCCAGTGCATCTGGGGTGCAGGACCTCTTGCTCCTCAAACACATGGATCTTTTTAAAATGAGATTCCTAATACAAGCAAGGGTGGTTTTAGACAATTTTGGCTACCTCCCCTTAACCCTTTACCTCCCAGGGAGACCCCTCTTCCCAGTATCTGGGCTGCTAGTTTTCAGACCTTTGAGCTTTCTTTCTTTCTTTCTTTCTTTCTTTCTTTCTTTCTTTCTTTCTTTCTTTCTTTCTTTCTTTCTTTCTTTTTTCAATTTATTTATTTGAAAGAGTTACAGAGAGAGAAGTAGAGCCAGAGAGATCTTCCATCCACTGGGTTACTCCCCAAAAAATTGAAACTACTGGAGCTGGGCTAGTCAGAAGCTAGGCGCTTCTGCATTTCCCACATGGGTTCAGGGGCCCAAAAGCTTGGACCATGTTCTGCTGCTTTTCCAGGTACATTAGCAGGGAGCTGGATTGAAAGTGGAGCAGCTAAGACTCGAACTGACACCTATAAGGGATACCGGTGGCACAGACAGCGGCTTAAAACACTATGCCAACAATGCCCTATTTTTTTTTCATTTTCTAAAACACTTTATTTTATTTTATTTTTTTACAGGCAGAGTGGACAGTGAGAGAGAGAGACAGGGAGAAAGGTCTTCCTTTACCGTTGGTTCACCCCCCAATGGCCGCTGCGGCTGGTGCACTGCAGTCGGTGCACGGCGCTGATCCGAAGCCAGGAGCCAGGTGCTTTTCCTGGTCTCCCATGCAGGTGCAGGGCCCAAGCACTTGGGCCATCCTCCACTATCTTCCCGGGCCACAGCAGAGAGCTGGCCTGGAAGAGGGGCAACCGGGACAGAATCCGGCGCCCCGACCGGGACTAGAACCCTGTGTGCTGGCGCCGCAGACGGAGGATTAGCCTATTGAGCCATGGCGCAGGCCCTAAAACACTTTTATGTTAATTATTTTACTGACAGCCTGCAACTGCCAGTTTGCTAAACCTTTCTTTGTACCTCCTACTTAATTTTTTTTGGGGGGGAGAATGTTTTTACATTTTTAAATTCAAATGATTGTGATTTTTGTTATAAAATTTGGAAAGGTTTTTATTTTTAATTTTTTAGCTTTCATTTTGTATTTGAGAGAAAAAGAGAGATATCTTTCATCCACTTGTTCACTCCCCAAATGCACATGACAACTGGGGCTGGGCCAGGCTGAAGCCAGGAGCCCAGAACTCCATCCACGTCTCCCATGTCGGTGGCAAGGACCAAGTACTTGAGCCATCACCGCTGCCTCCCAGGGTGCACATTAGCAAGAAGCTGGAATCACGAATGGAGCTGGGACTCAAATCCAGGCACTTGGCTATGGGATGTGGGTGTCCTCAGTGGCATCTTCATAGCTACACCAGGGCCGGCACCGTGGCTCACTTGGTTAATCCTCCGCCTGCGGTGCCGGCATCCCATATGGGTGCCGGGTTCTAGTCCCGGTTGCCCCTCTTCCAATCCAGCTCTCTGCTGTGGCCCGGGGGTGCAGTGGAGGATGGCCCAAGTGCTTGGGCCCTGCACCCCATGGGAGACCAGGAGAAGCACCAGGCTCCTGGCTTCGGATCGGTGCAGCACACTGACCGTAGCGGCCATTTGGGGGGTGAACCAACGCAAGGAAGACCTTTCTCTCTCTCTCTCTCTCATTGTCTACAACTCTACCTGTCAAAAACAACAAAATAGCTACTCCAGGTACCCACCTCTCTTTGATGAACCTGCTGCCCCTCAGAGCTGGCTGCTAAGGCTCCCTCCCAAAGAACTAGAAAAGGAAGAAATAAAAAAGGAACTTCAAAAAGTTCCCGGAAAATAGAATGAAAAGTGTGAGTATATTTTGGTGCAAAGATGATGTTGAAATCCACGCAAGGTTCTCGTGATGCATTTCCCACGTATGATGAAGAAAAGTTTCGCCCCAAAATGAACCCGTACATTTAACTCCATTTGTCCATGACGTTTTGAAGCGCCTTTTAAAGTGTGAAACACCTGAGAGGTGTTAGATGACCGAGTCGCCTGGCTCTGCCAAGGTCAAAGGCCACGGGCTCTGGCTGGCCGCCCCCAGGAGCCCGCGTGCCTGTGTGCCGCTCATCCAGGGACGCTGCGGGCGTCAGCAGAGGGGTGGACGTGCACCTGCCTGCAACTTGCTGCAGCTTCCTGTTTTCTCCCGGGCAGGCCCTACTAGCTCCTGAATTCTGGGGGAATCAGGGTGGTACCTCCCCAGGGGGGAGGGGGCGAGATTGTTCCAGAGGCACAGACCTGACAGTCATTTTTGAGGCTCAAAGCTTGCAAGTCCGTCTTTTGGGGCCCACCCCTTAGATGCCTCAAAGCAGGTTTCTCTGTGCCCTGGCTCCTCCGGCCCGGACCACCTCTGCGGCGGGTTTGGGCTGGATCTCTGGAGCCCCGTGCAGCCGCCTTCCTCTTCCTGCCTTGGGGCCAGGTTTTCCTGGTGACTTGGGTGCAAGGGCAGAAAATCTTCGGGCTTTCAATGTCACTGCGATGTGCAAGAGGACTCCCGGCTGCTGTTAGCCCCTGCAGATGCCCTTCAGAGCCTGGCACGGGGAGCGTGTGGTCAACCACGCCTGTCCCCAGCGCTGTGCCACCACCTCCAGGATGGGCACCCCACCTTCCAGCGGTCAGAGGTCAGAGGTCAGAGGGAGCCAGGAGGACTTTGCTGCCTGGAGACCCTTTTCAACGAAAGCTTGCAGCCCCGCCTTGCCCGGTGGCTTTTCCTGCAGAGCCACCTCCCTCCCGTGGCCCCTGCCTTATCCATGCTGCCCTCCACCCTCATGAGGGATGATGAAAAGCATCCTCTTTGTCCCCTGCCCACGGCGGGCATGCTGTGCTGGGGTCACAGGGACACCCCCGCTGGGTTTTCTTGCGCAGATGGTTCCAGTCGGACTGCCCTTTCGGAGCCAGGAGACCAAGGGGGATTCTGGGGTGTGGTCACGTCCACCATTGCTGTAAGTGCCTCTGGGGGAGCAGAGGCGTGGAGGTCAAGGTCGTGACCCTACATGCACTGATAGTCATGGTCTGGAGGGGAGCGAGGGGCAGGTGGCAGACAGTTCAAGGTGTGAGTGACAAGCATTCAGCCCCTGGGCTCCCCCCACCGCCACCACACTCCCCTATGACAGAGTCCTGGCCCTGTACGTCCCGTGGGGGCTCCCCTTGCTCCTACGGGGAGTCCTGCGAGGCTCCTGGCTCTCCCCGGCCTCACCCTGTCCCCTTCTTCTTGCCCGCTTTGCCACATGGCCCCCAGCAGCTGGAACCCATCACACCGCCCTCCCGGTGTGTGCCAGCTGCTCCTCCCAACTCTGCCCGCCACCGCGGTGTCACCTGTTCCCTTCCCCGACCTCCTAGGTGAGGACGCCGTCCCCTGCCGTGGGTCTCCCTCTGCAGCACAGCTCACGGTTGTCATCGTCCATGGCTCGTTTCTTGCCTGGGTCTCTCCCCACACACGTTGGATCCCCCACACCCATCCTGGTGGACCGAGAGGACTCCCGATTTCCCAGGATTTGGTACAACCAGGAGCAGCGGTGCCAGAATCCGCAGCGCTGACAGCGTCAAGACCACCCAGGTAAAGATGGCTTCTGGTTTTCACGACTTGCAGCAGGGGCATCATGCCTGGGCAGAACAAGGTCCCCTGTAGGGAGAAAGGAAGTGAGGGCAAAATGGGGGCTCTAGTGTGCTGCAGGCGGCTTTGGTTTTTTTTGTTTGGTGTTTTTGTTTGTTTGTGTTTTTTTTTGGGGGGGGGGTAAAGATTTTTGAAAGACAGAGATGGAGAAAAGTGGTCTTCCATCTGCTGGTTCACTCCTCAAATGGCCGCGATGACTGGGGCTGGGCCAGACCAAAGCCAGGAGCCAGGAGCTCCATCTGGGTCTCCCACTGTTCTCCAGGGCATGAGCCAGCAGCTGGATTGGAAGCGGAGCTGGAAGGACACAAGCCAGCGCCCACACGGGATGCCAGTGTTATGGGCAGCGGCTTAACCTGCTGCGCTGCAACATCAGCTCCTCTCCCAGCCTTTTCAAGATGTTATTCACGTGAGAGGCAAAGAGAGAGAGAGCCCATTCACAGGGTCGTTCCCCAAATTCCCAGGCCAAAGCTGGGAGCTGGAAGCTCAGCCCAGGCCTTCCACATGGGTGGCAGGAATCCAATTACCTGAGCGCTCACTGCTGCCTTCCAGGGTGACATGAGCAAGGTGCAATCAGACGCCTGAGCCAGGACAGGGGACACAGGCACCCCGGTGCGGGCTCGCGTGTCTTAACCGGTGTCTTAACTACTAGACATCCGCCCCTCTGTGGCCTGGAAATGAGACCAAGGCTGCTGCAGAGCTGGGGACATGCGAGTCTGTAAACATGTGCACTCTGACCCCGAAGTGTGGCTTTCCAGGGCTGCAGTCTTATCTGTTTTGTATTTCGTGGGACGCGGATTTCACGCATGGACTGTTTGCTCTGGCTTCCAGTCCTGGTCGCCTCTCCCTGGGCAGGTCATCTCTTCCCTCTGAGGCCCTGGCCTTGGGAAAGAGAGCAAGGAGCCCTCTTCTGACTGCCTGGGGCTTGGGGCCGCTGCCTTAGGGGACAGACACCCTCGCCCAGGGTGCTGCCTGGGTCTGCTGGGAAGTCGGGAGCAGGTGCACGCGCGAGGCTTGGGTGACCCTGAGGCACCTGTCCTGGGCCTGTTTCTGAGTCCGAGGATAGGCCTAGATGGGAACTTGCAGTCACCCCTCACTGGGCTCGAGCTCACTGGGACCTGCCTGGGATTTACAAGGCGCCCACCCCTGAGAAGCACCCGGACCCCTCCACGTGCTGGGCTTGGAGCCGGTGAGCGCTCAGGAGCCTGTGTCCCGGCCCCTCACCCCCATCTCTGCGTCCCAGATACTTAGTCCAAGCTTCAGGGTCTGAGTGCCACTTATACTTCAGTCCCAAGGGGCTGTTTTCAGCACCCTGGGGTCCCCTGCCTGGTCCAGGCTTGGCTGGGGGTAGAGGGAGGAGGAACCTTTATTCAGGTCCCCACTTGTCCCTGTGCTTATGTGAAGACATGGTCACTGCACGCTGTGCCCTTGATGTGTCCTTGACACCAGCTGGCTCAGGTGTGGAGTTAGACTCTTACTGTTTCCCACGTTCCCCAGGAGGTTAGCGCCACCACGCTAAGCGGATAAGCTTAACCTTTGGGGGAAATGGGACCCCTTGGGGCCATCTTTCCCACACTGAGACAGCCCGGCTCCACGGCTCTCTAATGGCAGTGCCCCAGGCTGTCCTGTTTGGGGAGGACTAAGGCGAGGGTCACTGGGCATGTGTGGAAGCCGGGCCAGGATGCCCTCTGTACCAGGCGTCCCCTCAGTGTGTGGCGGGCGGGCGGGTTCTCAGACGGGCTTTCTCCTTGCAGAGAGAAGGCACCAGCTCATGAGCACGCTTTTATCTGCACCACCTCGCCTGCAGCCCTGGTCTCGGGACATCCCGCGCCGGGACGAGGTCCCCGTGGCCCTCCTGTCCCACACCCCTGCAGTCTGCACCCACGGTCATTTCACTGGATCTCCAGCAGCTCCTGATGGTGGTCAGCTTTCTGTGTCAGCTTGGCCAGGCCGTAGCACCCGGGGAATTCAACCAAACCCTGACCTGGGTGCAGCTGTGCCTGGTAGGCGGGGTCAGCATCTACAGTCACAGCCTTGGAGTGAAGGAGGTTGTCCCCTGTAGGTGGGCTTCACCCAAGCTCTGAGAGCACCACTGAGGTCTCCCTGGGGAAGGGGTATGTCCACCTCGGCCTGCAGGGTTCCCGGCTGGCCTGGCCGCCCTCCCGATCTCACCCTTGGCCCAGCCAGCCCACAGTCACATTGTTTGCAATGTGTTACCCATCTCCTCCTTCTGGCTCTCACTGGCACGCTCACCACAAGGTACCCGAGACAGGACGGGAGGCGCTGGCCTCTGCTCCACTGTCCTTTTCCGGCTCTCTTCCCAGGAGTGCCGACAGTTTCTCGGTCCCTGTGAGCCAGTGGTGGGGTCACATCTTTCTGTTCCCCCAGTCTCCTTTCTATCCGCAGGTCCCGGGAGAAGCCGCGCACGCGCCGTGGAGGGGCCGGCTGTGAGTGTTTCTTTGGCAGTGTCTTAGCTGGTTGTTGTGAGTCACAGAGAAGGAAGCAATCAGCAAGTATACTGCCCTAGAAGTGCTGCACGTTGTGGGGCCCAGGACGCAGGGAGGCGGCGAGGGACGTCTGGACATCGTGAGCCGCTCCGCCCCGCGATGGGTGCCTGAGGGCTGCTGGGGGAAGCAGGCCTCAGGAGAGACCCGCTCGGGGCTGCTGAAGGGAAAGGCCGGGGGTCGGGGTGTGCAGGCTGTTTCCAGCTCGGGGAGATCCGCACGCAGGAGTCACACCAGCATTCACACAGCCCCTCCTGAGCGCCCTAAACGTGTCGGGTCAGGGCAAGAGTCCGCTCTTAGCCCTGTGCTACAGAGCAGGGAGCAGAAGGCCCCAGGGCAGAGGGGGCTGAGGGCGCGGTGAGTCAGGCAGGGCCAGCTTCCCGACACAGGCAGCCTGAGTCTGCTGTCCTGGCTGCTGGCTCCGCCCCGAGAGCTGGGCTCACCTAACAGTGACTTGAACAAAAACTCACACTCACACTCCCTGTGAGACCAGCGCGGGCTTGGGGAGCTGGCTCCACCCCAGGGAGGAGTTTCCTTTCCTGTGCTGGTGGCAATTAAGATTCCTGCAGGGGAGCTTGGTAAGGGTGGGGGACAGTCAGTGCTCTGGGTGCCTCTGGCTCCACCCACCGAGGCCAACTTTGGGTCCAGGGAACTTCGAGGAGCCGGGGTTGCCAGGGCAACAGGAACTGGCTGCCAGACACTGACAGGTGCAGAGCACACCGAGGGCACAGCCTCCTGGATGGCCCGGGAGCCTGCCCTGCACCTGGCCAGAGCTCACCGAGCAGCCTCTGGGCCCTGCCTTCCAGCCCTCGCTGCGGTTGCACTCCCTGGCATGGAGCTGTCAGCGATCCCACTCTCTGTCCCACTGATGGTGGCCAGCACTGCCCAGTCTGGTGCTTAGAGAAATCGGCCAAGCCTGAGACGTGAACCCCAGGGCCCTCAGCCCTCCAACCCCATTGGCTAAGAGAAGCCTCCAGGATCCGTATGGGCACCAATGGGGGGCCGCTCTGGGGCCTTTGGCACAGACCCTCCTGAGACCCCCACCTCACCATGCCCCAGCCCTGCACCCTTCCAGCCCCTGCCCAGCTCACCCTGCTCCTGCCCACCTGCCGAGGCCCAGTCTTCCTGCTGCCCTTGTGTCCCGGGGTTTGCTCCTTCTGCACCCTGGCTAGCAGGCCCTCATCCCCTCACCAGCGGCGAGAGGGCGGGCGGCCAGGCCCCCCTCCCAACACCCCCTTGCTGGGAGGACTCTCCTGCTCTTCTCCCTTGAGACACGGGCACGAGCGTGGCTCCAGAGAAGGCGCGTTTGTGAGGGCACGCGTGGGACTGGCTCCCCTCCGCCTGGCCCGCGGAGCTGGGTAGGCGTGGGCTGCAGGGGGCAGAGGAAATGCCTGGAATGCGGGCTGCAGAGACAGCAGTGGCCTCAGAGGCCCCTGGGGTTTTCACTGAGGCAGCACTTAGCTGCAGAGCCAAGTCCTCACATTTTTCCCAGTTTCAGGCAGAAGCGAGGAATGTCTGCCCTTCCCCCACAGCAGCTCCGGCAGAGGCTTGAGTTTTTAAAGAGCTCAAGGGCTCTGGTTTATGATTGGAGGAGCCTGTTCGTTGGCGCCCAGGTGAGATCACCTGCAAGGATTCTGTTTTCCTGGCTGGCTCGGCGTTGAGTGATGCCAGCATGCACACAAGAATTGTCCCGGGACAAGTCATGACGCTGGTGAAGACAGCGCATGCCGCAGCAGAGCCAGTGCAGACCAGCGCAGACCCGAGATGCAGGAGCGATGGCTCAAGCGCTTGAGTCCCTGCCATCACCTGAGAGACTTGGATGGAGCTCCGTGGCCATTGCAGGTGTTTGGGCACGAAGCAGCACATAGCAGGGCGCTCGCTCTCGCTCTCTCTACCTTTAAAATAAAAAACAATAAAACATTTTTTTTTTGACAGGCAGAGTGGACAGTGAGAGAGAGAGAGACAGAGAGAAAGGTCTTCCAATGGCCTCCGCAGCCGGCGCGCTGCGGCCAACGCACCATGCTGATCCGAGGCCAGGAGCCAGGTGCTTCTCCTGGTCTCCCATGCAGGTGCAGGGCCCAAGGACCTGGGCCATCCTCCACTGCACTCCCGGGCCACAGCAGAGAGCTGGCCTGGAAGAGGAGCAACCGGGACACAATCCGGCACCCTGACCAGGACTAGAACCCAGGGTGCCGGTGCCGCAGGCGAAGGATTAGCCTAATGAGCCGCGGTGCCAGCCTAAAACATTTTTTAAAAATGAAAAATTGTTCTCCTCAGAGTCTGCCTGTAGAGGTGCCTGGACAGTAAGTAAGGAAAAAGACAGCTGTCAATCTTGCTTCAGATACAACTGGTTTGTTTGGGCAGTTTACTTCTGCAGCCTAAGAGCAGCTAAGATACATTGTGTCATTTTTACAGCTAACCACAGAAGAGGAATTGCACTGGGATCTATATCACTCCCCTGCATCTTTCTAAAAATTCTAGAAGACAGGAGAAGCAGGGGAGGCGCCATATTTGAAAAGGGACTGAGAAAAAGAGGTGTAGCAACTCACGTGCTGTGAATGTGGGGAGTTCGAGGTGCAGCCAATTGAGGGACCCCAGACCCCGGCAGAGTCACGTCTGCTCTGGGAACGCCTGGGCAGTCGGTAGTTGAAGGTTGAGAATTTCATGGTTAGACTTGTGTTTGGAGGCGAATCTGAAGTTTTGGGAGAAAGAATCTGATCTTCTGGGCTGTGAGATGCAAAATATGTTTGCTTTTTCAAACATCTTTGTGTAGGAATCTGCTTTGCTCTGCTGTGTGCTGTGCCGGTGTCAGAGCCAGGGTTCTGACGTTGTTGTGTGCGAGACGTTCCCCCTGGGAGACTCAGAAAGGCACACTGGCTCTCTGGACTTCTCTCTTCCCGTCAATCCATAATGATTTTAAAGTAAAAAGTGCAAACATTCATGTTTACATTCGACTGCATGCAGTGTGTTTTCCTGGAATGGATCCCAGCACACACACAGACACACACTCACAGACACTCACTCACACACACACAGACATGAGTAGAAAAAAACTGGTTAAAGCCTAAAAGGAAGCGCAGGTTAACAAGTAACAGACCAGGTCAATCTCAGTTTGGTAGGTAAACAGCGGGGGCGTTAGGCGGCCACAGGCTGAGCTCTCTGCCATCTCCTTCTGAGTTTTCCTGTAAATCTCAGTGTTCCTAAAATAAAATGTTTGTTAAAAACAGAAGTGTGTGTGTGTGTGTGTGTATATATATGTGTGTGTCTACACCACGTGCACGCAGGCACACATACATCTGTCGTGTTTGTATTTGAACACATCCTGGCTATCAGGGCCTTAGAAAACACACTCACCCTAGGAGAGGGGCCAGCACTAAGTCGCCTCCTCCCAGGGCTGCGGGGTGCCTGGGAGCCCCTACAGGAGCCCTGCGGTCTCCCCGTCTCTGAGTCGCACCTCAGGGTCTCACCACGGTCCCATATTTCTGAGCAGAAACCAAGACACAGAGAACTGATGTCTTAGGTTCTGGTTTCTTGTAATGCCAAGAACAAGTACTTTCTGTTTCCCAGGCATGTGCCTGCAAACGTACAGAGTCGGCCGTGAACCAGAGCTGCTGTACGTCTACAGGGGAAAAAGGGAAATGATCTTGGCCGCTGTTTTCTTCAGAATCTGTGGTTAGAGTCGGGGGTGGGGAACACTGCCCAGCAAAAGGTGTCAGCGTGGGACCTGCTGTGTGCCTTGCACGTTGCCACATCCCACCAGGACACCCAAGGACGGAGGAGTGGCAGGTGTCTGGGCTGCCCTTGTCTGGTCTTTGGGGAGACACCTCCCTCCCCCAGGTGCAGCGCAGGTGGCTCCTGCCATGATGCCTGGACAAGACCAGCTGTGACCCCAACCTTCTGATGAAGTGAGTCACGCTTGCAGCTCACGGGCCGTGGAGAGCCTCAAAGAGAATCCCCAGGGCAGGTGCTGTGGCGCGGAGGCTAAGCCCCTGTCTGGGATGCCTGTCGGAGTGCAGCTACCCCATGCTTACTATCTGGCTTCCTGCTCATGAGCCTGGGAGGCAGCAGATGACGGCTCAAGTACTCGGGTCTCTGCCACTCATGTGGGAGACCTGGATGGAGTCCCTGGTCCCTGCCACTCATGTGGGAGACCAGGCTGGAGTCCCTGGCTGCTGGCTTTGGCCTGGCCCAGACGTAGCTGTTGCAGATATCTGGGTGGTGAAGAAGCAGGTGGAAAATCTGTCACTCTGCCTTTCAAATAAATAAATGTTAAAGAAAATTGGGATCCTGGGGCAGGCATTTGGTCTGCGCCCCACATCAGTCCCCAATTCTGTTCCCAATGGCAGCTTCCTGTTGCAGACCCTGGGAGGCAGCTGGTGAGGGATCAAGAAGTCCAGCTCCTGCCACCCTGTGGGAGACCTGGCTGAGTTCCCAGCTCCTGCCTCTGGTCCAGCCAAGCCCCAACCATTGCAGGCAGTTGGGGAGTGACCCAGCAGACGGGAGCACATTCTCTCTCAGATACATAAATAACTTTTAAAAAGTGGGAGCCTGGCACTCTGGCCACCTGGGCCCCCCAGTCCCAGCCCCCACCAGGGACGTCTCACTGCTTCGGTTCATGGGAGCATCCCTTCTGTTGTTTGAAGCTCATGGCCTCTGGCGCCTTCCCCATGGGGAGCAGGAATGGATCCCTAGGACCCTTGTGGCGTCCATCACCTCTCCAGCCTGGTGTCATGGGGGCCACTTTGGGCCCACATCTTCCTCCTCTGCTGGAGCCTAAACCAGCCAGAAGGGCTGCACACCAGTGCCCTTGCAGCAGCTGGGCCTGGCTCTCCTGACTGGGACGCAGAGCTGAGGGCCCTGGGCTCGCTGGGATCAGAAACATCCTGTCCAACCCGGGGGCGGGGGGGGGGGGGGGACTCCTGATGCACGCAGTCAGGGGAGAGGCCAGGGACGCGCAATGACGCAGGAGCTGTGTGGAAAGTCTCTCCATGTTCTGGTCTGGAAGCTTCCACTTGGCTTACATCAAAAGAGCCACGTGGCTGATCAGTGGCTGCTATGGTGTGGACGCCACCCCGCCCCCAACAAATGCGCGTGTTGAGAACTTTCTCCACTGCAGCAGTGTTGTGTGTGTCTGGCGCAGGGGGTGTGTGTGGGACCCAGTGAAAGGAGATTAGGCCATGAGGGTGGAGTCTCTCTCCTCGTCTCTTTCCTCCTCCTCCCTCCTCCTACCCCGCCCCCTCTCTTCTCCTCTCCCCCTTCCCCCCTCCCTCCCCCCTCTCTCTCTCCACCCTGGCCCTGCCCTGCCCTGTTACCTGTATGACAAGGCAGGAAGATCTTCTCTAGGTCCTTGATCCTAGAATTCCCAACCTCCAGAGCTATAAGCAACAGATTTCTCTGTTGCTAGTGCGTTGGCATTGTGTTACAGCAGCCCTCTGAGATGGAGGCAGGTGTGATGTCTCCGTGGCTCCTGGCAGGGTCTGTCCTTCCTGGGTACTCTGGTCTGCCTCTCGCTCTCTTCAGTGTTCCCCAACAGCAGGACAGCTCCTGGGGCCACGGCCTGAGCGGCCACTCGGAGCCCCTACTTAGAAGGGCCGGTGTTCAGGCCGCTGCCGTGTCGACACGTGCAGAGGCGTTTGGAGAACGGCCCCAGGGTTTCCACCTGCGCCCTGGCCGTGGGTTGTGCAGCTGTTTCTCCCACAGCTGCAGATCACAGGAGCTGGGCCACAGCTCAGGACTGGGTTCCCACTTCCCAGGAGGGTCAGGGTGCGTGGGGCTGGGCGCCCTGAGAGTCTTACCTCCCAGGGGATCCAGTGCCAACCGGGACACACACAAATGGAGGAGCTCTGTCCAGAGCAAGGGGCTGCCTCTGACACTGCTCGGACTGGTCCGGAGGGTTTGTGGGCGTCAGGAGGGGATTCTGCGGGTTTGTGAGCTGCAGCCGTCTGGGGTCTATACCACTTGGCCAGGGCGGCAAAAACAGCATCTCATGGTGGGGAGGGGACTTAACAGCAGAATTTAGTTCCTCCCAGATCTGGAGGCTGGAAGTGCAAGGTCAAGGTCAAGGTCAGGAGGGTCCTGTGGAGCTGTTCTCTGCCTGCTGGCAGCCAGCTTCCCACCATGTCCTCCGTGGTCTCCCCTCTGTACTCGCTTATCTGTGCCCAGGTGTCCACCTCTGCTGGACTGGAGCCCGGCCCGTGACCTCCTCTGCCTTGATGACCCCGTGAAGGCCCAGCGGCAAACACGGCTGCATCCGAGCTGCTGGAGGTCCGGACCTCACCAACAAATGTGGGGGGACACCACTGGCACACAGCAGGTGTTTTCCTGGACACACGGTCAAGCTGTGATGGGTTGGCAACGTCCTTGTGGTCTGAAGGGCCGGCGAGTGAGTGCCAGGGCCGTCTCCATGCTGGGAAGGGGCAGGGCTGGAAGGCTGGTCTGCCAACAGAGTGTGGTGGTGGGTGGGTACTCAGGGCTGGGCCTCCCGAGAGCCAGAGACCCCGCACGGGGAGCAGCGAGCAGTCAACCGGGACCTGCGCAAGAGGAAACGAGCGTGTGTGTGTGGGGGGGGGGAGGCTCAGATCCCACGTGGGAAGGCCTGGGACTCGGAGGCCAAGGTCACGGGAGCTGGGCCTGACTGCTACAGCGGTGCTGACCACCAGGGCGCCCAGCAGGCAGGACCGAGCGCACCACCGGGGACTCGGGAACCTCCAGGCTGGGCGTGAGGGATAGGCCCAGCGTCCCGACCCTCTGCGAGTCCCCCGGCAGGTGCAGACCACTCGAGATTGGGGGTGAGAGGATCACTATTGAAGAGTACCCATGGCTCCCTGGGGTGTCATGGCCTGCGACACATGTTTGAAATGTCCTGTGACAGAAAGGTTTGAGGAAGGAGAGAGAGAGAGAGAGAGAGAGAGAGAAAGAGAGAGAGAGAGAGGCTCCCAGGAGATTCTGATGCCAATCCTTGCTTAGGACCAAGATGGCGGGAGGGAGGCCTGCCCTGCCCTGGGGCTTCCTCTGACTCAGGGGCAGCAGTGCCCCCTGGTGGCCAGCAAGAGCTCTGCTGGCACACACGGTCTTGAGCTGGAGCCCCGGGGTGGCCACCAGGAAGCAGGGCAAGCCCTCCGGGCAGGCCCCAACCTTAGTGACACTGCAGGCCCTCCCCAGGCTGCCAGACCCCCAGGATAAAGGCGTGAGGAACAGGGGCCCGAAGCTGACCGCAGTGAAATGCAATGACCAAAACTCTTGGTAACGTGGACTTTGGTGTCGTGTAGTGCATGTGCCTCTTGTGAGCACATTAAGTGAGACCAAGTAGCAGCTACATTTAAACATCGTCACGAGAGGGGCTGGCGCTGTGGCGTAGTGGATGAAGCTGCCGCCTGCAGTGTCAGCATCCCATATGGGTGCCAGTTCGAGTCCTGGCTGCTCCTCTTCCAATCCAGCTCTCTATGTCCTGGGAAAGCAATAGAAGATGGCCCACGTGCTTGGGCCCCTGCACCTGTATAAAAGACCCAGAGGAAGCTCCTGGCTCCTGGCTCCTGGCTCCAAATCGGCCCAACTCTGGCCGTCATGGCTATTTGGGGAGTGAACCAGGGGATGGAAGACCTCTCTCTCTGCCTCTGCCTCTCTCTAACTCTGCCTTTCAAATAAATAAATAAATCTTTTTAAAAAGTAGTTATGAGAATGAGATTTCGAGAACGCAGCAACGACGGTGGCGTCGCTGTTAGCAGGACCACAGAGAGCCGGAATCTCCGAGGCGAGCTCCCTGCAGGTTGCTGCCCTCGTCCCGTGTGCGTCCGCAGGCACAGGTGATAAGCAGAACACACAGGGCAGATTTCACAAGGGTGACTTTCAGGAAGGATGTTCCCGCCTGCTCCGTGGAACCTGCAGTGATGTTTTGGGCATAACCGATAGAATCTTAGATGATTCTTCTTACTGACTTTTCCTTCAATGCCCTGTGCTATTTAAAGCCAAGGTTTTCAGTCCAGGTTAGCCCACATCCGATCACCTTTTCTGAAGCCAAAGAAGGGATCTGACATCCTCTGGAAGATTCTAAAAGGTGTCTGGGGAGGGGACTGCTCATGACAGCCTCTTCTCCCAACCCTCTCCCCACTCTGCCACTTTTAAAGGGTGTGCCAGATGGGACTGGGCCAGCCTGGGGACCTCTTCATGTCCACGGACACAGGACTGTAGTTAAAATCTTCAACGCTCCCCCCACCCACATCAGCATTTGATTGAATAACCAAGGGACGGAAATCTTGGGGGAGGGGGAGAGCTTTGGCGTTCTGCCCAGCGAACCCAAGCCCAGGAGAGAGGTGCAGGGCCAGCCCCTGGGTCTCCTGGAGCCAGCGTGTATTTGAAGCCAGCCCTACCTGCACAGCAAGGCTCTGCGTAGGGACAGAGGACGAAAAGCCCTCCCTCTGGTGGCTTAGCTGCTCTTTGATTTGGCCAGGCAGTGAGAGACAGGGCTCCAGAGACCACCCTGGGGTCTGGGTTTTCAGGGCAGTGCAGGCAGAGGGGCCAGGTGACCCCCAAGCTCAGAGCAGCAGCACTCTGCGTTGGGGGCAGGGTGGGGGAGGCTGCAGGTGATGGGGGGGAGGGCGCTGCTGCAAGAACACACAC
Organism: Sylvilagus bachmani; assembly: GCA_015711505.1. Lineage (NCBI taxonomy): Eukaryota > Metazoa > Chordata > Mammalia > Lagomorpha > Leporidae > Sylvilagus > Sylvilagus bachmani. The sequence continues at coordinate 4,833,946 of CM027388.1, read as the reverse complement.
CAGCCCGATGGCGCTTCTTGAAGGTCAGGGCCCCTGCCTCCTGCAGTGTGGCCACTGGCATCGTCCTGCTCTCATGGTGTAGCCCCTCGGTCGCCCACACGCCAGGGGGCTGCATAACCCCCTTCGGGGATGTCAGAGGAGAAGGGAACGGGAGAGGAGCCGACATGGGCTGGGATCCTTTCCCACCTCTTGTGGCGGCACCTGGGGTAGGGAGGACGAAATGTGGCCAGCTGGCGTCACCTTCCTCCCCTTCAAACAGGGAAATGAGAAAGGCGACCGGCCCCTCCTCCGCAAGCGGGAGGAAAGCCCCTCTTCTCTTCCAGTCTGAGAAACGACGCATGTGACTTGTTCCTGACGTTGGGCTTGACCTCAGAAGATCGCTTAGGGCTCCTCCAATACATGGACACTAAATAGTCACCCATCAGAGCCCGGGAGACTGTGCCGGAGCCTGGAGCAGGAGGTGGGGAGAGGGAGCAAACTGAGGCCAGCCTCCCCCCGGGCCTTTAGCCATGGTCTTGGGGGCTTTTAGGATCTGGGCCAGACGAGGGAGGTGCGAGGGAGGCTGTCACCATGTGTCAGGACCCTGGACACAACCCCTCTGGACGCTGGACATGGAGCAGCAGACAAGGGCCAGCTGGCTTGGCTGGGGCATGAAGAGGGACTCTGATGTTGACAGAAGACTCCAGCTGGGTTCCTTATCAATTCCGTCAAAGCCGAGGAGGGAGACAATCCGAGAAGAAATTTAGAATGTGGCTCATGGGATGCTGTGATCCATATGGGGTAGGCGCTGCTGCAAGCCGCCTGGAGCCTGGGGCTTCTTGTGGTTTTCTCCCCCCCCACCACCCGATCAGGCCCCCAGGGAGGACCAGCAGTCCCTACAGTAGGAGAAGCAGAGCCCCAGGAAAGCTGTTGAGACCCCCAGGGACAGGCGTGTGTGGTGGAGGCCACAGCGGGTGGCTCAAGACCCTCAGGCACCTTGGGAGTCATGTTCCCACCTCCTGATGATTCCTGGACCCACGGGGCCACTTCAGTGAGCTCTGGGTGTGGGAAATTAGCTTCAAGCTTATCTTCTAAGCAATTCGAGGCTACATCTAGATCATTACATCTTTCCCACTTTCCCCCACTCGTGGGAAGCATGCAAGTTCTTTGAATGTGGTTCTGCAAGCAATCTCCCGGTCTGAAATTGGCTATAAAACGCTCAGCTCTCAGGCGAGGCAGCCAAAGCACCAGACTCTCCGTAAGGCAGGACAGGTGTAGGCGAGCAGCCTGCCAGCCACACATGCAGCCGGAAGGCCGGCCCCTCCCCCCGCCCCAAATACCCTAAGGTATTTTAATGACAGGAGTCATTCCTGGCTCTTGCCACACTGCGTGCCAGAGCCTGGGGCTGGTTGCAAAATGCAAGCTTGGAAGAAGTCACACCAGTAAAAAGCCAAGAGCTTCAAAGACAACGCTGGGCTGGATCTGTTTACGGACTGGGGTCCTCGCAGGAGGAGGTCACGGGACTCTGGAGCAGTCAGAGGTGACCGGGAGACAACGCAGCTGCTTTTCAGCTGTCAGCAGAGCAAATGTCACCATCATGTTTGCTCACGCTGTTGGGAACTGTTCTGTGTAGCTTCTTGTCTGATTAGAAAGAATCTGTGCTCATTCCAGCATTGCTCGTCATAGCCAACACCTGGAAACAACCCACATGTCCCAAAACAGTCGAATGAAGGATATATGAGTAACACAATGGAATATTATACTGCAGTGAACATGAATGCATTAAAGCTATGGGTAAGAACGGCCATGAATCTCCTAAAAGTAATGTTGAACAAAATAGAAGACACAAAGGGAAACAGAAGGTACAATTCCCGTGGTATAAAGTTTTTAGGTCAAACAACAGACTTGTTTAGCAATGAATACATGAGTGTTTTTTTTTTAAGGCAAGAAAGTGACTGAAGGGGACAGTTCCTGGTGTACTGGTGACGTTATATTTCCTGCTCTGATGGGTATTTGCTTTATAATTTTTCATTAAATTTATGTTTTAAGCACTTTTTAGTATACATAGTTCATGAAAGCAATGCTTGTTTTTTATTTTTTATTTTAATTTTTTTTTGACAGGCAGAGTGGACAGTGAGAGAGAGAGAGAGAGACAGAGAGAAAGGTCTTCCTTTTCCATTGGTTCACCCCCCAATGGCTGCTGCAGCCAGGGCACCGTGCTGATCCAAAGCCAGGAGCCAGGTGCTTCCTCCTGGTCTCCCATGGGGTACAGGGCCCAAGCACTTGGGCCATCCTCCACTGCACTCCTGGGCCACAGCAGAGAGCTGGCCTGGAAGAGGGGCAACCGGGACAGAATCCGGCTCCCCGACTGGGACTAGAACCCGGTGTGCCGGCGCCACAGGCGGAGGATTAGCTTAGTGAGCCGTGGCACCGGCCTTGATTTTTTTATAATTTTATTTGAAAGAGAGACAGAAGGAGAAAGCGAGATCTTCCATCCACTGGTTTAGTCCCCAATGACCACAAATGCCAAGGCTGGACCAGGACAAAGTGAGGTACCAAGAACTCAACCCGTGGGTGGCAGAAACCCAAGTACTGCAGCCATCACCTGTTGCCTCCTTACACGCACGTTTCCAGGAAGCTGGAACCAGAAGTGGAACCGGGACTCGATTCCAGGAACGCCATTTGAGATGCGGGTGTCCCAAACAGTGTCGTAATAGTGCGCCAAACGCCCGCCCCTCCCGAATACAAAATAAACTAACGTTCACCCAAACTACAAAACACTGTTGAAAGACGTCAAAGCACATGTAATAGATGGAAGACGTCCCAGGCGCGTGGATAAGGACATTTAGCACTATTAGGAGAGTGTCATTTCCCCCAGTGTATCTACAGACCCAAAGCACTGCCCATCGCATTCTCAGCTGGCATTTTTGCAGAAGTGGAAAAATCGGATCCTCGGATGGATGTGGAATTTCGCAGGGGTGGGCACAGCAGCGTGGGAGGTTCAGCCGCTGTGTGCTGTGCCCATATCCTGCATCAGGGGAGTAGGTTCGAGGATGGAAGCCTTCTCTCTCTCTCTCTCTCTCTCTCTCTCTCTCTCTCTCTCTCTCTCTCATATTGCCAAAGCAGTATTGAAAAAAATAATGTTGGAGGATCCATCTCCTGATTTGAAAACTTACTACCAGGCTGCGTTAACCAGAATAGTGTGGTAACGGCAAGGAGGAAGACACAGGTGCAGAATTTCACGAGCCGGGGTTAGGTTCTGGTTTCTTAGATGTGACACTAAGAGCAGAACTAGTGCTAGGAACAAAAATAGCTCAGCTGGACATCCCCAAAAACACCTCTGTTTACTCCCCAGAAATTAAAGACCTCCCACAGAGTGGAGGAAACCTTTCCAGATCCTAAATCCAGAACAAACATCGCGCTCTTGAAACTGCCGCTGTGATGACAGCTAAGAGCTGCGCATTGTCAAAGACGCACGTCCATCACCGCGCACAGCCGGAGACACACAGAGAGGGGGCCCCCGGGGGCTGGGCCGTCTTCACGGTGGATAGGAGGCTCCGCCGCCCCGCGTGGCCTCCCCCGGCACGCGCGGAGAGGACCCCCACGCAGAAACGCGCACCGGGGCTCTGCGGGCCGCGCGACTGGGATCACGCGCAGGAGCCGCCTTGGGGCAAAAGGCGGAGCTGACGATGCCACGCGCAGGGAGTCCGGCGGCCGGGGCTGTGGGGGGCCGGGGGAGGCCGCGCGGGGCCGGGGCTCCCCCAGGGCGGCGCCAGTGTGGAATCAGGCGGCATTAACTCGCACCCACGGAACCGCCCCATCGAAAGGTCCGATGCTCGGCGTGCGAGTTACACGGCACTGAGACGTCTCAGATTTGCAAACGAGCAAGAGAACCCTTGCATTGGGAATAGATGTTTCCTCCTTAAAAATCCGCACCTAATCAGCTACGAGCATCGCCCACGCAGCTGTCTCCAGACCCGCCCCCAAAGCCCACAAAGCCCCCAAAGCCCGCCAGCTGGAGGGAGGGGCGCAGGCTGTCCGGCCACCTGGAGAGCACAGAGGCGTGCGGGATGCGGGGCCGGCCCGCAGCCGAGGGCAGAAGGCGGGGGAGTGGGCGGGGCCTATACCGGGGCGTGGTCGTGGGCGGGGCTCGGAGGTCCGGGGGGCGTGGTCCGGGGCGGGGCTCGACAGTCCGGGGCGTGGTCCGGGGCGGGGCTCAGGCCGAGGCGCCGGGGCTCCGTCCTGCCGGGCGGGGCCGGGACGCGGGCGGGGCGGGCGCCGGGACACTGCCCGCGGGCGCCTCGGTGCCCAGACGCCGGCGGCTGCCCGGCTCGTCTGCGCGGCGACCCTGGCCCCCGCCCCGCCGACCATGCCGCCGCCCGCGCCGCCCACCGTGCTGGTGCCGTCGGAGCGCGCAGTGGTGCTGCTGTCGTGCGCGCTCTCCGCGCTCGGCTCGGGCCTGCTGGTGGCCACGCACGCACTGTGGCCGGACCTGCGCAGCCGCGCGCGGCGCCTGCTGCTCTTCCTGTCGCTGGCGGACCTCCTGTCCGCCGCCTCCTACTTCTACGGGGTGCTGCGGGACTTCGCGGGCCCGTCGTGGGACTGCGTGCTGCAGGGCGCGCTCTCCACCTTCGCCAACACCAGCTCCTTCTTCTGGACCGTCGCCGTCGCGCTCTACCTGTACCTGAGCATCGTGCACGGCGCGCACGCGCCTCGGCCCGACCGCCTGCTCTGGGCCTTCCACGTCGTCAGGTGGGTGGTGGCGGCGCGGCTTTCCGTGGACCCCCTGCGCCCCGCCAGGCCCACCCCGCCTGGCGGAGGTCCAGCCCGTGCCTGGGCGCGGAGGCGGGTCGGGGGGCGGCGTGCCGGTGGGCACCCGCCTCGTGCGGCCCCGGCCTCTCTGCTGCTTGAGCCGGGCAACGCTCGGGGTGTGGCACCGCCGCCGCCTTTTCTGAGTTGTTCGTGTATTTCTGCCTTAGGTGGACTTGACCTTGTAGAGTGCGACAGGGGGCGGCTCGGGGGAAGGGGTCCGGGAGGCAGGGGGCTCCCGCTGTGTGATTTCGGGGTTTGCAATCTCCCCGCGCCGAGCCCAGGGCAGGCGTCACTTTCCTCTGGCGTTGGTGTCCTCTCCTTCCTGCAGGCGAGGGCACCAAACGCTGCCCCAAGGAGAGGCCCTTTCTATTAAAAACTCGCCCGCATGGTCAGCACTTTGTAGCGACAGGTCACCTGGTGTCACACGCTGGGGCAGCGATCTGGGGAGAGTCACCTGACCCCTGGCTCTGGTGGCTGCTGGTTGGAGCCCAGCTGGTCCCTGAGAAATGGAGTGACCTGCTTCTCAGCTGTTCGGGTCCCAGGTGCTGTGGGGACCCTGGGAAGAGGGGCTGCCATGCCCCCTCCCGCCCAGCATCCCACCCGCTGCGGTTGGGCCAGACCAGGTTGCCCCAGCCTCTGAGCAGCAGCCAGGACTGGACTTTTCTTTGCAACAAATCTCTCCCGTTTCCCAAAAATGTTGGACACAATTTAAAATAATGAGCAGAGTCGGGGAGGCTCCTACAAGGAGGAGGGGTTTCCTAGCCAGCCAGAGTGCGGAGTTAGGGACCCTGTGTTGCTGGCTAAGAGCTCCTCCCAGGGACGCCTCTGTGGCCACTGCTGGCCATGGAGAAGCAGCCAAGTGTCCACCACGTCTGTGGACTGTGATCCACCCGCTTCTTAGGAGAGACCGTCACCGCGTCCCGGCTGCCAGGGAGTCTGGCAGGGTTCGGCAGCACGTGGGTCTCCCCGGTGCACACGCTGCCCGGCACCCTCCAGCCGGAGCTGCCCACGGCCCTCCAGAGGCGTCTGCAGTGTACTCTCTGTCTCTGTCTCCGTCGTCCTGATGTGAGCGGTCTGGTCTACAGGCATAGACTACACGATCCGCCACCTTTTTTTCTCAGCTATTTCAGGCTACTGAACATCAGTTTTCTTCACACTTTCCAGTCTTAGAAAGTATATTAAATGATGACTGCACAAAAGGTTGCTATTTCTGTTCTGTGCAGAGCTTTTAGGAATTGATTTTAAAAAAACTACAAATATCCTGAAAAATAGACAAAGGACACAGTCAGACAAAACAGGAAAAGCAGTGGATAAAGATTTGTGGAAAACAGTTTAGCCGTGTTAATACTCAGAACAGTCTAACAACAAGGTTCCATTATCTCATTAAATTAGAAAAAAAAAACAGATTTTTTAAAAAAGATTTATTTATTTGTTTGAAAGGCAGAGAGGGAGAGACAGAGGCAGAGAAAGATAAAGAGAGAGGTCTTCCATCCACTGGTTCACTCCCCAGATGGCCACACCAGCCAGGACTGGGCCATGCTGAAGCCAGGAGCCAGGAGCTTCATCTGGGTCTCCCACATGGGTGCAGGGGCCCAAGCACTCAGGCCACCTCTGCTGCTTTCCCAGGAGCATTAGCAGGGAGCTGGATCAGAAGCAGAGCAGCTGGGGCTCGAACTGGTGCCCATATGGGACGCCGACATCGTAGACGGCAGCTTTACCTGCCAGGCTACAGCGCCAGCCTGCAGCACAGAATCTTGCTGCGAAAATGCTGGTAAGCTAGGGCTCTGTTGCGGGATGATGAGCAGTCCAGGCGGGAATGGTCCTCGCAGGAAGTATACATTCACGGCCTGGAGCCCTTCCTCTTTACCAGGACCCCGTCTCAGGAGAGAAACCAGAATGCACACAGTTCTGTCCACACAGAGGAGTCTGCTGAGGCACTGTAGGCACAGTGGGAATTCGGAAGCAACCTCAAAGTCCAACAATACAAGAACTGTAGGCTGCGGGCCACTCTGTAGGAGAGCAAGTGATGTGCAGGGAAGGTCCGTGACCCAGGCTGTGATAAGGATTTTCAGTTTTCTCTGCGCGGTCCTAGAAAACTCCTGTGACATTCATAATAGAAACGTTATGCAGGGGCCAGCATTGTGGCCATGCTCAGCTGTCATTTGCGATAGCATCCACAGTAGAGCACCGGTTCAAGTCCCAGCAGCTCTGCTTCTGATCCAGCTTCCTGCTAACGTGCCTGGGACAGCTCAGATGATGGACAAAGTGATTTCTTCCCTGCCACCCACATGGAGACCCGGATGGAGTCTGGGCTCTTGACTTCAGCTTGGCCCAGCCCTGGCTGTTGAGGCCATTTAGGGAGTGAACCAGTAGATTGAAGGCCTCTCTGTCTCTCTCTTTCTGTCATTCTATTGAATATATAATAAATCTTTTTTTAAAAAAAAAGACACAGCAATTAAATATTGGAGAATTCTATGTTATATTGTTAATTTTATTTTTAAATATTTATTTATATACTTATTTGAAAGGCAGGGTGACACAGAGAAGGACACAGACAGTGCCAATTGCCAATTCACTCCCCAAATAGCTGCAATTGCCAGACTGGGCTAGGTGAAAACCAGGAGTCAGGAACTCCATCTGGATCTCCCACAAAGGTAGCAGGAAATCACAGATTTAAACTATCATTGGCTGCCTCCCAGGTGCATTAGCAAGGAGCTGGATTGGATGTGGAGTAGCTGGGACTCGAACCAGCCCTCTGATCCAGGATGCGCGTGTCCCAGGCAGCAGCTTAACCTACCACACCTGTACCACAACACCTGCCCCAAGTCATGGTTTCTAGATAACATAAATGTGAACTGAAAAACGCCACCTCCAAAACTAATGACCACCGTGGGAAAACAGGCGGTCAGAGAGAATCCTGCCATGTACAAGTTCCCAGGGAAACGCCTGCGAACAGGGTCATCCTGCCACACAGTTCCCTTCACAGAGATCTTAACATCCTCACCGAAGGAGGGCGGCGTGGACGGCAGCCTCGTGTGGTTCCTGAGTTGCCTGTGGCTGCTGATGGGTTGCAGAGCACTGTGCGTTCATGAGCTCGCCGCTCGCCAGGAGCCCCAGAGATGGGCAGAGAGCTCACCCTCCACCCATTGCCCAGGAGGTGGCCCCCAGCCCACAAGCTGTCAGCGCTACATCTAGTTCTAAATCCCCCACAGTCAGTGCCCTTTTATGATTCGTTCTTGTCTGTTGGCCTTAACAATCTTTTAAAAAATTATTTATTTAGTTACCTATTTGAAAGGCAGCACTGGGGGAGAAGAGAGAGAGAGAATTGTCCATCTGCTGGTTCACTTCTAATATGACCACATGGCCGGGTCTGGGCCAGACCAAAGCCAGGAGCCTGGAGCTCCTTCCAGGACTCCCATGTGGGTGGCAGGGCCCAAGCACTTCGGCCATCTTCCACTGCCTTTCCAGGCACATTAGCAGGGGGCTGGATTGGAAGTGGAGAAGCCAGGATTGAACTATGCTCCTAAGGGATGCTGGCATTGTAGGCAGCAGCTTAACCCACTATACCACAATGCCAGCCCCTATTTTTAAAATTTGAGATATAAATTTGCTGCTCATCACTTTCTAGTTGGCCAGACTCTCCAGAAACTGCTGTGTCACCCTCTGCTTTATCCCCTCGAATTCCAGTGTTGAGAGCCAGGTTTCAGAGCAGGTGACCCACCCCTGGCCACCGAAGTGTGTGTTTCCATAAGGGACGCGCAGCCTCTCACTGAACCACAAGCACCTGCTGCTCCCTGGTGGGTGGACTTCCTCGAGGTTTTGTCCACTGTCCAGCAGTGGCCCTGACAGCAAGGGGAGATGCTGGCTTCTGTGTTGACTTAGCTCGCAGGTGCCAACCTGGAACATTCTACCTTTCTCAGCGTGTGATGGTGCCGACGTTTTGAAGTGTGCAGGCCTGTTCCTCTGTGGAGTGCCCCTCGATTGGGTCTGTCTGGTGCTTCCTCAGGTTCTACACTTTCGGCAGAGCTGGTTCTCGATGACCTGTAGGTGACCCCACGGGGTAGCTCTGGCTTGGTCCCTTCCTGGTGATGGTGGCTCGGCCCGGCCGAGGCCCGCCAGGTGCTTTCATTGCAGAGTTGCTGTTGTGTTGTTTGTGGTTACTAAAGGTCTTCAAAAGAGACACGGGCTGCTCTGTACGTGCCCATGCCCCTCACGCTGCCCCCGGGGCTCAGCATCCATTCATCCTGATGGTATTTGGAAGTGAATTTGTTTGTTATTGTTACCTTTTTTAAAAAAAGATCTTTATTTACTTATTTATTGGAAAGCTGGAGTGTGTGTGGGGGGGGGACAGAGAGAGAGAGAGAGAGAGAGAACACGCCCATTTTGCTGATTCACTCTTCAACCCCCTGCAATGGCTGGGGCAGAACCAGGCCAGAGCCCGGAGCTCAATCCGGGTCTCCCACATGAGTGGCAGAACCAGGTCACTTGAGCCATCACTGCTGCCTCCCCGGGTCGGCACAGGCAGGAAGCTGGAGTCAGGAAGTGAAGCCGGGTCTGATGATGACGTGAGCCACGCGCGTCTGAACTGATAGGCAGAAGGGCCGCCCCGGCTGCCTTTTCACAGGTGCTGAGCGACACTCGCCTTCAAAGGAAAGCCTTGCTGTAACAAGTCCTCCTGCGGCATCTTGAGTGTCAAGGCAGGCAGGTGGCCCGCCCTGTTCTCACCCTGTGTGCAGATACACCTGCAGCCGCGTGTTCACAGCCCCACCTGCGGGAGGGACCGCACTCCTTCCCTAAGCCAGGCCCGAAACCATCCCCTGGCCTCCCACACGGTGACTTGCTGACCTGCCCTCCCACAGCAGGTCCTCCCCCGATGGCAGCGGCCCCTGGGTGAAGCCGGAACAGGGTCAGCAGGAGTGGATTCACCCCCCCTCCACTGGGTCCCCCATGGTGCCAGGCATCAGTCCACAGTCCGCGGTCTCCCAGAGCCGGGGCAGTGGGGGGGGGGGGGCTCAGCTCGCCAGGCCGGAAGTATGGGTCCTGGCTGACCAGGTCTCCAGCCGTCCACTCAGGTGCGAGTGGCCGTGACAGTGACTCGTTCACCGGCGTGCCCTCCTAGCCCCTGGCACTTGCCGGGGGTCTTTGGCACCCCAAGCTCACCGTAAAAACTGTTCTGGGGTGTGGGAAGTCCCAGTGCAGCAAAAAGGGGAACCAGGCCCTGGCGGGAACGCTTCCAGGTTCTATAATTTGGAGCGAGCTGACGGTGGGGCCGGCCTGCAGGTCCTTCTCCCCGCTGTGGTTTGAATGTCGCCTCATGTTGAAATGTCACTGCCGTTGTAACAGAATTCAGAGGCGACTGGGCCACGGGCACACCGGCTTCCTGGTTGCAGGAGTGGGCGCTGCTGGCGCGGTCCCCGGCCTGTCTCCATCCTCCACCTGCACCTGCTCGTCCGCCCTCTGCCATGGATGACCCTCCCTCCCGGCTAGAACTCTGAGCCGAACAAAGCTTTCTCTCTGAATTCCGTTACAGCCGCAGAAACCGGGCTGGGTGAGAGACAGACAGAGTGGCTCCGCAGTCGGTGTCCCCCTGGAGAATGAGTTGACCTGTTTCTGTTCAGAGGCCACTGCTGAGCGACTGGGAAGCCCACATCGGGGGCCAGGCACCAGCACCCAGGGGCCGAGAGCGGAGCCTGTCCCTGCGCCCTTCAAAGACAGACCCGGCCAGGGCGCAGGTGCATGGGAAGCATTTCTGAGCCGAGGCCACAGTCGGTGACACTGGGGCAGGGGGTGGGGTGATGTGCATTTGAAAGGACCACCCCCTTCCCCTGGTTTCTGTGGCCAAAACTGCAAGTGACTGACCTCATGGTGACCTGGCCAGTGGCCGACTCCCTGAGCTTCTCCCACGTCCTAGCTCTCTGGTCCGTCCGTTGGACAATGAGTGTCCATTGTTCGGGGAGAAAATCCTCCAGGCAGCCAATCGCTCACCCCCTGCAGCTGGGCTTCCCCCAGCCCGGCTGCCCCAAATTAAATAAAGGACACATTGTTGCACCAGGGTTGTCCTCGCAAAGCATTTTTGAGGTTCGCTGCCGCGGAGGGGGAGGGGGAGGTTTTGTTTTTTCCCAGCGTCCCCAGATGCGCAGGTGCAGTGGGAGGGTACAGCAGCTCAGTCACTGCTCGGGACACCTGCTCCCCAAGCCTGGATTCCCTGCTCCCCTTGCAATCCAGCTTCCTGCTGATGTGCACGCTGGGCGGCAGCAAGGATGGCTCGGTGGGTTCTGGGCTCCCGGCTTCAGCCTGACTCAGCCCTGGCTGTTGTAGGGGCATTTGGGGAGTGAACCAGTGGATGGAAAATCTCATTCTCTCTCTCTCCCCCTCCCCCCCTCCCTTTCAAATAAATAAACCATTAAAAAGAAAAAAGCACCCCAAGGATGTGGAGCGGCACTAAGCTTGGGACAGATGTGCGTGGTTTTTGTTGGCGCTCGCCGCCCCTGCCCAGTCTGGGTGTGGTGTTTGTCTCCCATTCATTCTCTCACCTCTGGGAACAGGGCGCCCGCCCTAAGCACGTGCCTCCTGCAGAGGCGCAGAACAGCTGCCATGACAAAGTAACCCTGCTGGCGCTGGCGCTGGCGCTGACGGCTGGCGCTTGCACAATGTGGGCTGATTGCCCCACGGTTCTGGGGGTTGAAAGTCCGAGCGGGAGGTGTGGGCGGGGCTGGTTCTCCTGAGGGCTGGCTCCCCGGCTTGCTCCGCTCCGAGTGGGTCTGTGTCCCAACCTCCTTGCCTTTTTCTGTGTAAGGATGCAGCCCCCTGGGTTAAGGCTCCCTCTTTTGACCTCATCTTAATTGAATCGCCCCTTGAAAGAGCGTGTCTGACTCCCAGGCTCCTTCTGAGGTTGGGAGTGTCAGGCCTTCAACAGAGGAGTGCCGGGGAGACCTAACTCAGCCCATAGCTGCCTCCCAGGGCAGACGTGGCCACAGGGGCTGACCTCAGTTCCCAAGCACACAGCTCAGAGCTGGGGCCAGCACGTCCGTCCGGCAGGAGCTGTCAGAACCCTGCTCTGTGTGCAGATTCTGCTCAACACGTGGTTTCTGGGCATCCTGTCTAGGCAGACCCCAAGTCTGGAGAGCAAGGGCCTTGGGGGGCCAGGGCCCTCTTCCAGCACCTATCCTGGCGCCCCCCCCAACATGGTCACACGCATGCCTCCACAGGAGCTGCTGTTCAGTCTGGGGTCTGAGGATGAGCAGCACTCTCTGCTGCTGCTCTGCTAGCTGGCTCACCCCTGCTGGGGCCTCTTCAACATTTGTAAAATAGTCGTGGATAGCTCAAGGCCTAGCATCTCCCCACCTGCTCCCCAGGAGACAGGCTGGGGCGCCGATTTGCCAGTCTTGGTTTAGTGTGTGGGCGGCAGGGGTCCACACACACAGGCTGGCAGCCCCCTGGCTGTTCTGGGCCACCCACATGTGGGTGTCAGGGAGACCCCTTGGGCCCCAGCCGTTTCCAGGCAGTAATCAGCCCCACCCTTGGGCTTCTCCACGTGCACTGCTACTAAGCTGCATCGGGCCCTTTTGGACTTTGGAAAACTGGAGGTGCGGAAACAGGAATTACAACCGCACCTGGCAGCGGAGCACCTGCCAGACTCAGCCCCCTGCAGCTCAGGCTGCGCCCTGGCCAGAGACAGCTCAGCTTCCTCTGAGAGTCCCAAAAACAGACTCTGTCCTTGCCCTATGTTTCAAGAACCGGGGCACTTCCAGAAGTCCCCCTTTTGGCCCTCTGCCCGGTGGCGTCCTAAAGCCACGCTCTAGAGGTCTAATTGTAGGGAATTCTGGGAGCTGATTGTTAGATGGAGCCAGTATTTAAAAATCTAATCACAGCAGCCGACACTGTGGTGCCCCGGTTCAGCCGCCACCTGCGTTACCGGCATCCCATGTGAGCATTGGTTCAAGTTTGGCTGCTCCACTTCCCAGCCAGCTCCCTGCTAATGCGTCCGGGGAGGCAGCTGAGGATCCCAAGTACTTGAGCCCCTGCCACCCACACGGGAGACCCCAGTGGAGTTCTGGGTTCCTGCCTGGTCCAGCTCCAGCCCTTAAGGTCATTTGGGGAGTGAATCAGCAGATGGAAGATATCTCTCTCTCTCTCTCTCTCTCTCTCATAACTCTATCTTTCAAATAAAATAAATAAGTAAATCTTTAAAAAATTAAATTGCAGATCATTGCTTTGTTGGTTGTGCAGAGCAGTGGCCACCCAGCCTCTCCCATAAAGCACCCGAGAGTATTTTCAGCCCCACAGTCAAGGTCAGTGCCCTCTGGGTTCTGACGTCTCACCTCACCCGATATGTACATGAACAGGGCTGGGCGTGCTGTAATAAAACTGTACTTGAAGAAAGTAGGCCTTGGCTAGGATTTGCTGATCTGGAGTTAGGAAAGTGATAGAGAAAATGTTAATGGCACAGACAAGGGCACCCTGCAGAGCCAAGGAGGAAGCCAGGAGTCCAGGGGGCAGCGGCTTCTCCCCCATGCAGAGAAGTCGTGGTGCCACCAGGCGGTGACCAGCCAGCCGGGCTCGGTGCTTTCTTACTTCCTTCTCACTGCATTAAGCAAACTGAAAGCACCAGCTAGCTTCCCATGATGCTCTCCTGGGCAGAGCACAGGCCGAGGTGGGCTGTGGGTACCCAGGTTGGGCCAAAAAACCGACAAAAACATTGGCGAGGGGCCGGCGCCGAGGTGGGATTGGCAGTAAGGAGCATTGTCTTTTATTATCATTGGCATCAGTGAGATTTATAATTTTAAAATTTTTTTCATTTCAAACACAGCCCTGGTTCACTCCCCGACTGCCCACAACAGCCAGGGCTGGGCAGGCCGAAGCCAGGAGCCTGGAGCTCAATCCAGGTGTGCCAGGCTGGGGCAGGGCCCAGGTCCTTGAGCCATGGTCTGCACCCCTAAGAGCTGGTTATGAAACCACGCCTGCCTCCCGCTGCCTGCCCACTGCTGACCAGTCCAGCCCAGCCTGCTCTGTGGGATCGTAGCTCTCTCCTCCTACTCCATTCTCACAGACTCCGGGATACTCCCTCTGAGCACCTCCCGCTGAAACACCTCCCGGAGCAGGTTCTGCGCCCAGCGTGGCTGCTGTAATCTCTGCTCAAGTTCACACAGCCAGATCGATCACGCCCACGCCCTTGACTCTTTGAAAACCCTCTCCCTTGTCGCCCTCCTCACTGGCTATGTCCCAACACCCGCTCAGCTCCAGGCACACCCTAGCAATGCCATGGCGATGTATCACTTGGTAGCACTGGCGGGTGTGGGCCTGTGGCTCTGTGGGCCCCGGGTTTTCTGGAAATGCCCACGGGGATGCACATGGGGGGCGGGACTCCCACGTGAGCCCCTCCCCGAGAGGAGCCGAGAGCCGGAGCCGGGAGCCAGCATGGGCATCCGCCACTCTCCCTGTGTCTGGCCTTCAGGGTGACAGTCCCTACACACAGTGCTGTCCCCCGCCCAGACTCCCATAGAGGAGTCCTGCGAGCATCAAGTGGGGGGATAGCACTTAGCTCCCTGAAAAGCTCGTCCTCTCCTCTGCAGTGTCCTTGCTGTTCCTAAGGAGTGGCCCAAGGATGCGGCACAGGTGCTCGGCTCAGACTCCGTTCTATCATCCGTCCACGCATCACCAGTGCCAGGTGCTGCTTCCGATGCTGGGGCTTCAAGCCCTTTGTCCCTCAGGGCGCAGAGTGTGACTTAAGTCTTGACGTCCTGGCTGCTGGGAGTTCTACAATCACATGCCTTTCCTACAGAGACACAGGGTGGCACCGACATACTAACCAGACAAACAGCTCTGCACAGAACAAGTGCTCACAATGTTCGAGCCCAGGGCGGGCGTGTGGGCCAGCGGGGAAGTCGGGGTGCCTGCTTCCCACTCCAGCTCCCTGCACGCGTGCCTGGGAAGCAGCAGAGATGGCTCAAGGGCCTGGGCTCCTGCCACCCAGGTGGGAGGCCCGGAGGAAGCTTCTGGCTCCTGGCTTCCGCCTGGGCCAGGCCTGGCTGCTGAGGGCATGTGGGGAGTGAAGCAGGGGATGGAAGGGCTTTCTCCAGCCTGTCTGTCTCTCTGCCTTTCAAATAAAACAGGTAAATAATAACAATTACTTAACAAAAGGGACAAGCTCCTGGTAGACCTGGTGCCTTTCTCGTGAGCTTTGACTTCTGTGGGCCTCCTGTTCCCCTGTGCTTTGGGGCTTCGTGGGGCGGGGGACACTGAGGACAGTGGTGACCATGTCCTCAGTGCTCCTGTGGTCCAGGGCACCCCTCTTTGAAGGCTCCCTGCACCCAGGCCTTCGCTTTCTCTCTTGCATCCTCATCCTGCCCTTCCCCTTGCTGGCCCCGTGGAGTTTGGGAGGGCCTTGCCGAAGCTCTGGTCTCTCCCTGCCTGCTGTCAGCAGCCGATTCACGTGGAACTTGATCATCATCATCATCATCATTTGAAAGGCAGAGTAACAAAGAGGCAGAGAGAGAGAGAGAGAGAGAGAGAGGTCTTCCATTTGCCAGTTCACTCCCCAAGTGGCTGCAACAGCCGGCACTGGGCCGATCGAAGCCAGGAGCCAGGAGCTTCCTCTGGGTCTCCCATGTGGGTGCAGGGGCCCAAGGACTTGGGCCATCTTCTACTGCTTCCCCAGGACACAGCAGAGAGCTGGTTCGGAAGTGGAGCAGCCGGGACTCGAACCACTCGTGGAACTTTGACCTCATGGTTGACCCACAACTTCCTTTCAGTCCTGGTCCAGAGCCCTGAAAATATACCTTCCTGGTGCCTACAGCCTCGTCCTGTTTACCTGCCGCCGTGTTCCCCAGGCCCCTGACCCAGGACCTGGGCACAGCTGTCCTGGTCCTGTGGGCAGGAGCCACCTGAGCCTCGCGCAACACCTGCACCCCAGACCCAATCCTGGACAACCAGACGCAGCTCTCACGGCAGTGGTGACAGCAGCCTGTGCCCCACAGGTGGCCCGGGCCTGGCCCTGCTGCAGGCGCTGTCCCCAGCCCCACTTTGCAGAAAACACCAGCCCGTTGGAGCTAAATGACTCGCTTGGTCAGAGTCCGAGCTCCACACTGCCCACCTCAGGAGCCCACATAGCTCTCGGGGTCCCCCTGAACCCGTTCAAGCTGCCTTGTAAGGGGGAGATAGGGCAGGGACCCTGGGGGAGGGGCCTGTGGGGCTTGGACCTGCTCCCCGTTGTGTTGCTGGGGAGGCAGACTCCAGAAAGCTGAGCCCAGCACTGCCCGAGCTCACGCCTGCCCCTGGTCGGGCCACGCTCCCATCCTGCACAGCAGGGTGTCCCCAGGCACATGGCTGCACCTGCCCACAGGTCCCCCTCCAGACCCAGCAGGTGCGAGGGATGCTGGAGCTCCCCCAGCCAAGTCCAAGAGCTGGCCTGGGGCGGGAGGGAGGAGCGACCGTCGGCGTGTGTGCGAGTGGACAGACACCAGTGCCCAGGCCCCTCTGGGTGGAGAAGGAGCTGGAGGCCAGAGGCAGCCCTCACCATGGCGCACATTGCCAGCTTCGGGCGGCACCTGCCCGTCCATGTTTCTAGGACAGTCAGATCCTTGGGGAGCACCCTGCGCCCGCGCTGCTGGGAGCGCCAGCCTGACCGCGTGCCTGCTTCTCCTTGCTCTTCCGCAGCTGGGGGGTTCCGCTGGCCATCACCGTAGCGGCTGTCGCTCTGAAGAAGATCGGCTACGACGCCTCCGACGTGTCCGTGGGCTGGTGCTGGATCGACCTGGAGGCTGAGGACCGCGTGCTGTGGATGCTGCTGACGGGGAAGCTGTGGGAGATGCTGGCCTACGTCACGCTGCCCGTGCTGTACCTCCTGGTCAGGAAGCACATCAACAGAGCGGTAGGTGCCAGGCGGGCGGCGTCTGGGGGCGGGACCAGGGACAGGCCCGGGCACCATGCATCCGGCACCCTGGGGTCCGCTGGGTGGCTGGCTCCCTGCTCTGCTGTTCCTCCTCGGGTGGCGTCAGAGCCCAGAGCCAGCACGGTGCTCTCGGCCGTGGCGCTGCACTGCCCCCGCGTGGACACTTGGGGAACTCAGAGAAAACGCGAGGCTGCAGCCAAAGCGGAAGTGGACGGGGATTTCGTAATCCGTGATGCAAAGGACTCACCCGGCCCATCCCTGGTGATCAGGATTGCGCCCTCGGGGGTAGGCTTTCCAGGAATTCAGACGTCGACGGGCTGGGCCGGCCAGAAAGGAGCGTGGTTCTGCTCCCACAACGGGGCCCAGTCGTTCCGTTTCCTCCCTTTAGACATAAAATAACTTAGGTGGTGCCACTCGCAGCACAGACCGACTCAGTGTGCAAGCAGGGCCTTCCTCCCGGCCAGGGGAGCCTGCCCTCGGCCACCAGCACGCAGCTCTGCTGAGCGGCTGCCGGCGGGAAGGCTCAGGGTCCCGCCCCCAGCGCCCTGGCAGGTGAACGTGGCCGGGGGCCAGGCAGTGAGAGGGATTCTGAAGGACCGCTGTGAAAGCAGGCTCAGCCCATGCTGCGGGCTGGGGGGCGGCCCCTTGTGTGCCCCATCCGTGGGGCGTCTCTGCCCGAGGGCCCCTAAGCACACCTGTCTCCCATCCTGCGTTCCAGGCCCAGCCTTCTGCTTCTCCGTGTGTGTTTACCTGAGCCTCCCCTGCCCGCAGCCCAGGCTGGCTCAGGGGGGCCCAGGCTGCACCTGGCAGGGGCTGGCCAGCCGGGCTGAATCCTCTTGGATGCCCTGTAGTCAGTCTCCGGCCGAGCAGTGCGTGCCCGTCTCACCTCCCCCCTTTTCCACTGCCCTGGAAGGTTCTGGGTTCCCCGCTGAAGGCTCTCAGGAGCTCCGACAGGCTCTGCCCTCCAGGGACGCCCTGTGTGTGTGTCTGGGTGTGTGTGCGCGTGTGTAGGGGGTGGAGGGTCCATGGGTCCATGCCTGCAAGGCTGAACCCTGCACCTCTTCTACAGTTGGACAGGTGTTTTCAGAAAACAGCAAAGAACCATGAGCAAGGAGGTACAGGTGTGCAAGCTCCTCCTCCTTGGGTGGGAACAGAGCTAAAAATAAAATGCCGGGAGCACACTTTGTGCTAGGGAGGGGCAGCCCAGCTCACCCCCCCACACACCAGCCCACGCCACCTCTGGAGCTCCCAGGCAGGTGGGCGGGGCTCCCAGGCAGGTGGGTGGGGTGTCCAGTCTCCCTGGCAGCCGCTGGAGGCTGCAGGAGGCGAGGGAGGCAGGTACTCTGTGCAGGTGCACTCAGAGGCTCAGGTGTGCAGAGACGCCCAGGCCGGCGGCTCTCCAGGACACGGGCGCTGCTGGACACTCAGGCCCCTCCCCTCACCCGGGCCTTCAGTGTCCCAGACACAGGCCGAGGCTCAAATACACGTCTTCATTATGAGTTTTTTTCGTCTGTCTTTCCCAGGGAACAGGGACACCAAGGATGGTGTGAGCTCCCCTTTCCTCACTGCCCTTCCTGTGGGGCAGGCCCGCTGGGGACCAAGCAGACCTGGGTCCTGGGGGGCTGCATTCCGGAGGGGGAGGGCCAGCACGAGCCACGAGCATGAGGGAGGAGGCTGAGTGACAGCCCAGCCGAGGGTCAAGCATAAGGTGGGACCAGCATCGTGTGTGGTGCAGAGGGTTAAGCCACCACTGGTGAGAGTGAGCCGGGTGAGGAAGGCATTCCCAGGGCAGGGACAGCTGCTTCGATGGCGCCGGGTGGGGGTGCCTGGCCACCTGGGGACGGAAGGCGCGGGGAGGGGGGGGTGGTGGGAGTGAGGTCAGAGCGAAGCCAGAGTTGCCCCGATGGAAGGTCACAGGGGACACTGAAATGGGGCCCCCAAAGGGCTTTGGGTGCAGGACGTGACCGCCAAGGCCCCTGCCAGGGCTCAGGGGATTAGAATGGACAGAACGGAGAGGGGATCGGGGAGGGAGGAGGCAGCCAGAAAGGGAAGGTGTCTGTCCAGAGAGATGGAGACAGATCCTGGGCCGGTGTGGCTGGCAGTGGGCAGAGGTGTCCGGATCCCGGCTCTGCTTGGGCCCTGCCTTGGGCAGGGAGGGCCGGTGTCCGGTGGCGGAGAGGCCTCCGTGAGCCGTTTCAGACAGCCCCCGGACACCCTGCAGGACGCGTGGTGTGGCCGTGGCCGCGGCTAGGGGGAGGCAGGGGCGGGCGCGGGGCTCACGTCCCGCCCGTGTCCCGCGCAGCGCGCCGCCCTCTCCGAGTACCGGCCCATCCTGTGCGAGGCCCACCAGCTGCAGCGCCGCTCCGCCTCCGTGGCCGACACCAAGCTGGTGCTGATCCCGCTCATCTTCATCTGCCTGCGGATCTGGAGCACCGTGCGCTTCGTGCTGACCCTGTGCGGCTCCCCGGCCGTGCGCATGCCGGTGCTGGTCGTTCTGCACGTAGGTCCGCCCCCGCGTCCCGCAGCCCAGCCTGCCCCTCCCCCCACGACCTCACGCCACAGGCCCCTGTCAGCCCCAGCCGGCCTGGCTGAGCAGGGAGGGCGGGTGTGGTTCTCATGCACTTCGGGGGCGTGGAGGTGTAGTGGCTGTCACAGAGTTGACTGATCCTGGGTCCTTCTCGACCCAGAAGACCTGGACAGAGGTCTGGGCCAACCCCTGTGTCCAAGCTCCTCCCAGGCCACCCTCGGGGGTGGACAGAGAGGCTGCGGGGCCTGCCTCAGCTCCCAGCTCCCAGGCCGGGGGCGGCTGGCTCCAGCCTCTCTCCTTCCCGCAGGGGATCGGGAACACCTTCCAGGGAGGCGCCAACTGCATCATGTTCGTGCTGTGCACCCGCGCCGTCCGCACGCGGCTCTTCTCGCTCTGCTGCTGCTGCTGTCCCCAGCCGACGGCCGAGACCCCAGCCAGCACTCCCGGGGCTCCCGCACTCTCCAAGACGGAAGACCCCCAGCCACCCAGACGGACCGCGGGGGAACTCCCCAGCACCTGAGCCTGTGCCCTTGCTGGTGTGTGCACAGATGCCGCCTCTCCGGGGACCGCGGTCTGCGCGCCTCTGCCCGCTGCAGGAAGCGGGGGGCAGGTGCCTGCTGCGCCCGGAGCCCCCACCGGTGAGACTCGCGCCCCCTGGCGGCGGGACAGCTGCCAGCTCAGCTTCTACCTCCACCCACACCTGGCTCCCCACGTGAAGCTGGCGTGGGATTCAGGGCAGCCGATGGAATGTGACCCCCGGCAGGCATGTGGGCCCGCGGGCCTGGGGGTCCTGAGGCCCCACGGCGCTGTTTACAAAGCAGGGGAGCCGCACCCGTGCCCCCATCCTGCGGCCGCCCTCACTGAAACTCCACCGAGCGGAGCCCCTGCACAGCCCCTGGGGTAGCAGGGGAGCCGGTCACAGGCTGCAGGTTGTGCAGTGAGCGCCGTGAATGAGCACAGCCCAGCACCGCTGCCCACCGCAGTCTCAGGGCCTCCTGGACTCCCCGCGTGTGGGCGACCAGCCCCGGAGGTAGACCGTGTTTGGGCCCCAGCTCAGGCCAGAACCCAGACTCCTGCCTCCGCCAGGCACTATCAGCACACAGCCTCCCTCCTGAGTGCAGGGGCTGGGCCCGGGGGCAGGAAGAGGAATCTCAGGGAAGCCGTGGGGACGCCCACCCCGGCCCTCCCTCTCTCCCCAGGTCTGCCTGTTTTGAGGAAGACTAAACTGGGGTGAGTGGGGGAGGGGATCTGCCTTAATGCACTGCTAGTTTATATGGGGGGGGGCAGGGGAGCAGAGAGGCTGTGAGTGACCCACACAGGGGCTCCTCTCTGAAGGTGAAGGTGTGAGGATTTAGCGTCTTCGACAGGGATCCTGGGGTAATTATTTACATTTATAACAAGGATTCAAACGAGGCATCCGTACATTCTCTCTGGCTCTTCCACCTAACACTCTCCTCTTATCTCAGAATTCCTCTGTTAAGTCTAGAGGCTGTGGGCTCAGAAGGGGAAGTGTATGTGCCCTCGGGAGGCCGGGCACGGGCAGGTGCATCTGACAGCTGGTGACTCCCCTGGGACAGCACCTGAGCCGCACAACGGAAGTGACTTCCCAAGCCTCATCCGAAGGTTCTGGATTAAAGACAGAATCAGGCCATGCTCTCAATTCCTGTTGTGCTCTCAAGAATAAAATCTGTATGAGGAGAAGGAATAGTTATTTATTTTTTAACTTAATTACTTTATTTGAAAGGCAGAATGACAGAGAGAGAGATCGCCCATCTACTGGTTCACACCCCAGACGCTGGCAGAAGCTGGGGCCAGGAGCTCCATCCGGGTCTCCCATGTGGGTGACAGGGGCCCAAGTATGTGGGCCACAACCCGCCACCTCCCAGGCGCATCAGCAGGGAGCACTCTGCAGGGGGGGGTGTCCCCAGAGCAGCTTACCCGCTGCATCACGGTGTCCGGCCCAGGAACAGTGACGTAGAGGACTGAGTCCAGGACACTCGGGTTTGGTTTCCTTTGGAAAGAAATCTGATCCCGGGGCGGGGGGGGGGGGGTTGTTGTGGCCCCGCAGGCTAAGCTACTGCTTGGGGTGCCTGCATCCCAAGTTTGAGTCCTGGCCGCTCTGCTTCCGATCCAGCTCCCTGCTAACGCGCACCCTGGAAAGCAACAGCGGATGGCTCAAGTGCTAGGACCCCTGCACTCACATGGGAGATCCTGGCTGTTCAGGCTTTTGGGGAGTGAACCAGCAGATGGAAGATTCTCTTTTTCTCTCTCTGTCTGTCTCCTTCTTTCCTCGCTCCTTTGCCTTTCAAATAGATGAAAATATTAAAAAAAAAAAAAATCGGATTCTAACGCAGGTGTTAGACTAGCAATGCCCAGCAGGGGGCGCCTGCGCATGCAGCGGTGTGGCTGGAGGCGGAGGCCGGTTTCCCTTTGGTTAGGCGCTCAAAAAACACCAGCTCCACGTGCCCGAGGCTCACGCAAATTCTCTCTGCTGGTTTGATGCTCCT
Source organism: Sylvilagus bachmani (assembly GCA_015711505.1). Classification (NCBI taxonomy): domain Eukaryota; kingdom Metazoa; phylum Chordata; class Mammalia; order Lagomorpha; family Leporidae; genus Sylvilagus; species Sylvilagus bachmani. The sequence continues at coordinate 4,812,231 of CM027388.1, read as the reverse complement.
GGCTGAAAACCTCAAAAAAGCCACAGCTGGAGTGTTCCTCGCTTGCGCGCTGCCCAGCCTGTGGGCGGTGAGCCTGTTGGGATGGGGGGGTGGGGGGCTTGTCCTAGTGCCTTAGGCTGGGCCTGCAGCCCACCCGCCTCACAGGCAGTGACGCTGCCGCTTATCCGGACCCGGGAACTCGGGGTGGCCGAGAGGGCAGAAGAGAGGTCATGTGGAAGCCCAGTCCCCAAGCGGGCAGAGGCTCGGCTCCCTGGGTGGTGCTCGGCCCTGGTGGCTCCCAGCCGTTAGTGGTCGTTGGCTGCATCCCTCGCCCGCTGGGCAGTGACCTCAGCCCGGCAGGTGCTCGCCAGCCCTGACCCCTCTCAGCCCCAGGGCTCTCTGCTCTGCACAGTCTGAACCCCGGTCTCAGATCAGGCTCACCAGCCACTCTGCCTCCTCCTACTTCCGAGGGTTTTGAAAAATTTGTTTCAATCGTTTTGTGTTTAAATAAAGATCCTCTGGCCCAGGCTGAAGGTGCAGACAGCTCCATGTATGTCCCAGGAAAACCTGTGTTTACAAACCCACCACCACGGTTTCTGTGCCTGCAGATCTGTGGGGAACCCTGGCTGTCTGTCCAGTGTGGACTGTGTAGGCACTGATGTTAAATTAAATTAAATTAAATTATTTTCCTTCCATGTGTGTGTGTTGTGAACTGACGGCCTGCTGGTGTGGTGGGGAGGAGTGGGCGAGGAGGCTCAGGCTGACCTGAGCCGTGGCTTCGGCTCCAGAGCCTTGCACAGAGCTGGTGCGACCGTCCCCAGGTAGAGCCGACTTCCCCGGGTGTGCCCAGAGAAGAGCACAGGTATGGGGGGGGGGGGCACTGGAATGCAGGTTCCCGGGTCTGTCCACAGAGAGATGCCCACGGCCGTTCCCTGCACTGCGGTGTGCGGCACACGGTGACCCGCACAGCCCTGAAGCAGCAGCCTGGCCCTGGGGCTGGCAGGCCTGCCCACGTCTCTGTTTCTCAGACAGAGCTTTCAACCGCTTGTCCACTCCAAGTGCTCACAAAGGCAAGGGTGAGGCTGGGAGCCGGAGCTCCATTTGTGTCTCCCACGTGGGTGGCAGGGATCCATCCACAGGAGCCGCGCTGCCTCCCAGGGTCTGCATTAGCGAGGAGCTGGAGCGGGACCAGGCTCTGTGCGCTGTGACGTGGAGCCTGGCGAGTGCACGCCAGCCCGTGCCTGCTCCCACACGTGGTCTTTAACTGCTTCAGGATCTCAGGCACTTTGCTTCCCAGAGCTCCCAAACTTTGTTTTTCCACCTTCCAGATTGTCTTTTTTTTTTTTTTTTAATTTTTGACAGGCGGAGTGGACAGTGAGAGAGAGAGACAGAGAGAAAGGTCTTCCTTTTGCCGTTGGTTCACCCTCCAATGGCCGCCGTGGCCGGCGCGCTGCAACCGGCACATAGCGCTGATCCGAAGCCAGGAGCCAGGTGCTTCTCCTGGTCTCCCATGGGGTGCAGGGCCCAAGCACCTGGGCCATCCTCCCCTGCACTCCCAGGCCACAGCAGAGAGCTGGCCTGGAAGAGGGGCAACCGGGACAGAATCTGGTGCCCCAACCGGGACTAGAACCCGGTGTGTCAGCGCCGCAGGTGGAGGATTAGCCTATTGAGCTGCGGCGCCGGCCTCCAGATTGTTTTCTAAGATTTATTGGGGACAGCGCTGTGGCGTAGCGGGTAAAGCCACTGCCTGTGATGCCAGCATCCTATATGGGCGCCAGTTTGAGTCCTGGCTGCTCCACTTCTTATCCATCTCCCTGCTAACGCATATGGGAAAGAGGCAGAGGATGGCCCAAGTCCTTGGGCCCTTGCACCCCTGTGAGAAACGTGGAAGAAGCTCCTGGATCCTGGCTTCAGCCTGGCCCAGCCCTGGCCGGTGCAGCATTTAGAGAGTGAACCAGAGGATGAACGTATCCCTCTCCCTCCCTCTCTCTCTCCCTCTGTAGCTCTGCCTTTCAAACAAATAAATCAATCTATGAAGGGAGGAAAGAAGAGAGGGAGGGAGGAAGGAACCTGGACTCAGCGCTCTGACATAGGATGCAGGTGTCCCAGGTGGCAGCCACCCGGCTGCACACACCAGCCCTAAACCCTTGTAATCCCATTTTCCACAAACTTTGGAATCGCCTCACAGCTTCTCTGAGGGACCACTTTGGAGAGATTTAGCTGTGCTGCCTCGCATCTGCCTCTATCTCTAGATGCTCTGTGCCTAATGGGGGGGGCGGCGACGGATGAAGCCCTTCCCCCATGCCCTGTGACCCTCCTCTCCTCCCCTCTCCTCCTAGGGGCATGTGCCTGCCTGCTCCCAGCCATCTTCCTCTAGCGACCCTCTGTCACTTCCTCCCTGGCCTGCCACCAGCCTCGAAGCATCAGCCACTCTGCCTGCCCTGCTCACAGAGGGCCTTTGACCACCCAAGGCTCCATCAAGGTCACCAGCCTGGCCCCAAAGAACGCTGGGGCAGCCCCGGCAGGAGACCGTCAGGCCCCTGTGGGAGGCATCCCCTGGCTGCCTCTCCTGCTCATCCAGCAGCCCCGTGTGCTCGTGCACACTGTTCCACCGCTTTCCTTCCTGCCCACCGCCTGCACCCGCCCTGCCCTCAGGTCAGCCCCACTCTGTGTTCTGAGCAGGTCCCTGGGATGTCATGCCCTCTGCAGTCACCCCACTGACCGTGCTCCCTGGGGCCAGCCTGCTGGAAGCAGGTGGTTCAGGGAAACCCAGTTCAAGAAGCAGCTGCTGGGGCAGAAGGCGAGGAACAAAGGGGTGGATGGACGAGGATAATCCGGGGTTACACAAGGTGCGACTTCCTGTGGGGACTTAGTCTCAGGTGGCTCCGGGACACGTGGCTCAGTGCACGTGAGGCAGGAGAACACAGGTTTTTTAGACACTTCCCGTGGCCAATCCAAACGCACCTAAGACTTTCGAGAAATATTAACATCCACAGGAGATGCTCCAGGCATCAGATAAGAGACAGTCCAGGTGTCCGATAAGAACATCAGATAACAGGTTATCTGAACACTCTGTTTACTTGCTAGAGCCCGGATGACTCCCAGGGTCACCTGGAGGGCAAGATGGCTGTGGTCACATCACCTCGGATCCCTGGTGCTCTGCAAGGAGGGGGCGTCCCACGTGGTGGGGGCAGGGCGTTGCTGTTGTTGCCAGGCCAGAGGTGAGGCCGCCCTCCCGCAGGTCTGGGAGGGAGCAAAAGAGCTCCCCGCAGGCCTGGAGGGGGGCAATGGAGGGGCATCAAAGTGTGAGGCTCTGGGCATGGGCCACGCAGAAGCACTTCAGATGGGGCGTGGCACGGCCAGTGGAGGCACCGGAAGACGTGGGATGCACTCTCTCCTGCTGCTTGCCACTGAAGTGGGCCAGAAAGCTATTTTCTGAGCAGAACTTCCTGGGCAGAGTCTCTGGTGAACAGAGAGGTGGAGCTGACAGGTGGGGCGTGGCCAACTCACCCTGAGGGGCTGCTCCCGCCCTCTGAGGAAGGGAGAAGCCCGTGCCCCCCATAACCAGATCTGTGACCCACGGGGCCCTGGAGAAGAGAGACTGGGCCCCCCTACAGCTCCACTGTGTACAGGGAACTGCAAAACGTTGATGGAAACAGGTATTAAAAGGCAAGCTCCGGGCCAGCGTTGAGTGCAGCAGGTTAAGCCACCGCCTGCAATGCCAGAATCCCACATGAGCACCGGTTTGAGTTCTGCTGCTTGTGTCCTGAATCCACACGGGAGACCTGGACGGAGTTCTGGGGCTCCTGGCCTCAGCCTGGCCCAGCTCTGGCTGTTTCAGCCATTTGTGGAGTGAACCAGCAAATGGAAGATCTCTCTTCCTCTCTCTCTTTCCCCCTCTCTGTAACTCTGCCTTTCAAATAAATAAGTGAATCATAAAAAAGATACATTTAGTTTGGTACAAAAATGGTTTTGAATCCACCCAGTTTTTCCTAATATGCATCTCCAAACTTTCTGAAGATACCTCGTAGGCATGGATCTCATCATTTTTGCACCAAAATACATTTTTCATCCTGTTTTGCATGAACTTTTAAAATAATTTTCAACTTGTTTTTTAATATTTATTAATATTTGAGAGGCAAAGCAACAGAGGGCAAACAATACGCCAGAAAGAGCTCCTCCATCTGCTGCTCACTCCAGGGAGGCGCCAGGATGAAGGCAGGAGCCCAAGTCCGCCCCAGTCTCCCCCGCGGCTGGAGGGACCCAGGCACGTGGGCCGTCACCTGCTGCCTCCCAGGAAGCATCAGCGGGAAGCCGGATTCGAAATGGAGTGTCCAGGACTTGAGCCAACACTCCCATGTGGGGTGCTGGCAACCCCAGCGGGGCTTAGCCCACAGCACCAAGCCCATCCTGGTGTCCACGAACTTCTTCAAGTTCCTGCCTATGATTTTATCACTCTGGGCAAATCATGTGGACCACCCAGCCTCCACTTAGTCTGAAACGGAGTCATTTCCCTACACAAAGAAATGACGGATGTCTGAGGCAACGTATGTACCAGTTACCCTGCTCTGAGCACCACACATGGTAGACATACACTGAAATGCCACACTGTACCCCATAAAAACGGATGGTTACCATGTGCCAACTAAGAATGCTGATTAGAGTAAGGAGGTGGGGTGTGTGTGTGTGTGTGTGTGAGTGAGCGGGGTGGGGGGGGTGGCACCAGGCTCGTTATCCGTGAGGCTTCTCCTCCTTCCACCCTTGCCCCCTCTGGGCCACAGGAAATGAGCAGTACCAGTGACAGTGACAGGGAGGTGGAGAGCAGCGATGACACACTGGAATGAAAACACAGGGACCCCACCAAGGCAGCTTTCACAGTCCCGTCACTCCCAGGAGAGAAGGCTTCCCAGGCCCAAACCCCGGCCAAAGCCCCAGAGGGTATCCAGGATATGCCGAGGAGGCACCACACGCACCCACACGCATCTGCGAGGCATCCGACCTCAGGCAGCAAGCTGGGGGGGGGGGGGCTGACGAGGGCCTTTGTGGATCGTGGGAGGCACGTGGCTGAGCTCCAGCTGCTGGAGAGAAAGGTGCGTGCTTCAGTGGCAAACGCTCTTCCCGGGCCGCAGAGCTCTGCCCTGGCCTTGCCCTTGACGTCACAGTTCTGTAGATTGTACATAACGGATGTCCCTGCAAAGGAATTCCACAGGCTCGCAAAGTGTGCCTGTGGAGAGGAGGCAAGCGCTGTGCCCAAGAGCTCGGGCCCCTGCCATCCTTGTGGGAGACCAGGATGGAGTTCCTGGCTCCTGGCTTCAGCCTGGCCCAGAGCTGGCCATTTGGGGAGTGAACCAGCAGATACAAGCTAGCTCTCTCAAATCAATATATATATATATATATATATTTTTTTTTGACAGGCAGTTAGACAGTGAGAAAGACAGAGAGAAAGGTCTTCCTTCCGTTGGTGCACCCCCCAAATGGCCGCTACGGCCAAAACTGCGCTGATCTGAAGCCAGAAGTCAGGCGCTTCTCCTGGTCTCCCATGGGGTGCAGGGCCCAAGCACTTGGGCCATCCTCCACTGCACTCCCGGGCCACAGCAGAGAGCTGGGCTGGAAGAGGAGCAACCGGGACAGAACTCGGTACCCCAACCAGGACTAGACCCAGGGTGGCAGTGCCGCAGGCAGAGGATTAGCCAAGTAAGCCACGGTGCCAGCCCAATAAATAGTTTTTAAAAATTCATGGAAAATTGGGCCCTTTGTCTGAAAAAATGTTGATTTTGGTGCAAAAAATTTTGAAATACAAAAAAATTTTTGAAATAATACAAGTGTATTATGCATGTTATTTTTGAAAAAGTGTATTATGGGGGTGGGTGTTTACAGTGCCTGAGACAGAGTCTCACCTCTGCTTCCAATCCAGCTTCCTACCGATTCACACCCTGGGAGGCAGCAACGGATGGCCAAGTGCTTGGTTTCTGCCACCATGTGTGAGAGTGGATGGAGTTCCCAGCTCCTGGCTTCTGCCTGGTCCAGCCTCAGCTGCGGTGGGCACTTGGAGACTGAATCAGTGGTTGGAAGCCGTCCCCCACCCCTGCATCTCTCTGTCTCTTGAATACATATTTTTAAAAACTCTGAAATTCACATTTATACAGTGTATTGTGAAATAATGATGTATGGATTTCAAAATTTCGGCACCAAAATTAAACTCAACTTTCAAGTCCACTTTCCATGAACTTTGGAGGTACAGAGTGTTCCGGTGCTCTCTTACTGAGGTGACATGTGACGGGAAATCAGCTGGTAAAGTGAACGACTGTGGCATTTATTACATGTGCGCAGTTGGGCAGCCACCAGTCCTGTCCAGTCCATCACCCCCGAGGAAACCCATCAGCAGTACTGATACCCTCTGTCTCTCTGGACTTGTCCTGTCGGTGGGATTTTACGACACGTGGCCGCTGCTTTCGCTCACTGTGCTGCTCTGAGGCTCATGTGGTGCCCGTCAATCCTTCAGTCCCTCTGTGCCTGCCCCCTGCCCCTCTGGGCGCATTTCCCACAATGCGTCCACTCGTCCACGGGGGGCACTTGGGACAAGCGCTGCTGTGAACACAGGTGTGTGTGTGTGTGTGTGTGTGTGTGTGCCTGCTTTCAGTTCTTTGCTGGGGGGGCAGGGGTGCTGTCAACCTAAAATAAGAACCCGAGATTCTCCAAAGAAGGATGTCATTTATCTGCCAATAGCAGAGCCCTGCATTGGGGGTGTGTGTGCCTCAGTGAACTCTGGGTGTATTCAAAGGGCTTCTGGAAAAGGCACATTTTGGCATTTTAAATTTTGTACAGATAAGTTTTATTTGAGAGAGAGAGAGAGAGAGAGAGAGAGAGAGAGAGAGAGAGAGAGACAGGCTCTTCCGTCTGCTGGTTCACTCCCCCGGTGCCTCCAACAGCCAGGGCTGGACCAAGCTGTGGAGCACAGCCCCCGCAGGCAGAGACCCAAGTACTCGAGCTGCTCCTGCTGCCTCCCGGGGGCCTGCATGAGCAGGGAGCTGGAACTGGAATCAGAGCCAGAACTCTGACCCAGGCGAATAAGGGGACGCGGGGGCCTGGGCCAAACCCCGCCCCCGACACTGTCCTAGCTTTCCTGGAGGGTGTGAGCCGATGCCTTGGCGGAGTTTTGATCTGCAGCTCCCCGGTGACAGTGAGGACCGAGTGGCTTTCAGGTGTTTGCTGACCCTCTGGGGAAAACAGACTCAAGTCCATTGCCGTTCTTAATCGGGCCCTTTGCCTTCGTGCTGTTGCGTTGAAAGGGTTGTTTACATACTTTGGATACTAGACGCGGGTTTGCCAACTGTGTCTCTTGTTGACTGTCTTTTTACACTTTCCAGAGAACAGCCTTGGTGCACAAGAGTTTTTCATTTTGATGAAATGATCTATAAGCGGGCTCCTGCAAATCACTGCATATTGTGTTTGGCCCGCCTGGTCTCTTTTTCTGTGATTGCAGAGAATTGTCTAGTGGGGAAAAGGCTTGAACAGGCATTTCCCCAAAGATGACATGCAAACAGTCAACAAGAATAGGACAAGAAGCCCAACACCATTAATCATTAGGGAAATACAACTCAAAACCACAGTAAGGGGCTGGCACTGTGGCATAGCGGGCTAAGCCTCTGCCTGCAGTGCCAGCATCCCATATGGGCACCGATTCTAGTCCTGGCTGCTCCTCTTCCGATCCAGCTCACTGCTATGGCCTGGGAAAGCAGTGGAAGATGGCCCAAATCATTGGGCTCCTGTACCCACGTGGGAGACCGAGAAGAAACTCCTGGCGCCTGGCTTCAGTCTGGCTCAGCCCTGACCATGGAGGCCATCTGGGGAGTGAACCAGCTGATGGAAGACCTTTCTCTGTCTCTCCCTCTGTCTGTAATTCTACCTTTCAAATAAATAAATAAAATCTTAAAAGAAGACACCCACAATGCCAACATCTCAGAGCATAGTAGTGCCAGTTCAAATCCCAGCTATTCTGCTCTCCATCCAGCTCCCTGCTAGTGTGTCTGGGAAGGCACAGGTGGTGGCCCAAGTACTGGGGAAACCCAGATGGAGCTCCTGGCTCCTGGTTTCTGGCTGGCCTAGTCCCAGTCGTTGCGGCCATTTGGGGAGTAAACCAATGGATGGAAGATCTGTCTCTGTCTGATGCTCTGTCAAATAAATACATCTTATTTATTTATTTATTTGAAAGGCAGTTAGAGAGAGAGAAGGAGAGAGATCATCCATCTACTTGTTCATTCCCCAATTGGCTGCAACAACTGGGGCTAGGCCAGCAGGAAGCCAGGAGCCAGGAGCTTCTTCTGGGTCTCCCACATGGGTACAGGGGCCTGCTTTCCCAGGAGCATTAGCAGGGGGCTAGAGCAGAAGTGGAGCAGCCAGGACTTGAACCAGTACCCATATGGCATCCCTGCGATGCAGGCCATGGCTTTAACCTGCTGCACCAAAGTGCTGACCACTAAATAAATCTTTTTTAAAAAATCACAATAGGATATCACTTCTCATCCATTAGGATGGCTATTATCAAAGCACAAAGTAACAAGAGCAGGCTCTCAGGTAAGACACCTGTATTCCCACACCAGAGGACCTGGGTTTGAGTCCCAACTTGTACCTCCAGTTTCATGCCAATACAGACCCTAGGATGCAACAGTGATAGCTCAAGTAATTAGGTTCCTGCCACCCACGTGAGAGACCTGGATGGAGCTCCTGTCTCCCAGCTTTGGCCTGGGCCCCTCCTGGCCACTTCTGGTGTTTGAGGAGTGCATCTGTGAATGGCAGTGTTCTCTCCCTCACTCCCTTTCTCTCTGCCTCTTAAAAATTTTAAAAATTGGGGTCAGCACTGTGGCATAGTCAGTAAAGCCACGACCTGCAGTGCCAGCATCCCATATGGGCGCCAGTTCGAGTCCTGGCTTTTCCACTTCTGATCCAGCTCTCTGCAATGGCCTGGGAAAGCAGTAGAAGATGGCCCAAGACCTTGGGACCCTGCACCCATGAAGGAGACCTGGAAGAAGCTCCTGGCTCCTGGCTCTGGATTGGTGCAGCTCTGGCCATGTGGCCACCAGGGGAGTGAACCAGCAGATGGAAGACCTCTCTCTCTCTGCCTCTCTCTAACTCTTTCAAGAAATAAATCTTTAAAAATATTTTAAAACTTGAAACAGATATGGGTGAGGGTTCGAGAAACTGAAATCCTGCCCATGACTGGTGAGAATGGAAAACATTAGGTCGATTTCTTCGAAAGCCCAGAGCAGACTCCCCCTCCCCCTCGTGGGGGAGCATGCAGAGCTGAGGGCAAGGTCTGCAGGAGCTGTCGGCAGGCTCGTGAATCAGCGACTTCTCACGGTCGCCCCACGGTTCAGGCAGCCCGTGTCTCGATGACGAACGGCAGGCAGAATGTGTCCGTCCTCACAGTGCCGGAGCGAGGTCACAGCACACAGCACACGTTACACAGGGGTGAGCCTCGAGGACTCCCGCTGGACGTTTTATCCCAGAGTCGCGAGAAGACAACGGCTGTGTGATCGTAGCCACACGGGGATCTACAGGATGCTCACTCAGCCTGGTGGCTGCCAGGGCCCGGGGCGGGGGGGTGTTTGGTGTGCCTCTGGTCACATTTAAAAATGACAAATCTAAACAAGGAGTGGTGTCTTCCCAGGGGAATCTGCAGCCAGCAGGAGCCACCTGGGTCTCCGAGGAGCCTCGTGACGCCCGTGCTTTCACGCGTGTCCTCCGTGACAGCCCAGGAACACGCCTTCCCCAGGCACATGCCCTCTGGCAGGCAAGGGCAAATTCTAAGAAGGCGCAGGACCCGGTCACGTCTCAGGCTCACACCCCGGTGTGTCAGAGCGTGATCGGCAGCCGCCCTGCTGTGCAGACACCTGCAGCAAGCTGGCAGGTCTCCAGTGATGACAGCAGACGGCGACGTAACCAGGTGGGCGCAGGACCTCCACCCTGCTCTCCACCTGCACGGCAGAGCGGGTTCGGATGGCTAGGGGCCTACCCGGGCCAGGTATGCTTGCTTACAGTGGGCACAGGATAAGGGAGACCCCACTATGTGGGCACGGGCTTGGGAGTCTAGTGTCAACCCCCTCCCTTCAGCAGACAGGGAGCTGCCTGTGCAAAGCAGGGCACAGCTGGGTAGGTGGGGAGCCTGATGCGCCCTTCCTTATCTAGACTGGGGCCAGAGGTGACCCAGAGCTGCTTCCTGCCTTCCTGCCTCCCATCAAGCCAGCCGCAAGCACACCCCGCCCTAGCAGCAACCTCATCTTGTGCCCTCTGAGGGCATTGCTGCTACGCTGTTATCTGTGTTCCTAAAGAACAGGACATTCTGCCAGGTGGCACCTGAACAACAGGGGGAGAAAGGCCTGTGCAGACAGTGTGCATCCTGTGCGACGCTGTAATCTGCGTGCAAGCAAAAGCGAACCTGACCCTGATAAAAGCGCACCTGTGCGTGCCCTGCAGCCCGGCTCGGACCTTCCCTCTTACAATGACCGTCTGCAGGCTGTTCAGCGGCAGCAGGGAGAAGTTTCATTGAAATCTAACACCTGATTCAGGTCACCACCAGCTGAAACACACACAGCCACGCTTCGCCCACAACGTTCCAATCAACATCCAGAGAAGCAGATGACAGAATGCCCCATGGAGCCTGTGTCGGGCTGCAGTACTCACGTCTGTGCAAACACCTTTTATGATGCTCACGCGACCAAGAACTCTGACAGTTCTCAGAACCAGTGCCGGCGTTAGGAATGCATGGCTGGGGCCCGCGCTGGGGCCCTGAGGGTTAAGCCACCAGCGGCAGCACCCAGCGTTCTCATACTGAAGCGCTGGTCTGAGTCCCGGCTGCTCCGACCTGAACCAGCTCCCTGCTAACGCGCCTGCAAAGGCAGCGGAAGATGGCCCAGGTGCTTGGGCTCTGCAGCCATATGGGAGGCCCGGGTGGAGTGTCAGGCTCCGGCTTCAGCCTTGCCCAGCTCCAGCTGTTGCAGCCATTTGGGGAGTGAACCAGTGGATGGAGGATCTCTCTGTTCGTCACCCACCAACCACTGCCAGCAACGCTGCCTTTCAAATAAACATTTTTAATGCATGACTATATGAATGAACGTATCTTCCACTGTCACCAGTTAACTTAAGATTACGGAAAGCCTCCCCTCCCATTCTCTTAAATGTTTTCATCTACTCGAAAGGCAGAGCTACAGAGAGCAAGCAAGCAAGAGAGCCCTTCCATCCACTGGTTCACTTCCCAAATGTCTGCGCAGCCAGGGCTGAGCCAGGCTGAGGCCAGGAGCCCAGAGCACCGCAGCTTCACCCACTGCACCACAGCGCCGACCCGGGAGAGCCCTTCTGAAGCCCCCAGAGCAGCCCCTGCGAGTCTCAGCTTCTCCCCCCTTTCCGGTGTGCTGCTGAGGCTCGCTCTCTCACCGACACAATGCCTGCCTCTGGCCACCCCACGCCACTGCTGCCGGCCTGCTGCTGAGCACACACAGGCCGCTCCTGCATCTCGCCTCCTGCAGCCGAGCTGACCCACGCCCCATCCGCACGTTCCCAGGCACAAGGCGGCACCATTCATACAACAGACCCCACCACAGGACCATCCTGCTTTCTGGCCCAAGAGACTTTGGGGGCATGTGTCTCATGGTTCTAGCAGCGAGAACTGGGCTCGGACTGACAGGAACAATGGAGTCTTCCTCTGTTATGAGTCCAGGCAGGTGCTCCACAGGGTGGGCGTACCCTGCTCTCCGTCCCTGTGGCCTCAGTCTCCCCACCCACACTGGTGTCATACACACTCCAGGCAGCAGGACGGCGAAAGGGACTGCCACACAGCATTTTCGCATGTGTTGTCATTAGAACTTTGTCATCGGGGCCAGCGCTGTGGTGTAGCATGTAAAGCCACCACCTGCAGCGCTGGCATCCCATATGGGCGCCGGTTCGAGTCCCAGCTGCTCCACTTCCAATCCAGCTCTCTGCTATAGCCTGGGAAAGCAGTAGAAGATGGGCCTCTGTACCCACGTGGGAGACCTGGAAGAAGTTCCTGGTTCCTGACTTTGGATCGGTTCAGCTACAGCTATAATCCAAAAGCTATACCTATGAAATTTATATTTATTAAATAAAATCTTTCTTTTTTTTTTGACAGGCAGAGTTAGTGAGAGAGAGACACACACACAGAGAAAAAGGTCTTCCTTCGTTGGTTCACCCCCCAAAATGGCTGCCACAGCCGGCGCGCTGCACCAATCTGAAGGCAGGAGCCAGGTGCTTCCTCCTGGTCTCCCATGCGGGTGCAGGGCCCAAGCACTTGGGCCATCCTCCACTGCACTCCTGGGCCACAGCAGAGAGCTGGACTGGAAGAGGAGCAACCGGGACAGAACCAGCACCCCAACTGAGACTAGAACCCGGGGTGCTGGCGCCACAGGCAGAGGATTAGCCAAGTGAGCCGCAGCACCAGCTGAAGATTCATTTTTAATTATCTTTATATACAGAAGAACAACTCCATACTAAGTAAAGATTTCAACAGTTTACACCCAGACACACAAAGTATGACGTACCATTTGAAGACTGGTTTTACCATTAATTTTCATAGTACAACACATTCAGGACAGAGGTCCTACATGGGGAGTAAGTGCACAGTGACTCCTGTTGTTGATTTAACAATTGACACTCTGTCACGCCAGTGATCACCTGTGGCTCTTGTCATGAGCTGCCAAGGCTATGGAAACCTTTTGAGTCCACAAACTCCGACATTATTTAGCAGGGCCATAATCAAAGTGGAAGTTCTCTCCTCCCTTCAGAGAAAGGTACCTCCTTCTTTGATGGCCCCTTCTTTCTGCTGGTTCACTCTCCAAATGACTGTAACAGCTAGAGCTGGGCCAATCTGAAGCCAGGAGCCTCTTCCAGGCCTCCCACGCAGGGGCAGGGGCCCAAGCACTTGGGCCATCTTCTACTGCCTTCCTAGGCCATTAGCAGGGAGCTGGATCAGAAGAGGAGCAGCCGGGACTCTAACCAGCGACCATGTGGGATGCCAGCACCACAGGCGGAGGCTTAACCTACTATGCCACAGCACCACCCCCAAATCTTATTTTTGTTTTCTCTTTACGACAGTAATAAACAGACCTCTTTCCCCTCCCCCATCCTTTTGATGGTCAGGTTTCGTCAATTGTACATCCTAATCTCTCCAATGGGCCTCTCCCCCACCACCCTGCTGGCCCAAGCCAGCTCCACTGCTGTCCCCGAGCTGTGGCAGAAGACGGTCCCTGCCCCTCCCCGTTCCCAAATCCAGGCGCTTGTCCGTTCATCAGTCCCCCCTGGGCCCCCAGAGCTAACGTTAAAAACCCACACCTGTCACTCTCCAACCCCTGCTGTCTTCCGTCTGCACCGAAGAGAAACAGCGAGCTCTGGGACCAGTGCTCACCACCAAGGACCTCGGCAGCCTCCTGCTCACACCCTCTTCCCTCTGCCTCTCGATCCTCCTGCGACGTCTCTCACCACAGGCCTTGACACACTCTGCTGCCAGTCTGAAAGGGTCTCTCCACCCCACCACGCCCAGCCCTCCTTGTCTAGTTAAAGCTCTGTCCCTTTCTCCTGTTCATGGATGTGTTTTCATGACGAAAATTCTGTTTACTCAACTACAGTCTAAGCCCCACGAGGCCAAGGCTGGCTTCGCACCCACTGTTCCCCTCCAGCACAGGATTAGGCTCAATACATAAAAACACAGAGATTCTGAAGCTACACCACCCGTAACCTCACGTTCCTCTGTAAACACTGCTTTCAGATTCTGGTAACTTTTCTAAAAATGCATGCTAACATTAATATTTACATTTTGTCAGTAATAATGATTTAAGAATTGAGATCAATTCCAAAATCCCTGAACTATAACTCTTGCCATAGCATTTTCCCCATTAAAAAATTTTTTTTTGAAAGGAAGAGTTAGAGAGAGAGGGAGAGGCAGAGAGAGATCCTCAGACTGCTGGTTCACTCCCCAGATGGTCGCAACCACCAGCGCTGGGCCAGGCTGAAGTCAGGAGCCTGGAGCTCATCTGGGTCTCACGTGGGTGCAGGAGCCCAAGCCCCTGGGCCATCCTCTGCTGCTTTCTCAGGTGCAGTAGCAGGGAGCTGGATCGGAAGTGGAGCAGCCGGCACTCAAACCAGTGCTCATATGGGGTGCTGTGCTGAAGACAGCGGCCTGACCTGACGTGGCCCCACCCTCCCCTATTTAATAACAACTTCAGGGGCAACACTGCGGAGCTGCAGGTTAAACTACCACTGGCTCAAGTCCAGCCCCCTAACGTGCCTGGGCGGGCAGGGGAAGATGGCCCAAGTGCTTGTTCCCTGCTACCCATGGATGGAGCTCCTGGCTTCCACCATCTTAGACCTGGCTATTGCATCCATTGGGGAGTGAACCAGCAGATGGAAGATCTATTGCTCTTTTTCTAAAAAAAAAATTAAAACCACCTAATGCAACAGGTTTTAGCCGACCAAAGACACAGCCCTCTGAGAAAGAGGAAAACCCGCTTTCTCTGGGTCCTTCCCATCAGTGATAAAACCCTAACATCTCTCCATGATGAATGAAACTCTAGGAGTGGCCACGCGGAAGCCAGGCCCCAGCGCCCAGGTATGGCCCGAATCTTCCGCTTTGCCTTTGAAAGGGATTCTTTGGTGTTCATCGGGCACAGTGTTAGTACTGGATCCTCAGACTCGCGTCGGCCTGCTCTGCAACTGGCCCAAAGGCCGTGGGTTAATCAGCGCTGCGCACTGGAATCTTCAGCGGCCCAGAGAAAACGGGGCTCAGGGGCGCCTCCCTGCCCCGGGCAGAGCCCAGGCCCTGTGGCCAGGGATGGGGGTGCTGTCCCCGGGGACAAACGTGAAGTTCCCGCCCGTCTGGGTCAGCCAGGAGCCCCCAACCCTCCGCCCGGCGCAGCGGCGGCCCCCGGGGCTGCAGAGGCCACGAGGGACCCTGGGCGGCCCCAGAGCCCTCAGCCCGGTCCCGTCGGCCGCCAGGGGCTCCGGGGGCCTCCGGGCCGCGAGGTCGACCCCGGGCACGGACGGACGACAGCCGCCGCCCACGCGGGCGCCCCACCACGCCACAGCCCCGCACCCCGCGGCCTCCCAGTGCCACGGCGGCCTCGCCCGGGGTCACAGCGACCTAGCCGGGGTCACGGAGGCCTCGCCCGGGGTCACGGCGGCCTTGGAGCCGAGTTCCCACCCAGCCGAGTTCTCAGCGCAGCCGGTCCCACACTCCGGTGGCCTCCCCAGTCCCACGGCGCCATGGCGGCCTCCCTCACGGCCAGCCCGGGGTCACGGCGGCCTCGCCCGGGGTCATGGCAACCGAGCCCGGGGTCACGGCGGCCTCCCTCACCGCCAGCCCGGGGTCACGGCGGCCCTGTAGCCGGGTTCCCGCCAGCGGCTCCCTCAGGCCCCGGCTGCCGCCACGTCCCGGCGGCCTCGTGTCCGCGGTGCCCGCAGCGGCCCAGCCCGGCTCTTCCCACCCCGGAGGCCGCCCGTCCCCTGGCGTCCCGGCCCCGCGCCCGCGCACGCGCACTCCCGCGCCCCCAGGGCCGCCGCGGGCAAACGTTGGTGACGCCGCGCTGTGCCCGCAACGCCCCGGGACCCGCGAACGGCGGGAACCAGGTAGGGCGGCCGCTGCCTCCCTGATGGATGGCCCCGGTGGGCTGCGGGCCCGGCCCGCCGTCCCCCTCTCCGCGCCGCAGGCAGGGCCCGGGCGTGGCGGCCTCCGCAGCCCGCAGCGTTCAGCCCCCCACGCGCGGCGGGAGACGCCCAAGATCACTTGGAACCTTGCCACGCCTTAGTTGGAAACCGCTGAGTTAGGGACTGTGACAGAGGAGGGACAAGAAGGGGCCTGGAAGCGCTCAGCTCTCCTGTAGGCTCGCCCCGACACGCACACGCGTGCACACGCACATGCACGCCCACGCATGCCATCGCCCACGCCAGGGAGCCCTGAGCACAGCTCACTTTGTGCGGATGCCAGGGACGGTGCCAGCGCGTACATCGTGGGTTCCCAGTAGCTGTTCAGAAGGTGAATGGGAGGAAGAAAGATGAATGGGAGGAAGAAAGATGAGTGGGAGTTCGCTGGATTTGTGCCACGGCCAATAAAACTGGGAGTTTGTCCCGTGAAAGATGGAAATCTGCGGGACTGATGGGACTTTGGATTTTGGCCGCTTGGCCTGCATGCCCAGTGGTGGCTGAACACGTGCAACACCCCCCCCACTGGGGTGGGGGGCAGGCAGTGGCCTGGCTGCTGGTCCACCAGACCCTCGCTTTCCCTGCTCCTCCGACGAAGGGGTTGAGCGGTGGAGAACGCACAGGAAATAGCACCCGGTTCCTTTGAAAGGGAAGTAAAACTCCCCCCAAAAGTGCTATGTGGGCAAAAACGGACTCCCCACTGAGACGGTTGGCTGCAGGCTCCCTGGCAGGGGCCAGGTCTCCCAAGCTTCTGGGAACCCATCCATCCCCTCCCCACCTTCCCCGGAGCCGCGCGGGGTGGGGGACAGGTGCCAGCCATTGCCTCCATGTGTTCCTTACAGAAATCACCCTTCCAGTCACTCCCCATGAGGCTGCCTGGGGGGGGGGTGCGAGCTGGGAGGAAGTGCCACAGACGGTGCCCACCAGCAGGGCACTGTGCCTGCAAGTCTCCGGGACTCCAAACCCCAGACACTGAATTTCAAAGCAGAAGTGAGAGGAGGACGAGCCCCCACCCCCACCCCCGGTTCCGGAAAAGGTTATTCTGACTCGGGCTGGCCGTAAAAATGCTATTGGCTGCTGCTTGGCACGGCCAAAGTGCAGCCGGCATGTCTTTGCGCTCCCTCCAGCTCATGTGTCAGTCGGAGGAGGCGAGCAGCCCCGGGCTCTTGCAGAGCGAGGATGGAACAAGAGGGCCAGGAGAAGAAGAAGGAAGGGGTGAGTGGGTCCCCGGTCTCCTTCGGAGAGGCCCTGGGGGCGCGTGGGGGTGTGGCCCGGCTGGAGGGGACCTGCCCCTGGGAGTCCAGGTGGAAGCAGGGGAGCAGCCAGAGGTGAGTGGGTGTGCTCTGGGCACCGATCTACTGGCACTTCAGAAAGCGGCCAAAGCAGAGGCCCAGAGGGTGGGTTTGTGCGGGGTGTGTGAGGCCCAGGGTCCCAGAGCCAGCCGCGTTGGTCCCGAAATCCTTACCAGTTGGATTACTCCGGTTTGGTTTCGGTTACATTTTAATGAATGTTCTCAGCAAAGCTGCACGCAAAGCAGACAAACTCGAGAGCTGTCGCTGGATGTGAATTGAGCCCAAAGGTGTGGCTGAGGGTCCCTGCCTTGTGAAGGCAGAAGGTTTTCAGATCACCCCCGCCCCCATGTAACTGCTGCACCATTAGATTCCCTCGATGGAGGAGAATGCGGGGTGATGGGGAAGAGCAGTACACACCAGTGCAGACACTATCCGTCTCTTCAGGCGAGGAGGGGCTGCAAACGCCCTGTAGCTCGAAGGGGAGGCGCCTGGGAGTCATTCCTGTTCTAGCAGTGGGACTCAGGCAACCTGTGCCTCAGTGTTCCCCTCTGCAAAATGGGAATCATAGCTACACCAGCTCAGAGGGTGCTAGCACAATGGAGAGAGGCCACGCATGCCAAGAGTACGTGGTGCCCGGTGAATTCCCAGTAGATGTTTTGGGTTTCCCGCCTTGTCACTCTTGACTTTTGGCATGGGCTAACTCCTCGTTGTGGGGGTGATCTTGCATGTGATGTGTTCTACAGCATCCCTGGCTATGCCCATGCCAGTAGCACCTTCCCCCAGGTGTGACAAATTCTCGTAGAAGGCAGGACCAGCCCTTGCCCCCCAGTGCAGTGCCTTCGCTGGGGTCATCTCACTCGATTTTCACAACTGAGAGAGTGTTACCCAAATCAAGTGTTCTGGCTGATAGAAAAGGCACTGAGATCATGAGGACTTGGATGTTGGGGCCCAGGGAGGTCCTGGTCTGGTCTGTGCCGGACCTGCCCAGGTGTGGCTACAGAAAGGAAGGAAAATGCCCCCCCCCAACCCCGGGAGCCACATGCAGAGGGCAAGGGACGATCCCAGCCGCCTGCCCCTCGAGGGCCTGGCTCAGGAGGCGTCCCGCAGGCCAGGCGCAGCCACGGCAGGGGTGGGCTTCCCCGTCCTGAGGGTGACCTGCCCTTGGGAAGAAAGCCAGGGCACAGCACAGCACCCACCGGGAGGCTCCAAACAGCATGAGCGTGGTGTGTGAGAATCTGGGAGACCATCGAGTGAAGCCAAGGAGGAATTTGGGGCTGAGGAGAACTGGGGCTGGGGTGTGCATGGGGGCCAGGCGCTGCTGGGGGAGGGTGCTGGGCAGTGGGTCAGGTCCAGGCCTGTCCCTCGGTGGCCATAGCATTGGCTGGCTTTGGTTTTTCTCATGCAAAGAGAAAAGACAGGTATCTGTCTGGTGTGCACCGAGAACTCTCTGCCAGGAAAAGTCTGTTGGCCTGAAAGGAAAAGATAACGTGGCTCACAAAACATGTGCAGCAAAGCCGCTGGAACTGTTGACGCCACAAGAATTGTTGAATTAAGCTCACGCACTCCCCTCCCCCCAGAAGTCTGCTTTGGAGAGTGAAGCCTGTGTTGTGTGCGGTGCCTGCACCTTCTGTGCGGTGCCTGCCCCGTTCACTGGTTGTCGTGTTGGTGGGGAGTTTCCTGGCTGACGCCCTTGGGTCCTCGATGGTGCTGAGGTGGATTAATCCTGATTCGCTGGCTTCTGTGTCGTACTGCAGACGGGGTGTCCTTGGGAGGTGGTGTGGGTGGGGCTTCCTTGCAGGTGCCGCTGGACCACACCCAAGATCCGCTCTGGGAGTGGTTGCTTTACTGAAGTGTTCTCCAGACATGAAGAAGAGGGACTGGGTGCAGGGGTGAAGCCGCTCCCGGGTCGCCCGCATCCCACAGAGGAGTTCCCAGTTAGCGTCCCGGCTTCTCGGCTTCCCATCCAGCCTGCTGCTAATGCGCATCCTGGCAGGCAGCAGGTGAGGGCCCAGGTACCTGGGCCCCCGCCACCCACGGGGGGAGACCAAGATGAAGTTATGGCTCCCGGCCTTGACCTGGCCCAGTGCTGGCTGTTGTGGGCATTTGGGGAATGAGCCAGTGGATGGAAGACTCTCTCTCTCTTCCCCTCCCTCCATCCTCTCTCTTTCTCTCTTCCTTTTTTCACCCTCTCTCTCTCTCTGTTCTGCCTTTCAAATAAATAAATAAATAACAAATAAACATGAAGAACAACAGCAAGAAGCAGGGCCACTGAGAGCGTGGAGGCTGTGGTTCCCGGCTTCTCTGAGAACCACGACCCGGGATTTAGGCAGCCCCCGTGGCCTCTCAGTAGAGCCACTCCTGGCTGGGGCTCCAGGCTCCAGGGACCTCTTGTTTTAACAACCTGGTCAGAGACCTGGACGTCCTCTTTGGTCCCTTCCTCTCCCTCCCATGCTAATCCAGCCCAGGAGCAAACCCTCACCCCCTCCTTCTTCCCCTCCTGGAAATGTCAGGGAGAAGAGAAGGAGGGAGAGGGGGAGGGGGAGGGGGAAGGGTGGGGGAGGGAGAGGGGGGAGAAGGAAGGCAGAAAGCTCGCACCCTCTTTCTTATGCGTGCCTTTTAAAAGATAGACGCTGTTGAGATTATAACTCAGCACACGGTGAAATCTCAACCCATTTAGAGTGTATAATTCGTCCCCCTTAAAAAGGAGGCAATCTTGTCATTTGTGCAACATGGATGAGCCCGAGTGCAGTGAGCCAGGCAGACAGGGCTCCATCTCAATCCCACGTGGAACCTGAAGGAGTGGAGCTCACAGCAGAGGATGGAACGGCGCTTGCCAGGGCCTGAGGGCCGGTGCTGCCAGAGGGTGCGAAGTCCACCTACGCAGGAGGAGTACGTTTTGGCGAGAGCTCAGCCCGGTGCCTGCGGCTGGGAGCACGCGTGGCAGACCCGGCTCCAAGGGTGGGTCTGACACGTCCTCGCCCCACGCGTACGCGCACAGGCAGCTGTGGGAGGTGATGGGGAGAGCAGTGTTGGTGAGCGGATGCCAGCACGGTCCTCCATGAGCCTCCAGCACAGACACTCCTGTGCTGACTACAAGGTTATGGCTGGCCCAGAAGACACGTCGTAAGGAGAACGCATCCCAATTGCCCCCAGAATGCTGCCCCGTGACCCGATGCACCACAGTCAGGGAGGCCCCTGAGTGACGGCCACGGCCACTGTCCAGCGTGCTGGGAGGGGATGAGACTGCACGGAAGGGGCCAAGGTCAAGGTTTCACAATTCCCACCATTGTGAATCAAACCATCATAAGTTGGGGAACAGCTGTAGACACAACTTGTGTTTTGTCCTCAATGAAGTTGGAAAAAAATTAAAATACACAATTGCATGTCTGCTCAGAGCTGTGCAGCCATCAACACGGACGATTTGAGGACATTTTCGTCATCCCCCAGAGAAACCCTGTCCCGCTGGGATCTATTCCCAGTTTCTCCTGAGTCTCCTCCCGAGCTGGCTCCAGGCAGCCCCAGGCCACTCTCTGTCCCTGGATTTGCCTGTGCTGAACATTCAGACGACTCGTAGCCTTTGCGACTGGCTCCTTTCATTTAATGTTTGTTTTTTCAAGATTTTTTGTTACTTTTTTATTTTTTGCCAGGCAGAGTTAGAGAGAGAGAGAGAAAGAGAGAGAGAGAGAGAGGTCTTCCTTCTGTTGGTTCACTCCCAAATGGCTGCTACAGCCAGTGCGCTGCACCAATCTGAAGCCAGGAGCCAGATCCTTCCTCCTGGTCTCCCATGGGGTGCAGGGCCCAAGCACCTGGGCCATCCTCCACTGCCCTCCTGGGCCACAGCAGAGAGCTGGACTGGAAGAGGAGCAACCGGGACAGAATCCAGCGCCCCGACCGGGACTAGAACCCGGGATGCCAACGCTGCAGGCGGAGGATTAGCCCAGTGAGCTGCGGCGCCGGCCTACTTTACTTATTTGAAAATCTGAGAGAGGAATCTCTCAGCCAATCATTCACTCTCCAAATGCCTGCAATGGCCAGGCCGAAGCCAGGAGCCAGGAACTCCATGTGAGTCTCTCACGTGGGTACTTGAACTGTCACCGCTGCCTCCCAGGCTGCATGTCGGCTGGAAGCTGGCTCAGCAGCAGAGACAGGACTTGAACCAGGCACCCCAGGGTGGGATGTGGATGTCCCAGGCAGCAGCTGAACCCAGCGCAGCACACACTCGCCCAGGCTCCCCACTTCTGTACCCAGTGGCCTTAGTGATTTTCTGAAAAACCTTCTCTCTTCCCATTTCTGCTGCCGCATTAGGTCTCAGGTTAATTTTGTAACACTTACAGAAGTTGTAGTTAACGATCACCACGTGATTACATAGTTTTTAGATGACTGTCTCCCCGGGGGCCAGCAGTGTGGTGCAGCAAGTTAAGCTGATGACCACACAGCTAGGGCTGAGCCAAGCTGAAGCCAAGAGCCAGGAACTCCATCCTGGTCTCCCACATGGGTGTCAGGGGCCCGGATACTTGGACCCTGGATAAAGCATCCTGATTTATCCAGGAGCGTTGGCAGGGGGCTCGAACAGAAGTGGAGCAGCCAGGACTCCAACCAGTACTCCCATATGGAATCTGACATCACAAGCGGCAGCTTAACCCACTAACCACAACACCAACCCGACTCTTGTCCTTTTCTGAACAGCTTTATTGTAATGTCATTGAGATATAAAAATTCTGTTTGTGTTTGTGTGGCGCACACCTGATGGTTTAATAGACATACGCAATGTGGAATGATTGCCACAGTCAAACTGGCTGACACCCATCACCTCTGAATTGTGTACACCTGCACATGTGTGTACATGTGTGTGTATGTGTGAGTGTGCAGTGGGTGTCTATATGCAGTGTATGTGGAATGTGTGTGCACAATGGGTGTGTGCGGTGTGTGCACAGTGGGTATGTGTGCAGTTTGTATGTGCAGGGTATTGTACACATGCATTGTGTGCAGGGTGTGTGTGAGCAGTGTGTGTAGTGTGTGCACAGTGGGTACGTATGCAGTGGGGGTGTGTGCAGTATGTGTATGTGCAGTGTGAGTGAGTACACATGCATGTGTGTGCAGTGTGTGTACAGTGTGTGTGGTGTGTGCACATGCATGTGTGTGCACTGTGTGTGCAGTGTGTGTGGTGTGTGCACAGTGGGTATGCGTGCAGTGTGTATAGTATGTGCAGTGTGTGTGTGTGTGTGCACAGTGGGTATGTATGTGGGGTGTGTGTGCAGTGTATGGTATGTGCTGTGTGTGGTGTGTGCACAGTGGGTATGTATGTGGGGTGTGTGTGCAGTGTATGGTATGTGCTGTGTGTGGTGTGTGCACAGTGGGTATGTATGTGGGGTGTGTGTGCAGTGTATGGTATGTGCAGGGTGTGTGGTGTGTGCACAGTGGGTATATATGTGCGGTGGGGGTGAGTGCAATGTGTGTATGTGCAGGGTGTGTGGTGTGTGTGCAGTGTGTGGTGTGGCTGTGTGAGTGTGTGTGTGCACGTGCAGGGCACTTCTGCCTTTGGCCAGGACTCCTTGCAGGCACACGCCCGGGCAGGAACACTGCTGTTTCTCCCCCTGCCCTGCCTCACCCCCCCCTCCAGAGATCCTCTTTGGGTGTAGGAGGTCAGTGCCCTAAAGAGCTCAGTGTGCCCAAGGGTGAGGAAGGGGAGAGAGTGAACGTGCCCACGTGAAAGGGGCCACAGATGCGTGGATACCTGCATGTGTCCACGTGAAAGGGGCCACAGATGCGTGGATGCCTGCAGGTGCTTGTGTGGGAGGCCCTGAGAATGGCACCCCAGGCCTGCAGCCCAGACACAGCCACGTGACCACGGCCACGTGACCACGGCCACTGTGAGCCCTTGCAGGAGCTCTGAGGGAGTCACTGCCCTCGCACGGGAGCGGGGAACAGCGATCTCAGGAACTGAGCTGGAGAGTAGCAGTGCCCGCCTGCAGCAGAACTGTGGATTCTTGCTCCACGTCTTTTCCTCCCCGTGTGCATCACTCTGTGTGTGAACTCCCTCCTGTCGTTGAAGAGCACCCCAGCTGCAGTGAGCGCTCCGTGTCTGCCACAGAATGGGCCCAAGACCCCCTGCGTCTGCATTTGACTATCCGGTCCCTGCGTCTTCCTCCTACAGCGAAAGCCCAGGGCTGAGGGAAGTTCGTCAGTGGGTCCTGAATAACTAAACATTTTCAAATTTTTTTTAAATTTATTTATTTGTTTGTTTTTATTTCTTTTTTGACAGGCAGAGTTAGACAGTGAGAGAGAGAGAGAGAGAGAGAGAGAGAGAGAGAGAGAAAGAGAGAGAGAGAGAGAGAAAGGTCTTCCTTCCATTGGCTCACCCCCCAAATGGCCGCTATGGCTGGTGCTGCACCGATCTGAAGCCAGGAGCCAGGTGCTTCTCCTGGTCTCCCATGGGGTGCAGGGCCCAAGCACCTGGGCCATCCTCCACTGCACTCCCGGGCCACAGCAGAGAGCTGGACTGGAAGAGGGGCAACCGGGACTAGAACCCGGGATACCGGCACCACAGGTGGAGGATTAGCCAAGTGAGCCTTTATTTATTTATTTGAAAGTCAGTGTTAGAGGGCCGGCGCTGTGGCTCAACAGGCTAATCCTCCGCCTTGCGGCGCCAGCACACCGGGTTCTAATCCCGGTCGGGGCGCCGGATTCTGTCCCGGTTGCCCCTCTTCCAGGCCAGCCCTCTGCTGTGGCCCAGGAGTGCAGTGGAGGATGGCCCAAGTGCTTGGGCCCTGCACCCCATGGGAGACCAGGAGAAGCACCTTGCACCTGGCTTCTGCCATCGGATGAGCGCGGTGCACCGGCCGTAGCGCACTGGCCGCGGCAGCCATTGGAGGGTGAACCAACGGCAAAGGAAGACCTTTCTCTCTGTCTCTCTCTCTCTCACTGTCCACTCTGCCTGTCAAAAAAAAAAAAAAAAGTCAGTGTTAGAGAAGGAGAGAGAGGTCTTCCATCCACTGGTTCACTCCCCAGATGGCTGCAGTGGCCAGGCTGAGCCAGGCCAAAGCCAGGAGCCAGGAACTCCATCTGGGTCTCCCACATGGGTGCAGAGGCCCAAGCACTTGGGTCATCTGCTGCTGCTTTCCCAGGCGCATTAGCAGGGAGCTGGATCAGAAGTGGAGCAGCTGGACATGAACTGACGCCCACATGGGATGCAGGCTGGCAGCTTTACCCACTATGCCACAACACCGGTCCCAACGTTTTCACATTTTTCCCCTGGATTTTTTGTGGCAGTTTTTGAGACAGTGGTTGGGGGTTGGCAAATGCGAGCCCCGGGGAGGAGGGTCACGAAGCCGTCTGGACGCCCGTGGAGCCGGAGCCTGCAGCAACGTCAGGAGACATCCGGGGAGGGGCACTGCCGGCACCCGAGGAGCAGAGGCCAGGCCCGCTCCAAGCCCCCGGCCGTCCACAGCACACCCCACAATAAAGAATGAGGGCCCCAGAGGTCCACAGCGCCGTGGGGAGAAAGCCCGTTCTAGGAAAGGAGATCGCAGGCCTGCGGGTGCTGTTACGTCTTGCTGCGAGACTGGCAGTAAAGCAGGGCCCCACCCCCACCCCAGGCGTCTGCATCCCTGAGCTGCCCCCCACACCCCCATCCCAGTCTTCCGCCTGCTCACTCCCCTGCTCTCTTGCAGAGGCTGACCCTGGTGCTTGCCCTGGCGACCCTGATAGCTGCCTTCGGGTCGTCCTTCCAGTATGGCTACAACGTGTCCGTTGTCAACTCCCCAGCCGAGGTAGGTCCCTGCGGGTCCTGAATACACAGGGCGTGGCCGGCAGGGACGGGACCCAGCACACAGTGGGTCCACACCGCGGTTCCTCAGGCCACAGAGGAGGAAGCACCCTCAAGGCGCGGCACACACCCATGGGACCCCGGACCTCTGCCATTGGGAGCATTCGGGAGCCTGGCCCCCTGGGCGTGCACAGCGTGCGAGGCCCCAGGAGGGGGCTCGAGTCTTCTGTCGCCTGGCAAGGGGTCAGGAGTCTGGAGGGGCAGAGCCCATCAAGAGGGAAAGCCCTAGGGCAGCACCCCAGCTCACTTGCTTCATCCTGACTCCCCCTAGGGGGTCCCATGGGGGTGGGTGGGGAATAACAAAAACCGGCTCATTCCGGTGCTGTGTCCTCTGCTCCCCAGCTCATGAAGCAGTTCTACAACGACACCTACTACGACAGAACCGGGGAGCTCATCGACGAGTTCGTCCTGACCTTGCTGTGGTCTGTGACTGTGTCCATGTTTCCCTTCGGAGGCTTTGTCGGGTCCCTTCTGGTCGGCCCCTTGGTGAATAAATTTGGCAGGTAAGGGAAGAGAGACAGAGAGAGCACCCATCCCCAGGTTCCCTCCCCAAATGTCCCCGGTAGCCCTCAGCTGGGCCACACCAAAGCCAGTAGCCAGGGACTCCATCCAGGTCTCCCCCGTGGGGGGCAGGGCCCGAGCACTTGACCTATCACTGCCGCCTCTCAGGGTGCATGTTAGCAGGAAGCTGGAGTCAGGAGCTGGGGCTGGGGCTTGAACCCAGGCACTCTGATGTGGGACGCCGTCATATTTTTTTTCCTTTAAGATTTGTTTATTTATTTGAAAGGCAGAGTTACAGAGAGGCAGAGAGAGAGAGAGAGAGAGAGAGAGGCCTTTCATCTGCTGGCTCACTCCCCAAATCGCCACAGTGGTCCACAGCTGGGCAATCCAAAGCCAGGAGCCAGGAGCTTCTTCCCCATCTCCCACACGGGTGCAGGGCCTAAGGACTTGGACCATCTTCCACTGCTCTCCCAGGTGCGTTAGCAGGGAGCTGGACTGGAAGCGGAATAGCCAGAACTTGAACCACTGCCCATACAGTATGCCAGCACTGCAGGCGGTGACTACCCGCTATGCCACAGTGCCAGGCCCATCTTAACCACTGGGCCGACCACCTGAAACTCAGAAGATGCCAGCAGACTTAAACGTAGGCCTAAGCTGAAATCCTCATCACGAGGCCAGGGTAGTGACCAGTTGGGTAATTTTCACTTCCTAAGAGGATTGAAGGGAGACGGCCTGACCTGGGTTCGTCAGGAGGGGCTCAGCGTTGGTGGTGTCTTGGTGAGGTCCCCTGCAGAGATGTTTGCTTGGCTCCTGCCAGGGTCGCAGGGCCCCCTTCTCCCTGCAGGCTCATTCCCGACTAGGATGGGAATGCTCTTTCAGTCTCATTCAGGATTGCCTTTATCGGCCTAAGGAGGTTCTTTTTTTTTTTTTTTTTTCCTTTTGTTGTACCTGAGCGAGTGCAAACAAAGGAGCTCCACACATTGATAAAATTTGATGGTCCTTTATTGCCGGCGGTGGAGAGTGGGCTCATGCCCTAAAGAACTCTCGACCTCGAGGCTCAAAGCTACAGGGTTTATAAAGGCAAAAACCGCAAAATCAGGAGGGGAATTTATGGTTGCTAGGAACAGGGGGGAATACATGGTTACCGGGGTCAAGCTGACCTAAAACCTATGCGAAACTAGTGTCAATTATAATCTTGACAATACCAGTTACAATCTTAACAATTATCAATTATGATTTTGACATTAATCCAATTATTAGACAAATCACATCTTTACCATTAACCCAGGTGCAACCTTTTTACTTTTAAGCTTGAGCGATCATGCTGGGGGGTTTCTGTGCTCTGCCAAGGGTGATGTAGTGCACTGCTATTGTCCGACTAGTTGAGATCATAGTTTCAGACCAGAGTCTCTTGGTGGTGGGGGGGGTGCTTTCCCAGAACAGAGTCTCAAGTGCTCCAAAATGGAGTCCCTACTGTCAAGGTGCTACTTCACTTTGGACAGGCAGAGTGGACAGTGAGAGAGAGAGAAAGAGAGAAAGGTCTTCCTTTGCTGTTGGTTCACCCTCCAATGGCCGCCGCGGCCAGCGCACTGCGCCGATCCGAAGCCAGGAGCCAGGTGCTTCTCCTGGTCTCCCATGGGGTACAGGGCCCAAGCACTTGGGCCATCCTCCACTGCACTCCCGGGCCACAGCAGAGAGCCAGCCTGGAAGAGGGGCAACCGGGACAGAATCTGGTGCCCCGACCGGGATTAGAACCCGGTGTGCCGGCGCCGCAAGGTGGAGGATTAGCCTGTTGAGCTGCGGCGTTGGTCTCTAAAGAGGTTCTACTTAACAATTTGTTAAAGCCGTTTCTGTAAAAGTCATAATGGTGTTAAGTTTCATGGATCTGTTTCCTGCTTCTGCTGAGAGAATGCTAGATATTTTCCTAGTATGATCTTTAAGATGGTGAAATGCCTGGGAAGATTTTTAAATGTGCTATTGAGTGCAGCCTGCTAATATTTCATTTAGGGTTTTTGGCTTCTCTGTTGATGTCAGTGAGGCCAGCCTCGGCCTTCCTGCTACCTTCCTGACCAGTTTGAGTTTCAAGATTCCACTAAAATGACAAACCAGCTCTGACTTACGAAGCCAAAATATTTTATATTTTAACACGAGGCCCTCTCCCTCCATACTCAACACCCGTGCCCACTGCCGGGACAGTCCTTCTGCGCCCCAACAGACTGTTCCTGCCCCAGGCTCTGGCCCTAACCCATGTCCGCCTCAGGTCCCGGAGACCTTAACGTGCACCGGAAGAGCTCACTGCTGCCGCCGGAGGAGCCTGCACGTCGTTGACCCCAGGGATGTTTGTTGACTGAATGAGTGACTCCTGAAGCCAGGCTGACTGCTGCTTTTTCCTTGCAGAAAAGGGGCCTTGCTGTTCAACAACATATTTTCCATCGTGCCCGCCATCCTCATGGGGTGCAGCGAAGTCGCCAGGTCGTTTGAGCTCATAATTGTCTCCAGGCTCCTGGTGGGAATATGCGCAGGTAGGCAAGGCGGCGCTCTCTCCAGCTCTGTTATTGGGGGTCAGCGAGGGGAGGCAGAGCAAGCGTCCAGGGTCTGAACCAATCAGGTCTCGGAAGCACGGTCACGTCACACGGAAGCCCCGGCCCCAGCGTGGCTCTCCTGTGCGGGCAGCAGGCAGGTCTTCCCTGCGGTGTCTCCGGCACAGCAAGCTGCTCTTTCAAACTCTGACGGGGCTGGCGCTGCGGCACAGCGGCTTCAAGTCCCCGCTGCTCCACTTCCGATCCAGCTCCCTGCTCATGCACCTGGGAAAGTAGCAGAGGATGGACCAAGTGCTTGGTCCCTGCACCCACGTGGGAGACGTGGAGGAAGCTCCTGGCTCCTGGCTTCAGCCTGGCCCGGACCTGGTCATTGTAACCATTTGGGGAGTAAACCAGAGAATGGAAGATTCATTCGTTCATTCTCTCTCTCTCTCTCTCTCTCTCTCCTGCCCCCCATAATTCTGCCTTTAAAATAAATCAATAAATCTTTTTTAAAAAAAAAACATAAAAAAGAAAGACTGACATAATTTTCAGTTCTGCAGGGTTCTTCCAATCTATTCTAATAGCTCTTCCTCCTCCTCCTCTTCCTCCTCCTCCTCCTCCTCCTCCCCACCTTCTTCCCCTCCTCTTCTTCCTCTCCCTGCATTCCTCCACTGCCTTCTTCATTTGATGGGCAGAGACACGAGACAGGAATCTCCCAACCACTGGTTCACTCCACAGATGCCCATAGCAGTCAGGACAAGGCAAGCTGAAGTCAGGGGCCTGGAACATGGGTGGCAGGGACCCAAGGACTGGAGCCATCATGGCTGCCTCTCAGGGTGTGTGTTAGCAGGAAGCCGGAGCAGAGAGCCAAGGTGGGACTCCACCACGGGACATGGGCATTGCCACATGTTGACTTAACCCCTATGCCACACGTCTGCCCCCAGGCTAATTTTTTATCTCAGTCTTCTTTTTTTAAGATTTATTTTATTTGTTTGAAAGGTAGAATTACAGAGGCAGAGAGAGGGAGAGAGAGAGAAAGAGAGAGAGGTCTTCCATCTGCTAGTTCGCTTCCCAAATGGCCTCTTCCAGATCTCCCAGCCAGGTGCAGGGGCCCAAGGGCTTGAGCCAGCCTCCGCTGCTTTCCCAGGCCGTCAGCAGGAAGCTGGATCAGAAGTGGAGCAGCCGGGACTTGAACTGGCGCCCATATGAGTTGCTGGTGCTGCAGGCAGATGCTAACCTACTATGCCACAGCGCTGGCCCGTGTCTCAGTCTTTTATAAACAACAAGTCAGGACCAGTTAGTGGGGGGTGACACCTGTCTAGTGAGCAGCACTGTGCCCTGCGTAGTAAGAACAGTGTTGTCTCGGGAACCTTTTGTTTCCGTTCTTACCTGTGTGCGTATGGGAGAAACGAGTTGCAATGTAAAATGCATTCGTATATTTTTCAGTATGGATTATGGTATAAAATAACAGCTTAGAAACAACATTCTGTATGAATTCCCCCACCAGGGATGTGTTAGGGATGCTGGGCCTTCAGCTCTGAGAGCAGCATAGAGCTGGCGGGGGCTGGTGTTGCAGGGCAGTGGGTTGGGCTGCCGCTGGGGACGCCCACGTCCCACCCCAGAGCGCCGGGGTTCAGGTCCCAGCTACCTCACTTCCTGCTGCTGCACATCCCAGGAGGCTCGAGTCCTGGGGTCCCTACTGCCTACCTGGGAGACCCGGATGGAGCTCCAGGCTCCTGACTTTGGTCTGGCCTTACCCTGGCTGTTGCCGCCATTGGGGGATGAACCAAGAGATGGAGGATCTGTGTGTGTATGTGTGTGTGTGTGTGTGTGTGTCCCTCTGCCTTTCAGATAAATTAAATAAATACATACATACATTTAAGGTAAAAAAGAAACTACTGGTTCTTAGAGAAATTTGCTGGGCCAGCATTGTGGTGCAGCAGGTTAAGCCCACACTTCCGTATTTGGGCGCCAGTTCCAGTCTACTCTGTTTTCAGTCCATCTCCTGCTAATCCTGGGAAAGCAGCGGAAGACGGCCCAGTGCTCGGGCTCCTGCCACCCGCGTGGGAGACCCGGGTGCAGCTCCAGGCTCCTGGATTCAGCCTGGCCCAGCTCTTCTGGTCATTTGTGGAGTAAAGTAGTGGAGATGGAAGATGCTCTGTCTCTCTGTCTCTGTCTCCGTCACTCTGCCTTTCAAATACATAAATAAATCTTTATTTTTTATAAAAAGGACTTACCATTACAAGATGGCCACTTCCACCTGTTGCGAAGTGCTGGGCCCACGCTGGCACCCCCAGGTCCCCAGCTTCCGGAAGGATCCCCCTCCTTCCATGCCTCTGGGCCTGGGGGGTGTTGTCCCCGCTGCAGTAAAGACTGCTGCTGCGCTCTGCTCTGGAGCCCGGAAAGACTTGGTGTCAGTGGACTGTCCCGTCTCTGAAATACTGAGCAGAATTGCAAAGCAGAAAACTTCGTCTTCTATTACCAAATGCCCTCCTGTTACCAGCATCTGTAACCTGCGCTCACCCCCAAACCCTGTTCCCTCGGGGTCCCGTGTGTGGCCACACCTCCCTCTCCACCACCTCTGTCTGAGGCTGGCCGCGATCCAGGACCAGGTGTATGGCGCTCAGCCTCTGTGCTTTAGGAGAGTCACACGCTCATCCGTGTGAAGACACCTGGGAGACTGTAGACCGCGTCCCACCTATCCTGACTCAGAGTCCAGCATGGCAGGGCTGTGACACGTTGAGTACTGGGGACTCAGGAGCATTCGGGCATCACAGGAAGTGTGGACGTGCAGCCGTGCCACAGCGGGCAGCGAGGTCGCCAGCCATCGGGGACAGATCTCGCTCGGGCATCAGCTCATTACGTCACCCACTCCTTGTCCACGGGAAAGCTGGCGGGCAGGGTCCTGGGCCTCTGAGCAGACAGCCTCCCCAAGGAGCAGGAGAGGAACGTGTTCGGGCCGCTGTGGGGTCTGTGTGCGGGAGCTCCTCCGCGCTGGTTCTCTCTCCCCGGAGTTGGAAGCACGCAGAGTCCCCAGGGCGTCCGCCACCCCGGGCACTTGCTCAGTAAGAGGACAATGGGCCCTGGACGATGCAGCTTGTCCCTGCCAGGTAACTCTTCCTGACCTATCACCTCCACCCCCCACCAGGTGTGTCCTCCAACGTGGTCCCTATGTACCTGGGGGAGCTGGCCCCCAAGAACCTGCGGGGCGCCCTCGGGGTGGTGCCGCAGCTCTTCATCACCATCGGCATCCTCGTGGCCCAGCTCTTCGGCCTTCGGAGTGTCCTCGCCAACAAAAAAGGTGCGTCCGGCTGCGGGGCTCCAGCCTCCCCCTGCAGCACCTGCTCCCCAGCCGCCAGCCTGGGGCGCACATTTCTGCTGACCACTGGCCTTGTCCCTCGGAGGGGAGTGGCGAGGGAGATCCAGATCGACAGCAGTGTCTGGGTCGGGTCACTGGGAGATCATCGGTCTGGGGGACAGGGCCACCCCCCGAGGCCAGGCGGCCGTGGTCTGTGTGGCAGCTGCGAGTTCTACACTTTCTGCCGATGGTGCAGGGGACTGACATGGGATGCGGGTCTGGGAGCGAGCGGAAGATCCAGCCTGAGAGCAGTGGGCAGTGTGGGGGTTGAACTTGAACTTGACATTGGATGGGTTTGTGGTGGTGGTGAAGCAGGAGGCAGGCTGTGGTCAGGAGCGCTGTGGTTATGGGATGGGGGCTGGCGCAGAGACTGAACGTGACCCGAGAAAGACAGTGTCTAAGCCCCGGTGTGCACAAGCTGGACACTCACAGCCTGAACTGGGATTCAAAGCCCACCTGCCGTGTGGCTCCACCCTGCTGGGTTCACCTCTCAGCTTTGTTCCCGACAACTGTGTGGTTTTGGACAAGAGACCTACACTCCGCCTGCCTCCGTGTTTGCGTGTGTGAAATGGGGTTGATCGTGGCGCCCACTTCACAATGGTGCTGTGAGAAGGAAGAGGGTTCGTGAAGGCAGCTGGCCCAGGGCCCGGCGCACGGGTGCCCACCGACACTGAGGCATTGACCCCCCTAGAGGGGCCTGGGCTGCCCACTTATTCACGTCATGGTTTTAGGGATCATTTGCTTATGAGAGGGGGAGAGAGAGAGAGAGAGACAGAGCGAGTGAGCTCTCCCATCTACTGATTCACTCCCAAAATGCCTGCAGCGGTTGGGGCTGGGCCACAGCTGAGGCCAGGAGCCAGGCCTTCCCTTAGTTGGCAGGAACCCGGCCACTTGAGCCCTCGGCACTGCCTCTGGTGTCTGTATTAGCGGAAGCTGAAGCCAGGAGCCGGAGCCAGGTATCGGACCTGCTGCTCTGATGTGACGCAGGCATCTTAGCCAGTGGTCTAAATGCCTGTCCCTATCACCATTCTTATTGTGAAACAAGATGTGTGTTTCTCAATAAACAGAAATAAAAACAAAGGAAACATTCAAAAATGTAAACATTCATTTACTAAAAGAGAAATCACACGCTGCAGTGCCACTGCCTGTGACGCCAGCATCGCACATCACGGTGCCGGTTCCAGTCCCAGCTGCTGCACTTCCAGTCCAGCTTCCTGCTGATGCACTGGGATGGCGGTGGGTGACAGCCCAAGTGCTTGGACCCCTGCCACACACGTGGGAGACCCGGATGGAGTTCCTAGTTGCTGGCTTTGACCTGGCCCAGCTCTGGCTATTGGAGCCATTTGGGGGATGAACCAGCAGATGGAAGATCTCTGTCTCTCTCTCTCTTGCTCGCTCTTGCTCTCACTCTTCCCCCGCCCCGTGTCACTTTTTCAAATAGAGAAATTACAGCCTTTGGGAGCCCATGTGTGCCCCCACCTGTCCCGCAGGGCCCACTCTGTAGACCCTCACCATCTTCCTTTCCCGGCCTTTGCCCCCAGTCTCACGCCCTTTGGCCATGGTGGGCTGCACCTGCCCGTGAACATTGCAGAAGGGAGCCGCGCTGTGTGAACTGTGCCATCGGCCTCCCATCTGGCCGCTGTCCGTGGCAGGGTAGCTGTGTGTTCACCGCAGCATCAGTTCGGGTTTTCAGACCCCCAGCTTACGTACCCTCGTGGAGGGAATGTTCCAGACAGCTGCACGGTGCTGTTCCCACCACTGCAGTTCTGGGGTCCTGGTGGCCCAGCACGGGCTTCCGTGGCTGCGGGGGGCTGGCCCCGCTTTGGCAGCCCTGACAGCCCATGCACACAGCCACAATGCACACTGCCCACTCAGCCACATGTGCTCACGTGGTGGGGGTGCAGCGGTCACGGCCCAGGGTGCACCGAGTGTCTGCTCTCCACCAGCACTGCTAGGTGCCGGGCAGAGCGTGGTCCCAGCTGGGGGACGGGCCCGGCCCTCAGCCGCCCCCTGCTTGCAGGCTGGCCCATCCTCCTGGGGCTGACCGGGGTCCCAGCCGCCCTGCAGCTGCTGCTCCTGCCCTTCTTCCCCGAGAGCCCCAGGTACCTGCTGATCGGGAGGAAGAACCAAGATGCCGCCAGGAAGGGTAACGTGGGCGTGTGGGGGTGGCAGCCCAGGGAGCCCTGCCGCGGGAGCCCGGGCCGACGCCGCCGCTTGGCATCCCTGCAGCCCTGCAGACGCTGCGCGGCTGGGACGAGGTGGACGAGGAGCTGGAGGAGATCCGGCGGGAAGACGAGGCGGAGCGGGCGGCTGGCCTGGTGTCCGTGCGGCGGCTGTGTGGCACGCGGGCGCTGCGCTGGCAGCTTATCTCCATCGTGGCCCTCATGGGTGGCCAGCAGCTATCGGGAGTGAACGCGGTGCGGAACAGCGGGGACCCCGGGCCCCAGGCCCCTGTCACAGCCTTGTGGAGGGCGGGGTCCCGCAGGCCCCAGGCCCTTGTCACAGCCCTGTGGAGGGTGGGGTCCTTGTCACCAGCAGCCATTGCCTTTCAGATCTACTACTACGCAGACCAGATCTACCTGAGTGCTGGCGTGAGGGACACTGACGTCCAGTACGTGACAGCCGGCACAGGGGCCGTCAATGTGCTGATGACCGTGGTCACCGTGAGTGTCCCCAGAGCAGGGCCTGGGGTGGCCACTGGGGCCTCTGAACTCCTGTGGGGCAGCTCATGGCCCCCAAAGATGGAAGCCCAGCCCCCCGAGAGCCTTGCTTGGATGAGGTTGTCCACCTCTCACCTGGGGCAGCCCAAGGCCGCCGCTCAGCCGAACCAAGTGTCCACATGGCTGGGCGGCACCAGAGGGCGGCCCGGGTGGCCCGAGTGGAGCCTGGCCTCTGTCTGGCTGCTCTCCTGCAGCTGGAGCTGTCCTGGTTTGGGTGGCATGGCCCAGGGACACAGCCGGGCCTCCCCACCAGCCCCTCACAGGCACATCTGCGCACACAGCAGGTGCACAGCCCGCCTGGTCCTCCCGGGGCTCTGCTGAGCGCCCCGCCCTCCCACCCTCGCAGGTGTTCGTGGTGGAGTTCCTGGGCCGGAGGCTGCTGCTCCTCCTCGGCTTCTTCACCTGCTTCGCGGCCTGCTGCGTGCTCACAGCAGCGCTAGCCCTGCAGGTGAGGGGAGCCCGAGCGGTGCTGGCCCTGCCTGCGCAGGAGCCGCGCGCTGTTCCCACCCTGCCTCCCCCCAGGGGGACTTGACAAGCGATACCGGCACAGGCGTGCCAGCAAACACCGCCGTGCGGTGGGGACCGTGCGGCCCGGGGCACCCACAGCCCTGCCGGCCTGTTTCCAAGGGTTCCTTCAGGTGCTTGCACTCACGGGGAGCCGGGGCTTCCTGGGCAAAGACCCAGAGCTGCTATGGGGGCTAAAGGTGTGAACCATCTGTGCCCTCCCCCCAGGACACTGTCTCCTGGATGCCTTACATCAGCATCGTCTGCATCATCGTCTACGTCATAGGACACGCCATCGGGCCCAGTACGTACCCCCGACTGCTTCCGTGCTTCATGGCTCCTCTCCCGCACCATCGGCCCCGCAAGCCCGGGGCCCGAGCTCCTGCCGGGCACTGCCCTGACACGGTCCGCGCTCCCTGCACGCTGGCCCGGGCGACTGGCAGAGCGGCTGGCTGCCTCCAGGGCCGTGCCAGCTTGCTGTCTGCTGTGCGTACTGGAGGTGCCCTGCTGCCTCTGGGCCAGGGTGCCTGCGCGTAGTGGGTTCGAGGACCCTGTGTGGCCTGGCCTGCCTCAGGGAAGACGGCCCCCTCTCTCCCCAAGGCCCCATCCCGGCTCTGCTCATCACTGAGATCTTCCTGCAGACCTCGCGGCCGGCCGCCTACATGGTGGGGGGCAGCGTGCACTGGCTGTCCAACTTCACCGTGGGCCTGGTCTTCCCATTCATCCAGGTGAGCGAGACTGGGGCCCCCGCTCACGGAACCCCCACTCCACCCCCCTCCCCCGACACCATGGCAATGCAACCCCCCGCGGCCCGCCCCTCCCACGAGCCCACTGCCCCTCTCGCCGCAGGTGGGCCTCGGCGCTTACAGCTTCATCATCTTTGGCGTCATCTGCCTGCTCACCACCATCTACACCTTCCTGATTGTCCCCGAGACCAAGGGCAAGAGCTTCATAGAGATCAATCAGACGTTCATCAGGATGAACAAGGTGGCAGAAGTCTCACCCGACAGAGAGGAGCTGAAGGACTTTCCTCCCAACGTCTTGGAGTAGCCTCCTGGGAGCGGAGCCCGCTGCACGCTTCGTGGACCTTCCCCTTCTCTCCTGACTTGTGGTTGTGTGGGGCAGCCCAGCAGTGGGCCGCCCTGGTGTGGACGCCGCCCGAAAGCCCGGCTGTCTCTCCCCAGGTGGCCGTGGCCAGCCCCGAGTTCACAGACAGCCGCTGCCCTGCTGGGTGAGCCGTCACGGCGCCCCTGCTGACATAGCCTTTATGACAGACGTGGCTCCGGTGCCGGCGACACGGAGGGAAGCACGTTTTGTCAGAGAAAGGAGCTCTCCCCTGCGCCCGCCGTGGCCCACGGGGGCCCCTGGTGTGCTCACGGAGCCACACTCTGGCTCTTAGCTGGGCCTTCCCCAGAGCACCTGTCTTGGAAAGTGTGATGTCAGACATGATGACGCGGAGAAGGCTGGGAACCTGTCCCAGGGAGACGGAAACTGAGTCCGAATGATCATTCCCAAATTAGCTTCTTAGTGGAAAATGGAATTACTTCTGTGTCGTCAATAGAACAAATCTGGTGGCTCGTCTCTGTGATGTGCTGCTTTTTTTTGTGCACAGTGTGGGTGTGGGGGTGCTCTCTGCTTGTTCAGGCAGCCCTGGCTGTCAGCTTCCAGGGGGCTCGGCCAGTTTGGTTCAGCCCCAAGTCCCCGGTGCCTGGAACAGGTTCTGGCATGGACAAGGCTCTCGGACACCGCTCAAGGACAGACAGGGCAAAGGCAGAGCGCAGGCGGCTGCAGCTGTGAGCTTGGACATCTGACCGCGGGTGTCTCTGCACGTACTCAGGTGTGCTGTGACTATCACAGGGACAAGCAGCAGGGGCACTTGGGAGCCGCTTTTGTGGGTGTGGAGTGGGGATCCCATGGGTGTGAGTCACAGTGCAGAGGAGCCAGGGCCCAGAGGGAGAACCCGGTAAAACCCGCCGTAGCCTTCGGCCGTGTGGCCGAGGACGGAGCGCCGGACTCAGCACTGAGGCCGAACATCAGGACGCACGGGTCAGCAGCTTGGGGCACCCGCAGCCCCTGGGGAAGGGAGGGGGCGGGGCTCTGGAGCTCCGGGTTCTGGACATCCACCCCTGGGCTGGGCGCTTGGTTCTGCCTCTTCCTGCACAGCTCGGACGGGCTGCTGGGCTTCCCTCTGCCTCGCTGGCTTCTGCTGGATGGGCTCGTAAGCAACGTCTCGCAAGGCTGCTTTGAGATCACATGGATTTTTACGTCTGTGTGTTCAGATCAGGGGCACGCACTATGTCCTCCTATCAGTTTCTGAGCACATGGGAATGAGCACGAATCCTTGAGGACACGTGAGCCCTGGAATGAAACACAGTGAGCGGGCCCTGAGCCTGTGCGCAGGGCTGAGCGACACATCTGCGGAGCACCGCAGAGGGCGGCCACAGCGGAGTGAGGAGAAGTCCACAGCCATCTGTGTGCTGATAGGGTTCACCTGGAGGCTTGCTTAACATACAGATGTGCCGCTTAACATACAGATGGTCACATCAAGAAACATGTACAAGACGAGCGCCGTGGCTCAACAGGCTAATCCTCCGCCTTGCGGCGCCGGCACACTCGGTTCTAGTCCTGGTCGGGGCACTGGATTCTGTCCCGGTTGCCCCTCTTCCAGGCCAGCTCTCTGCTGTGGCCCGGGAGTGCAGTGGAGGATGGCCCATGTGCTTGGGCCCTGCACCCCATGGGAGACCAAGAGAAGCACCTGGCTCCTGGCTTCGGATGAGCACGGTGCGCCGGCCACCATGCCAGCCACAGCGGCCATTGGAGGGTGAACCAACGGCAAAGGAAGACCTTTCTCTCTGTCTCTCTCTCTCTCTCTCTCTCTCTCTCTCACTGTCCACTCTGCCTGTCAAAAAATAAAAATAAAAAATAAATAAAAAATTTAAAAAAAGAAACATGTACAGCTATGCGCCTCTGCATGGATTCGTAGAATACAGCAAGGGAGAGCCTCAGGAGTAGAGAAGGGAGGTGCGGAACTGGGAAAGAGGAGAAGCCTCGGGTTGGGGGAGATACCGTAGGAGGGGGTTGGTGTTTCAGGAGAGAGCTGTGCAGGTGTTTGGGGGACTCCAGGTGGCTGCGTCTGGATGGGAAATCAGGAAGATGTGGGGTGAGTGCTGTGCCAGATCCTGTGGGTCCCCTGAGCCACGCTGACTCCGCTAGGTCACCAAGGTAATCCTCGTCACGCTGTGCCTGAGTTTCAGGGAGTGCCTGGCCGTAATGAGGAGAGGACAGGACTTGGGTGGGGAGCCCCGCTGGGGAGAAATCCTGAGGCCAGCCAAGGAGCTGCTCAGCAGGACTGGGACCATGCGGCCATCAGAAGGGGGGAGTCTGGAACCCCAGCAGGTGTCTAACTGGACCAGTGGGGCGTGGTCTGGGGAGCAGGGAGGCGGGTTTCGGGGGAAGAGTATAATTCTTGGACATGTTGAAATGGAGACACTCATGGGGGCTTGCAAAAGATGTCCACAAGGAAGTTGGCCTGTGGCTGTGCACTCAGGAGAGAGCACAGATGCAAACGTGGGGTGAGCAGCACATTTGCCAGATGCCATTCCCAGCCCCGGGGTTCCAGCATCAGGTTGTCCCACATGCAGAGGGCAAAGGGTAGGAGGGGAACAATGCCCAAGAGGGGACACACGGAGGAGCCTGTGCTGATCAGAAAGGGAGCCTCCATCAGGTTCCATGACTCGTGGCCAAGGGGAGAGCAGTTTTGGGGGAGCGAGGGCAGGAGGCAGGTGCTGGGGGTGAGCCCCGCAGCGGAGACAGCAAAGAAAGATTCAGACGTCAGCGTGCTGTGGTGACTGCCAGCCCCATTGCTGTGTGTGTGTGTGATGCGCATGAAGTGTAGCTTTGGAAATATAAATGTGCACACATCAGAGGTTGGCAGTAAGAGCAGATGTAAATCCGGCTATGGAAGTGAGTGATGGCCGAGGAGAAGCGAGGCACTGCAGTGAGGTGGGAAGTCCCTGGGGCAGGGCCCAGGCAAGGCAGTCAGCGGTGAGCAGGGCCACAGGCCTCAGCCCCACGGACAAGCTCACTGCGGGGCCCACAGTGCACTCTGAATGCTGGGGCGTGGCAGAGTGGGTTTTGCCGATGTCGGCAGAGGAGGAAGGAGCAGAATTCCAGCCCCTCAATCAGCAGTGGGAGGCAGGTTTGCCCGCGGTCTCCACGCTCCAGTTTCACATTAATGCTCAAAATGAGAAAAGACACTTTTTTAAAAGGACATTTTCTTATCCAGGAAGAACGTAATAGACCATTTCAGTCCCTTATACTGAAGATGCTTTCTTTGTGCAAACCCACCACGGGCCCCACACCCGGGCGCTGCTTCCCCACTGGGAGAGAGGCTTGAGGAGGAGGGGTGGAAGGTCGCACCAGGCTCTTTGGGCTCTGGACAGGCTCGTGGGGATGGGCCTGAAGTTCCAGTCTGGAGTTAGTGGAACAGTGCTGTCTCCAATCTGTAGAAAGAGAGATCTTCTATCCACTGGTTCACTCCCCAAATGGCCACGCCAGCCAGGGTTAGGCCAGGCTGAAGCCAGGAGCCTGGGACTCTTTCTGGGTCTCCCAGGTGGGCGGCAGGGGCCCAAGGACCTGAGCCATCATCTGCTGTCTCCCGGGATGCACCCGGCAGGACGCTGGTGGGAAGTGGGGGCAGCGATGGAAGCAGCCCTGTGGCGTGGGACGCTTGTTCTAGACCCACCCCGTGAGCCATTTCCAAGTGCACGATGAGCGGTGTTAAGGACACACGAGGTGTGCACCTCTCACCTCTGGGACAGGAACCTTGTCGTCAACCTCCTGTGGGGGCGCAGGTGGCGAGGGAGAGGCGCTGAGGTCTGACCCCCGGCTGGACCGCTGCCCCCAGCCCCCGCCGACCGTGCGGGCCGCTGCTGGACAGCGCAGGCAATCTGCCCCTGGACGGCCACCGCCCACCCGCAACAGGACAGCGGTGGCCGGCCCCTGTGCCAACTCAGCTCAACCACAGGACCAGTCCCCTCCTGTGCACCAGGCAAACTCCCTCCCTGTCTGAGCACCGTCACGGCCCGCCTTCCACGCACACCAGGCCCTGCCCGCCTTCCTGTGTAGTGAGGACCTCAAGCCCCACAGCGCTGAGAACTGGAAAAATCCAACACGCTGCAGGGTGCGTCCTCCACCCCGTTAAAATAAAGTCGCCATGGAGGGCACTCCCACTCCCATCATGCACCTGACACCATGGCATGTCTTCTTTTTCAAAAAAAGGATTTATTCATTTGAAAGAGTTACAGAGAGAGGGAGGAGAGAAGGGAGAGGGGGGAAGGGGGGATTGTCTATCTTCCATTCACTCCCCAAAAGGCATGACATAGTCAGGAGCCTGGACCTCCATATGGGTCTCCCATGTGGATGGCAGGGGCTCAGATACTTGGGCCATCTTCAGCTGCATCCCCAGGTGCATTAGCAGGGAACTGGATTGAAAGTGGAGCAGCCAGAAGTGGAGCCAATGTTCTTATAGGACACTGGCATTACAGGCAGAGCCTTAACCCGCTGCGCCTCAGTGCCAGCCCCAAGACTTGGGTCTCTTAGTCATGAATATTTCTTCTTCACTGCTTTCCTTCCTACCATTCCCAGCCGTTCTGCTCAGCCCTGGGACACATGGTGACATGGGTGTGACATCTTCCGTCTGTACTGCTCAGCCCCGGGACACACAGTGACATGGGTGTGACGTCTTCCATCTCAAGGAATCGAAAGTCTAGCCATGAAGAGGCCTCCTGCTTCCTTGCACCCCTGAAAATGAACTTGGTCACCAGCACCTCCCTGGAGCCACCTGGCAAAATCCAGCCAGGTTCCAACTCTGCCCCTACCATCTGATCCGAACTGCAGGCTCAGTGCATACCGGTGGGGCCAGCAGTGAGTGGAGGAGGTGGGCTCCGTGAGCTGCACTGACTGCTCCTCCTCCACTGGAATCCAGACACCCACACGATGTGCGCTGGGACAGTCGGTGCAGCAGGCATTCGGCCGGCAGTTAGTCCTGTCGGGACTCCTGCACCCACCAGAGCGCCCGACTCAAGTTCTGGCCCTGCTCCCATGCCAGCTTCCTGCTTAGGTGCGCTCTGGGAGACGCGGTGATAGCTCAAGTAATTGGGCTCCTGCCACCCACGTGAGAGACCTGGATATCGTTCCTGGCCCGCAGCTGTGGCTCCGGGAGGCCGTTTGGGGCATTAGAGGAGTGAATCACTGAATGGGAGCTCTCTGCTCCATCTCTGCCTCTCAAATAAAAATTTTTTAAAAGATTGATTTATTTATTTGAAAGGCAAAGATGCAGAGAGAGAGGCAGAGACATAGAGATCGTCCATCCTCTGATTCACTCCCCGAATGTCCCAATGGCCAGAGCTGGGCCGATCTGAAGCCAGGAGCCAGGAGCCAGGAGTTTCTTCCAGGTCTCTCCCATGGTGCAGGGCTCTAGTTCTTGGGCCATCTTCCACTGCTTTCCCAGGAGCATTAGCAGGGAGTTGGATTGGAAGTGGAGCAGCTGAGTCTTGAACTGGCGCCCTTATGGGATGCCAGGACCACAAGTGGTAGCTTTACCCACTACACCACAGCACTGGCTTCCATAAAGAAACTTTTTAAAAATGTAGGGTGAGTATTTGGAACAACAGTTAAGACACCACTTGGGACACCTCCATCCTATGTAGGAGTGTCTGGGCTTGAGTCTAAACTCCACTTCTGATGCAGCTTCCTGCTAATATGCACCCTGGGAAGCAACAGATGGTAGCTCGAGTACTTGGGTCCCCACCACCCATGTGGGAGGCTTGTGGGGAATTCCTGGCTCCTGGCTTCAGCCTGGCTGAGCCCCGGCTGTTATGACCATTTGGGGAGTGAACCAGTGGATGGGAGGTCTGTCTCTGTCTCTCCCTCTCTCTGCCTTTCAAATAAATAAATAAATAAATAAATAAATCTTATACAAAAAAGGGGGGGGGAGATGTCCATGTTCCTCTGTTCCTGGTCATTTTCATAATTACCTCCAGGAAGGGCACCTGATATTCTTTTTTTTTTTTTTTTTGACAGGCAGAGTGGACAGTGAGAGAGAGAGACAGAGAGAAAGGTCTTCCTTTGCCGTTGGCTCACCCTCCAGTGGCCACCGTGGCCAGCGCACTGCAGTCGGCTCATCGCACTGATGCAAAGCCAGGAGCCAGGTGCTTCTCCTGGTCTCCCATGCGGGGGGCACCTGATATTCTAACCATGATTTGCCGTGATGTTCTTAGTTACGTCGCGCTATCTTGTAATGCGGATAGAGATGAATCTGAAAGAGGCAGCCTCATTTCATGTTTCAAAGACTGATGTGTGATAGAAATAACGAAGGCAGGTTTCTTCACAAGTCTTGCAGTTAGAACCACCCCGGTGTAGCCAGGAGACCACTCAGGAGGCGCGTCTCTGGTCCAAGCCCCGGCCTGCCTCAGTCTCCCAGACTCCTCATTTCTGGGGGCCGATGTTCGACTGTGGTTTTCCCCTTGCTGTATCTGGGAGCCTCGGGCAGGGGCTCGGGGGATGCAGAGATGAATTTCTGGCCAAACACCAGCAGGCAGCTTATCGCTGGCCAAACACCA
Organism: Sylvilagus bachmani; assembly: GCA_015711505.1. NCBI lineage: Eukaryota > Metazoa > Chordata > Mammalia > Lagomorpha > Leporidae > Sylvilagus > Sylvilagus bachmani. The sequence continues at coordinate 4,770,206 of CM027388.1, read as the reverse complement.
GCAGGCAGCTTATCGACCCATCCGAGACTAAGGAGCTGCTGGGAGAACAGGCAGAGTCCAGAGGGCAAAGGGGTCACAGAGCCAGGCAGGCTCGGGCCGAGCGGGTCCCGCAGGCGCCCACAGGGCTCAGGTGCCCCGGGAGGCAGAGCGCACCTGTCCTCCCGCCTGGACAAGGATGGAGAGGCCAGGGGCCAGGGCGTGGGTAAGTGCCAAGCTCAGGAACCGTCACTGCCCCGCTCCTTTCCCGCCAGGCGTGGGCACCTGCGGGGAGGGGAAGGTCCCGTGTTTCCAGTGCTGAGCAGGCTAGGGGGCCCAGCCCTGAGATGGGGGTCTGGGGAAGCCTCTAGTCCCGAACCTCACTTCTCAGACAGCAGCCTGGCAGTGTTGAGTCCAGCTCCAGGGCCGTGCTGGAAGACTGGACGGCACTGGAGAGAGCCCACCCCGAAGGTAACAGAGAGGTGGCCCCAAACAATGCCCGAACCCTGCCCTCCTCGATCTGGCCAGCGCCGGCTGTGCCAGCCTCAGGGCTATGGGCACTGGGCAGCTGATAGTGCGGCTGGGGACGAGCGGTGCGAGAGCAGGAGGCGGGGGAGGGCCCAGGGCCGCGGCTCTGGACGGACTGGGAGGCAGCACAGACCCCGTCCCGGCCCTGCCACTCCTTCCTCAGACGCTGGCCTACCGGCCCAGTAACCCCGCCATGTTGTGGCCGCTGTGGAAATCCAAGCCATGGGCTGGGGGGGAGGGAGAGGGCTGGTTTTCCCAGAGTCTGCTCTGGAGGCGCCGTTGGCAGCTCTGTCCATGAGGCTCCCACAGCCCCAGCGCCATGGGCACTGACTCGGGGTGGCCTTCCCCACCCACCCGCTGAAGACGGCCCCTCAGCCCCGTTCTTTCAGAGCCCCCGAAGCGTTCCTCCTGCCCAGAAGTGTCGCCTTTGTCTTTTGGTGGCCTTGCGTCAGCTTCTCCTAAGCGCCCTCCCCTCCACCAGCCCACCTCGTGGCTCCCACCCCAACTTCTACTCCCGCCATCCTCATGCTGGCCAGAGGCGCTGAGGCCCGGCCCCACGTGTCCCTGACCTTCTGCCTCGCCACCTCCCCAGCGGCTCCAGCCCAGCCTGGCGCTGGCGACCCTGAGTGCAGCCTTCGGCTCCGCCTTCCAGTACGGCTACAACATCGCCGTGGTGAACACGCCACACCAGGTGGGCCGGCTCTGGCTGGGAGGGCGTCCGTGGAGTGTGAGAAAGGGGCACGCCCTGCCCAGCCTCTCTGGGCCTCAGCCCCTGTCCTCGCCCAGGAAGGCCACCTGTCAATGGCGGGGAACATGGGATCGGGGACTGAGCTCTGGGATTCACAGGCTGAGGGGGGGAAGGGGAAAAGAGAGGGAGTCCTGGGAGGGGGAGGAGCTGGAGGCAGAGCATCTGGAAGCCTGGCGGAGGGGGGAGCTCAGCAGCAGGCCCGGAGGGGGCGGGGCTCGGTAGTGACCATGAGTTTGACCTGGTTGACCTTGGCCAGGGCAGCCAGGGTGAGAGCTGGGGACAAAAACCTGATGGGATTGCACCTGAGGACGGGGTGAGATGAGCCCAGGTCTAGAAGACAGGCAGTGCTCTGCGGCGCCCTGGGGCTGGGAGCCACAGCCAAAGGCCACGGAGGGGATGGGGGAGCAGTCTGGATTTTTCAGGTTGGGAGCCAGGTGTGAGTTCTGATGGGAGGAATGCATTAGAGAGGGGACACCAAGGATGCAGGACAGAAGGGACCAGCGTCAGGGAGAGCATCCCAAGGGGCAGAGGGCCCAGGACCCAGCATTCAGGTAGAGTTACCAAGCCCTGGTGTGTGTCATTTCTGCTGCCTATTTAAAAATTAATGTCAGGACCAGTGCCGCGGCTCAGCAGGTTAAGCCACAGCTGGCAATGCTGGCATCCCACATCGGAGCAATGGTTCCAATCTCACCTGCTCCGCTTCCAATCCAGCTCCCTATCAATGCGCCTGGGAAGACAGCAGAGGAGGGCCCGAGTGCTTGGGCCCCTGCAATCCACATGCAAGGCTCAGACAGAGTTCGTGGCTTCTGTTTTTGGCCAGTCCCAGACCCGGCTGTTGCAGCCATTTGAGGAGTGAATCTGTGGATGGAAGATTTCTCCCTCTGTCTCTCCCTCTCGGTCACTCTGCCTTTCAAATAAATAAAAAAATTTTTAAATCACTGTTCTTAATTTATAGCTGCTGGTTTGTGGGAGGTACTGCTGCAGTTGCCCGCACATGTATGAATATCCTCATATGTGTGTACACACATACATACGTGCATACAGGCATATGTGTTACAGGCACGTACAGTCTATGTGATGTGATGGGACACCTTGAAACATTTTTACACTTATTTTATTTATTTGAGAGGGAGAGATGGATAGGTTCTAGCGGTCTGAGAGATCTCCCATCTGCTGGTTCACGCCCCAAATTCCCACAACAGCCAGGGCTGGGCCAGGGCTGAAGACACCTGGGTCTCCCATGTGTGTACCAGGGACTCGAGTACTTCAGCCATCACCTGCTGTCTCCCAGGTGCGTGTAAGTAGGCAGCTGGATAGGAGGTGGAGGTGGGACTTGATCCCGGACACTCCGATGATGGGACGTGGGTGTCCTGATGCCAAACACCTGCTCCAGAACATCATCTCTGATCAAGCAAAGTACCATCGCTTTGTCACTTTCCAAGCTCATACATTCTCTGCGAGATGTATATACATATATGTACATAGAGCTATATGTGTGTATATATATCTAGAACTGACGAGGACATTGAGGCTTATATTTAAAGGTTATATACATCCCTCCGGGCTGGCGCTGTGGTGCAGTAGGTTAATCCTCGCCTGTGGCGCCAGCTTCCCATATGGACACCGGTTCAAGACCCGGCTTCTCGTCTTCCAACCCAGCTCTCTGCTATGGCTTGGGAAAAAAGTGGAAGATGGCTCAAGTGCTTGGGCCTCTGCACCTGCATGGGAGACCAGGAAGAAGCACCTGACTCCTGACTTCGGATCGGCACAGCTCTGGCCATTGCGGTCATCTGGGAGTGAACCAATGGAAGGAAGACCTTTCTTTGTCTCTCCCTCTCACTGTCTGTAACTCTACCTCTCAAATAAATAAATAAAGATTATATACATTCCTCAAAGTCACACAATCAGTAAGGATATTTCCTGTGTTGCCTCTGAGAAAATAAGTCTCCGAAAAGTGAGTTTCTAACAATTTGGTGTAGATTTTTAATGATGAATTCTTCAAGGATCCTTTTTAAACTTAGTTTAATTTTTAAACAATGTATTTGTTTATTTGAAAGGCAGAGTGACGGGGGGGGGGGGAGATAAGACACACACACACACACACACACACAGAGAACGAGGGAGCACTCTTCTATCTGCTGGTTCATTCCCCAAATGACAGCACTGGCAGATGCTGGGCCAGGCTGAAGCCAGGACCTCAGAGCTCCATCTGGGTCTTCCACTCTGGCGTACTTGGGCCGTCTTCTGCTGCCTTCCCAGGCACATTAGCAGGGAGCTGGATCAGAAGCAGAGCAGCAGGGACTCAAACCAGCGCTCCGATAGGGGACGCTGGCAATGCAGGCAGCAGCTTAACTGGCGGCACCACAGCACTGGCGCATCGTGTGGCAGGGGTTGAACCTCGGGTAGCAGCAGCGAACCCACAGGTTTGTTGTGTCCCAGGGCACATCTCTGTGCACTGTCCCTTGTCTCACGGCTGTGAGTATTCCCACTGAGCACGGGGCAATGCTTTGCAGGTCCTGAAGTCGTTTTATAACGAAACTTACTTTGAGCGACACGGAAGATTCATGGAGGAGAAGGCCCTGCTGCTCCTGTGGTCTTGCACTGTGTCTGTGTTTCCTCTGGGCGGCTTGCTGGGGTCATGGCTTGTTGGTCGGCTGGTGGATAAATGTGGCAGGTAAACAGAGGGTGTGCCGCCCTCGCTTGAAATTCACGTTAGTAACCTACACCAATTCTGGGTCCCTGTGCACCTGCTGGGGAGAAGGCGTGGCCCTGAAAACCAGGAGAGCTGCACTCCGCCCCCTTAGCCAGGGACATCAGCACCCACACCAGCCCCACGGTCCCCAGGGCTCCTCTCCTGGACAGCGGCAGGGGAACGGCGTCCCCACCCCTCCTCTACTACCTGGGAGGCCAAAGCGCCCCACGGTACTCAGTGCCACGCCTTGTAAGCACTTCTAGCCACTGCTGGCTCAGTGCTGCTGATTGGGCCACACTGCGGGGTCACGTGACCGTGGCGCCACACTCTAACAGCTGCAGCCTCTCCCTGCCCGGCCTGGTCACGGGGAGTCCTTCTGAGGCTTGGGGTCAGACGTGGTCGCTCCATGTGCCACGGTCTCCTATCTTGTTGGGAGACCAGCTCTTTGTACTTTGTTTGGCTCATAGGATCCACTAATCTTCCAGCCTCAGCCCAGGGTTTGCACAGGTGTGACTCACAGATAAGGGAGACGCACAGGTCAGGGTTCCCCAGGAAGGGGAGGCAGAGCCAAGGTCTCGGGGTGAGGCTCAGGCATCCCGTGTGGTTAGACCCCACACCCTCGGAGCCCAGTTACCATTGCCATGATGGAGCTACATTAGGTAGCTTGTGGGTCGGGGGAGAGGTACCTCTAGTGACCATGACTCCCAAACCATAGCTGCGCCCTTTCCATACACGCAAGCAACGTTGGCGGTTGGAAATTGCAAGTTTTAGTTAAAGAGCCTCTTAGAAATATTTGATTACCGGCTTGCCATCCACTATGCACCTGACTGATGGTAATGTGAATATCCATCATTCAGACTGTTTCAAATGTCTTTTAAAATTTGTCTATTTGGGGCTGGCGCTGTGGCGCAGTGGGTAAAGCCACAGCCGGCAGTTTTAGCATCCCATACGGGCGCTGGTTCGAGTGCCAGCTGCTCCACTTCCAATCCAGCTCTCTGCTATAGCCTGGGAAAGCAGTAGAAGATGGCCCAAGTCCTTGGGCCCCTGCACCCACATGGGAGACCTGGAAGAAGCTCCTGGCTCTTGACTTCAGATCGGCGCAGCTCTGACCATTGCGGCCAACTAGGGAGTGAACCAGAGGATAGATGACCTATCTTTCTCTCTCTCTCTCTCCCCCCCTTCTCTTTCTGTGTAACTCTGACTTTCAAACAAATAAAGACATCGTTTAAAAAAAAAAAAAAAAACGTGTTGGGGCCAGCATTGTGGCTCACTTGATTAATCCTCTGCCTGGGCTCCTGGTTCTAGTCCTGGTTGCCCCTCTTCCAGTCCAGCTCTCTGCTGTGGCCAGGGAGTGCAGTGGAGGATGGTCCAAGTGCTTGGGCCCTGCACCCGCATGGGAGACCAGGAGGAAGCACCTGGCTCCTGGCTTCGGATCGGCGCAGCGCCAGCCGTGGCAGCCATTTGGGGCGTGAACCAATGGAAGGAAGACTACACTGTCTCTCTCTCTCTCACTGTCTAACTCTGCCTGTCAAATAAAGAAAGAAAAGAATGTGTCTATTGAAGTGGAGCAGGTGAGGAGAGAGAAAATGAGAAATTTCCCATCTGCTGGTCCACTCCCCCAAACCCTACAACAGCTGGGGCTGGACCAGGCCACTGCCAGAAGCCAGGAACTCAATCCAGGTCTCCCGCATGGTGGCAGGGACCCAAGTACTTCAGCCATCACCTGCTGACCCCTGGGTGTGCATCAACAGGAAGCTGGATTTGGGAGTGGGGCTGGGACTAAAACCCAAGCACTCCATACAGGACACAGGTATCCTAATCCCTCTGCAAACATCTGCCTCTGCTCAGGCCGCTTTGTGGATCAGTCTGTGTTGTTCCGAGCGGCAACAAGAGTGTTGAGACTGTTCTAGGACCCTGGGCTTGGCCTCCACTTCCTTGTCTGAAGTCCACGGTCACCGAGGCCTGGCGGAGAGCAGACTCACAGAGGAGACCACAGCACTGCCCATCGGGAGGGGTGGAGCCGGCCGTCGGTGCTGTCCCGGCTCAGGAAAGGCTGGGTGGCAGGAGGTGGCCGCATATGCAGGCTGCCCAGGGAGCCCTGGCCTGGCTGACCTCTGTTCAGGCTCCAATGGTCACCCCAGGGAGAGAAATGCAGTTCAAGAAGTGTGGTTTGCTCGTCTGTGGGTTCTCTGGACTGGGCTGGGAGCATTTCAGAGAACTCCAGCCCTGCTCCCGGCATGGATCCTGGCCGATCATGACAGCTGTGTCCATCAGGGTCCAGGGATCCTCAAAGATGTGGGAAGTCACATTGCTTGTGCAAGTGTCCTGGGGCTGGTGACAGCCTTATCACTCCCTGAAAGCGTGGAAGCTGCCAGCCCCTGGAGGTGGGGCTGGGGGCAGGGAGACAGGAGAGTGAGCTTGTGTGTCTGCCTATAAAGGCACGGACCCCCGCTGAGGGCACCCTGACGTCATCACCACCCACCCTCTAATGCACTGAGAGCTAAGGGCTTCGCGTCCGTCCGCAGCCCCGCCCACCGTCCGTGGCGCCGCCTGCACTGCTGCCCTTGGCTCTGTCGTCCTTGCAGGAGGGGGACACTGCTGATCAACAACGTCTTCGCCATCGTCCCCGCCATCCTGATGGGTGTGAGCAAAGTGGCCCGGGCGTTTGAGCTGATCATCTTCTCTCGAGTGCTGCTGGGAGTCTGTGCAGGTACCGGAGACACAGCTGGCAGCCCGGCCCTGGCTCGGGTCCAACAGGGGAAGGTCTCAGACAGGTGTACCCAGCCCTGTGGCCAAGGTGGAAAACCGGGCAGGTGAGGGGTCTTTGCCGCCTCTGACGGCCTCTTTTCTGGGGGCAGCCTCCTGTCTCTGGCCCAAGGCCCTTGCAAACCTCATGTTTCCTGGCTCTTTCCCTTCGTTTAACAAAATCTTTTTTTTTTTTCCTTGACAGGCAGAGTTAGAGAGAGAGAGAGACCGAGACAGAGAGAAAGGTCTTCCTTTTTCCATTGGTTCACTCCCCAAATGGCCGTCATGGCCGGTGCGCTGCTGCCGGCACGCCGCACTGATCCGAAGCCAGGAGCCAGGTGCCTCTTCTGGTCTCCCATACGAGTGCAGGGCCCAAGGACTTGGGCCATCCTCCACTGCACTCCTGGGCCACAGAAGAGAGCTGGACAGGAAGAGGAGAGACAAGGACAGAATCCGGCGCCCCGACTGGGAGTAGAACCCGGTGTGCTGGCACCGAAGGTGGAGGATTAGTCTATTGAGCCACGGCGCCGGCCAACAGTTGGTTTTTAAATTCATTTATTTATTTATTTATTTAAAAGGAACAGAGTTTCACAGAGAGAAGTGGGGGGAGAAACAGAGATAGAGGTCTTCCATCCACTGGTTCACTCCCCAAATGGCCACAGTGGCCAGAGCTAGGCTGATCCGAAGCCAGGAGCCAGGAGCTTCTTCCAGGTCTCCCACATTGGTTCAGGGGCCCAAGCACTTGGACCATAATCCACTGCCTTCCCAGGCACATTTGCAGGGAGCTGGATTAGAAGTGGAGCAGCCACGACTTGGACCAGTGCCCACATGGGATGCGGGCACCACAGACAGCGGCTTCACCCGCTGCACCGTAGCACTGGCCCCGGAGGGGAAGTCTGGACTGAGGATGGGGGTTCTGGAGGAAGGAACAGAGAACCTGAGGTCTCGGTCAGCAGAGAGGGAGATTTCTTAGCTGCAATGGTTTCTTGTATTAAAACAGCAGGGCTGGGAGGACAGCGTCATGGGGCATCGAGTTAAGGCCTCCACTTGCAATGCCGGCATTCCATCTGGGAGCTCCACCTCGAGTCTGGGCTGCTCCACATCTGATCCAGCAGCTCCCTGCGTATGCGCCTGGGAAAGCAGCAGCTGATGGCCCTGCCGCCCAAGTGGGAGACTCAGATGGAGCTCCAGGCTCCTGGCCTTGGCCCAGTCCAGCCCCAGCTGTTGCAGCTGTTCGGAGAGTGAACCAGCAGATGGAAGATCTCTCTGCTTCTCTGTCTCTCCCTCTCTCTCTCTCTGTCACTCTGCCTATCAAGCAAAATAAATAAATCTTAAAAATAAAGAAAAAGAGGTATACAAGTAAATAAGCCTTGGGAACATCAGGAAATAAACCAAAGCCCAGAGCTCTCCAAACCCCAGGGACACAGAGACGCCTCCCTGCTGGGAGTGGTCCAGCCTAGCAGAAACGGGGTCATAGGGAATGGAAGTGAATTAACCCCCGGGCACCGGGGTCCTGGGCGGCGGCCCTCGGTCTCCTGATTTCTGCTTTGCCCGACAGGCGTCTCCTACAGCGCTCTCCCCATGTACCTGGGAGAACTGGCTCCCAAGCAGCTGCGAGGCGCCCTGGGCACCATGACGGAGGTGTTCATCATTATCGGCGTCTTCCTGGCGCAGGTCTTCAGCCTCCAGGCCATCCTGGGCAATGCGACAGGTGACGGGGGAGCCGGGGGTTGGGGGCCCGGCTACTCGCCCACCTGTACCCCATGCGTCCAGCGGGCCGCTCAGGGGAGGCTGGGAGGGGAGGAGGGTCGAGAGGAGAGGTTTTGCTCCAAGCTGGGAAAGACGTGTGACAGTCATCGGCGTGGCAGGAGAATGAACGTGGGCCGGCAGCCAAGGCCCTGTGAGCACAGCCGGGTTTTCACAGACATTTGCCGATGCCCGGATTACGCACCCACTGCTTCCTGGGTGGATCCAAGTCGCTGTGCTCCACACAGCAGCTTGAAGGGACGCAGACACTCGCAAGCCTGTGGGTGGCCTGGCAAAGATCATTCAGGGTCAGGATGTCCATGGGAGTGGGGGTAACCCTCCCCAGGACAGGCTTCCCCCAGGGGGTCGGACACCCGCTTTGGAGGGAAGCCCCTGTGCGTGGGCTCCTGCCCCCTCCTGCTCCCTCCTCAGCCAATGCTCTCTCAGCAGTGTTATCGTCTCTACAAGGGCATTTCAAAAAATTCATGAAAAATGGGGCCGGTGCCATGGCTCAATAGGCTAATCCTCTGCCTGCAGCACTGGCTCCCCGGGTTCTAGTCCCGGTCGGGGCGCAGATTCTGTCCCGGTTGCCCCTCTTCCAGGCCAGCCCTCTGCTGTGGCCCAGGAGTGCAGTGGAGGATGACCCAAGTGCTTGGGCCCTGCACCCCATGGGAGACCAGGAGAAGCACCTGGCTCCTGCCATCAGATCAGCGTGGTGCGCCGGCCTCAGTGGCCATTGGAGGGGGAACCAACGGCAAAGGAAGACCTTTCTCTCTGTCTCTCTCTCTCACTGTCCACTCTGCCTGTGAAACAAAAATTAATGAATTCTCTCTGTCTCTCTCTCTCTCACTGTCCACTCTGCCTGTCCAAAAAAAAATTCATGAAAAATGGAATTTTAAAAATTTTTGTGCAAAAACTTTGAAATCCATGCACAGTTTTAGCCTGACAAGCATTTCCCACAAGGCTCGGAGAGGTTGATAAGCTGCCCGTTCACATCGTAGCTAGCGGGGTGGGAGGTGCTGATGTAACCCTGTCACTCCCAGGCCTTCTAGAAGGAGCCGAGGCCCCGGGTCAGGGTGGGGACACATGGGCAGGTGACCTTCTCAGAGGAGAGGTCAGACTGTGACACCAGCCAGGTGCACAGAGACACACACACACACACACACACACACACACACCGGCCTGTCCTGGGCTCGAGTTCCAGCTGTCGGCTCCTCCAGGCTGGCCCGTGCTCCTGGCTGTCACCGGGATCCCAGCGCTGCTGCAGCTCCTCTCCCTGCCCTTCTTCCCCGAGAGCCCCCGCTATACCCTGATCCAGAAAGGAGACGAGGACACCGCGCGGCGAGGTACTGAAAGGCAGGCGGCGCCCCCCGGGGGTCCACGCTGGGGCTGGGCAGCTGTGGGTAGGTCTGAGGTCAGGGTCAGAGTCCTGGGCATCAGAGTTGAGAGACTGAGTGGGGTGGGGGATGGGAGGGTGGCAACTGGGGGCACAGCCCTGGTGCTGGGGACCTGGCTAGGGTCGAACAGTGGAGATCTGGTGAGTGTGGAGCAGGCTAAGCCACGGGGAGCTGTCCCTTGCATTCTGAAATCTTTGGGACAGTGGTGGTGAGCCGGGGACATTGAGGGTGAAGCCAGGGGACACTGGCGGTGAGCAGGGGGACAGCTCATGGTGGCGGTGAGCCGGCCACCCTGGGTGACCCTCTGTCACACAGCTCTGCAGAGGCTGAGAGGCCGTGCAGCTGACGTGGAAGCCGAGCTGGATGACATGCGGGAGGAGGAGCAAGCCGAGCGCGCCGAGGGGCACCTGTCGGTGCTCAACCTGTTCACCTTCCGGCCCCTGCGCTGGCAGCTGGTCTCCATCATCGTGCTCATGGCGGGCCAGCAGCTGTCTGGGATCAATGCGGTATGCCGGCAGGCATGGACCGAGCCAGGTGCCCCGGGGAGCCTCAGGGGTGTGCGTGTCCCAGACGCGGGACTGGGAGAGGCTGGGAGGAGCAGAGGCCTTTGTCTCTCAGGGGCTTCTCTGCTAACGCAGGACTGCCCAGGAGACAGCTTCCCAGAGACCCACCTTTCTCACTGAGACAGACAGCTCCGCCTCCAGCAGGCCAGTCCTGGGGGGAGTCAGAGGCTGCTCTGCCTCCCGGCTCCACCTCCCCCTCGGCCACTCTGCCTGTCCTGGGCTTCCCAGGCCGCAGGGAAACCTCTCCTGCAGAGCTCGTTCCTCTGTGCAGCGGGCCGGCAGCACCAGGCGGACACTGGGGCTCCTGAGGAAGGCGGCTGGTGGACCCCACCTGGGCCAGGAGCCCAGGGCCTCACCTGGCCCTGATGCTGCGCCATCGCCTCTTAGAACACGGCCCTTTTCTCTGACCGTATCTTCTGGGAGGTGTGGCGTGGAGGGAGGGCAGAGACCTAAAAAATCCCGAGGTTGCTTCCAGAAACCTCGGTGTTGACGTTCAGGGCGGTGTCAGGAAGAGGTGTCTCTGGGTCTTCCAGGATTCATGGGTTTGTTTTTAATTTTTTTTTATTTATTTGAGAGGCATACAGAAACAGATAACTAGACAGACAGAGCTCCCAGTCTCTATTCCTACCCGTCCCCCTCCCCAAATGCCTGCGACAGCTGAAGCCAGGACCCAGGTCGCCCACGTCAGCTACAGGAGCCCAGTCATTTGCAACTTTGCTGCTGCTTCGCAGGGTCTGGAAGCTGGAATCAGAAGCCAGAGCCAGGAATCAATCCGTGGCCCTGCAGTACTGGACATGAGTGTCCTAACTGCGAGGCTAAAGGCCCACACCCCCGATTTGTGGATGCTCAACAAGGGCTCTGGGAAGGGCTGACAGCCCTGGTGGGAGCCCCAAATCGGGACCAGCACACGTGGCCTTTGGAAGTGCTGCCTCTGTCACCAAGGGCAGACGTGGGCCAGACGCTGAGCAGGGACCGCCTTGGCCACGGTGACAGGCAAGGATGTGGCTCTGAGCTCGCAGTCCCAGGTGGCAGAGGGGAACACATTGGAGCGGTCAGTGGTCCAGCTCCTGGGTGTCCCAACCCCATCACCACCTTCCGTCCCAGGGTCCGCATCCCAGGCACAGAGGGAAGCCAGCAGCCTGGGTCTTTGGCCTCCCTCACACATCGCGTCTGTGTTTTAGATCAACTACTACGCAGACACCATCTACACGTCAGCCGGAGTGGCGGCTACTCACTCCCAGTACGTGACGGTGGGGGCCGGCGTGGTCAACATCGTGATGACCGTCATCTCTGTGAGTGCCTGAGAAGCATCCTTCCTGGGCAGACAGGAGCCCCACGGGGTCAGCTGAGTGCTGTGGCCCCGGTCCTGGGGTCACATACTTGCTACCTGTATGACCCCCACCAGGTGACTCCAAGAACCTCAGATGCAAGTGTCTTTGTGAAGTGCTGGTGGCACTTGCGTTCCTGGTCTTCTGATGTAGTGAATGTTGTTGGTGCCATATTGTCGCTTCAGGGTTCAGGATTTAAAATCTGAACCCCAGGTGCCTTGATCTAAGTGCTGTGTTAGAAAGATGAGCTGGCCGGCACGGTGGTTCACTAGGCTAATCCTCCACCTGCGGTGCCGGCACCCCAGGTTCTAGTCCCAGTTGGGGTACCAGATTCTGTCCCGGTTGCTCCTCTTCCAGGCCAGCTCTCTGCTGTGGCCTGGGAAGGCAGTGGAGGATGGCCCAAGTGCTTGGGCCCTGCACCCCCATGGGAGACCAGGAGGAAGCACCTGGCTCCTCGCTTCGGGCCGTAGCAGCCATTTTGGGGGTGAACCAACAGCAAAGGAAGACTTTCTCTCTCTCTCTCTCTCTCTCTCTCTACCTCTGCCTGGCAAAAAAAAAAAAAAAAAATGAGCTGGTGAGTTACCCCCTAGTTATCTCCATTTCTATTTGTTGAGTTGCTTCCATGGCTGAAATTGTTAGGAGGTTATTTATTGCTTCTTTGTATTTTCCCCAGAGCTGGGTTAAGGCCTGAGCAGCTCCCAGGGGATTCAGAGTGGCAGGGAGGGGAGGGTTAAGGGGGAAAGGGTCAGGGTGATGGAGAACTGAGGGAGGTCCCCAGGCCCAAAGCTGAAGCCCTGTCTCCCAGTGGCTTCCCATGGTCCCTCCCCTTTCTTCCTGGGGAGGGGGCAGGGTCCCGCCTCCCCTGAGCCTCCTCCAGGATAAATGAGCAGGTCGAGGACCTCCCTCTCCACCATCCTCCCTGGAGGAACAATTTCCGGGTACAGACGTGCAGGACAAACTCGACCCTGGGTGCAAGACAGGCATGGCCGTCATGCTGCTGCCTGGCCCTGGCTGCACGGCAGTGGTGACCCCGCCTGGGCTGTTGGGAGGGCGGAAGTAGCGGGACCGGGGGACCGCGCAGCGCCTGGTGTGGAGCTGCTGTGAGCATGGGTGAGACGCCTTATTCAAAGTGCAAGAGGAAGGAACCGAGCGGAAGGAGCAGCAGGGACCGAGCGTGGAGGAGGAGCTGGCTGAGAAGTGCAGGTCCACAGAGTGGACAGGCCCGGGGAGGGACCCTGGAGATGCGAGTCCCAAGGCCGGTTGGTGGAGCACCAGGGCGTGGAGGGGGAGCTTTTTAATCAAGGTTCTTTCGTGTTTGGGTGTGGTGAGGAGGCGCCTGGTGTTGAAAGTTTGGCTATTCCCAGTTCCCAGGAGGAGGGGTCCAGCAGGACCTGCCATGCCACGGGGGGACCGGGGGGCCGCCCCAGGGTCAATCACGGGGCCGGAGGCGACAGAGAAATGTGGGCAAGAGAGCTTGTTGTGGTTTCTGTGGGAAGGAACAGGCGAGGCAGGGGAGGCAGGCTGGGGACTGCCAGGGGGGAGCATCTCGGTGGGCTGCGTGCAGGTGCAGCGCCGTCCCTGGCTGACCAGGGAACAGGGCAGGCGGACAGTGGCCCAGAGTGGGAGAGCCCACCTGGTCGGGGTGGGCTGCGTGTGAAATGGCATCCTGGGACGCTATGGCTGGGGCTGGTGGGATCAGGCAACTGTCGGGGCCAGCACCCCCGGGCCAGCCAGGCCCCAAGATGTGAGAGCAAAGGTGGCCATTACAGCGGGGAGGTAACTGAGGGGTGGTGAGAGCCCCCGGGCGGCAGCAGGGGACCGCGGACCGTGAGAGGCGTGGGGGCTGCAGGGCACCCCCGGTGCTGTCCCTGCTCCTCACTGCTGGCTTCCCCTGCAGGCGGTGGCCGTGGAGCGGCTGGGAAGGCGGCTCCTCCTGCTGGTGGGCTACGGCCTCTGCGGCTGCGCCTGCCTGGTGCTGACCATGGCGCTCCTGTTCCAGGTCTGACCCCTCTCTCCTGGCTGGGGAGGGCAAGGTGGCAGTGGGGGGACAAAATGCAGGGAGGGGGCTTCCCTAACAGGGGCCCTGGCTCTGGGTGGCACCCCTGGCCTGTGGTGAGGCAACTCCAGCTTGGGCACAAATGTGAGACCACACACCATCAAGGATGAACCGGTGAGGACCCAAGAAGGGGACTTGGAAATCGTCCCCTCCAGAAGCGGAAGAAACCGGGATCCGAGGTCCATGTGGGTGGCAGACCATGTGTGGAGATCAGCCACACAGCGGCCGCTGCAGTAGGGACAGGGACACACAGGAGGCTGCGACGGAGGGAGTGAGCAGGGCGTGAGGCTCCATGCGCTCTGTGGGCTCCAGGATGGAGTGGGCGGAGCGTCTGCTGGACCCGGTCAGCCTGCAATAGGAAGGCTGCCTGGAGACCAGATGGAGACCCAGTGGGAAAGGATGGGCCACAGCAGAGCCCGTGAAGGAAGCAGGAATGAAAACTGCCCGTGAGCTTCAGCACAGCGGCCTGGCAAAGCCTGCGCCGTTCAAGTTCTCGTTCACGGCCCCCAGCAAAGCCTGCACCCCTGCACCGTTCAAGTTCTCGTCCGCTCTTCAAGTTCTCGTCTGCTGTCGTATCGGCTCCGTGCTCTGCATGAGTTACAGAAGCACACAGGATGGCCGTAATATGAAGTGCTTTTATTTTTTCAATTATTTTTTGAAGATGTACTTATTTATTTATTTGAAAGGCAGAGTGACAAAGAAGAAGAGACAGACAGAAACATAGAGAGAAAAGGATTATCCATCCATTGGTTCACTCCCCAACTGGCTGCAACTGCCAGGGCTGGGCCAGGCCAAAGCCAGGAGCCAGGGTCTCCCACATGGATGGTAAGGACCCAAGTACTCGGGCCATCATCCACTGCCTCTCAGGTGCGCTAGCGGTAAGGGGGAGCTGGCTTGGAAGTGGAGCAGCCAGGACTGGACTGGAACTGGGGATCCAAGGTGGGCTGCTATGTTGCAAGCGCAGCCTAACCCAGGGCAGCACAATACAATGTTTCCACACACTCAGCTTGTGTCTCCGGGCTTCCTCTCTGTCCTGGTTGCTGGTTATTGCACCCTGTCCTGAAGCCCTTCCAAATGAAGAGTGTGCAACTGGAGATGTGACCCAGCCTGGTACGAGGACGTGTGAAGACGTTCTCCCATAACTTGGAGACAAGGTCTTTGCTTTTTTTCCTTCTCTTCCAAGCTTAATTAATTTTTATTTGAAAGAGAGACAGAGACAGAGATCCTCTGTCTAACGGTTCATCCCCCAAATGCCTGCAACAGCCAACGCTGGGCCAGGCTGAGGTCAGGAGCCAAGAACTCGACCCTGGTCTCCCACAGGGGTGGCAGGGCCCTAAGTACTTGGGCCATCACTTGCTGCCTCCCAGGATGCCCATCTGCAGGAAGCTGGACTCAGAAGCAGAGCCGGGGCTCGAACCAGGCCTGTGATAAAACATGCGGGTGTCCCAAGCACCTACTTGACCACTGGCCCAAGTGCCTGCTCACAAGAACATTTCCGGTCTGGAGGCAAAAGAGACCGGAAGTGAAGACATTGCCACCGAGACCCCTGTCGCTGCGTCTCACAAACCTCCGTGGCCTGCTTGGTGGCCTTTCTCTCCCTCTCGTCCTGTGGGCTCCGTGGAAAATCTGCTCCCGCTTGGCACTGTGTCCGGCTGCCCCATCCACCCGGCCATGTCCTCCTTTGCACGAGGCATTGAAATGGACCCGGCCTCCTGCCGCTCCCCCAGCCGTCTCTGTCCCATACTTGTGGGTTCTGGTCGCCCGCCCACCACCCTGTCTGCTGCCCGCCCCTCCCTGCAGCCTTGGTCCCTGTGGTGAGCTTGGGGGCATCTGAGTGACATCTGAGGACCCGGCTGAGGGAGCCAGGACCCCAAGGCCTTGCCCTCGACTGTGACGTGGGCCAGTGTTTGGTCCCCGCGGGGCCGGGGGTCTCCCTGCCTGTACTCTGGGCTCACATTGGTAGGACAGACAGCACCGCCCTCACTCAGAGGGGTGTGTGGACACCCAGTGCTCGCGTCTGTGGAGTGCAGAGAGGGGTGGCCAACGGGAAAACAAGAGAAAGACGCACCTGAGCCCCCCACTTGAAAACAACCAAGGCTTCCGGAAGCCTGTGGAGCAGCAGGCTGGGGGTGGGGCCTCGTTCTGACCGCCCTCTCCCCACAGAGCAAGGTCGCTGGGCTGTCTTACCTGGGTGTGCTCTGCGTCTTTGCCTACATCGCGGGACACTCCATCGGGCCCAGTGAGTACTGCCTGGCCCCGCCCCGCCCCTCCCCCACCAGCCCTGCAGGGCCCCGCACATAACAGGTGCACAAGTACCTATGAAGTGAGTGGAGTCCGTGAGGCCCGTGTCCACAGTATTCCCGATACCCTACCCTCCCCACCTGCGCAGACCCCACCCGTCCTGAAGACCCCCGCCCATCACCATTTCCACAGCGGCCACTCCAGTTCACTCCAGTCCACTCCTGAGGCTCCATACTTGGTCTCGCCGCCTGGGGCAGATGCCTCTGGGTCCTGGGGCGCTGTGTGGATGTGTGTAGGAGGCCTGGGTGCCTGACAGTCCATCCCCCGCCCCGGCCTGTGTGTCCCGGGGAGTGGCCACTGTCCTCCCACGGGCCAGGCTGCCTGCGTGAAGCGCGCAGGTGACCAGCTGAGCTGGCAGACGCCAGACCCCCGGTGGGCGGATGTGAAGTTTGAGCCTGGTCCCGTGGGAAGCAGGAGGCGGGGCAATAACTCCCTCACCAGCAGCCTCCTCTCCCCTGCGGGCGGGAGTTCCGCCCTTTTTAGTGCCAAGAGCAGCTTCATCCTGCGGCTTTGAATTCCTCTCCCCATCCACTGTGCATGTCCAGCGGGGCAGAGTCCCTGGGAGTGGGGGAGCAGCAGGGGGGACTCTATGTATAAAGCCCCTGAGCTGGATGCAAGACAGACAGATGCACAGGATAGCTGTGGCACTAAGATTTCATGAGGGTGGCAACTGTGGGAAACTGGCTTTGGACCTTTAGGGAAAGCTCCCTGGGGGGGGGGGTGATCATGAAAAACTGTTGACAAGCACTGGGGGCTGCCATTCCCAGACCTACCACAGGAGGGCAGCACTGCCCAAGCCCAGGAGCTCACTGAGCCGGCCTCAACCCTCTAGTTCAGGGTGACCCCAGCACAGAGGAAGGGGGTGACGCACTGGGGGCATCTGGGAGGGGAAGGTCCACTCCCTGCATGGACCGAGTCCTCACTGCTGCCTCGCCTTCCTCCTCTCTGCTTTGTTTCCGCACTTCCCATGTGTGGGGATTCAACTCCAGGCTCCCCACCCAGGCTTTGCAAAGCAGACCTCTGTGGCTTCTGGCCCAATTGTGACCCAGTTCTGCAGGGCAGGGGTGGGGGCCTTTCTGGCCCCTGATCCCAGCAGGGGCTCCCACAGGGTCAGGGGCCAGGCACAGCCAGGCCCCCTGCACCCTTCTCGATCCACTCGCCCCCTCCCTCCGCCCAGGCCCTGTGCCCTCGGTGGTGAGGACAGAGATCTTCCTGCAGTCCTCCCGGCCGGCTGCCTTCGTGGTGGATGGGACGGTGCACTGGCTCACCAACTTCGTCATAGGCTTCGTGTTCCCGTCCGTGCAGGTGAGTGAGCCCGGGCCCCGGGTGCCCCCATCCCTGGGCCTCCCTGATGGGCGCTGAGACAGCCAATGCCAGCCCTCCTGCAGGGAACAGCAGCCCTGCCCGAGACGCTGTGCCGTGATGTGGGGGCTCCCCCACCCACCCCGTAAGGCCAGGGCTCTGGTCTGCGGCGTTCAAGGGTAATAGAGAGCCCGCTGGAGCCGGGGCGAGGGGACACAACCCTCAGCCCCCGCCCTTCTGGCGCTCAACACACCAAGGGCTTTTAGGGCAGGATCCAGTTTTCTGGCTCTGTCAATGGCCCAAGAGCGGAACAAGACTGGCCACCACGAAGCCCCTGGGCACCCACAGGACTGCCCCTGCCAGGGCCCACCCCATGGCCTCCCGCTCTCTTCGTCTCTTGGTGCAGGAGGCCATCGGAGCCTACAGTTTCATCATCTTTGCGGGTGTCTGCCTCCTCACTGCCATTTACATCTACGTGGTCATCCCTGAGACCAAAGGGCAGACGTTCGTGCAGATAAACCGCGTCTTCGCCCGGAGGAACGGGGTGGAGATCCCAGAGAAGAAGGAAGACGTCGCCAGGGCAGAGCCTCCTGGGCCCTGCACAGCTGGGAAGGGGACTTCCTTTTAAAGCTTCTGCACACGGTTTGGCCGGCGCCATGGCTCACTAGGCTAATCCTCTGCCTGTGGCACCGGTGCCCTGGGTTCTAGTCCTGGCTGGGGCACCGGTTCTGTCCCGGTTGCTCCTCTTCCAGTCCAGCTCTCTGCTGTGGCCCGGGAAGGCAGTGGAGGATGGCCCAAGTGCTTGGGCCCTGCACCCGTATGGGAGACCAGGAGAAGCACCTGGCTCCTGGCTTCGGATCGGCGCAACTCCAACTGTAGCGGCCATTTGGGGGGTGAACCAACAGAAGGAAGAACTTTCTCTCTCTCTCTCTCTCTCACTGTCTAACTCTGCCTGTCAAAAAAAAAAAAAAAAAAAAAGCTTCTGCACCCAGTCTCTGCGCCCGACTCCAGGCTTCCTTCTGAAAGCTTCCTCTGAAACTCACCCGGTGTCCGCTCTGCACATCCTCCCAGCCTTGGCCCACACTGGCAGGGGCCAGGCCATCAGCCTGCAGCGTTTGAACCGAGAAGCATCAAAGGATTTGCAGCAGCAGCAGCTTCGAGCCATCGCCAGATCTCTCTCTCGGCCCCAGCTGTCTCTCCCTCTTGCAATCCAGGACGCTGTGTGACCTCGCTTAGCCTCCCTTTCCACGTCCCTGCACCAAGGCCGATGCAGCAGGTGGAAATGCTTGATAAGTTGGGAAGCATTTTAACATATTGGGGGGTTATGTTCATGGTTCCTGTTAAAACGCACTTGACCGCTGAGACCCCCAGGCAGCTCTCTACCTGTGCTCACAGTCCTGGACCTGGGATCGGACCTGTAGGAGCCCAGGATGTGGCTCCAGCATGTCACATGACTGAAGGAGCCCAGGTTCCCCCGGGAATTCCAGGAGCACACCTATGTCTCCCCCAGAGTGAGGCTTCCTCCCTGTGGGGCTCATACCCTCCAGGGGTCTCCAGATGGGCCTGCCCGGAAAGGGGGTGGGAGCCCCGGCCTCACCATCCTGGGCCCAGGCGAAGAAGCCACCAGCGGAGGGGTGCAGGCGTGAGCCGGCTCATCCAACACAGCTGCTGCCCTCCAAGGCCGAACAGAACATGGCCTGGAGGAAGTGGACCCTGGACTTGGGCGGCTGGCGGGCTTCTCCCCAGCGGAATGAGGGGCATCACGAACAATTCTAGGCCAATAAATTGGACAACTTGGCCAAAGGGGCAATGCCATGAAGGAGTCGCCGTGCTGAAGAGATTCAGGCCGCCTCACAACGTTGCTGGAGAATGGATTTGGAAGTTAAGCTTATTTTGGTGCAGAAAATTCTTGAAATCCCCGCGCTTTGTTTTCATTACGTGCATTTTTCATTACTTGCACTGGTTTCTCATTATCTGCATTTTCTCTGAATGTTTAACCCACAGCGGGTTAAACCACCACCTGTGACACTGGCATCCCGTATCGGAGTCCTGGTTCAAGTCCCAGGGCTCCACTTCCAATCTAGCTCCCTGCTAATGCAGCAGACGATGGCCCAGGTGCATGGGCCCCTGCACCCACATGGGAGACCCAGAAGAGGCGCCCGGCTGCTGTAGCCATCTGGGGCGTGACTAGCAGATGGAGGAGCTCTCCCTGTGTCTCCCTCTCAATCTGTAATTCTGACGTTCAAATAAATAAATAAATCTTTTTAAAAGAATTCACACTGGTAACCCACACTGTCTCTGGGTCCCTGTGCACCTGCTGGGGAGAAGGCGTGGCCCTGAAAACCAGGAGAGCTGCACTCCGCCCCCTTAGCCAGGGACATCAGCACCCACACCAGCCCCACGGTCCCCAGGGCTCCTCTCCTGGACAGCGGCAGGGGAACGGCATCCCCACCCCTCCTCTACTACCTGGGAGGCCAAAGCGCCCCACGGTACTCAGTGCCACGCCTTGTAAGCACTTCTAGCCACTGCTGGCTCAGTGCTGCTGATTGGGCCACACTGCGGGGTCACGTGACCATGGCGCCACACTCTAACAGCTGCAGCCTCTCCCTGCCCGGCCTGGTCACGGGGAGTCCTTCTGAGGCTTGGGGTCAAACGTGGTCGCTCCACGTGCCACGGTCTCCTATCTTGTTGGGAGACCAGCTCTTTGTACTTTGTTTGGCTCATAGGATCCACTAATCTTCCAGCCTCAGCCCAGGGATTGCACAGGTGTGACTCACAGATAAGGGAGACGCACAGGTCAGGGTTCCCGGGAAGGGGAGGCGGAGCCAAGGTCTCGGGGTGAGGCTCAGGCGTCCCGTGTGGTCAGACCCCACGTCCTCGGAGCCCAGTTACACCTGCTCCTAAGATCCCGGATTGCACCTTGGAAGTCCCTGAGCCGTCTCTTGGTCGCCGTCTCCAGAACGAGATGCCCATTCAGCAATGTCGTCATTGTCACCGGGTCCCTGGCTTGAATGCCTCCACTGACGGGCAGCTCGTCACCTCCCAGGACAGCCTCTCCCAGCCTGCCTTGAAACCCAGCTCTGCCGTGGGCCGACTCACCTTCTCTGACGCATTCCCCGGCTGAGGAACAGGAACAGCAGTAATGTTAGCATTTGCCCAGGAGTTTCCCGGAGACGTGGGCATACTCTGGGTGCCCGGCCTTCTTGCACATCCTGTCCAGCCTGAGCCTGGGA
Organism: Sylvilagus bachmani; assembly: GCA_015711505.1. NCBI lineage: Eukaryota > Metazoa > Chordata > Mammalia > Lagomorpha > Leporidae > Sylvilagus > Sylvilagus bachmani. The sequence continues at coordinate 4,749,591 of CM027388.1, read as the reverse complement.
CGCGACTCCACCTGCGGGAGCAGCCGCTGAGGGGACCCCACAGTTTCCTGTACCGGGTTCCCGCTTCACAGGGCCACAGGGCGCCCCCTGCTGGCTGCCTCTCTTCCTCATCTTCCCGAGTTTCCATCCTCTTCTTGCCCTTGGGTCCCTGACTCTGGGACCCGGCCCCGGGGCTGTGGGCACTCCAGGGAGCCCGCGTGGCTTCAGGGCTGGGCGGCGGCCTGGTCTGGGGCCCCTCCCCTTCCTGCACAGTCCCAACCCTCCCCCGCGCTTCGACCTCACTTTGCCTCACCCCATTCCTTCATCTTCCTCAGGCCTCTGCTGGGACCTCGTAAGGGTGGACGCAGGCTGCTGTTCGGCTTGAGTTTGAACGTTTGTTTTATTTGAGAAACAGAGAGAGGGACAGACAGGCAGCCAGACAGAGCTCCCATCTGCTGGTTCCCTCCCCAAAGGCCGGCAATGGCCAGGGCTGGGCCAGGTCAAACCGAAGCCAGAAACACAATCCAGGTCGCCCAGTGGGTGGCAGGGACCCAATCACTTGAGCCACCACCTGCTGCCTCCCAGGGCTGATGTTAGCAGGAAGCCGGAGCCAGAGCCGGAGCTGGGCGTGAGAGCCAGGCCCTGTGACAAGGACCGCAGGTCCCCCCTGCACACCCCAATGCCACAGGCCCAGCCCTCGTTTGTCTCTGATACGCGTGACACAGCTGTGCATCAGACCACTTCTACCAAAGCTGCTACTGCAGAGGGAGGCTTGTTACGGCCCCGGCTCGGAGGTCACGGCCAGCTGGTCTCGGCAGCCCCGCTGGTCTGGCGGACGGCACATCTCGCGACGGCCGCCAGCACGCACATCCTGTGCCTGTGGCTCTCCTGATAAAGCCACCGCAGCTCCATCACAGGAGCTGCACCCACTCCCCAAAGCCCCCTCCTCAGACGCCACAACCGGCTTGAGCGCGGTCCTGATTCCTTAACGTAAGGCTCCGAGGCTCAGGCTCTCGGGGACAGTTAACATCCAAACCGTCACAAGCCTACGGGGCCGCCTCCAGGCCCCAGGTCGGCGCCTCTGCCGAGCCCTTGATGCTGGAAGTGCTCCCCCTGATCACCCCTCCACGTCCCCAACACGTGCTCTGTCGTTCTCTCGGCTCATCTTTTTAAAGAAGATGAATCTATCGGTCTATTTATTTATTTATAAGAAAGGCAGAAAGACAGAGAGATCTTCCATCTGCTGGTTCACTCCCCACTTGGGTGAACTGGACCAGCCAGGAGCCAGGATTTCTATCCTGGTCTCCCAAGCACTTGCGCCATCTCTGCTGCCTCCCAGGGTGCACCGTGGCAGGAAGCAGAGCGGGAACGGGAGCCCAGGCCCTGCAGTGGGGGACGCCAGCATCCCAGCTGGTGTTGCAGCCGCCATGCCCAGCGCCTGCCCTCGCCGTTTGCAGCTGCTGTTGGGGAGGGTTTTTTTTTTTTTTAATTTTTTTATTTTTGACAGGCAGAGTGGACAGTGAGAGAGAGACAGAGAGAAAGGTCTTCCTTTGCCGTTGGTTCACCCTCCAATGGCCGCCGCGGTCGGCGCGCTGCGGCCGGCGTACTGTGCTCATCCGATGGCAGGAGCCAGGAGCCAGGTGCTTTTCCTGGTCTCCCCATGGGGTGCAGGGCCCAAGCACCTGGACCATCCTCCACTGCACTCCTGGGCCACAGCAGAGGGCTGGCCTGGAAGAGGGGCAACCGGGACAGAATCCGGCGCCCCGACCGGGACTAGAACCGAGTGTGCCGGCGCCGCAAGGCGGAGGATTAGCCTGTTGAGCCACGGCGCCGGCCGGGGAGGTTTTTGTTCCTTTACCTCCGTGCCCAGCGCCTGCCCTCGCCGTTTGCAGCCGCTGGTGGGAGGTTTTTGTTCCTTTACCTCCGTGCCCAGAGCCCCTGCAGATGCTGACGTCACAGGTGTGGCCCCCTCTTCCTGTGACAGCGCAGGGGTCTGCAGTAGGTCCGCTCCACTCGGGCTCTCGGAGGATGCACTCTGCCCTGCCCCTCCCCGTGGAGCTGTCCCACCGGGGTCCTCTCTGCCTTTGCCTGCGTGGCGTGGTGCTCCCCCGCGTACCTCCCCACCCATTCCCTCCTTCCAGCAAACCTTCTGAGGCTCCCTGCCGTCCCCGGACTCACACCCAGAGCCCAGCAGGCAGGTGAGGCCCAGCAGACGGCACGGGGCCGCGGCTTGGGTGGAGGCCCGGGGCTCAGTTCTATAAACACCGGGTTGGGAGCGAGGTCAGGGCGTGCTGCAGACAAAACACTGACCCAGCCGACGGCCTCAGGCCCTCACCACGAGAAATCCACCGTCCAAAGCCCAAAGCTAGCGCAGCAATGACCTCACTTGCTGTGTGCTGTTCAGTCCACACTAATGTTTAAATAACCCATAATGGCCTAACCGTGAACTTCCCTGTGGTGTTTTCCTTTTCAAAGAGAAGCTTGTCTTGCCATAAAGGACTTCTGGTGTCTGGTGGGGACCTCCTGATAGGGACCTGCGAGTTCTCTGCTCCCTGCAGGGGAGCGTGGCAGGAAGAGTCCGGTCTGAGACCTGGCCCTGCGATCTTGCTCTGGCGCTGTGTCCCCGGCTCCTGGAGCAAGCAGGGAGCCCATCGGCCAGTTAACCCCCAAATGCCCAGAGCAGCCGGCGCTGAGCCAGGCAAAAGCCAGGAGCCAGGAACTCCACCCGGGTGGGCAGGGCCCCTGCTGCCTCCCAGGTGAGCACTGGCAGGAAGCTGGAGCCAGGAGTGCGGCCCGGACTTGAACCCAGGCTCTCGGATGTGGAAGTGTGGGCGTCGCGAGCGGCTACATGACAGCTGCCTGGATGCCAGTCCCTCCGTCCTCCTCCTTAAACGGACGGGAGGTGGGCGCTGTGCTGACCTTGTGGACAGGAATAAACTGGGGCTCAGCTGGTGGGAGGAGGTGGCAGAGAGGGCAGCAGAGGCAGCACCCTCCTTCTCGCACGTGGGGAGCAGGGTCCTCCCCCCAGGATGCGGGGTCATGGTGTTCCTCACCAGGTCCTGCAGGCCCACCTGGGGCTTTGGGTCTGGGGTCCCGTGATGCCTCTGTGCCCGCCTTGATCTTTGTGCCTAAGAAAGATAGGAACCAGTGGGCTTCCCCCAGCTGCAGGGGACAGTGCGAGGGGACTGGCAGAAAGGGGGGGTCGAATGCCAGCACCTAGCAGGGTGCCGCAGGGGCCCCTGCATCCCCATCCTCTGTGGGGGCTCACGTGCCCTGACTCCAGTGTCCCCGTCCTCTGTGGGGGCTCACGCACCCTGGCCTCAGCGTCCCCGTCCTCTGACCGTCCCCTCCTTTGCTTGGCTTTGGCACCCCAACAAAACAAAACTCCCTGCGTCCTGGCCGGGCACTGCATGTTTGTGAAGAGCAGAAGTGACAGGGGCTGCAGGCAAGTTCTGTGCAAGTCACGGGCAGGAGGCTCAGACCGTCCAGCGGCCACCAGGGGTCACTTCCAGCGGCACTGACCGCCCTGGCTGAGGCCTGGGGGGGTCCTCCACGGCTCCTCTCCAGCCCCGCGTTCTTCTCTCGGGACAGCTGCTGTCCTTGTGAGGGCTCAGCATCTGCTCTTGTCATCGTGCGGCTGTATCAGGTTTGGGGTTGACGCGGCCCATCTCGGCCTGACCTTGGCACTCAAGGGTCGCTTATGCAGGCCTGAGGGGGGCATCCGTGTGACCACTGGTCAGCCGCCGTCCACTCAGCTATGTGTGGGGTGCAACATCTCCCATCCTGGTGGAAGGATCTTTAGCACAAAGGGCAGCCCATGGAGTGGGCCTAGCAGTAAAGAGGCCACTTGGGACCCCTGCACCCCACATCGGAGTGCCTGGGTCAAGTCTCAGCGCTGCACCTGCTCCCAGCGTCCTGTCAATGCTCCCCGCAGGGAGGCAGCAGGTGATGGCCCAGAGGCTTGGGCCCCACCACCCATCGGGGAGACTTTGCGTCCAGTCCTTGGCTCCTGGGTTCAGCCTGGCCCAGTTCTGGCTGTTGTAGGCATTTGGTGAATGGGAGGTCTCTGTCTCTTTCTCTTTGTCTTCTCAATCCATCAATCAGTCAAGTTTGAATATTTCATTATTAAAAAGAAAAGACAGTGCACGAAGTGACAGGGACCAATTCCAGTGTGACCGGGTTTCCTCGGAACAGTCCAAGGACACCTTCTTTGCCCTTTCTCCCTGATGTGACCCTGCCTTACCAAGAGGCCTTTATCGGCCTTTGTAGCTCAGTTGATCCATTTGAAAAACGCAGGAGTGGACCACGACATCGCCAAACGCAGACCTGCCTCCCCAGCAGTGGCCACTGGAGGGCAGCACCTTCCCCCACAAGGCCATCTTGGTTCAGCCCCTGCGGTCTGGCGGCGGTTCAGGTTTTTACAAAGTGGCACCAGCACAGCTCAGAGCGCCTTTCAGAGAATCTGGCTCTGGTGAAAGGAGCACCCCACCCCCACCCCACCCCACCCGCGCCGGAGCCGTGGGACAGCCAAGGACCATGTCTAGGGGATACTGTGTGTCTCGAGACCTTCACTGAGCCCAGGAACTTACAGAATCCAAAACGGAGACATTGAAATTCCCGGTCCTGCTAAGGGGTCCTCCTGGCCTCCAGGCCCAGCCGGCCCAGCTCTGCCCCAGAGGGCGCAGTCGGTCAGGGACGCCCATCCCACTGACCACGGCGTGGTGTGTGGCTGCCTGGAGACAGGACTCCCTGCCCTGCCAGCCGGCTGGACGCCTCGGGTCATTTTTGGAAAACAGAGTTGACCTCAGCCGTGTAGCTCAGAAAGCAAACATTACCCCACATTGTTATCACCTGAAACCTTATTTTTCCCTGGTTTTTATTGTGTTTATTTAGTTCTTCAGCTAAATTCAAATTCCTACTCTGGGGCTTTGTAATAGTGAAAAGCTGGAGTCTTTTTTTTTTTTTTTTTTTGACAGGCAGAGTGGACAGTGAAAGAGAGAGACAGAGAGAAAGGTCTTCCTTTGCCGTTGGTTCACCCTCCAATGACCGCCAAGGCCTGCTCGCTGCGGCCAGCGCACCGCACTGATCCAAAGGCAGGAGCCAGGTGCTTCTCCTGGTCTCCCATGGGGTGCAGGGCCCAAGCACTTGGGCCATCCTCCACTGCACTCCCGGGCCACAGCAGAGAGCTGGCCTGGAAGAGGGGCAACTGGGACATCAACTGGGACAGAATCCGGTGCCCCGACCGGGACTAGAACCTGGTGTGCCGGCGCTGCAAGGCGGAGGATTAGCCTGTTGAGCCACGGCACCGGCCCTGGAGTCTTAATAATATAAATTAGCAATAGCACAATTCACCATAATATTTATCACCATAATAGTTAGTCGCCATAAAAGCTACAGAAGTGTTGATAGATGGTTGGAAGCTTTTTTTTTTTTTTTAAGATTTATTTGAAAGGCAGAGTTACCAAGAAAGAGCAGGAAAGAGAGAGATATCTTCCATCTGCTGGTTCACTTCCCAGATGGCTGCAACAGCCAGGGTTGGACCAGGCCACAGCTGGGAACTCCATCCGGGTCTCCCATGTGGGTGGCAGGGGCCCAAGTACTTGGGTCATCCTCCACTGCTTTCCCAGGTGCATGGACAGGGAATTAGACTGGAAGTGGAACAGCCAAGACTCAGACTGACACTCATATGGGATGTCGGCATCGCAGGCAGCGGCTTACCCTGCCCTTCACAGCACTGGCGCCAGCTGGAAACTTCTGATGTCAATCTTAAAATAAAAGTAAAGCATACAGAACCAGGCTAGAAGGGGACTGAAAAACTTTGTGGAAAAGTGGACTTAACAGATAAGTGTATGGGATGGGCATTTGGTTCAGGGGTTTAGATACCCGCATTCCATATCCCATATCAGGCTCCCTGGGTTTGGAGCCTGGCTGTTCGCCGCTCCCTGCTGCTGCACACCCTGGGAGGCAGCCGGTGCTGGCTTGGGTGATTGGGAATAAGTTTCAGGCTCCTGGTTTCAGCCCAGCCCAGCCCAGCCCAGCCCCGGGAGCTGGTGGGCATTCTGGGAGTGAACCGCTGGATGGAAGCTCTCTCTCCCTTTCTCTACATTTCAAATAAGTAAATACTTTAAAAAACAATTATTTTGGTGCAAAATAAAAACATGGGTTTCACACTGTTTTACACCAAAATAAACATCTTTTTAAAAGTTTTATTTATTTATTTATTTGAGAGACAGAAATTTCATGTCTTCACTCTCCAAATGCCCACCGTGGCTCAGAAGCTCAAGAGCTCTGTCCAGGTCTCCCGCAGGGGCAGCAGGAACCCGACTACTTGAGTCACCACTGCCGCCTCCCAGGGTGCACGTTAGCGGGAAGCTGGAGTCAGGAGCTGGAGCTGGGTGTTGAATGCAGAGACCCGGATGAAGGATGAGGCCATCTAACCAGCGGCTTCGCTGCTAAGCCAATGCTCGCCTCAAATCGTCTTTTTTTTTCTTTAATATCTTTTATTTATTTGAAGGGAAGAGTGATGGGGGTGGGGGGAGAGAAGAAGAGAGAGGTCTTCCATCTGCTGGGTCACTCCCAGAATGCCCACCAACTCCCGGGGCTGGGCCAGGTCAAAGGCAGGAGCCTGAAACTCCATCTGGGTCTCCCACGGGGATGCAGGAGCCCAGATGCTGGGCTGTCTTCCACTGCTTTCCCAGACACATTGGCGGGGAACTGGAGCAGAAGCGGAGCGGCTGGGACTTTAACAAGCACTCCGATAAGGAGCTTAACTCACAGCACCTGCTCCTCAACGTATGTTTTAATTCTGTTTTCCATGACATTTTTGAAATTCCTCATAATTGACTATTACAAAGATGAAAATTTCAAGTGCTAAAAAATTCGAGGTATTTTTCTTTCATTCTTTTCTTAATTTCTTTGCATTTTTTTATCGTTACAGAAACAATGCTTGTTCATGGGGGGGGCGACTCACCATCTCACCCACTCAGAAGACTGTTATTTAAGCCCTCACAGTGGAAGCTTCTAGATCTCTCTGATGTGTGCAGGTACATGCAGGTTTCATGCCTGTCCTCGTGTCCAAACTAACTCTGGTTAGACATTTGTCCACCTTACGCCACTTCAAATCTGAGCAAGCGCAGTTGGCTAAAAGTTACCAAAAAGCTTTGAAAACTTTTACCCAGTTGGACAATCAAGTCCTCGGCTACCGTCTCTCCCAGTGTGTGTGTGTGGGGGTCTCCCTTTCCTTTGCTGTCCCCGAGGAGTCTCCAGAGGAAGATGGGAGACCCTCGGCCCTGCTTCTCCAGGGGCTCCTGGACAGTGACAGAGGTCAGACCTCCGATCCCGGCCGGCAGTGGGGCGGTGGGCCCAGCAGGCTGCAGACCCCTCCCTAAAAAGACCCACCTGCTGCTGCCCAGCCCCCACCCCTCTGGCTGCTCCTGCCTTAGTGCTCAGGAATTGATTCCAAGTGTAACAGGAAAGCCACAGCAGGATTTTCATGGGAAAAAGACTCAATTAGGTTTGCATTTTACAGGGAATAAATAGCAGTAGAGTAATGAGTACCCGTGGCCCGCCACCTGCAACGTCATCATCATCACAACACGATCCCTGCTCTCGAGGGGTGCAGCCACCCGTCTCATCAGTTACCCCGTGATGCATTTTGCCACCTTTAAATTGCATCTGCAGGTCATTGTTGTGTTACTGTCCGACTGTCGTGCTGTGTGTTTGCTCTGCTGTCCTGTTGACGTATCCAGTTCTAGTCCATTCCTTCTTAACCATGACCTCATCCGATCTGTAACCCTTGACCGTTTTATCTTAGTCTTTCGACAAACACATTTAGGCTGCTGCTTAAATCTTTCAATCAGAAGCAATGTGACCATGACTGTTTTCGCTTCTTGTGCCCACACGCACGTTTCTCTAAGGGAAACACATCGGCGTGGGATTTCTGGGTCACAGGATGTGCACATGCTGAGCAGGGTGAGGTCTGGACAAAGGCTCCCCAGTGACTGCACCTGCTCACCCTCCCACCTGCACGGCAGGAGGATTGCCCCACAGCCGCAGGAGCATCTGGGCTCATCAGACTTTACTGCTTCTGCCAGTCTGGCATTGTGAAATGGTATTTCCTCCTCATTGTCGCTGCTTTAATCACTAGGGAAGATGGAGTCTTTTCATGGACTTATTATTGTTAAAGATTTAGTTATTTACTTGAAAGTCAGAGTTACAGAGAGGCAGAGGCAGGAAGAGAGGGAGAGAGAGAGAGAGAGAGAGAGTCTTCCATCCGCTGGTTCATTCCCCAAGTGGTTGCAATGGTCAGAGCTGGGCTGATCCGAAACAGGAGCCAGGAGCTTCTTCCAGGTCTCCCACGCGGGTGCAGGGGCCCAAGGACTTGGGCCATCCTCCACTGCACTCCCAGGCCACAGCAGAGAGCTGGATCGCAAGTGGAACAGCCAAGACTCGAACCAGCATCCATATGGGACGCTGGCACTGCAGGCGGCAGCTTTACTCACTACGCCACAGCATCAGCCCTGACATTATTTTTTGAGAGGCAGATAGACACACATGTGTACACAGTGTCAGAGAGACCCCACCCCTGACTCAACCCCCAAATGCCTGCAACAGCTGGGGCCGGGCTGGGGCCAAAGCCGGGAGCTGGGAAGTCAGTCCAAGACTCCCTTGAGCATGGCAGGGACCCAAGTACTTGAACCCTCACCTCTGCCCCCCAGGGTCAGCAGGAGCAGAAAGCTGCAGCCAGAGCTCAACCCAGGCTCTCTGTTGGGGATGCCGGCATCTTAACCCCAAGGCTAGCTGCCCCCTCCCTCCAGGAGAGTAACGATTGTTTCCGCTTCTCCTCCTATTAGCCGTCAGTTCATTCCTTTCCATGCCTTGATCTCTTGGGCCTTTAGCTCCATTCTTAGTGACTTTAGGTCACGTTCAGGGTCATTAGCACTGCTCCGTGCCTCTGCAGGCTGTCGTCCTGATCCATCCGTCACCATGAACACGAAGAGCCCTGGAAACTTCATCCACCCGTGTTTGTCACACTCCCACCCCCGTCTTGAGGAAGTGACAATAGCCGGATATTTCTGCAGGTGGACAAGGACCACAGATGACTGGACAAGGACACCATTGAGTGACAGCTCTTCTCAAGAACCTGAAGTCATGACCCAGCTGTGGCTGGTTTAGGGGGTCTAGAGACAGCGGCCCTTGTACCCGCAGCATCTCCTCTTGTAGAAAACCCAGTGCTCCTTCGTTATGCTGCGTGAATCTCCACCTCCCACCAAACTTGGGACGTACGTAACATGTGTGATGATCTTGTGTGTGCACACCTGTTCCTTTTAAATATGCAAAACCCCTCACAAAATGGCCCTAGACCTCCTGCAAGCCCTGCAAAACGTGACCCCCTGGCTGGTCGAGGAACTTGGTCTTGGTCACTAGACCTCCTTGCTCCGGGCTTGCATAAGCCAATACATGCTTGCGGCTACAGCTCAGGCCATTAGCTCTGCGTTTCCGTGACAAGCACGCTGGACAAGCACCTCGGGGGGCCCATCTGGCAACATGGGGGCCCAATGGTGATCACCATCTGTGTCTGCTACCTCATGGAGGTTGCAACGTGACTCCTTCTTTCAAAAAAAGAAAATTGATTGTATTTGAACATCAGTTACAGCAAGAGAGGGAGGGACATAGAGAGAGAGAGGTCTTCCATCTGCTGGTTCACTCCCCAGATGGCGGCAACAACCAGAGATGGGTCAGGACAAAGCCAGGAGCCAGGAGCTTCATCTGGGTCTCCTACACGGCTGCAGGGGCCCAAGCACTTGGGCCATCCTCTGCTGCTTTCCCAGGTCACAGCAGAGAGCGGGATTGGAAGTGGAGCAGCCAGGACTCAAAGCAGTGCCCATACGGATGCTGGTGCTGCAGATGGCAGCGTATCCTGCTGTGCCACAGTGCCGGCCCCCAGAACATGACTCCTGGACGTGCTGGCTGGAGTTTGTCCAAGAAGAACCTGCCCTCGTCAACTGAGGAATCTCCAGAAGGTTCATGAAAAACGCATAGTATGAAAAAACTGTAGGGGCCGGTGTTGTGGCGTAGCCGGTAAAGCCACCGCCTGCAGTGCCGGCAACCCATGTGGGCACCGTTCAAGTCCCAGCTGCTCCACTTCCGATCCAGCTCTCTGCTATGGCCTGGGAAAGCAGTAGAAGATGGCCCAAGTTCATGGGCCCCTGCACCCTCGTGGGAGACCCAGAAGAAATTCCTGACTCCTGACTTCAGATCCTCTCAGCTCCAGTCATTGCGGCCAATTGGGTAGTGAACCAGCGGATGGAAGACCTCTCCTCTCTCTGTCTCTCCTCTCTCTGTGTAACTCTAACTTTCAAATAAATAAATAAATCTTTAAAAAAAAAAAGGAAAAACTGCAAGGATTTCAAATTTTTGCACTAAAATAAACTTTGCTTTTTCTAACTTATGAAATGAATAAATTATTTTTATTTATTTGACAGGCAGAGAGACACAGAGGCAGAGAGATATTTCATCCAGTGAGTCACTCCCCCAATGCCCACATCAGCCAGGACTGTGCCAGGCCGAAGCCGGGAGCTGGGTACTCGATCTAGGTCTCCCACTTGGGTGGCGGGGAGCCAAGTGTCTGAGCCCTCCCCCTCCCAGGGTGCATGCTGGCAGGACGCTGGCCTAGAGGGCAGAGCTGGGACTCCAGCCCAGGCACTGATTCGGGGTGCAGCTCCACCACTGCGTCACTCCCCCCAGACTTTGCCTTCCACTCTAGTTTGCCCGCAAGCTTTTGGAGCTGCCCTCAGAGGTGGTTGGAAGGTGGCTTCCCCAAAGAATCGCCCTCCTTCCAAACCTGTGCATGTGGAAAATAAAGAGATCTTCTAAACTGTAATTAAGGATTATGGGATGTGGTTGTTCTGGGTTGGAAGGAGAGCAGCCTAGACTCAAGCCAGTGCTCCGATATGGACCAGTGCCCCAATACGGACCAGTGCCCTAATACGGACCGGTGCCCCGATACAGACCGGTGCCCGATACGGACTGGTGCCCCAATATGGACCGGTGCTCTGATACGGACCGGTGCTCCAATATGGACCAGTGCTCCGATATGGACCAGTGCTCCAATATGGACCAGTGCTCCGATATGGACCAGTGCCCCGATACAGACCGGTGCCCGATACGGACTGGTGCTCCAATATGGACCAGTGCTCCGATATGGACCAGTGCTCCGATATGGACCAGTGCTCCAATATGGACCAGTGCTCCGATATGGACCAGTGCTCCGATATGGACCGGTGCTCCGATATGGACCGGTGCCCCGATACGGACTGGTGCCCCAATATG